>JAWWEU010000163.1:11247277-11535533 GCA_035583155.1 Acropternis orthonyx | reverse complement strand
CGCCGCCGCCGCCCGCCCCGCTCCATGGCCGCGCGCGCGCCCCGCTCGCACCGCGAAGAATGGGGGGCCCGCCGCGCACGCGCCGCACGCGCCCGCCCCGCCCCGCGCGCCCCCGCCGCCGCGGTGAGGTCAGCGCGCCCCCTGCGCATGCGCGGGCCGGGCCGGCGCCCCGGGTCGCCATGGAGACGCGGCCCGGCTGCGGCGCTCCCGCAGGGAGGGCGGGCGGGCCGCGGAGCCACGGAGTGCCTCGGGCTGGAAGGGACCGCCGCGGGTCAGCCCACAGCACACGGACTGCGCCCAGGCGGTGCTGGAGTGGCTCCAGCGAGAGAGAGCCCACAGTAAAGACGTTCTTCCTCATGTTCAGGTGGAACTTCCTGTGCATCAGTTTCTGCCCGTCCCCTCCTGTCCCATTGCTGGGCACCGCCGAGCAGGGCCTGGTCTGTCCTCTGACTGCCCCCGTTTAGATAATCATACACATTGATGAGCTCTCCTCTCAGTCATCCCTTCCCAAGGCTGAACAGGCCCAACTCTCAGCCTTTCCTCATAGAAGAGCAACTCCAGTCCCTTAATAATCTTCACTGCCCTCCGCTGGACCCACTGGACACACCAGGAGCTCCATATCTCTCTGTTTCCTGCAGCCTTAGTTAAAAAGCTGCATTTAAAAGCAACCAATACTTTCCTCCTACGCGGAACGAGTTGCAGTTCTCCCACGATGTAACTGAGGTGAGAATGGGAAACAAATGCCCTGCACTGAGGCTGTTTACCAAGAGGTGTTTGACTGTCTTCCTCCCTGGGCTCACGACTGCTTCTGTTGTGGTGTTGTGGGGAATGAAGCTCCATCTGCCCTTGAAGCACCCCTGTCCTCATCCTCTGTGCTGCAGAAGGCAGCTGACCTCCATGCTATTGTGGTACCTAACAAGAATGTACTCTGAGCCATCAAAACACTTCATAAGGGAGAACTGTATGTGGAACAAATGGTTCATTTTCATTCATAACTTCTTGAAATCATAATGCCCTTCTCCTTGGCTTGTGGTTTTGGCACAGAAATTGCTTTTGGCAAGCCCCCTCCAAATAATCCTAGGTTTTCTAATTTGTTCCTTTCCTCCCTCAGGTTCCAGAGCAACACATAACTGCTGCTTTGCACGGAGCCATCAGCACAGGCTGAAGGTAAATTCTGGAACAGGCTGCACAGATGTCAAGAGAAAGCTGGGGATATTAGTGCTTAAAAGGATGCCAGCTCTGGGTAAACTGAAAGCAGATGATTACAAACCAGCTTTAGAAATTACCATGGTTCTCACCCCCAGGCAGTAGCTAATCTCCTGAGAGCCCTAACTGGCTAAGCACTACCCACAGTAGAGACACAACAGCTCTGCTTCACCTATTGTGGCTTCCCAGTCCCCATCTTACCATCCACCTGCACCCACAGGGGGCATAGCCCTGTGCCAAGTACTTTTCCTCCCTAGTTGGGCAATTCTGCAAACAGGACTCCAGTTCTTTTCTCTGCTCTCATTTTGCAGTCTCCCACCAGCAGCTGACAACAGAGGTCATGGGTATAAAGGGCCAATCCTTCCACTTCATCTGGATCTGCTAGAACTACAGGCAAAGTTCTCTCAGACACTAGATAGTTCCCTCTCTCTTCCCAAAACACCACCACATTCCATTTTGAGCAAGAAAATTAGATAAAAAATGAATAGTTCTAAGTTAGCTGAATTATGATGAGCAATATGTCATTTAGTTTTAGTAAGAAATAAATAACTGTGCATCACATTTGCTGTGAATTCATTCTCTTCATTATTACAATACAGAGGCATTTACTTTGGAAATCTCCCAATACTGTCTTCTGATATAATTGTATGTTTGCCCTTTTTTCACAGATTCTTACTTCTGGTGACTTTACAGTCATCTGGTGACTTTACAGTCACTGTTTGGCAGCCTAAAACTTTGTAAAGAAATGCTGAGAAATGCAGCTTGCATTTTTTTCTCCCCTCCTAGATAACACTTGCACAGAAAACACATTTTTTTATTTTCTCTTTTATTGCAAGACTTCAGAGGACAACTGCACAAAACTTAAAAGCTTCCTGACTGTGCAATTAGCAAAAAGATTGTGGGCATGGTCTTTTTCTATGTGTTTTCTTCACATTTTTATTATCAAACTGTGTCAAACAGGTAAAGTCTCTGCACAGAAATTTGTCACCTAATCAGCTATAATGTTTAGATTTTTTTTTCTGTTATTCCATGACTGTTTCCCTGGCTCCCTGCAGAGACTTTTAGAACAATTTATGACTATATTAAGATAACCAAATTATTCCATGAGCAGCAGCACCAATGATGCCTGGTTTCCCACAGATCTGTGTTCTTTGTCCCTCTAATCTGCCCTGCTCTCTCAGCAGCCCTGCCTTCCTTTGTGTGTCCTGTGACACTCCCCTCCAAGGGGACACAGGCAGCACGGTGGGCAGTTAAGTCCAGGGCTGTATGCACATCGAAGGGCAGCCTTCTGCCAAAGGGATTACACCATGCCTGAGCACCCCTCCTGCCTTCCCCTGAGGCTGGCAGTGATTATTCCTCTTCTCCAGTTCTCATGAAACTTGAGATTCTTTCCTCCCCCCCTAAATGCTGAGAAGGAAAAAGGAGGAGGCTAGCCTGACAGCTGAATAGCAGACAGACAGACTGACCACATAAGCCTCATTTTCATTAGGAAAAGAAGTCCAAAAGATATCCTAACCTGCAGGTTTTCTTCATATTTTTTTAAAAGTAGGAGATGAAGGCATTGTTCTTATTCTTGCCCTTTAGATTTCTCAACATTAATCTCAGTATTCTTTAATTTTACTTTGAGGAGGCTCCTGATTACTACCCTGCACAGTCCACTGACCTTCCCAGGGCCATCTATCTGCTTTTGTTCCAGCACACCTGTGACAGACCTGTGTGTCCATTGCCTGTGACGGTTCTCCATGGAAACCCACCATCAGGATACCCCAAGAACAACCAGATCTAAGCTTCTGGATGGAATCCAATCTGCAGGGATAACCCAGCTTCTCCAAAGTTATTGTTAGGTAACGACTATGCTACTGCTAACCAGTCCTTGGGGATTTATCCTGGCATGCAGAAAGGACTCTCTAAAAGAAGGAAATAGCAGTAACCACTGGAGGAGCTGCTACCACCACACGTGACGGCTTGACAAGGCCTTCACTACCAGTGGCTCAGTGGCAGGCATTTCACAGTACCCTTATACATAACATACCTAAAAAAAGGTACTTTTTACTATGCTCTCATTTCTGAAAGATCTCCATTTACTTACCTGTCTCATATGTGAATCTCCAAAACAAAGGGACTAGTGCAGTGGAAAGGTAGGAACACGTGTCTTCTGAGAGGATACTGTTCCCAGTGAAGAAGCATTTATCTCTAATCAGTCCACCTGCGAAGTACATTGTTCCCTGCTTGCTGAGAAAGGTCTGGTTCGACAGGAGGACGTGTGCGCCTATACAAATACAAAACATGATCACCTGCAAGGTGAAACACGAGATGAACTTAAGGACATCTGCAGCAAGGGCACAAAAAGCTTTAAGTAAGGGCAAAGCAAAGTCAGAAAGCTTTTTAAAATAAAGAAATGTAAGGATAGACTAGCTTTCAATTACCAACACTGCTCTTTCCAACAAAAACACATTAATAAAACCGAACTAGTGGGAAGCAGGGGGTCTATTTCAGCAGAAACACTGACTATACCTGAGTTACCTGCACCTTCCCCTTTCCTTCAGGGCCCTTTTGCACAAGATCAGCTCAGGAATCTGAGGGCCAAGTGCTCCAAGAAGAAATGTGTTTATTCATGAATGACAGTATGATGATGTAGCTGCCCATGACAGCAGAGGACAGCAGCATCAAAGCCTGGCTGTCCCTGAGTTGCTTCCCTAGAGTTGAGCACACTGCCATGCAGGCTAGAAAGTCACATTTCCTTTATGTGCTGTCCCAACTTGACTACTTGCATGGCTAAGGAGCAGAAGAACTTCACTTGACTCGATGTAGCATTGCATTTCTCTCTCTGCCGTCTCCTGGCACTTCAATCTCCTGCACGCATCACCTGAACAGTCTTCTGCAGTGCTCAGGAGAAGGCTGGACTGCTGCTGGCACAAAGATAAATACCATGGGCCACCACGAGGTGAAGCCCAAGTACCCAGCTTCGGAGTGCTGTTGATCCCACTCAGGCACAGGGTCCTTGAGTGACTCACCTCTTTTACCCCTCACTTGCCTGCGAAACAGAGAATGAACTCCTCATCCATACTGTGTGGAACAAACACTTGAAATAGGGAAGGCACTAGTACTTCAAATCAACGTTAAATTTAATAATTCCTCGTACTTTCCTTTGCACATGACAGTTGCCACAGCCCCAGATTTGAGCACTTTCAGCTCACACAATGTGCTCCTGCACTGCTATCTTTAATTGGCACTTTCGTGCCAAGCCTCAGCATTTTGCATCAGACTTTTTCCACGTGAGAGCTGCCACGAACAAAGCATCCCACTGACCCACTTAACTCCCACGTGAAGGCACATGAAGCTTCGCTTCAGTCACCAAACAGAAAAGAAAATGCAAAAGCAGAAGGTTTTGATTAAAGGGAAGTGAGCAAATGGCTTCAAGGCTCATCGTGTGCACATGGGCACGTCTGCCTGTGTTCACTCCTTGCAGACATGTGGCCACCCAAGGAGAAACATCACGTACAAAGCAGGTAGTCTTCATGAAGTATGATTTGGGTTTGATTAGAGATTTCCCACTGGCATGAAGGTCCTGTGAGCCATGCAACATCCACATGGGCCTCTTCCCCTGACCTGGAGTGGCTGCCTCCAGGGAGGCAGGGAACGGTTCATTTTCCCTGATGAAAACATCAAGGAAGGTTCCAATTAGTGTTAATGTGGCATTCCTTGTTTTGTGACCGGAGCCTGAGCTGAAATGCCCAAAACCGAACACAGGCTACTGGCAACAGTTTTCCATGCTCTCTGGGCCACACTGGATTTAATGCAGCAGCCTAGAAGATGCTCTCTGATCTTACCAAGGCATGGGCACTAGGTCTTGTATTTGCATCAGAGACTATTTTTCCTGGCTGCCCTCAGGTCCCTGGGAAGAGACAGTCACAGGTCAAAGTTACAGGAGTCCTATTTTCATCTTGCACTTAAATTTACATTAAACTACATTTCAGCCCCATTTCCTCTTTCCTCATAATTTCCTATTTACATTGTTTCAAATGGATTTACCTCTTCCTGTGCTTGTTCTCTGTTGTCATCTGCTGATGTTATTATATCTTTTTTCCACCATCCAAACACAATTATGTTCACATTTTCTTTTTTTTTTTCATACTTGCATATCACACGTGCACATACCTTAGCAGCATGGGTTCTTTTAATCTTTGAAAAACATTTCCTTGTTATCCTCACCCAGATATTAAACCAACTGGAAAGTGACACATCAAGGTTAGGAATGCAGTCTGCTCCTGACAAGGAAAAAATGCTGAGCTTTGCAAGAAAGTGGATTAAGATCCTTTTTAAAGATTAGGAGGTCACCCTTCACCCCAAATGCAGATTTCTACTGAAATTAATGGAAGCTCTCACAGAATGCAATGGGAGGGCTGACATTGAATGGCAACACAGCAAACATACACTGGCAGCTCACCCAAAACCAATTGTCCATATCACCAATTCCAAATGAGTCTTAACAACCGATTGATCCTATACTATATATTAACATGGCGGGATTTCATCTTGTAAAATTATGAGCTGATGGGGGAAAAAAGCTGAGCTAGTAGTTCTCAGGATAAAAACTTGGGCTGTGATTCATCTGATGTGGCTGCACTGACATTACACCAACAGACAGGTTTGCCTTAGGAGAATCCATAATGACTCTGAAACTAGTCACTTGCACTTGCATAGCTCCTGCCTGACCAGTCACAAAGCTCCAGCAGCTCCAAACCTGGAATTTGTTTTTCAGGGTACAGTTCAATAGAATGCACTTTAAGCATTGTCCAGTTAATAAATCACAAACACCATGTCTGTGTGGGATAGCTGAGGGAAAAGCCTTATATATTGGTCTTACAATTCCTCTGCCCATTGCTTCTGGGCAGATGACCCAAGCCCTTCTAACAGGCAGACCTGCAAACACAGCCCAGCACCTGAAAATCACACCAGATCCCTCCCAGCTCTCACACCAACAGAAACAAAAATGCTGCAGGTCACAAAGCAGCTGTGCTGCTGCTGCACAGCTGGCACAGACCCTGCTCACTCCCCACTGCAGGCTGCCTTTTGCAAGAAACAGTACATGAGCAAGCATGACAAAAAATGGTGCAATGCTTTCAGCCTTGCAAAGCCACCCTGAGAGAAGTAACTCCACTTCCCTGCTTTTTTTAAATAAAAAAACCCACACATGCAAACTTGCTGGGTTTGTGGAAGCCCTTGTGGGAAACTGGCAGCAACGCCACACTGTGGAGCAAGCAGCCTGATTTCTAGGTCTGTACCTGCTCACCAAGCCTCCTCTCAGTCAGCACTGGAAAAACACACAGAAAAAACCAGGGCTTTCCAAAAGCACTATCACAAACACCAGATTTATTTGCTTTTCTCCTTTCTGCTCTTTAAAACAAAAGAACAAATCAAATCAAAAGCTTCCAATCCAGGCCAGGCCCTAGGCTGCATGTAATGGGTCAAGTGCAGGGCAAAATGTGCAACCAGGGAAAGGAAGTGACCCCAGCGCTTGTGGCTCACTGCAGGCACCTGCTCACTGCCTTAAGTCCTGCAGCGTTCATCCTCCCAATCCTGCCTGCTCTCTTCGAGACAACTGTAAAATAGCATTTTCTTCCTCATTCAGAGCCAAGATTTGTGTAGGAGCATCTCTAACTTATTCTTTCCCAGCACAGGAGAGCCACATGATTACTGGCCACAACTAGTCCAAGCCTCCCAGGACAGCCAAAATCTCTGTCCCTGCCATATGCTTAATTACTGCTGGGTGGGAGAAGTGATGAGAGGCCTTGCTGCACCCTGCATGGGAGAAAGTGTTTCACTTCAGGAATTGTCACTCACACAGTTAACCATTTCTTCAGCTTGCTCTGACAGCTGCTGGCCTTGTGCAGGAGGGATGTGCCTGCATTAGCCATGCCAGGCAGCAGCCTGACACTCAGAATGGCCTCCTCACTGTTCCAGCAGCACCCTGGGGAGGTCCCCAACATATCTCTGGTTAAGAATATGCAGATTATTGCTGCCTAGAGACAAATGTTTCAAGAATTTGGGGGTTAGATTGTAAATGCAGGAAAACAGGATGTATTTGAACAGTGTCTTGGACAATGAAAGAGTCTGGTCCAAGAGGATTCATGGGTATTCCCAGAAAACATAATGGAGATCACATTCACTGTATCCTGTTACTTGCTCGTCCAGCTTTCACCTGCAGCATCCTGCCCAGGGCAGGGATATGCTCAGCACCTCACACAGCACAGCCCAACCCCAGGCAGCTGCATCCCACAGCAAAGTGAGAACCCAATGCCCCAGCACTGAGGGGAAAGCTGGGAGAGGAGGAATTTGCTAGAGCTACCCTCTGCCTCGCTGGTATGTTACTTGAGAGGAGAGCATGTCACCCACCCCTCATGCCCAAGTCCTCCCTTGCACCACAAGCTATTTGCAGGCAGGTTTTAGCCTTGTTCCTCAGGGCTGCAGCCTTTTGAAAAGCCAGGTATGCAAGCAAACAGGCTTGGTACTGGCAAGAGCAAGTGTCACTTGCCCAGCCTGCTCTCCTCCTCCGGTCTGATCATGAGCAAGGACTAGCACTTGGACTGTGGTTGCAGCACACTCCTTATGCTCTGTGCAGGCTGGGCATCCCACAGCCCATCTAACAGGCAAAACAAGAAAGGAAACATAAAATTGCATCTTTAATTTTAAGCAGCCTAACACTACCAAATTCACCAGTGCCTCTTTCTTGAGAAGTGAACATTGGCTTCATCATTCCTTTCTCCTGTCTTGCAGCCAACTCTGCTTTTCTCCCTCACCCTTCCCAGCCCCTGTATTTCTTATGCTTCCAGTACTTCATGTGCTGGGAAATGCTGGGCACTCTCAAATCTAGCTCCCCCTCTCGCAAAACAGAGAAATTGTAATAAGTGAGTGTAAATTAGCAGGCTTGGCTAGCACCTAAGTGTTTCTGAAGCTTGAAAACAGTAATACATACCTAAGTGTTCAGCAAAACAGCTCCACAAAGTCATTCATTACTGAAGGGCAGAGCACTTGCAGGTCATGCCTTGAAACCACAGCCCCAACACTCCTAGCATCCCAGTAAAAACAACTCAGAGCCTGCCCTAAAATCAGTGGCCAGGAGGTTTGTGTTTGTCCAAGATGAATGATCAAACTACTGGAGAGATGAGAAATTAAAATCAGTGCAGGGACTGAGGCATAACTCATGACACAGCATGTCTGTCCACTTGCTATGGAAACTATGTTTGGCAAGTATCAGGTGTCTGAATTTCTGCTTACGTACATCTCCCTGGACAGCAGTATATTAATAACACAGGCAGTCTAAAAACAGAAACTATCACCAAGAAAAGCTGCCCTTCTGTGCAGAGTTCCTTGCTGTAGAATTTTGTTTCCTTACTTTTCAGAATTGCCATCTAAGCTGATCTCAATTGAAGGAAGATGAACAAACAAAAGGAAGGGAAAGGAAAATTACAGCAGGAAGCAACCCTTACTGTAAGCACAGCTTTCTTGAACATCTTCCCATCGAGGCTCGCACTGCTATGTGAATATGGAGAGTCAGCAGAAGCCAGGCCATTGGCTTAAAGGCACAAACCTTTCCAAGAGACCTGCAGAAGTCCCTGGAAGTTCATGCAGCCAGACAGGATAGCCCTGGTACTGCAAGCAGCATGAAAAGAAGACAGTCAAGCACGGAAGAAAGCAGCAAGTGAACACAAGCAGGAGCAGAACACTGGGCAAAGAGAGGAGCACAGTAAGAGAGGCAAAGTAGGAACAAAGCAACTGCAGGTTCAAAATGCAGGCCAGAGGGTTGGAATGGGAAGCACAGGGAGATGCTTAGGCTTTGGTGAACATGGAACTGCACTGGAGAAGTTACTCTAGATAAACTAAGTTTTCTTAAGAGCAGCTTCAACTCAACAGCCTATAAAGGAGCATCTGTGGCAGCACCAAAGAAATGGGCATATTTCAATAAGATCCGTACCAGGTTTCTCCCATATTGTTAAACCCTGCTAGAGACACGTGAGTCACACCAATGCAGCCGGTCACTCCAAACTGCCTGGACAAACCGGGACGTCACTTCCCAGGAAACCTTGTGCTGCACCACACATCCACACGCTGGGGCGTGCTGCCCCCCGGTGTCAGGCTGTGCCGAGAGATGCAGTTCCCGGCAGGAGAAAGGCCAGCCACGTCTCTAGTTCATCCTGACCCAACAGCCATCTTTATTTGCCAAACACAGAGTTAGGAACATCGATTTTATACGAAATTGCTTTTTTTTCTGCTGCTCTCTGGTGTATGATGTCGAGGTGTAAGTTCTTTCAGAGCTGCACCTCAGTTACAAACAGATAAGCCATTTCTTCCAACTATTCTGATCACATGTATCTCAAACCTTAGCTGAGGATGCCTTTTCCACGGATTTGAGGTGAAAGCACTGCCTGTTTCACACCAAACAACACACAGGGAAGAGAGTCTGCAGATGTACACAGCACCACTGCTATTAAAAGGCAAGGAGTGTCCATGACCAGCAGGCTGGTGAACAGATTTCCTTGGCATGCCCAAGGTGACAAGTGTTTGATATAAAGACACACTCATCCAAACAGCTTCAAGTTAGGACAAAGGAGAATAATGTAATTTGAGTCAACAAGAGAATGTAATTACAATCTAATGATTATTCAAGTGATCATGCCAGATAGGTCAGGATTAGCCAGGCCAATGGTTTAGATTTCTTCTCCTCTGCCAGGACTCCAAGTCTTAAAATAGTCAAGGAATTAGTGCCAGCCACCTACCTGTGCAGTCAGTTATCATCACCTGGGCTTTCCTCTGAAATCTTCTGCCAAGTTTGACTTGCAGCCAACAGCAGCAGATAGTGTTTAATCTCAGACAACAAAAGCTCATGGCTAAGCAGGTGTCACAGAACCCAAACTGGAATTTCTACAGGTCTCAGATTTGCAATAAAATCCAAATTTTAGGTTCACAGTCCAGCTGCCTTTTCAAACAGGACTGGATATCTGCCATGAGCTCTATGACAAGCTAGTTGAAACAAGAATAAATCTGAATGCACAACAAAGAAGTACATTCAGTTCCCTGAACTCATACTAATGGTGACAAAAACCCGACTTCTCACTCCTGGTTCACCAACCCAGATGCTTATTACAATCTTGCAATACACTTATTGCCCCCTGAAGCAGAAGATACCCTTGTTTCATGCAGGCAGTGAAACTAAAATGCAGGAACAAGATGCTGCAGGGACAAAGGACAACAGAACTGCCAGTAGAACCCAGACTGCTCTGATTACTGATGCATCTTCTCAAAGAGCCTTGCTTACTCTGAGAACAGCTGTACCTAAGCTAGTTGTCACCATTTGTTCCTCCCCACAGCTCAGTAAGAAGTCCCTCTAAAAGCAGCCACACTCTGAAGGTCTTTGAACATTTTCTGAAGCAGGCAACAGCACATTGTGGCACAAAAAAACCCCAGAGAATTAGCAAGTTACCTTTGCCTGGCCAGCCCAGAGGTAAAGCAGTACGTCAGTAGGTGTCACCTGGGAGCTCTGCAGAGTGAAATGCCTTTTACAAAAGCGGGTGAGGAACGAAGGTGACTCTGACTGAGCCAGCAGCCCCATCACCCTGTGTCCTCCACAGCAGGGCACAGGCGAACACAAATCTTTGGCCTGCACAGGGGAGGGAATGTGAATCTTGAATGTGAGTGACTTCAGTCATCTGACTCTGTCTCTTCTCCCCATCTTCCTAATCCCAGGCCTTTCCAAGCCCTCTGCAACCACTCCACGTCCTGGCACAGGCAGTTTCCCAGGCATTGCTGAAAGCAGGGCTGAAGGAACTGGCTTGTTCAGGCAGTGTGGTGTTCTGTCTCTGCCCTGGACAGTACAGGCAGATCTTGACTGATCACAAACAGGAGATGAAAGTCACGGAAAGTCTTCCTTGGGGGGAAAAAATCCCTCACCCTGTATTCCTTCAAATATGTGAGAACTCACATGAAACAGAAATTCAGTTAAATAGAAGAACCACTACCAGAGCCAACAAAGTTGAAAAATGGCTAATTGTTTTTTAATAACCTCTCATTAATTATAAATCTAAGATACATTGCTTTCATCAGCAAACTGTGAATGGACAGCCTCACATTTTCTTTCCAAACAGTGAGCACCAGCGAGAAGTTACAGAATTAACTGAAGGTTCTGGCATGACCGTAGCCATGTCACAGTATGGGCACTTGTGAGCACAAAGTCAAGAAAATCTTCAAAGGCAGGGAAGACCATAGGTCCCCTGATATCTACACCAGAGGGGGAGGATTTCTGAGCAGAGTCCTTGCCTAGGAAAGACTGAAACAGTCTAGTCAGGATGAACAAAGCCAGGGCAGCAGAACCACTAGAAGCTCCACCTCAAAAGTTTTTAAGTTGAGGGATAACATGGCTACAGACCCTAAATTTTAAGTCTATTTCTTTATCTTCAGGTTTGGTCTTTTCCTTGGCAGCTTCTTTGGCCCCTGTACAGCGTTGTTAACACTGGCAGGGGGCAGTCTGAGAGTTACTTCATCGTCCTCTGCATCATCATCATCATCATGCGCCTGAGCAGCTTTCCGGCGCTCGAGCACTGCTGGAGTACAGACTGGAGTAGGATCCTGAAGAGATCAGAAAAACAAGATTCACTGCAAAGCCACGGCCAGAGAAAGATGTTGCTGCTCTTGTGGTACCACAAGGCACCTCAGTCCAGTTATCCTTCAGACTTTCCACATGTTAAGGACAATTGTTTTCTTTTCATTTTTTTTTTAGATACTATTTCTTCAGACAAAAGTGTCATCTTCAAAACAGTGTATGTGAAAAGCAAATGCAAATTAATTCACATTTTCTAACATGATTATGCACATTTGCTTTCTAAACTTTGTATCTCCTGACTCAAAGCACCAAGAAAGTCCAGAGGAAAAACCTCAGGGTGACAGAGGGGAAGTGTATTTGAGACTGACATACAGATATGCCACATTCAAGCTCACAGCAGAGCTGAAACATCCCAGTTTTATTTTCTCAGTAAGTCCTCAGAAAGAAGCTGACAGAACGTGTGAGTTATCCTGTCTTCCTCACAATCAGCCATGTCTCAATTATTACAAGTAAATCCAGTAACATTCAAAACAAAAGAGCCCAATCCATTCACAACAGTGACGAAACAAACAGAAATGTTCATACCTTACAGACCTTTTTAGACTGTCAGTATCCCAAATCCCAGTCCTGATGACCTGAGCTTCCCTTTCACCCTACTGCTGCCTTAGCTGGCATTTGTTTCCAAAACACCAAGTACCATGCCTGAAGAGCACAGGGTAGAAGGGACAGCACAGTATGTACGTGGGGACACACCACAGTAGGCTGCACTAACAGTTCACTGCCTTTTTACCAAAACAGGCTGGCACTGTAACATAGTGCAGACCAACAGCAGGATGTCAGCAAGGAGATCATTTTGTACCAAGTTAAAGCACCTGTGAAGGTGGTGTACAGGTGCCTACAGAGTGAGTGCTGAACAGCAAAGTTTGACAGCACAACCACCACTGCCCAGGGGCACCACAGGACAGGGACTGCTGGTTACAAGATGCTGAGCAGAAGCCCTTGCTGCAGAATGCTCCTGCAGGACAAAGAACCAAGAGGATTCAACCACTCTCCTTTATTGAAGACTGTGAATACATCTCAAAGGGGCTGCTACTAGCACAAAAACCTCCCAAGCAAACAATGTCAAGGTTTTTGAGATCAAGGTGAAGATGCCAGTTGCAGACTTGAAACATCTGCTCCGCTGTGAGTGGTGGGGTATGGCACTGGACACCACCAGGACTGGTCCATCTTACCTGGCTTGTCAAAGAAACGTTCACGTTTGTTTTCTTGGATGTTTTAACTTTTTTCCTCTTTTTGCAAAGTGCCTGTGTAGCCTAGGAAGCAAGACAGAACAGGTGGATCACTAAAAACTTCCCTGTGTGAAGCTGCAAACAGTCACTTAACAGTCTGTAGGTTTCTTTGTCACAGCAAATAAATTTAGAGTAATAAACTGACTGACACAGAGGTGATCTGGTTTGAACAAAAAGCCCCAAAGCAACACAAGAAAAGCTGCTGCTGTGCCTTTTAAAAAAACCACCATGTTAAACAGCATTGCCTACAACTCAAGCACTTGACCCAAGCTCTCTGCAGAGGAGTGACATCCCGGTTAGCAGGGGCTACAGGTGGGAGCTCTGGGCTTGGGACCTGCCTTCAAATCCCACCCTGGAAAGCCTCCCACAGGGCTCGGGGCAAAGCCTCTGCTGCTCTCCAGTATTAAGCCAGAGAATTCCAGCTGCTTGTACCAAAAGAAGAAAAGGAACATCTCCCCTTTGCTGTTACAGAATCCACAGGTACGTGGAAGGCAGCACCATTTCCTGGAGCCTCCACACAGCTTTTCACACCAGTGAGCCTCCCTGGGGCTCCAGCGCTTTTCCCAGTTCCACGCAAAAACACGTGATTTTCTTGCGTTTACCACAACCTCAGAAACACAATCTGCACAAAACACTCCTGGAAAAGGTGCCAAACTCACAAATCCCGGGAAATCATAATGGAGCCCCTTTTCAGCCAGCCTCTTCCTCAGGAGCCTCTCCTTCCGCAGCAGGCGCTTCGTCATCCTGGCCTTCTCCACCAGGGAGCGGACCCTGTTGTACCGCCGGACCGCCGGCTGGGAAGGCTTCCGGAATATTCTGTCACAGTCCTTGAAGAGGCTTTCATGGACCCTTTCAGGGGGTAAGAACTGACCTGCAGCACAAAGAAGGCACAAGAGGTGACAGCAGAGCTCCCCCTCTTGCCAGACACACCCACACGGGGCTGCTCACTCCCTGGGGCAACACTGTCGCTGCACCTCATGGACACAGAGCACGGAGCTCCCAGGGGGAGAGCTGGGGAGGGAGGGTTGGATGGAAAGAATACTTTCAGTTTCACCCAGAAAAATCAGAAATAATTAATTGTTTTACGACACACAGCTCATAATCCTCTACAAAGCATTACTGCCACCACATCTGGGAAACTTGCTGATTTCATTAATCTTTTAATCAAAAAAGCCCCTTGTGTTACACAATCACACCATATTATTAGCCTGGAGTTAAAACCAGCAGCAGTGACCAAAAGGCTGCCGAGAACGTTCTTTCTACATGATGGAAAAGGAGGAAGGAGAGCTCAGTCCCACAGAAAACACTTTTGGGACAAAACTTCACAAAAAACCCCCTAAAGTTCTATGAACAGTCTAAAAAAACCAGCAGAAATAGCTATGCATTTCCTTTGCACGTTAGAGGACTTACACTTGAGCAGTCTTTCAGAAAACAGGTAGTTGTTCATTGTGTCTGCAACAATCTTGGCCACATCATCAGACTCAAACTCTATAAATCCGTAGCCTTTGGTAGCTCCAGTCTGTGAATGACAACAGAGAGAAACCCCAAACAGTGCTGCGGTACCTGGAGAGCGCTATTAAACCCATTTAATTCTTCCAAAGTCATAGCACGTTCTCAGCTAAACGCAAGCAACCTCAAAAAGCTCACCGGAACAGTGAAAAAGCACCGGGTTTAGGCCTGAATTGTTAAAACGCTATTTGTGAAACACATATTAGCACATGGAACAAAAACGCCGCAGAGAAGCGGCAGCTCCTCACTCACCTTCTTGCTCCTGGAGAGCCGGAGCCGCGTCACGGTCCCGAATTGCCCGAAGTACTCCCGGAGCTGCGGCTCGCAGAGGCCCCTCGGGAGGTGCCCCACGAACACCACGCCGGGCCTCAGCTCCTCCTGCGGGCACAGAGCGGCCGCGTCACTCCGCGCCAGCACCCGCCGCCGCCGCCTCCCCGCCCCGCCGCCCCGCTCACCTTGGCCGCCCGCTTGCTGCGGGACTGCTGCACCTTCCGCTGGAACTCGCGCTGCAGCCGCGGCTCCAGCGCCAGGAGCGGGGCCGGGGCCTGCGGGGCCGGGAGCGGGGCCGCCGCCTCCGCCGCCATGCTGCCTTCGCGCCGCCCGCCGGAACTGCGTCACCGCCCTCGCGCCGCGCGGCCCGCACGCCGTCTCCCAGCAACGGGGCCCTCGCGCGGCCCCGCCGGGCCCGGCCCCGCCACACCGGGACAGGGACAGGGACAGGGACAGGGACACGGAGAGGGGCACGGACAGGGACAGGGGCACCGGCACCGCCGAGCGAGCAAATCCCGCCCCGCGGACACCAATCCCCGCTCCCTGGGCCGCTCGGGCAGCTCAGGCGGGGCGCGGGCAGCCCTTGGCGGGGCGGGAGGCCCCGGAGCGGCGGGGGCGCCATGTCGGTGAGCGCCATGTTCGCGGCGCTGCAGGGAGCGCTGGGGCAGGACCAGGACATCCGAGAGGTGCGGGGGCACGGCGGGGGGCACGGGACACCCGAGAGGGGGGGCGGGTCCGGAGGGGCCGTGTGTGACGGCGCGCTGTGCCCGCAGGAGATCCGGAAGGTGGTGCAGGCGCTGGAACAGACGGCGCGGGAGATGCTGACGCTGCTGCAGGGCGTGCACCAGGGGCCCGGCTTCCAGCACAGTGAGTCCCGCTCCGCCTGCCCCGGGGGAGGCTCCTCTCTGCAGGGCTGTCCCGCAGGGCCTTCCCGGAGCCTGCAGCGGGAGGGTTCGAGCCAGATAGAGAGCAAAGCGGCCGTTCGGCCCCAGGGAACACCGTTCTGTCCCTCTCTCCCCTCCCTGGCGTGGTGCTCCTCTGTCTCAGTGCAGAGCGGTGTGTTCTTTTCCAGGTATTCACTTCCTGGGTATCCCCCTAAGTGGCATGGATTGTGTCATCATCACTTGATGGCCTTTTATATCAGTGTCCTCTTCCCATCCCTTCGCTCCTCACCCCAGAAAGCTCTGGGGGTGTTCAGAGTGGGCTGGACTTTAATCTGATTTGTACAAGACCGACTCTGTGTTGCAACATAGAAGTAGAATTTGGGAAGGCTGAAAAAGCAGGAGCTGCCTTTGATGCATGTTTGAGTGGCAGCAGGAATTGTTGTGCTGTTTTTGAGGTTTGGGTTGTCCCCAGCCTGGTTCCCAAATTTTTCACACCAAATTTGTGTGAGGTGTGTGACAGAATGTTTCAGGGCCAGCCCGTTTCCTCCAGGCCATGAGAGCAGCACTGCGTGCCCAGGTGTCAGATGTGTTTTTTCTGCTCCCCCGTTTCTCAGCTTCCTGGTGAAACTACTGGAATAAACTTAAATATGTGTCTTAAAAGCTGCATTTTTTTAGTCAATATCTCCTGAAAAGAAGCAACCATTCTCATTTCGCTAGAAACTCCGGAGAGGAATTTGGACACACCACACTCTGAAGGTGAATAGAACAATCCTCCCCAGGTGCTGTTTTATTCACCTGCAGAGCTGACTGGTTGTTTTCATCCTGGTGGAGGCCGGGGATTCCTCTGTCCCTGGAGAGGGTCTCTTGTTTACAGCACCTGAGGTTTGACCTGTGCTGTCAAGGGCTAGTTCCACCTTCTTGGGAAATCTGGCAGTGCTGAAAGTCAGAACTGCTGGTTGGTTGTTTAGACAAGGAAAAACTCAGTTTTCTAAGCTGGGAAAACCCACAGAGGTTGTGTGGGTGACAACTTCAGGGGTTGTTTGCCAGCATTTAATAGTACAGGCCTGTATCTGATTCTGTGTATTTTCACTTGGTTTTTAATTCCTGGACAGCTGGTCCTGGAACTTACAGAGTCTGAGAAGAGATTTGGAATAGTTAAAGGGGGAAAAAAAAAAAAAGAACAAAATCAACTGAAAAAAACCCTCCAAAAATAAAACCCCAAAGCCTCAGTTTGTAATGCTTGTAATATCAAAAATAATGAATTCAGGCTTAATAGATTAAGAATTAATTCATAGCGACAGACCTGTCAGTTTGTCATCAGTTACAAGCGTAGTAAAGAAAGTTAATAAATGTTCAGATTGATAAAGGTTTACAGCAGAATAATAGAATGCAAATTAACAGAGGCATTGTTGGGGGATAAATAGCAGCTGTCAGATGTCACATATTCAGATTAGAGTTTTACTTTATAGTGGTTGTAGTTGTGCGGTGTAGTACCTTAGCTGTCTGTTCGGCTTCCTACAGCACCTTGTTGAGTCAGTTCCGTGTTTTTACTAAGAAACTAGAATGATTCTTCCTTAGGGGATTAAAAAGGGCTAAACAATGACTCCTGTAACTATGAAAGAGAGGATTATTCTCACTGCAACAGAGTTCTGGCTGTACTTCATAAAATTAAGGTTTTTTTAGCCTTATACTTATTTACTCCAACATAAAAGGAGAGCTAGTAATACTATTAATAAACCGTATTGAATTAGAGTAGTAAAAAGACAAAAATACTGTTAATTACTACAAGTTCCCAGGTGACAGAGGAACTAAAGCTGGGTGACTGCAGCTGTGGTGCCCTGAATTGCAGCTGCAGCTGATGCAGCTCCAGCAGAAGCCGTTTTGCCAGTTGTGCCCCATCCCTTGTGCCAGTGTAAGTGGGAGAAGATTCACTTTCTCCTGCAGCCTCGTGGTTGCTCCTTTGTTTATTTCTGCATCATCAGCTGAGGGGGAGTGATGAAAACTCAAGGAAACAACGGAGAGCCAGTGAGAACAGGGATGGGGTTTGCACGAGCAGTCTGTTCTAGGGGTAAGGGATGGTGTGAGCTCTGTCAGTAGTAACACTGGATAGTTGGAAGTTTGATGGAGGACAGTTTCCCAAACCAGCTAGGGGCCTTTCAAATGTCATCTTGCACAAGCTTCCTTGGCTCCCTGTCCCAAAATGGAGTTTGAGAACTGCTCAGAAAGCTGCCCAGGGCAGTGTGAGCCTGCTGACAGCTGACGTCAGTCGGGGTGACAGGCAGCGTCTCCGCAGCCTGAGAGTCACCTCAGTGTCTTTGCTCTCAAAACACATGGGATCGAGCAGAGCAAAACATCAGAGCTGATCCCTGAGGATGTACAAGGATAGTTTGAACTTGGATGTTACATGTGTGTCCTTGGGCACTGTTGTCTAAACCTTTACAGTTAAGTTTGTCTGGTTTTGTCACAGGTTTCCCTTGGTAGAAGCCAAAATGCCAGTGTGTTCCTTCCTCTGTCCCCCCTGGCCATGTGACAGGCAGCCCCATAACTCTCAGTGAGCTTCACATGGGTCTTTCATCCTGGCTGCCACACAGAGCACTCCCACCTTTTGCTTCCTGAAGCTTTTATTTTTTTAAGTATTATTCTCCCTCTCTTTTTTTTTTTTTCTTAACAGAAATTATGTTCTATTAACTGAAAGAAGTTTTATAAACACATTTAAGTGATTTCTAGTAGGGCTTGTTTGATTAAAAACCATTGCAGCTTTCAGATTTAGCTTCTGTGGATGTTGAGTGAATAATCCTGGCTTCTACACATGCAGGAGAGCCTGTCAGGGTGATTTTTGGCCTTCCTTGGGCTGTGGCCATGATTTGTGAGAGGGCTGCAGTTAAGAAGTTCTGGTCTGACTCCTTTGGTTGGTTGCTGGTGCTGCAGATGCAGCGTGGCAGCAACTCCTGCCGGCAAACAGGAGGTGGCAGTGGGTGGTATGGAAACAGGATCGTTGCTCTGCAGACCTGTAACACACACTGGACAGGCTGAAACCCAGTTTCTTCAAATGCACCATTAAAAAGCAGGAAATACAGGGACATTGCACCTCACATAACCTAATTCTGGTTGCTAAGAACAAAATAGGGTAAGATTTTAATATGGAGAAAGAAAAGCTGCTTTTCCTTTGACTGTACAAGTTGGAAGGCCCAGAGCAGATCAGACAGCTTGGAACTCAGGAGTCATTCTCCTTTACCTCTGTGGCTCATGGTGTGACAAGGAATACTTCTTAGATTGATTCCAAGGGTCAGGAGCCTGTCTTGGACAACAAAGAGGCGTAAATAGCACCCTCTGCCCTAGAAAAGTGTTCACAAACCCCTGTTCCCTGTCGAATATCCATATCCTGAATATACTCATTCCCCAAATGCTGTGCTGTTTCCTTTCCAGTCCCAAAGAAATGTCAGAAGGCTCGTGAGCACTTCAGTACAGTGAGGACACAGATGGAGTCTCTGAAGACCAAGTTTCCTGCTGATCAGTATTACAGGTACGCAGTGTCACACACAGCCAGACACGGATATGTATGGGAATTACTGGGGCATTTGGCATCACTGCTTTGCAATAGTGATTTGAAGGTGTACGGGCTGAATGCTTCTTTCTCTTTGAGAAGTAAATTGTGGTAGACAAATGTGAGGTTTTTGTCAGCATAGATAAAAAAAATGCTTTTGCTCAAATGCTCTAACTTTTCACTAAAAATACTCAGTATTAAATTATTTTTCTAGAAACTTTCTTTAAAAGGAAAAAGGAAAGCTTAAGAAACTGGTTGTCTGTTGGAGCTGCCCTTGTATCTGGGAGCTGGGTGTTTGCTGCTCCATTAATTTCAGTTAAGTTGTTGAGTTTGGGGCATTTCTGGAAGCAGAGCTCTAAATCTGTCATGAAATGGCTGTTTGGTTCTGCAGACACTAAATGAAGTTGTCACCTTTGTGTTTTGTTGCTGTAAGAAGGGGACAGTGTCTGGCAAGAACATTTCAATGAACAAGGATCTTGTCATCTCAGATCTGCTGAGGGAAGGTGGGAGGGAAAGCCTTGGCTGTCTGTGGGCACCACAACCTGGAAAACTCTGGGAGCTGAGTTAGGTGTGTCAGAGGAGCGAGCAAATGCCAGTGTCCAGCGCAGTGGCCTGGGGGTGGAGTTCTGGAGGGCCAAGGAGATGTGTTTCAGCTGGTGTCATTTTGGTAAGCCAAGAACACTGCCAAATGCTGTGTAAAGGCAGAAAACACAACACACACATAATGTGTGCTTGTTGCCTAACGCTCCAGTAATAGACATTACTTATTTATACCTCAGCTTGGTGTTTCCTCTGCAGATTTCATGAGCACTGGAGGTTTGTGCTTCAGCGGTTGGTGTTCCTGGCAGCATTCGTAGTCTACTTGGAGTCAGAAACATTAGTGACTCGAGAAGCTGTGGCAGAAATACTTGGGAGTAAGTTAATGTTGCAACCAAAGAGAAAAAGCTTGTGAACTTCTTAGACATTGTAGCTTTCAGACCTGCAGGGAAACAGCAGAACTTAATTTCTTCCCAAGAAATCGGTTCTAGAGTTTTATCTGGTATTTGATTTTGTTATATAAACAACAAATTCTTAGAAGATGGAAACTGGCAAACCTTACGTGAACAGAAGTGTTTATTCTTTGATAAGTTCTTCATTGTTGAAGGCCATCCATTCAAACTGTGTAAATCTACCAAAAGAATAACATAAAGATGTGAGCTTATTTTTTTAACTTTTTGCTTTTGCTGTTTAAAAAGGGTGGAAAACATTAAATTCTTTGCCCTAAAAGAACTGTGTCCTCGCAGAGCAAAAGATTTGAAAAAAAATAAGGAAAATATATCCTGTACATTGATGTAAATTAATGTATCCTGTTGGATCGATTATAACCTATTGCACATCCAGTTGAGGATGTACAAGATGCTGAATAAAAACGCTGAGGAAAGGCAGTTATAACATCATGTACAGGAAAATACTGACTTTTATTTTGTAATGATATTTCACAAATTTGATATTTCAAATTACCTCCAGTAAACAAATGCAGTTTCAGCTGCCTGGTTTGCTCATGCTCAGCACCACCTGATTACTGCTCTGTTTTGTCTCAGTTGAAGCTGATCGAGAGCGGGGCTTTCACCTGGACATTGAGGACTATCTTTCTGGTGTATTGACTCTTGCTAGTGAGCTGGTAAGGAAGATATTCTTGCATGTCTTTGGATTGAAACTGACCTAAAAACCCAAAGTAATGTGATTTTAGCTTTCCCGAGTTGTTCCTGGAAGTTCTGATACACAGTACCTTGATCTAAACTTCTAGCAAGAAGCTTCTCTGCATGTTCCTCACTGATACTTTTAAGATTTAAACTAGTCATTTGATTAAAAATCCAGAATTATAGTCAACAAAAAGGTGGGTCTAAGTATAAATAATCTGACTGCCTGGAACACAGGTGCTTCATTTGGTAAGGTAGCTGGTGGGGATGGTGACGTGATTTGGATGGGTGCTGTGCCGACGTTCTGCGGTGTGTCTCCTCTCACAGGCCAGGCTGGCAGTGAACAGTGTCACAGCCGGTGACTATTCCCGCCCGCTCCGCATCTCAACTTTTATCAACGAGCTGGATTCCGGATTCCGGCTCCTGAACCTGAAGAACGACTCCCTGAGGAAACGCTACGATGGCCTGAAATACGATGTCAAGAAGATCGAGGAGGTGGTTTATGATTTGTCGATCAGAGGACTCAATAAGGAGGCAACAGTTAGTGCAGGTGGAGAGAAGTGAAGGATGCTCATTTTAACAGAATCATCCATTACCTCAGATGGTTGCCAATTTAGGAAGTATCTAGTGAAGCCTTCCTACAGTAGTTTAGAAGAACTGCAGCTCAAAGCTGCTCTCTATTTTCTTACAAAAGGTGTGGTACAGGTGTTAGATGTTTTGTAAAATCATGTCTAGATTAGGGCAGGAAGCTCTCAGTTCCCAGTGGAATCCTCTGTCAAACATGGTGCTGTTCAGTGCACAGCAGCAATAGCCAGTAACTCCCATGAGCTGAGATCCCCATTAGTTCTGTAGTGTTGCTTCCCTGCTCCAGCACTGAGGTGCTGTGGCCGTGTCTGCTCACACACCTTTAGAGATGTATCCACAGCACACAGCTCAGTGCAATACAGAGGATGGTTTGAAAAACACAGTGTGTAAATATCTACTTTTTTTTAAGACACTGATTTCTTTTTTTGCCTTTTTGTTTCTTAAATTGAACAGATTTGCGTAACTGTTTATTAACCAGATCTCTTTAAATGGTTTCTGTTGATACATCCCCCTTAATTGAGAAATTAGTGAACATATTCCTGAGAAGTCCTCTATTGGAACTGGTGTCTGGCATCTCTCTCTCTCTCTCTCTCTCTCTCTCTCTCTCTCTCTCATTTTTACCTTTCTTCCAAAATTTCGGTTACCATGGGTTTTTTTGTTTTTTTTTTACTGACATGAGGCAATGCTGAGTTTTAATATGATCATTTGTCTCAAGAACTTTTTTATGGTTTTTTTTAACTTCCAAGATTCCTGAATAGAGAAGTATCTGAGTTGTGACAAGCTGTACAGGCCACAATTGTACCTGTGTCCTGGGATTAAAAAAAACCCAAAAGTATAGGTCGTGTAGTAAAATGTTTGTATCTTGAGAAAAGGGGAAATTACTAGTTTCAGATAATTGCATGTAGGGTGTTTGCAAACACCAACAGCCTCTTTCATCTCTGTAAGTGGACAGACTCATGGCTCCCAGTGTGCTTGTTCTCTTGTCCTGAATGAGTTTGAGTTTTTCCATTCCCCTACTTCTGGTGGTGCAGGAGTGTTAAAGTGAACAGCTGACTTCTTCAGGAGGAGGAATACTTCCAGAGGATGAACATGAACAGTCAAGCCCATGTGGAGTTTGTAAGCAAAGATTTATCACTGTTTCAGTTAGAGGTTTGATTTTTTTATTGGTTATTTTGGCCAATAAAAGCTGTTTGATTTTGGCCATGTGGTACCTCTGTCTGTTGTCTGATCATCTGCTGTTACTTGCTTCCCTTCCTGGGAGCCTGTTCTGGTATATTGGCATTTCAGTTATACCCAGATGGTAATATCCCTCTTTCACAGGTGAAGAAAATGAGGGTGTAACTTCCTGAGTCCTGTGGTAGTGAGACCAGCTTTCAAAGTACTTCTTTGTTCTTTCCCTGTGCCACTGTTTGCTCCTGTCTCGATTTAACCCTGTGGAGGTGGGAGGAAGGAAGGAAGGAGTTTAAGCCAGTTTTGCTGCCAAAACCAGAGACGTGGGGTGAAACAACACCCTGAGGCTCTGAGACACAGCTGTGCAGATCAAGGTCACACAGGAAACGTGTGGGAGCAGGAGAATCACAGAAAGGTTTCCTGAGCATCAGTCTGGGGTGTCTCGAGTTGGAGGACTCCCAGCATGCGGAACTGGGATGTGAGGCCGTGTGACAGGGCAGGTGAGCATGCTTTGTGCTGGGTTGTGTTCCAGGTCCTCCAGTTGCATTTGGTCAGGTCTGCTTCCTGCCACAGGATCCCATGTGCCTAATGGAGGTTTTTGGTAGATCCCAGATCTGCCAACTCTTGCATCTCTTGGTGGTTTCTGAGAGCTGGTGGAGATGGAGCAGCGCTGTGCCACAGGTGCAGGTACCGTGGAGGGACAACTGGAAGAGCAAGTCTCTTACTTAGGGCTTAAGAGGTGCCAGGTGTGGGATCCTTCTGTCTGAGGCTCTGTGAAGAGCAAGAGAAACTCCAGTGTTGGTGTTCCTGGAGCATGTTAGCAACCACCTTGTTCTTTCCTGTTCCTAGGTTTTGGGAGAGCTTAGCATCTTCCTCTGGGAAGGCATTGTTTGCAAGAGCCAGGCTGCACGGTGCATTCCCAAGCTGGGTCTGGAGAAGGGAAAAGCAAACTACTAACTCCTTCTAGGCTGCAGTAGGGAAAGGCAGGAAGTGCTTTTGTAGCTTCCTCTGCATAGGCTATAGGATCTTGTGGCCTTGACTGTAAATCTGCACAGTACTCTGATCCTAAATGATTAGTTGTGTTTCCATCCCCAGGCTGGGAGCAGAGGGAAGAAGGGAAAACACAGAAGGATGGGGAGGTGTCTCTTCCTTGACCCTTCCCTTTCCCAGGGGGAACAGGAGTGGGTTAGCCAGCAGGGAATGGCAGTGAGCTCCAAGGACTGCAGAGGCTTGATGGCTCATAGTGAATCAGACGCACTTGAACTCTGAGCAAGTAACTCCTGTTGGCATTGAATGGACTGCGCAGGGCTGGCAGCTGGGAGGGGAGTGAGTCAGAGCAGGAGCACTGGAGAGTGACTCAACAGCCAGCATGGCTGTTCCCTGAGCCACTTCAGCCTCAAGTGTGTTCCCAGGAGCACTCTCTTGGATCATCTTTGTATTCACTCACTTGTTTGTTTTTTGTTCAGGGTTTTTTTTGTTCTTTTTTTTTTTTGTCTTGACGTAATTTCTGTGGGGTTCTTTTTGTTTCAGTAAAAAGAACACTTAAATAGTTATTAACTGCTCCTTATTTATTGCACTGCCTGTTTAAGCCCAGCAGATCAATGAAAGTGCTGACTTGAAACGGTTTGGGAAGCAGGGGTGAGCAGAGCTCCGTGGCACAGGATGCAGAGTAGACCTTGGGGCTGGCTGTTGAACTGGGCTCTGCCTGCTGGAATTGATTAACTGCAGCCAGAGCCCAGCCACCTCTTTAAACTGGCACTCATTAAAGGACATGTTATCACCTCCAGGCTGCCCTTTTCTGGTGCCAGCAAACATCTTTGTGCAGCGAACAGGGTCAAGGAACCAACCTTTATTTTTCAGCAGTGTTTTCTCCCAGTCTTGTGCATCACACAGTCCCCCCCACATGCTGTGCCAGTGTGTGGAGGGAGGCTTCCTCCTCTGCCTGCAGTGCCAGCTTTAAGTGTTCTCTGAGATGTAACACTATGTGGTAAACTTGGAATTTTCTTGCAGTAATTTAACTGCTTCCTATTTTGTTAGGATTGCCAAGGATTTTCTCTCTGAGTAATAATTTGTCTTCCTTTCACTGCAAAGTGAGACCTTCCGTGCTATAGAGCCTCACTCAAGGTTTTCAGCCAGTAAGGTCATTACACACCAAGACAATTAAGGGGAGCAGAAAGTGAACGTGGATGACTCCAGGGGTCTGTGTGTGGATGCTGATCCCTGGTTCACCAGCAGTCCACCTTCCCTCATTAAAGAACTGCCTGTTGCTGGATGCTGTGGTGCAGCTGTACTGAAGTGTTCAGAACCTCCTCCCTGCTGAATTCATGGAGTGTTGTGAAATGAGTGTTGGATTTTGGAAGAAGAGTCTTATATGGTATGTATCTCCTGTCTGCATGTTGTGGCTCAGGCATGAGTTAGGTAAGATGAGAATCTCCTGGCAGGTTTCACTGCCTGTTTATTGTCACTTCAAGCTGCAGCACTTCTGGCTTGCACTGGTTAGTCATCACTGTGGGCTTGTCCTGCCCAAGGAGAACATGGCTGTCCTAAAACCAGCCCTTTCTGAGAAAAAGGGGGAATACACTCCTTGTCTGAATGCCTGTTCCACCTGCACATTCACACTACAGGCATACAAAGGTCTAACCTACTTTTGTTGGGGAAAATGTAAGAGCCTGAGCTCTGCAAGGATGCTCTGCTGGCTGCCAGCCCCCTAGGGAGAGTGGGCTGGCTGCTTCTGGATCTGCACTGGGGCCCTGTGCAGCTCTCACAGGCCTCTGTCAACTCT
This sequence comes from Acropternis orthonyx, assembly GCA_035583155.1. Classification (NCBI taxonomy): domain Eukaryota; kingdom Metazoa; phylum Chordata; class Aves; order Passeriformes; family Rhinocryptidae; genus Acropternis; species Acropternis orthonyx. Next base: position 11,510,018 of record JAWWEU010000163.1, on the reverse strand, counting down.
AACAACCACCACAGCCTGTTGGAGGCTTCCACAGAGACTGCAGAAAGCCTTAAGAGAAGAGAAGGACCGAGATTTCAGCCCCTGTGAAATGGTCCAGGGCTGTAAAGGCCTTGTGCTCTTTGCTTGGTTCGGTTACCCAGGGCATCAGTCATGGGATCTGCTCTGTGAATTTCTTGTGACCTCCAGGCTTGCTACTCCCATCTGCCAGCCCTGCCCACAACCCCCAGAGAGATGTTTGATGCAGGTCCTCCCAAGGATGTGAGTGGCACTGCAAGGGAAGTTCCTGCAGTAGGAGGGAAGGATTCAAAACCACTCCACTGCCACTGAAGCAAAGGGTTCCTTTGCCTGATTCTATGCAGAGAACCTTCCCAAGGTCTACCCAGTTTGCAGACTGCGTCTTCTCATATGCAGCCAAGTTAATTTCTTAGGGATGCAAAGCCTGCACTGGTAGAGATCACACTGGGGCAGGATTTGAACTGGAGAGTTGCATATTATCATTACATTAACGCTGCTGATGGATCTAGAGCCTAATGCCAGCTTTTCAGTGTTTTTCATCTGTGTAACTGCTTGAGCCTGGAGGATGCTTTGCCCACATTCTGATTCCTCCAGAGTGTTCTTCCATCTCTGTTGAAGAACAGAAACTTCTATGTTCCTTGCACTCAGCTTTTCCATCATGTTGTAGAAAGGTTTTCCTTAGTGCATCACCTTCAGCTTCCTGAGGGAGGTGCTTTCTTTTGGACTGTACAATGTTGTCAAAACTCTTTTTTTTCTTTTTTAATAATGCTTGTACCTGTCTCCAGTCATACTAATATTCCTCAGCAGCCTGAGAGACAAAGGCAGATTCTTTGCCTGCCTGATCAGTAAAACTTTTTGTTCCTCCATACACCACTGTAATGACAGGTCACTCAACAATGACAGTGAGAGCTTTGAATGTTCTTTGATCTCTGTCAGGACAGCTTCCTCCTTTGCTTTTGGTTCCAGGTTTTTTCCAATTTCAAGTCAGAGAATGTCAACCTACTTCCAGCTGAATCTCACTCAGGTCCCCAGCATGCATTTAAGAGGGGATACAGCTGTCATCACAAAATGCAAGTTGCTACAGCTGCCTCATTCATGACTCCTGAAGGATCTTTGACACAGTGCTCAAAGATTTGTATTATTTTCCCTTTGAGCATGTCAGGGACAAGCAGGGGAGTGCAAGATTTACCAGAATCTCCTGCAGATCTGTCTTCCTGGGACTTTTGCTGCGTTATACATTCGCATGCAGTGAAGGCAGGAGATCTGAGATGATCTTGGAGCTCTTTTCAGGATTTGGGATGTGCTGAGGTCAATATCTCAGCCCCCAGTGACAGCTGCACCAGCTTCTTGCTGCCAGACCAAAGCTGGGGCTCCATTTCAGATGTGTTCTTGGGCATCAAGTAGAGACCCACACTGAATGCCACTTCCCCATTTGCACTTCTGTTAAGGACAACCAGGAATGTACAAGGACACCATAAAGGAGAAGATCTCTATTCACCAAAGCAGAAGTCTCTGCCCTCTAAAGTACTTGCTCTTCATCTCCTCATGTTTTTTCCAGGCTTTCCCACCCAGCCTCATGACTCATATTCTTTCCTTCCTTGGGACCTGAGCTCACAGGGGGCTCTTAATCCAGTGTTTTGTATTCTTGTGTGTCTGCCTTCAGAACTCAAAACTACATGAACTCTATAAATAAAGACTGCCTTTTGTTGTTTTTATGGTAAATGACCAGTAAGGCTTATACTAAATTCTTGTTAAAGGTCATTTTTGAGTTCTGATAAGTTAAGGGAGTAACCAACTTTCTCTTTTCCCATGACGTGGTACTTCCAGAAAGGTCTGTTTGTACTAGCTGGGTAAGTTCAGTGGGCAAGAGTCTTGAAAAGTAATTTTAGTACTTTGTCAGTCACGACAATGAGAGGCATAAAAATATTACACAGCCCTTGGACAGCCAGTTTGGAACAAATAATTGCTTTCTTGGCTTGCAGACAACACTATTCCCAAGTACCCTGAGTTATAATAGCATTTTGTCAGTTTGTTAATCAGAAATGGAAAAATACAGCACAACTAATCTCTATGGCTGCCAAGTAAGATATGTACATGTGATGCTGAAATACCTGGAGCTTCCCAGGAGTGGGATCATCCAGTTCAGACCTTCAGAGGATTATGGAAATCTACTGCCTTGCCAATGTGCTGGCACTCCTCGCCCTCCCTGTGCTACCTCACCCCACATTGTGGGCTCTCCAGGGCCACAGGGATTGTTCTGTGCTCATGCTCTGTTTCAGCACCTGTAATTTACAGGCAGGCAAGCAGCTGCGTACACACCAGATACACGAAAGAAGCACAAGTGTTGGAAGCACAACCTGTCTAGTTTGACAGGTTCAGCAGTCCCACTGTCCCTTCCTGGAGGAGGCTGTCCCAGATCAAAGGGCTTGCACTGTTCCCTGGCCACAGGTTTTTTAGGACAGGGCTACAGCACCAAGTACACGTCCTGCTTGTAACTCCATGCCTGGTAATTATTTATGGACCCTCTTGTGGGGACAGTTTGCCTGGCTCAGAGGAAATAGGCCATGATTATTTGGAGCCTGGCAGGCAGGTGCTTCCTGTGATACCTAGAAAACCCCTGAATGACAAATTCAACAATCAGCCAAACACAAGCTTGATGCTAAGTATCAGACCTTTTATGTATATTTATTGTTCTCTAACCTTTTTGAACAGCCAGACTGGCTGAAGGTATCTTGATTGAAAGATACGACTGTACAAATGGTCCACGGCTGGTTTCGAACATGAATTGATGTGGAGAAAATCACTGTGCTGGAAAGTAATTGAAAACTTTCCAGAAAGCAGCAGCTTTGTGTGGCTGTGAAAGCCACTTACTGTTTGGATAAATTAATCTGTTACTGTACCTATGCCTTGCCTTGTCAAAGCTGCCCTGGAGGTAATGAAGAGAAGGTGGCTGTGATCTTGGGAGAGAAGACAAAGGTGCTACAGGCTGTTGCTTTTTGGTGGGAGGTGAATGAGGCTTCAAGGCTCATGGATGCAGATCTGTCATGACAGCATAAGAAATTTTCCTCCAGCAACTGCTCTGCTCAAGCATCCAGCTCTGTGAAAAACAAACCACAAACCAAAGCAATGCCTCGTGCTCTTCACCGGCTGTTCAGTATTTTGGGGAAAAGAATTTATTGTCTAGCGACTAAGAAACAGAATTCCCTCCAGCTCACCTGAGGGAGCCAGGCTGCTGCCCTGACAAGCATTTTGACAGCTACTGCTCACTGCAGTGCTCAGCTGTGTGGGGCCACCCTCACATCTTGGGTACCCTCCAGATGATGCAAAGTTTCCCATTTCCTCTAGGACAAAATGAAGCAGTAAAACACTGGATATTGCAGCTGAAGAGAAAACGCAGCAGATGAAGAGCAAATAGTGAGACGCAGCACGTCTCACTGCTGGTGTCTGCCTCAGTGCCTGAAGCAGTGTAACAAGCCCTGGCAGCTGTGGCCAGAGGACAAAGCGCTGGGCATGGTTCGAGGCCCACTCAGGTGTTGGGTCAGTGGTGACTTTACAAGACTAGGGCTACCTTTGTGAAAGTGGCTTCTGTCTGCCTTCATGTGGTGCCCACTGGTGCTGGCTGATCTCTGGAGAAATACACAAATGTGCTTGTATGAATCCTGTAAAATAAATGCCTGTAACAAAAATACTGTATTGGTAGTGAGTAATACTGATTAGCTTTGTCTTTACCCTGCAGGCCTGAAAGAACATTTACAGGCTGTCCTTCAAGATCCATGAACCAAAATTTAGGCTCCTTCAATTTAGCCTCCAGGGCTGAAATCTGGCCTTTGCTGTGTAAGTCACAGCGTGACATTTTGCTGATCTTGTAATGGCAAGGCAGCAGTCAGTGGTAATGTCAGGCTGAAAAGGTTAAACCCTGTTTGCCTTTTCACCATTGTTCAGCTTTGAGTCCTTTCCCTGCTGAGGAACTGAGAGAGGCTGGACTTTATGCGGGAGTGCTTTGTGCCCTCAGTTTTGGCTCTCACGTCTGGTGTTCTGGGGCCTGACCTGCCCAGGCAGGACTGCAGCCAGAGCAAAAGATTCGGTGCCAGTCTGTTGTTGTCTGGTGAGAATCAGAGTAGCAAGTTTGTGCTGTTCTCCCAGTCCCATTAGGAGTAGCCCCTCCACAGAGTAGACGTAGGCACATTGTTCACCTGAATGCCACCCACACTAAGTGAAGTATATACTCCAGAGAATAAATATTGAAAAAAACACCCACCTAAAATAATTGAAACATAATTATTAAAACCTTTTATGTTACTCTACAGTACAATGTAAATTGTTCCTTTCAATTAAATTTTGAAATACACTAGATTACATCATTTAAATAACCACAAACTCTTAAGCTCACTATCAGTGGTAGCAGAGCTGTATTTACATATACTTCTGAGATATTTCAGATGCAGCATTATGTTCCAGTCCCCAAGTCAGTTAAATAACAAACTTTCAGTGGGGGTATGCTGCTTTTCCAGGAGTTCTACACATATGTGGAGTGTATGTGTCATAGAGCAAAAACTCCTTTTATTCAGGGTTTGCCTTTTTTTTTCTTTTTTCCTCTTTTTTCTTTTTTTTTTTTTTTCCCTGTGTGCATGCAGCTGAATCTGAGCAAATTGACACCTACTTGATGTGGATTAAAGATGAAAGGCCTTTCTTTTTAAACAAGTATTTTGACCAAATATACAGAGGTGAATAATGAAATACAGTCCATAGGAGTAGTGATGGAAAACATAATTTTCTCCAACTTTCATCCTCTGTTGCATAATACTGCACCTAATTTTGACCCTGACTTTACCTAATGCTCATGAAACATAGTCAGTAGTGGAAACCTCTCTCGTCAAGACTGGCTTTCAACACGATCCATGCAATAGCAAGCATCATACATCATTCTCCTGCAGTGCAATATTAACAAGTTAAACAGTATTTTCCTCCGGTGATCTGCTCCTCGAGGGGAGCCCATCTCTGTATGTACATGAGCCACAAACTGGTTGTGAGTCCTGAGGCTGGAGACCAGCACTAGGCTGTGGTGCTTCCAGTGCTGTTAAGAGTCTTTGGGATCCAGGCTCCTCCCCGTGCTGTCCACGGAGCACAGCCAGTTCAAGCCACTGAGGCCCTTGATGGTCTTTGCATGTGGCACTGGTGAAGCCAAGTGTGCCACGCAGGGCTCAGGGCCTGGTGTGGGGAGTGCTGATCATGATGTTGGGCAGTGCGTTCCGCCGCTTCTTCCAGGAGCCCAGCTCCCTCGAGTACCGCCTGATCTGCCGGAACCAGTGGTGAGTCCGTGCCCGGTCACTGTCCCGGAACACAAACGCCTCCCTTCTGATCTCAATGAGTTCAAAAGTGTCGTCGCAGTCAGGATCACTGGAGACAATGCAATTACTCAGCCTCAAGGGCTCCCTGAGCAAATGGAACTTCCCGTTGTTTTTGTCCCTGATGAGTACCAGCACAGCATCCTTCACAGGCCCTGGCTCAGCTGATTCCAGGCTGGACTCAGACACACGCTTCATGTTCACCAGGAGGAGGACCTGCATGTTCTGGAACTTCAGGGTCTTGCTGCCTTTCTTCACCCACTGGCCGTCGGGGGGCTGGGCCAGCTGCAGAGACCCCTCCATCACGAATCGCGTTTCCTCACGCAGCCAACCAACGGTTTTGAGGGCAGTTTCTCTCATCTCAATGTTAATGACTTCCCTCTTCTTCTTGCTGTCCTGGCGGAAGGATCGGAGGGTCCACGTGTTCCCCTCCTGCTTGGTTTTCATGTTGATGTGCTCCAGGTGGGACTCGATGCGGCTCTTGGCCTCCCGCAGGCTGCCGTGATCGGGGTGGTACTCGGTGGTGGCCTTGATGATTCTGCTGAGCAGCAGCGGGTACTTGGTGACTCTTTGCAAAGGGGCCATCAGGAAGGACCTCAAGTTCATCCGCCGCAATGCTGTGTTGTCATTCTGGGACACATTGAGGAATATTCTGCAGGGATTTAAAAGGAGAGAATGAAACGGTAGCTGTTCTGCCAGCAGATGCTGCAATCCTAAAAGCAAATGGTGCTGACAGCTACCGGGCACTGCAGCCCCCTCGGTTTTGCAACCTTGTGAATTCTGTCCTCTCAGAGACTAAAAACAATTTCTGCAGCTGTGCTCAGCTGCAGAACCGCGGTGAGGTGCCTGGGACACCAGCACACATGATCCTGACAGTCTTGCATGAAACTGTAAAATAGCAAGGGTGTGATCTTTCTCTGGTACCCACTGACTGAGACGTGGGGCAGATACACCAGTTTATCTCAGATTATATTAATTTGTAGCACCTTTCATCATTGGATTACAAAGCACTCCAAACAAGAATTTGGTACTGTCATCATTTTAACCTGAGCAGCGGAAAAAGAAACAATTCGCCTGATGCTGCCCAATATTCCAGGGCTAGGAATAGGAAACAAATTTAAGTCATGTGTGCCACACAGTGGCTTTCTCCAGTGGAAACCCAACATGGGTTGCAGCACAGGGACTGACAGCTGTTCTCAGCTGAGCATTATTGGTGACAGCTCAGTGCAGGGGTCAGTGGGCAGACACTGCTACCACAAAACACAGTGTACAGATGGGGACCAACTGCTTGCCTCAGTGGAGACACCAAGGGCTCAGTATTTTTTGGAGAATACATTACTGTCCTCATCCCAAGAGAGAGCAGTGATAACTGAAGACTGTTAGCATCCAACTTTGATTTGTTGGGCTGACAAGGGCTTCACGCTCAGCCTGGTGCCTTTCTGTCTCCAGAAGCCTGGATGAATATATTCAGCCACTTTCTCACCTGAGCAACTCCTTTTCCTTCTCCAGTGCATTGAGCATATTCACGGAGGAGGACTGCTGAAGGCAGTAGGTCTGAAAGGCTGGCAGCATGTTGACAAACTCTAGGAATATTTCTCCGATGCACACGGTCATCAGGTCATCATCCCCCTGCAAGGATGCAATAGAGCCCCTGCTCAGTTAGCTCAGGAGAGGCACAGCCACCAAGCCTGCATTCATTCCTGTCAGCATGAACCTGCTGCAGGACCTGGTGAGCACCAGACCACAGGTGGATCCGGGTGCCCTTCCTTGTGGAAAGTCAGTCCCTGCAGGTCTGGGGGAAGCAGTGCATGGGGAGGGGAAGGAAAGCTGGTCTAACTGCTTGCTCTTCCACACACAGAGAGCTGTCTTCTCTCTTCCTGTGCACTCAGCCAGCTCACAAGAGCAGGAGCTCAAAGGCCAGAGTGAGTGTCCTGGACAGGAGGGTCTACTGGGGTCCTGCAGCAGTGTATAAATTAACGGGGAGCATTGAGGAGCAAATGGGCAGGTGAGGCTTTTAACTCAAGTAACACACATGGCACCTAAACTTCTGCAACTGCTCCCAGAAACTGGCCTACCGGGGAAGCAGTCTCCTTCAGTTGTGCTGTTACTGGCTACTTTGATGCCTAGATGGAAAAATAAGTGCCATGGTAAATTGTCCTCTGATTTCTGGATGCATAGTAAATTATGGGAATAGCAGGAATTTGGTGCCACATAATGCTCTTAGCTCTGTCGAGGTATATGCTGCTGACATGCTCATTTCAGCAGCAAGACAGGGAGCAGTTCACTGGCTGCTGGCAGCTTTTTAGTGCAGTACTGAGCTCTGACTGCCAAGGCAGGATGGAGGAGATGGGGAAACCCATGGCTGTTTGTAGAAGCCATTGCCTCAATAAATTATTCACAGGGAACATCACATGGGCAGTGCACCTCTGTCTTCACTGTGCCAGGTGCATGAGCAGTTGTCCAAGCTGCCAGTTTCTGAGATGTGTCACTCAGTCTGACAGGCAGAGTTTCAGAGAGGGAGAGGAGGGATGTGTTTCCTAGAGAGCAAAACATCCCAGAGAACTGAGACAGCAACAAGTGAAGTTTGGTTTCTTGAAGAAAGGAGGGTGTGGAGCTGTTTTACTGTTCTTTGCAGTGACTGCTGCTCTAGTTTTATTTCTATTTCTCTGCTCTCTGAGCACCATGCTGGTGGGGCAGGACAGCTCCTTGTGTGAGGCAGCGTGCACGGGGTGGTGCACAGCCAGTACCCACCCAGAGCTGTAGAGCAGGGAGCAGCCCATGCTGCCTGGCCCTGCAGCCAGTCTAGAGCCAAGCTGCAGGAACTGCATACCAAGGCAAGCACAGCCAAGCCATCACAAAGCGAGCCAGCTCAGGGCTGCAAGAGCATGGCCTGAGAGACAGACCAAGCTGAGCTCTGTGCCCCCCATGGTCACACTCTTACCAGCATCCAGGCTAACTAGCTTAGAGCTAACTTTGGTAATGGGACCATTAGGTCACGTTGATGGGATAAATGAGCAGGAATGGTGATGGCCTGTGAGGTCACTCGCATTCCCACAGCAGAGAGTGAGGCCAGCAGCTACGACCTGGCACATGGCTACTAAAGTCACTAGTTTACAACAGCTGAGGGAGCAAGGGATTAGATATCTGACCAGAACCTAGGAGTCCTACCTCCTGTTCCTCTCCTCCATCTGTGCTGCCCCTCTAATATAAAATCTGTTCCTGTCTGCCCGGTCTGGCCCCTTTAGAGCATGCAGTTTCATACCTGGTCAAAGGCCTGATCAATCTCTTCCTGAAGTATCTCCAGGAAGTTCTCGTTGAGGTCAATGAGCTCCTGGATGTTGCTGAAGATGCCCTGGAGCTGCTCCTGGCTCAGCAGCCCAGCTGCCTGCATGGGGAGGTAGAACTCCTCTTTGATGATGCGCAGGTCCTCTCCATAGCTGGCCTCTGTGTTGACAAACTCCAGCACAGACTCCTTGCGCTCTGTCCTGCGCTTGCGGCACTTCTCGCAGAGGTCAGCCCGCCTCTGGTTGCAGTTCTGAACATCTGTCTCCACAGGGAGGTCCCTTTCTCCACAGTCAGTGCAGGGACGGTGGGCTTCCCAGGCCTGCAGGGAGCTCAGCGTTTCGGATGCCCTGCTCCTCCACTTCCTGGCTGGCATCTGGCCAATGCCACTGTCTGCCCTCTCCACATCGGCTGACTTGGTCCGGGTGCCCTCGCTGGGATCCAGGTCGCCCCGGGCATCATTCACACCAACGATCCCGCTGTCCGTGCTCAGACTGCTGACATTGCTCCAATGGTGTCTGGAGCGGAGGGAGCCACGTGGAGCACGGCGGGTCTCATCAAAGCTGCCTCCATGGCCAAGGTTGGCTTTTGCTACCACTGGACCTGAGAACAGACACAAATCGTTGCAGGCACTGCCAGCTGCACAGAGCTCACCTGAGGAACTCAGGCTGGCACAACCAGGAGCGGTAGGAACCCTGGCAGGGGCAGGCTAGCTCTGGTGAAGCAGGGCTCTGAACTGCCTCCTCTCCCTCTTTTGCTGCTGAGACTGGTGAGAGTCAGAAGTAAATGGCTCTCAGGTGAAGCCTGGAGCCTGTCACCCTTGCACTGCCCATACCTGTGAACTCATTTGGGCTGCCTCTTCCCCTGCCATCTGCCAGTCAGGGACAGAGCCTGGGGTACAACCCAGAATTCTTCCCTCCCCCAGGTTGTAGAGTTACCCCATGTTTAGAGCAGCACAGCAGGGCTCAGCATGTGGCCCATCAGCCCCTCTGAGAGTGCAGTGCGTACCATAGTCTCGCTCCTGCCGGCGTTTCTGCGCGTGCTGCCGCGCTGCAGCTGCGATCTTCAGCTCCAGCTGCTTCCTCTTCACCGAGTCTGTCGGCATCGGGTCACTGAAGTGCGGCCGCAGCCGGCACTCCCGTTGCGCCTTGGCACCGTCTGTGCTCTCATGGACAATGTCGGAGCTAGATCGGCGACAGCCAGGACTGGGGGTCTGCAAGAAAGGCAGAAAAGGGTTTGGAGCAAGGCTGTGGTCAAAGCAGCACCTGGTCTGCAGCCACTGGATTTTAGTTGCCAAAGAAGAGGAAAGGCAACTCATCAGCAGTGGGATTGTAAATGCAGCTCTGTTACACGATCATTAAGAAATCTGCCCACCGGGTCCCTCTGTGTTGCTCAGTCCTAAGAGCAAGGACCCTCTCGCTTTGCTGTTGTGTGGCTCTGAGCACAACGGCTCCGAGGCAGTCAGATCATGGCCGTCAGATAACCATGAGGGAGACAACAGCACAGCCCTGGCCGAGGGCCTGTCCCAGGGAATCTGAGCTATCTCGCCTCTGTTCTGTGAACCTTTTGGTGCTGCAGGGTCAGGAACTCCAGCCTCCCTGCCTTACCTACATCAGCAGTGTGACCAAGGCGGGACTATGAGGGAGTCTGATCTCCCAGACAGACTGGAAGCCATGAAGGGGTTATTACTGAACTCCCTGCAAGAAATGCAGTGGCAGGTAGGCAGAGGCACAAAACTGACTCCTGTTTCATTAAGTGTAATAAAAACGGAACTAGAAATGCCTCTGGAAGAGTTTAATCACTCAGGGGAGTTGGTGTGATTTCAGATTGCATGCTCTCAGCCTGCTCAGCTCCTACAACCAAGGGATCCATCAGAGCTTCTAAAGAGGAAAAAATCCCGAACAAGCGCCCAAGATGAGAGGTGAATTCCTCTCTCTTACATTCCCTGCAGGTGGAGTGTTGCCGGATGTCTCATTGCTTGGCTTGTCCTCCCAGGTCTCTGTTGCCATGGACATCACCGTGGGCTGCTGGCTGTCCTCTGGAGGTGGGGGATCAGTTTCCCTCAGACCACACTGTCCCTTGGAGGGGGATTTGGCAGCAGTCTCAGCATTGCAGCTGCAAGGGAAGAAGCAGACTCTGATGAACATCATGGATGCAGTTCTCCTGCTGCTCCCGACACAGATGAGACTGAGCAGCAAGCCCTGGTTTGAACAGTTCAGGGAAAGTGCAGGCAGGAATCATGACTGGCCAGCATGGATGGCTGGACACGCATTTTAGGGGCTCTAAGCACAGCTCAGTTACGGCAGTGCAAATTGGGTAACTGGACTTTTGCCAGCATCAGTCTGGGTTATCAAGTCTTCAGTGTTCACATGGCATTTTTGTGTCCATAAAACATGAGGTTCTCCATAGGGACCAGAAAAACTTCTTTCTAAGTAGGCCATATCCATACTTGCTGCTATTTAAAGAGATGCTGTCAACACAGAGACCACATTGCTCATCTGGAAGAAAACTTGCTAAAAACCATAATACTTTGAAGGGATTAGAGGATTAACGGAGCTTTCCCTCTGTTTTTCATTTCATATGATCCCAAGCCCACTGAAACCACTGGAAATATACCTCCTGCTTTCAGTGACCTCAGGATCAGGCCTTTTGGTGCACTTAAGAGACCTGAAAAGTTGGCAGAATCTGTTGCTCTCACTTGGCAATTCTGGGATGCCCTTATGCATGGCTGTCTGGTGCTAACAAGGCCCTGGTCTAGCTGATACAGGCAGACTGTTCCAACCCCACCTTCCCCTCTCTGCAGACAACACCACCTCTCCAGACAGACACAGTCTGGTGCAAAACCACTGACTTGACAGAGTAGTTGACAGGTCGTTGTCTACTTGTGATGCACTTTTTTAACAGACTCTCTAAGGCACCTTATTTCCATGCTTGGAAGAATATTATTTTTTAAAAATTCTGGATTTACTTAATTTTTATGGACTTGGATCCCTTTAAAAAGAAAGGTTGTGAGGACTGGATATGAATGCTTATATATACAGGAAGCCAGAGTCTGGAACATATTTCAGGCTATGCATATATTTTTATGCTTAACAAAAATCTCCTATGAGAAAAATCTGCTTCTTCTTAAAGGCTTCACTTGTGAACTTATGCTGATAGGTCATACTGCTAATGTGCAATTCCAACAGTGTCAGCTACAAGCAAACACATGAGACAGATGGGCATTCTCCTTACAGTGAATGACAGTTGGCTCTGACAACAAACCATCAGCCAATACTGAAATTGCTGAAGAGGGAACAAGTCTCCCAGAACACAAACCGTCTCTGTTGTCAGGCCAGAAATGTTGGTTTGCATCTTTCCAGCTGATGCTTTTTCATCTTCCTCCGTTTATGCTTCCAGGTCCCTGCTGACACTACCAGTTAAAAAGAGTTTAGACGTGGCTTGCGCAGCAAGGCCAAGAGTGCCAACAGCAGGCTCACAGCTTTTACTTTTTGCTGTCACCCCCCAGGTCTGTAGTCCCCAGCCTGGAGAAAGGGGACACCAACATCAGCACTGTCACACAGTCTGTAGCAGGGACTGTGCTACCCCCTGACAGGGCTGCAGCAAGAGCAGTGCAGGCACACAGCAAGGCTGTGCTCACACCGTGGCCTGGTCTGGCTTGAGAGGTTCCTGTCTCCTTCCTTCCTCCTGGACCCAGCCACATCTGGGCTGAAGGTGCCACTCCTAACTGTCCAGTCTTACTGTGTAGCCAGAATCTAAAATCAGTCTTGAAATTTAAACGTATTAAAAAAGTATACCTGACCTCCTGTATTCCCAGAGACATCACTTCATCAGTGTTTCACTGAGTTGGGTAACGTATGAACAGTTCAGCTGGGCACACTCAAGAGAGGGAAGGCACAGGTTAAGGAAAGCTCTTGAGGAGGATGTGCCACTGCTGGAAAACCACCCTTTCCAAAAGCTGCTCCTGCTCAAACAGTTCCTGGCTGAAACACACAGAAAGGGACCGTGCTGGGACAGAGAGAAACAATGGGATGTGTCCAAGGTCAGTAGCAGAGCTCATAACTGAAATATTATCTTCTTGATCACACCACCTACCACCACACAGACCATACTCTCAGAGACATGCTGAGCTTTCATTTGTCATTTTTACGGTGCTTCAAGATCACCCACTTAAATATGGGAAGCACTCCAGAATATTACTGCTCCTTTAAGTGAAGCTGACAGCAGCTCTCTGCAGACCAGATGCCACCCCTTACTGTGGTTTCTATAACCCAATAGGGATATTTAAAAAAAAATCTCCAGCCATGACCTGCAGTGGGAATGAAAGGCAATACTCAGAGAGCTGAGCTAAGGAAACATGATTGGAGACTGAGAAATTAAACCCACCCCATGGCTGGTCAGCTAGAGGTAAGAAAGGCCACGATGCAGAGCCCACCTTGTGTTAAAGGAGATTTCTTCATCCCTGGTTTGACTGCTCTACTCCTAGTTGTGATTAGAATGCTCTTGCATGACGTACTGGCCACATGGTGTTGGGGCAAGTGCTGCTCCACACACCACCAGTGTGATCAGAGAGATGTGGTGTTTCCTTGTGCAAGTTTCTGTTGTCACCATGTCCCCCATTTCAAGACACAAACCCCCAGTCCTTGCATATCCTTATCCTGAACAATTCGCCACTTAAGTAATTTCAGAAAGTGGACTATATATTGAAATGGTTACAGGATTTCCACCTGGATCTCAATACCCCTTCCCAGCCAGGACTACAACCTAAGTTAAAGGCATCCGGTGACCTGTGAGGGGCCTAAAGCTGCCATAATTATGAGACTGAAAATCAAATCTTCACTGATGAAATGTTATGTTAATTGAATGAGACTTAAGTAATTAACTATGAATTACCAGGGAGACAGTTGACTTACAGACAAAACTGCTTTGTAAAACTGTGACACTTACATAGAACCGCTAGAAAGAGATTAAAATTTTAGCTATTTTATTCCATGACACTCCATCACAACATCTCTATCAAAGGCTTGCTGAGCTCAGTATCAGTGGAAATGGAATCAAATCCACAGCTTTCAGCTCATTTCACTTAAAACTTATAAAAAATGTGGCCTGGATGTCAACAATCATAACCTAGGACCCAAAGCATTCAGACAAAAAGTCTCCCACCTCTGCAGTAAGAATCAGCCCAAGTTATGAATATTGAGGCATATTACAGCCTGAAGTGAGGATGATGGAAAAATGAGAAATTTCCATACAAAGGAAACTCGAGTTTCCCACTAACCAGTTCTTTGACAATAACAATTACCATTAATTGTTGTTATTGTTACGGAAAATAAACAAGCCAGACTGGTTGCCTCACATGACACAACTTCTCTCATACTGGTACCACTGTCATTCTCATTTTGGTGTTAATAAAATCACTTCATAGATTTTAACAAATCCAACTAGGGAGACTGAACACATTCACAGAAACAAAACCCACTGTGGGTATTAAAAGCACAGAAACCACACTGAAGCCATAGAGGCCCTGGGCAGGAAGCATTTGTAGGCCCAGAGAGTAGTGGGAAGAAGGATCATATGCACAACCCATTTCCTGTACTTTGCTATGGGGCCACCCTGGGCTCCAGACACTGGTCAAACCTTTGATCTGCATGGAGGCAGCTGTTCCTACACTCTTACTCATGGCTTGTGCCATTCTGTGTATTTCATTTCACAAAAACAGCCTACTCAGTGAAAATGGATGCATACCATAGCTTTCTCACCTGCTTCTTCATTGGGTTTTCATACTCTAGAAAAAGAAGTACAAAGGCTGGGCTGGACAGCTGAGGGGAGCATTCAGGGCTGTGACACCACCTACTTCCCTTCAGATTGTAAAGTTGCAGAAGTATTTCTGCTTGTCACTCTGCTTCAGTTCCAGAGAAATTCTTTCAGATGACTCTGACTCCTGTGCAGAAGTCAATATTGTCTCCTCTAAAACCTGAGCCCAGTCTCAGAGCTTGTTCACTCCAGAAACACCACAACAGCATACAAGGTTGGTGTCCTGGCATTTCACACACTGATCTGTAGATTGCACAAGCAGCCAGGAACCAAGTCAAATGCAATTCCTAGCAAAGCCAGTCAAGAAAACCAAGTGCATGGAAATAAACCACTCCACTAGCACTTATTCCTCCTTTTCTTATCAGCCTTATCTCGTGATAAGACAGTGATACCTTCCCCAAATCCGGAGCTTCTAGAACTTTGCCAATTCCTATTGAGACACTTTGCATACAAAGGGATCCACTTCTCTTTGGCATGAGGGAGGTAACAGGACTGCAGTGTCCAAAAGCAGGATAGAGAAAAAGCAGTCCTTGTGGACATCTTTCCCAGAGGAGGGGAAAACCATGGTTGGAGAAGATGAAGGAAGGCTTTACATAAGCATTTTCTCTCACTGCCTACGCTGAGCTGACAGAAGGGCAGTATTTGCAAGTACTTTCACTCACTGACTGTGCAGGTCTCCAAAAGGTGGTTAAAGCCTCATAGCAACCATCTTGCTCTTGTTTGCTGGTTCACTACATACAGGCAGCAAATGGAAGCACTTGTTGCTGCATGTCACACTGTCTAAATTCATGTCTTGCAGTAGTGGGACAGACTCTACATCTTTCTTCAAAGAAATCACATTAGTACTTTGTATCCCTTGGTTGTTTTCTGCTTTTAACAAATGATTTAAAAAAAAAAAAAGAAGAGATATTTCATCAGTTTCATGCAGAAATAAAACAGGTGGGAAATTGGGTGTCAGAGCTACTAATGGCTGCTGTCTTTACAGGATTAAGGTACACAAAAAGGCAAAGTCTAGATGAAAATGCTTTTTGATGTTTAATCCTACGCAAAGATGGAGTTTAAGCTCAACAGCTTAAAGACATGTCCATGTGGCTATCAGAGACTCTAAGATGAAAGGCTCTGCCAACAACACATTTATGCTACAGGAATTAAAGGTACATATCAGGAGAAAGACCAGATCATTCACAAGGGAACCGCATTCAGGTGACCCCACAGAGCATGTTACCTTTTCTTAATAAGTTCCAAGGCTGAACCTATTAATTCATCCTTCATTTTTTGTAGCTTAGCTCCATAGCTGGATAAGTCTGTGGCTTCTAACAGCAGCGATGAACAGCAAGAGGACTGGGCTTCAGAAGCCAGCGACTGTCCTGCAAGGTGGAGGACATCATTTAATTTTCTTGTCTCTCCTTTCTGCTGCTCACCACTGAAGATCTGCTGCTCAGCTCTGTGTATTGCTACTGCCTGTAAAGGTGATCGTGGAATTGGACTGGAGCAAATAGGGACTGGTGATGTATCTGAACTGGAGGTCTGGAAGATTCTGTCCTTCACATCAGGACTGCTCATCCTGAAACCATCCCATGTCGCTGGATATTGGGAAAAGCCAGCAGAGGTGTGGTTTTCATGGAATACATCGTCATCATCCTCCACTGCGACAGCAGATTCATTCACAGCTTTGGTCCCCAGAGCTTCTGGACAGACATTCTCTTCCTCCTCCAGCATCTGGTTTGCAGGCAGACCCTTATTCAAGCAATCTGTTGTCCCACTGCTGCTGGCAGATGAATTTTCTTCCCTCCTTCTCATTTGCTTGAATTCCTCAAAGGTGGGTATGTAAAGCCTCCCTTTACAGAGACCTTTCTTGCTCTGTCCCAACATGACTTTGCCATCTGTTTCCCCACTGTACTGTTCTAGGGTTTCTGCTGTTCTGGATTTGCCCATCTCATTGCTTTCCCCAGCGTGCTGAAGGGGCAAATTGGGGGAGCTATTCTGCCTTCGGAGCTGAAGCCTCCTCTGAGCCTCCTGCTTGATGTCTTCTGGACTGATGATCCTGTGTGCAAAGCACAGTCCCTGTCTCCCTGTGAGGCTGGGCCTGAGGGCAGTGTGTTCCACCAGAACAGTGCAGTAGTTGACAGCACAGCCACTCTTGCACTGCCGGCACACTTGGCATTCAAAGAACTCCCGGGCCATCAGGTCAGGCAGGGCCACCTGTGGACGCACCGGCTTACAGGGCTCTGCCACCTTACTGCTGTGCAGCCTCAGCTTCTCCTTCAGCTCTCTTTTGGCATCCCCATGTAGGGCTCTTTCCTCTGCAGAAGGGAAGAGCCACTGAGGCACTTTGGCAAAGGGAGGGAGGAGCACATTCTGTGCCGATCGAGATGTCTGCTTAGCACGGAGAGAAAGGTTTCTCAGAGAGTCCGATGTGCTCTGTCCCTGGGCCACATCCACACAGCCTTCTGTCCACTGACTGGTGCCTCTACAGCGAAAGATGATCTCGTTATCCAGGCTCCGGCAGTGAGAATACAGCCCAGAGTCAGCAACTGTTGCCCAGTGAAGGTTCTCCACGCTCCGATACATCCGGTTTTCCACAGGACTGGCCAAGGGTGCCTTGCCCGTGTGGCAAGGCAAGTCTAGAGTGTGGAAATCCCCAGAAAAAATATGAGTGTCTAGGTTCTTTAGTGGATGCATGCTGCTAACTGAAAAATCCTTTAAGCCATGTTGTGCATAGAGCTGATTATTTTGGCAGCTCGAGATCACCCGGCAGTGTTCCTGTCTCTCATCAACACTGATGTATGTCATAGCAAATGCACATGGAGGCTCTAAGACAGTGGCTTTTAGGGGGAGAGGAGGGAGCTGGGGTGTCGCTTAGATGCCAGTCAATGTCCACAGACCACAGACAGCAAAGTGTGCTGCTGGGCACTCACAAAAGAGAGCTCTCACATGGGTGGAGTCGCCATGCGTAGAAGACCTGTGAATGGAAGGAAAGATGAGTTACTGAAGCAGCCTGGTGGTGACTCGCAGGATGCAACAGCAGGTCTGCTTCCAGGGAATGCAGAACCCAAGACCAACAGCTTGTGTAGGAACAGGGCAGCATAACCAGGAGATGAGCCACGGGCCTTAGGGCAGGGAATATTTTTCTTCTCTAGCCAAGCCAACAGTGGCCTTACACTACCCATCTGAATTTGGAGAAGTTTATCCTACCTACCCTCAGCAATTCCCTCACAATAACATTGCTCAACTCTAGTGACAAATGCTCAGAAGGGCTTGCTGCAGGCCCAGCTTACTCACACTGCAGCACTAAGGAGATGGCAGGTTTACAAGAGATAGTGAGGTTCTTGTCCTCAAATGGGGTGCAGACAAGAGTATGTGGGTTAAGGGGGAGGCTGGGAGTGGGAAAGAATGGCATAACACTGGTCTCCTGGAAGACTCAAGCAGCAAGGAGGAAGAAGGTGGCTGACTGGTGGTGATTTTGTGCCTGACAGTCACACTGCAGCCCCTTATTGCTCTGATGAATGAATGAACAGGTTTGTTACTCCCCAGAGGCTAAGATACCTCAGCATCCAACCATGTGATACACCAACAGACATCTGAGGGGAAGTCTGAGGTAGTTTATTGCCTGGAAACCAATCTTGGTAACGTGCTGGGAGCTTGATTCATCCCTTGCTTAGAGTGACTCAGATTAGCATACTTTCCCCACATTAATGAAACTGTCTTTAATCTAATCCCAGAGAGGGAAGGCAGAGCTGCTCCTGTGGTTCACCGCTGAATGGAGAACAGTATTTTCATCCTTCATAACTGCTAAAAATAAAAATTAAAACTAGCACTCAAAGTGTGGTTGTTCCCCAAGACGTCACAGGCACTTCTCACCCAGTCTTGTCATGGCGGGGCTGGAGTTCCCCCTTCTTCATGGCTCTGGAGGAGCCCACAGGTGACAGCAGAGAAACGTGAGGATCAGGCCTTTCTGTGATCATAGGTTATAACATAATCTGTCAAGAAAGAGAGAATTATATGATGTGAGAGCCAGTCACTGAGTAGGGAACAGGGCTCCTGGCAGTGCTGAAGGGCTCCTGTGAGAAAGTGCTGTTAATAAAAGATGCCATGGCCTGTCAGGTTGGTCTGTGATCAGGTCACAGCCATGGGACTGAAAGCCACCATGTACTTTTGGCACTCTGCTTTCAGAGCAAGTATAAAGAGAAAACAGCCCTTGCTGTAGTGAGAGCTGAGAATAAAGCTGCCCTTGCCCAAGGTAGGGAGCTACACACAGTAAGGCCTGAAGAGACAGCAAGGCGTATGTGAGGCAGGCTCTGCATGTATGTGTGTGAGAGCAAGGGGGTCAGAGAAGAAAGCGCACAGGCAAGGGCAGAAGCAGGCAGGAGAAGAGCAAGGAAGCAGAGGCACAGAAAGAACAGGATGGGATCTGTCTGTGTCTGCTCCCTTCACCAAGAGATGGGGCAGCACTGAGAAGACAACTGACTTTTGTCCTCACGATTCTCCTCAGGTGGAAAGTTCACTGTCAGGGCTCCTAGTCCTGATCCCTCTGTGGGCTCAGGTCAGCTACAGCGATGCCAGGCAGGGGTGGTCAGGGGCCACTCTGCCCCTACCTGCTCAAGTGCACAGCACAGACCACACAGCAAGGGTTTGCATCCCTCTATTAATCAGAGGAACGCCTCAAACCCAGTGGCAGGTGAGGGCACCCCTCTGCCCTGCAGGAGAGCAGAGGCCCATTTGCCCCGTGGGTGTGAAAGGTGCTCAGGAGCACTGGCAGGCAGCAGGGACCTGCTGCTGCCTTGCCAGGGCAGGACTGTCCAGAAGATGTGCATGGGATGGCAAAAGGCACTTTCAGGGAAGCGGCAGCTGGGAGCAACCTCCTGTGGGCACAGTGGGGCAGGCAAGAGTGAGGGACAGAGAGTGGGAGCCAGAGCCAGGTTTGCAGAGTGGAGGAGCCAGAGAAGACAGAGAACAGCCAGAGCTGAGACAGTAGGAGACGGGGACTTTCCAGAGGAGGCTGTGCAGAGTTTGCTGAAACATAGGTAGGCACCAAAATTTACTGGATTAAGTAGAGGAAGATGAGAATTTTGTTTCCAAGTAATTTATTTTAATACTTGTCACCCATCAGACCTGCATTTTCTTTCTCTAAAAAGTGATTTTTTTTGTCTAAGAGAACACTTTAGACATGGGAAATCCCTTTGATACTTCCGGGAGAGATCCGAGCAAAGGTGCACATGGATGTAGCCAAAGCACAGATGGGTGTGTAAGGGGGTCTGGTGCCCTGGATGGAGTAAGAGGGAACCTCAGAAATCAGAGATTTCTGCTTCACCTCATGCCTGCAGCACAGCTGTGGAGATCTCCTGTGAGCCAGCGGGGCAGCAGCACCTTTCTTGCCCATCACTCCATTCTTGGAAGGACCACCTCTTTCCTACTGAGCTCTTCTGAACTTGCCCATTCCCCCCCACGTCACTACCCTGAGGGTTGTGCACAGCATGTTGGGTAGCTAAGCTTAATTTCAGCAAGCACCCTGCCCAGCTGCTGCCTGAGCCATGACCTGTGAAGGGGGACTGGCTGTGCTGAGGCACAGCCTGCTTTCTGCTGCTCAGGGGTGCTTGAAGTAGGCAAAAAGCAGTGGTCTCTCTAAAACACCAGCTAATTTGTTCCTGGCCTGTAACCAGGAAGCGCTGTTCCCCCCTCCTTTCCCTGTTCTTGTGCTCCGTTCCTCATGGCTCACAAGCAACAGTGTCATAGTTTCAGCTCAGATGCACGTGTTTGTCAGGCCTTTGACACCCCCATAATAAAAAGTACGTGCCTGCACACTCAGCTCTCAAGTAACAAGGCCACATGCATGTTCTAGGCAGTCTGCTGGAGGAGAGCACCAGATGGAGGCAGGAAAAAAATCTGAGTTAATATGCTGATGGTTGATACCCTAAAGATGACCTTTCAGCACATACTTGCAGGCCCACTGTACATACAGAGTATTCAGCTGCTGCCTTACGTGGTCACCAACAAAGAAACATTGGGAACTACAGCAACAGGAAGGAGTTTGTCCTCCCACCACCTCAGAGCTGTAACTACAGTCTATAGCTACAGCAGGTGATCCCAGGTACAGAAACTAGCAAATGTCACAGAAGTGTTAGGGAATGGGGAGAAGTAAACACGGATTTCTCACATGGTGACCCAGCTCTGGGTTCTAATTCACTCCCTCCTAAAGGCACACAACAGTCCTAATGCATCCTTTGCTCTCCTCCAGTGAGACCAAGCAGTGAGTTGCCACTTCTTTGCTGCTCCATGGTGTATGTGAGCACTCTGGGTTGAGGCTACAATCCTTCACTTACCCACATGGGTACTTCCAGGCAATCCTGTCCACACTTGCCCAAAGCTTAGGCTTTATTCTAGCCAAGTAATCCTCCAGGACAATGCTGACTTATTCCAGGCCAAATAGCAATACAGAGCTTAGTGTTGGCTGCCACTGTGGCACATCATTGCTCCTCAATCACATTGTGCAACATTTGCCTGTTCTTTGGCTCAGGGACTGAAAAGTTCCTAGTGGTTATGAGCCTCATGCCTTAAGTGAGCACAAGACTAAAGGCAATGTGTGCTCAGCTTATTTTCTGCCATGTGATTCTGTTTAATCAACTTCTCCACTATTCTGATAAGTGCCTGCTTGGAGACTTGCCACTAACCTCAATTTTCCTGCAAAATCCCCCCCCAAGAACTTTCTTCTCAAGGATTAAAGCTTGGAGGATAAATTATTCCTTCCCAAACACATCAGAACCGTTCTGCCTGGCTGACCTTCCCAGCAAAGCACCAGACAAAGTGTCAGGAGGATGAAGCAGGCAGGCACAGGATAAGTAGCTCACTGCTGATGAAAAGCACTGTGGAGAAGACTAGTAATGCTTCAGGACTCCAGGGACATCAGGACAGGGGAGCACAGAGCTTCACAAAGCCTCAGGAAAAGAGGCCACCAAATCTGGCAGGGCTGAGTAGGTTTGTACTGCAGCAAGATTTGCTCAATAGGCTTGCCAAAGATGGACATTTGTTCCATGAAATGGTGGAGAGCAGCGTGCTATTGTCTGGCTTCTCCTGCCTTAATCAGAGGCATCAAGTGAGACTGGTACATTTTCCACTTTCCACTTTTGCACCATCTCAGTCACAAGCAAATTAACTTCTGAGTCACAGCCATCACACCAAACTCCTGCTTCGAGGGGAAGGGAGTAACTGGAGATACCTTACTCCATCTTGAAATACGAGACTAAACTAACCTTCAGGTTTTATTCTAACTTCTCTGCATTAGGTTTTGCAAATTGCACCACTGAACAGAGGTTGGTTTATTCTGCAGTACAATCTCCCTTTTATTTCAGAGATCTAACCAGCCAGAGGGATGCAAATAGCACATTTCAAAGAACTGTACAAAGGATTTTAGCAAGCTACAATACTGCTGTGAGTTTTTTGCTATCTAATATAGCAAACCTCACGGACACAGCATGATCTGTCTACTCCCATGTCATGCACATCATTTCAGCGGCTTAGCAGAACACCAGCAGTCTCAAGGGAAAGAATGCCAGATACATTTATTTTTTCAAGTTAAAGGTTAACAAGAAAAATAAAGGTGCCTTGGCTGTAGTTGCTTTTTTAGCTGTTCTCTTAACCCAAGCTGTGCTGTAGAAACTGGTTGATGCAGCAGGACGATAAGGTGACTGCAGTCATATTTCTTGGAGGTTTGGAGTTTTCTTTGCCTGTTTTAGCAGCTGAAAGAGGAACAGGGCTTATGTAGTGTCTGTTAATTGCAGCAGGAGAGGTATAGCCACAGTAGTTCTCTAAACCAGTAAACTTCCCTGGGTTTCCTTTCCCTCCTAAGGTAAACAGCTGAATGTAACTTTCCTCGAGTTTACAGTATTATCACTACTTTCATTGTCTGTTCAACGGCCCAAATCAGGATTGCTAACAAGAGGAACAATTGCCACATCAATTTTAAAACCAGGTATTAAAGAGAAAACAATAACCACTATAGGCTTCTCACTGTATTTATAGTCCCTGACATGTCAGAGACAGTGTGGCATGGAGAACCTCTGAAGAGCCAGTGTATCCCAGGGTCAAGGGGTTGTTGAGAGCACAGGCAATGGCATTAAACTCTGCTGTGTTAGAGCTGCTTGCCTTGTCACATGATACTGTCTAATCATTTTCCTCCTTTCCTGTCTCTTCTCCTTATTGTTCTCAGGACTTTTTTCCTACTTCCCCAACTGTTCCTCCATCCCACTGCACTGAACACAAGCTAAAATTCACAAAATTTTATGTACTCACTTAAGGCCTTAAGTGTTCTTGGCTCCCTTTCTATGGGATTTTTAAGCTGTTTGGAAGCCATGGTTTATTGACATGAAAGGTTTCACCTGAGAAGCTGTACGGCTGCACACACATGTGCACTTGGCAGCAGTGCCTTTGATGAATTTTTCTGGCTGCTCTCTTAGTCTAAGCAGCTTCTTCTTGTGTCACAGCATGGTTTTCTCCTTGTGTTCCTCCTTCAGAAAGGCTATGATGACATGATGCTTTCAGACTACCTCCAAGGGCAGGCATTCCAGTACACAGATTTCAGGTAGTATACTTTCAAGGTGACCTGCTTTCAAGGTTCCCTCTTGACTCCTTGTTTTGGGAGAGGGTATCCACTTTTTTTTCACCAATGCACCACTCAATCTCTTGGACAATATTGCTCCAACAGTCCTGCTGACAGTGCAGCAGAGGGATTGAAGCTTGAGAGGATTAGCATTCATCTTGCAGCTGAGGAAGGCTGAGTATGGTGGTTCTGTAACAAATGCTCCTGGAGACACCAGTGTGACACTCCCATCAAGTGCTCCAGCTGGACTTGCTTGGCATCATCAGATGTGAAACATCTCAGGAGATGGCAGCACTCACCATCTGCTAAGCTTCTTTCAACACCCAGATTGACTACAAAGCTGCTTGGGATGATTCTTTCTGAGGAGGAAGAAAGTCCCATTTGCAGTGAAGTCCTCTCGTGGGACAAATCACTCTTGGCATCTGTGAACCTGCAGAGGACATCTGATGGATAGATCCTGCCCTTGCCTGTAACACCTCTCAAAGCTGGAGACAGAACCCACAGGGTTATAACCAAGCAGAGCCAATCTCAGGCTTGAGATAGCTAATGTTCAGGTAAAAAGCCAAGTCACACTTCATGGGAAAAAACAAATCAACCCATTTTTTTTTTTAACATCATCACTTAACTCATGATTTAATCTCGTGATGTGCAGGGTCTGAGTCATAATGCCGGATTGTTTTCAGGGTGGAAACACTCATGGCTAAACTAGCAATACGACCAACAGGGAACACAGAAATGCAGCACTTCCCATGTCCTGTTACATTGCTTCCACTAGTCCCAGGACAACAACAGAAAACCAGTCCTATACAGTTGGATCCCTCAGGGTTGTTGAAGGTATTCCTAATTCCTTGTGCTAAGATTGCCCCAAGAGTCTCAGACTAATCCTTAAAATGCATAGGAAAGAAATCACACCTTGATTTTAAGAATAGGCTGTACATCAAAAGTTTCTGCTTCCTCCCTCCCTTCTATCAAGAAGACATTATTTTGCAGCACAGCCACAAGCTCCAAACTTTGAGTGCACTAGTGGCTTATTGCATTGGCCTTTCCAACAAGGCAATGCAAACCCTTATGAGCTCTCATCTCATTAGTGGGGAAAAAATGCCCCAACCTAATTCTGTTCATCTCAGGTTATTAACTTTGCACTGGAACCCACTCCAGCACTCCCCAAAGCCAATGGTGGGTGGGTGAGCAGAGTTCTTCCATGCCAGCAAAGCACAACACATCTGTGGGATCAGAAAGAGGCCCTGGGGGAGGAAGGAGGTGTTCGGGACGGTGAGGGAGATGGATGATCTCATTCTATGCCTTGTTTGGTCACATCCCAAAGCTGCCAGGCACTTTGGCATACTGCTGGCAGAGGCTGGCCAGGAAGTGTGGGTGACAGTAGCATCAGCAGTCCTGGCCAGGCATGGATGGTCACTGGCAGTCACACTTCTCATTTCTCTGAGCATGGGGGTACTTAGCAATGCTCAGAAAACCTGGAAGGATTGTGCCTGCCAGCTGTGTCAGCTGAGGGATGTGTCCTCAAGAGGTCCAGCGCAGCATGCTGCCTGCTAGCGCTAAGTGGGAGTCCTGACAGGGAACTGGTGCAGCTGGCCAGGCTCCGCCTCTGCATCAGTCCCACAAGCTCTTCCCTACCTACCAAGGAGAATTTATTTTCTTCTTTTTTGCAGATTTCCAACTCCTCCCACAGGCCTCTCTAAACAACACCCTCCCTTTCAGATGCTGATACTTTTCAGCTGATTAAACTGTGGGCCAGACCATAAGCTGGGTGTAAATCAGTATTGCTTGTCAATGCTAATTTACACCCGCTGAGAATTTCCCTTCCTTCACCATTTACCGGAATTATATGACATGTCTTTTATCTCTCCTCGCAGTTTAGCCTGCCATTCCCCTTTCCTGGCCCCCGAGCCTCCTGCTTTGCTCCAAACTCCCTGGAGGTTTGCAGGATAAGTTGCTTATTTGCAATGTAAAGTGTCTCTCAGAGCTACAGCCCCGTGCAAACAAACCCAAGAGAGACACGTTTATCCTTACTTGTGCAGCAAATCCAGCCCCATCTTTTCCTGGCAGCAGTTCCCTAAGCACACACTGCATATAACTTGGAAAGAGAAGAAATATGTCCCTTATTGCCACTACACAATGGAAGACTTCTCCGGGGAGATGCAGGGGATGCAGAATGAAAGATCTCTGATCCTACAGAGATCCTGAGCTCTTGCCTTTCTCATTGAAGCTGAAGGCAATGGCTCACCACCCAGCTCAGCACCCTGTAGATCCTGTCAATAGGCATGATACCATTAATGACTTCTTGTTGCTATGGTGATATTGATGGATAGTCCCTGGCGTTTGTGGGAATCCTGGGAAAGCTAGCAGAAAGAAAAAAAAAAAAAAGAAAAAAGAAAAATAAAGTGGGTCAAAAAAATCCCCCAGGAGAATGTGAGTTCGCCTACAAATGGCCATTTATGTGACATCCTTGACAAATTCAGTGGCACTGCACACTTCCTGACTCCTCCAGCCTCTTACAAGAGCAACACGGTGTTGTCCAGAGCCCGTGCAAACACTCCTGTTCGCAGCAGGGCTCTGGTGCAGAGATGCACTGCTGCAAGTGGATTTCATTAGCACACGTTATTTTTGCAGCTTCACTCAGCCTGGCAATTCATTTCACATACAGAGTAAAAATCTTGGCTCCAGTGAAATCACTTGGACCTGTTCCAGTGGGCACAGAGCCAGGATTTTCCCCAGCTCTCATGATGCCTTATCGCAAGTGACAATTTCATTCAGCTGCCATGATAGCCACTGGGAACCCCCTGCTTCTCCAGAGCCGTTTCAAGCGTGGAAAAGCCTCTGTTGCACAGTATTTTGCTCTATTTCCCTGAGGCTCAGTGCTGTGTGCTCTTCTCTCACAGCTTCCTACTCTGCAATGTGCAGTTTAGAGTAATCTTTCACCCTCCATCCCAGCCGAGTGACCGCTGCCAAGGACAGGCTGCGCTCCAGTCACATTTGGGACCCTTCACTTTGCACAAGTGTTCTTGGGATTTGGGGCACAGGAACCACCTTCCTAAAACACCAGTCCTCTCTTTGACCTTGCTTTCTCTAGGAAAACATTCCTAATTCAGGTTGGTGACACATTAACGCAGAACTGATAAAGCCCCAGTGGGACTTTCTCTTCCTCTATACATTTTTTATCTAAGCTTGCCAAGGGGTGCACAAACTGCAAGATGCCTTGTCTGGGGGGAGATTTTAGTATTATTAGCAATTTTTAGAGTATGCTTTTTGTCTTAGCAAATACTCTTTTCTGCTGTGTTTTATGTCTAGGATTTGCCTTACATACATGCAAACTTGATAGAGATCCTTTTATTCCGAAAAGTGGTACTGCTCCAGGCAGGATGGGCACTCTTAATCCAGAGAGATTTTATTGGTTTGGAACAGTTATTGCAGAAGAAATGTATCCACAAGAGAGCAGTATCTACACCAGTACCATTACACAGACAGTGAATACCCCAGTGTAGATCAGATCCAACCAATGTGTCAGCTTTTGCATCTATTTGTGTGTTCAGATCCTTTGCCTCCATGTGAACTCAGGAACTGAAAACAAAATTACCCTGCCCCTCTCTTTTGCATCTTTTGATAAATATAGTTCTAATGGACTACAGAATCTGAAAGCACTTTACATCAGGAACAGATCCCAAGAGAAAAATTCAGTTAGTTTCTTTATGTTACATGTAGCCGTTTCATCAAATTTATGGGGCAAGGGTCCTAGGCACATGGAGGCTGGGCCAGCTCTGACAGAGGCTCTCTCTTGTATAGCAACCCTTTGATCAGACCTCAGCATCATTTGTTTGCTTGTGTTTCATATTTTTGAATGCTCCAGTAAATTTCCCTGTTGACTATCAGAGGCAAAGGCTGCTCTTTCAAGTTGGATTTGCACCTCTTCCCTTCCCCTCCATTTTAATTAGCTATGGAAATTATTTGGACTTTTTTTTCTATCTCCTCTTGCCTGTCTGTCTGTCTGTCTGTAGAAGCTTTAGGAACACCGATGGCTGGAGAAGACTCCAGTTGATGTCTTCCCTGTAGGAAATACTGTGACTTGCAATTAGCCTGTCTAACTGCTCTGCTTGACCTGCTGCTGGCCAGGGGGGAGAGCAAAGACCCAGCTGTGCTCTGCCTCTCCCCCAGGAGTGAGGGGATGGGGGAGCTGTGAGTGCTGTGGGTGGAAGAAAGCAGGTACCACCACAAACAGCGAGGGCCAGACAAGGGCAGGAACTAGGTTATTGCTCTGGGAGACAGAGAAGGTGATGGGGATGTAAAAGCTTCTTGAAAGAGGATCTCTGCCTGTGGGGAACTGCTGTTGTGCTGCATTTGCAGCTATTATTTTTCTGCTAACAACTCTGTGACTGCAGAGACATGACAGGCAGTGAACTGCCCACAGCAGCTCAGGGCTGAGCAGAAATGGCACTTGGACTGGGCTGGAGCTCTGGGTTCCTCCACTTGGGAGACACCAGGTAAATGCCTTTTTAGGCACAAATCCCAGCACAGTGGGAGGCAATACTTTCCAGAGGGCTACTTTCCAAATGTGATTTGCCCTAAACAGCTGGTCACCAAAGGTTTCCCAGATTGCTATATCAAGACTTAAAACCACATCAGATGCACTGAAGATACGAGAATCTCTCTGGGCTGTCTTTGACACCAGCTGGGCATTTAACTCCCAGGTGACCCCACAGGGACAGTATTTGCAGAGATCAGACTGGAGGGAGTGGAGATCCACAGGATTTCTCACCACACACAAGTGTCCCCCAGACACATCATGTCATGCATGGTTTACTGGAGATGTTTTTAAAGCCACCATTAAGAAGCAAATTCTAAGACCGACTAATACCAACACATATGCTCTTGGGATGTTCCTAACCATATCCATATATTGTAACTTACCAATACTGCCAAGGGACTCTATCTTTTTGGTTCTCCACCAGATGCTACACTAGAGTGAAAGGTGATGGAGGAGGAGGCAGGATATGCCCCTTTGTTTAGAGCCAGCTGTAAGAAAATGGTTTTATTTGCCCAAATGCACTGGATGTTTTGTGCAAGCTTCATCATGTTGCAGTGCAAGTTAGCCACTGCACATGTAACAGTGAAGAAAATTAGGAAGTTCTGCAGCTCTTTCTAAGAAAGTGAGGGAGAAAGACAGTAAGTCAGATCTCTTTCCCCATATGCTGCTGATCTTGGGTATTAGCTACATCACATGACATAAAGCGTGATAAAGGCCCACCCTGGATCCAGAGTCACAAGACACTCCACGTCCCCTCCTATGCCACTAAGTTGCTGCAGGGTCTGAAGTTGGTAGCTCCCAACCAGCTCTGGGCTATATAATTCCCTTGCAGTCTTAGGTATCATTACTTCTATGCCATTTTGCAAAACATTCCAAATGGCTCATGAAGGTTGCTACATTCTTGTTAACCTTTGGTTTTTTTTGTAACTGGGAAAAACTAAGGCACAGATCATAGTAGCTAAAGA
This sequence comes from Acropternis orthonyx, assembly GCA_035583155.1. NCBI lineage: Eukaryota > Metazoa > Chordata > Aves > Passeriformes > Rhinocryptidae > Acropternis > Acropternis orthonyx. Next base: position 11,481,464 of record JAWWEU010000163.1, on the reverse strand, counting down.
GATCCATTGCATGCACATTTATTTTTCCAAAGCAGTGCTAAAATCTGAACTAAGAACATCACAGCAGCGCTGCAGGGAACCAACCACTTCTTTTTCTAAGTTGACTACTGCACAGCACCAAAAGTGTGCAGCCTTTGTGGTTGTCACAAAGCACCCAACCTACCCAAAGATGAACACTCCACAGCAAGGAGAGACAAAACCACTCTGTAGATACAACTTCATAATATCAATCAAAAGAGAGGAAATATTGTCCATGCAGACACCCAATCCCTTATGGGAAACAGATACGAATCCTTTGTAAACACATTTTTTAAGGAGTAATCTGAGAAGATACGGTGGGGATGTTGTAGCCAACACAGCATCTCAGAAAAGGATTTAACCTCAATCTTGTAAGTACTGTCCATCAAAAATTCCTGCATGTAGCTATAACACCTCAGAAAGTTTAATTACCACTTAAGAAATGGAAGACTAAATGAGCCATGTGACCTTTCCCACTCCAGATCCTGTAGGTCAGCATTATTTAAGACAACTGGGAGCCTGAAAAGCTAAACATTAGTGTTGGCAGATGAACAGATGGATGGATTGCTGCCAACATAATCCATCTTCCCACTTGCCTCTGTAGGACTGGGTGACATTCAAAGCCAACTACTTCCCCCTGCAAAGAGAAATGCACGCGATGCAATGAGCAGGCTTTAAAAAGGACTCATCAGCTGGCAGGACCAGTGGCCAAATGTTTTATGGCTGCTGTGTAATGTTGCAGGCGAGGCTGTAAAAGAGGCACCAGGCTGTGACAGGAGTGGGGACTGTAGTGACCACAGGGGGATTAGCTGTAAGCAAACTCTAAGCAAGTTGTACAGATCTGTCAGGATGCTGTCATTTTCCCTTCATGCATAAATGCTCTTAATCTAATTAACCTTTTAATAAGAGCAGATAAAATTGCGGTTTTATCATCAAAGGGGATGCTTTATCTACAGTTTCATGAAAAATTTCCATCTCTGCTCAATTTGAACTTTTTTTCCTTTTTTTGCTTGAGGCTCTATGAGTAAATTTCCCAAGCACTGAAAAACAGAAAAGAGTAAAGTAGGAAATTTCTTAACCCAGCCAGTTACTGTGCACATATCAGCTCTCCTGATGCCAGATGGGACTCAGTCCAGAGCTTTTAGATCCAGCTCAAATACCTGTTGCCTGAGCACAGAGGATGCTCCTGCTCCCCAGCTGGGGAGGGCCCAACAGGAGCTGTGACACACTGTGCCAGTATGAATCACATCACCCTCCCTGATGGAGAGGGCACTGAAGCCCCCAGACACCCACAAACCCAGGACTTTCTGGTGTTCAGCAAGGATTCAAAAAAAAGTAAAATAATCTCCTACATATACTAGCTATAGCAGGCTGTACTGTCAGCTACTAGACTATAACACTTTTCTAAATTTTTAGAAAGATTTAGATATATTTTGCTAAATAATTCCTAAATTTCTATTTAACAAAGAACTCTAGCATGTATCTTTGTGCCTACTGTACCGCAAAGAACAAAAATTGCTGTCTCTGGTCTACAGTACCACCCAGGCTGTATGTGGTGGAGATTTTTTACAACATCTGAAGTCTTCATGATTTTCTGCATCTGCTGGCAAACATCAGTACCATTGACAAAGTCACCCAGCACAGCCAAGTGCAGAAACAACCCCAATCAAGATCTGAACTTGGGACTCCAGGTTAGTCAGAACCTTCCTGACTAACCCACTGCAGTATCTGCTTCACTGAACTTGCCTGTGTAATCTGAACCAAAAAACCACTCCATTCCATTTACTATTGCCCATATGCCACCTCTAAATATACTTGCACATTAGCATTTATGCAACTTTCAGTACAAAATCCATATGGCTCCTTTCAGCAAGCAGCAACAGCAAGAAGGATAAGATGCAAACGGATCTGGAGATGGAGCTCCTAAAGATTTCTTTCTAAGCACCATGCAACATTTGTTGCAGATAGACAGTGATGGAAGTTCTAACAACCTGCTCCAGATGGGCCATGTTTTTTTTTTGGTTTTTTTTTTTTTCTTTTTTGCATGAAGCTAAAATGGATTTCTTTTATATGAAATGTCTACTAGTGATCCCTCTGGAACAGAATGTGGGTAGCAGAGCAGATCCAAACTTAGCCTGAGGAGTATCAGAGGCTCTAATTACCTTGACCTGCCTCATCTGGAACCACCACCCTTGCTCCTGCCACCCACTGGCCTGGGAGCTGTGTTTAAGTCCTTGCCCTGGCCCTTGCTTGGTTTAGGCTGTATGTGTGCTGGTTCCCATCTGCTCAGCTTGTCTTCTTGGGTGGCATCAGAACTGTGTTGGAGCTACAGGTTTCTCTGGTGCCTGTTGGCTGAACAGACACATCCATAGGGCCCATTCTGCTCTTCCAGTTTAGGTGCAGTGGGACTGTGCCCCTTGTCCAAGGTTCCTATCTCAACCTGCCCTGCTGCCTGACTTCTACCTCATCTCCCTTCCTAGAGATGGTCATCCTTACTTGCTTCCTGACAACCAGTTTTCCAAGCCCTTGTGGTTCATGAGTATTACTTTCCTCAGTTAAACAGAAGAAAGAAATGTTCACATGGAACAACAGAGTAGAAAATCAAGAGTTTTCAAAGGTCCCATGCAACAGCCACTGCTGGGAGACCTTTCAGGATGTAGCAGCAAAGCAACTCAAGCCTGTTGCAGGTGGCCTTCTGACTAGCAAACCAAATTAGAGCCTGTGAAAGCTAACAATTTGCTTTAACAAATAAAGGGGAAATACGCATCTGTTGTCACTGCTTGAATCACAGGAATAAAACATGGCAGCCAATTAAGTACTTCAACCTTAACCATCAAGACTTCCAAGGCCATTAAACTTTCATATCCACTGAGAGAAGAAGGCTACATGCCTGTAAGAGATGGCAGTCAGAAAGGCAACTCAGGGGCTTCAGGATGCTCTTACTCCCAGTCTTTTAGATGATGGGTTCTTAACTCCCAAAATTGTTGTATCCCTTTTGGGCACATGCTGTGTTAGACTTAATCTTGACAGATAGCAAGGAATTGATCACAGAAATAAAACATAACTGGTTGCTTAGTTACCAATGATCAGTACACAGTTACATTTGATGTCTGCAAACAGAGCCCAGTGCAAACCAATTATCCATCATTACAATTCTAAAATGTCAGCTTCAGAGAGCTGAAAACAGCTGTGAGCCAGGTAATAAAGGGAAATTTGAGTAGAAAAATAAAAATAGTAATTGGGAGCTTTTTTTTTCTGAAGTGGTCAAATAGCCACAGTCCTGTGGCTGAGGAGAGTAAATATATTGGTTTGAAAAAAAATAGGATTCTTGTTTATTGGGAAAGTGAAAGCAAGCATGAAGGTGTGTAAACACTGGGAAAATAGAAAGTAGTAAATAAAAATGACAAGCTAAGAATTGCACAAAACTGATAAGGGGGGAAAAAGACATAGGGAGAATTAAAGAGCTTCAGGATTAATGATGTCAATATGGAGCTGAAGCGTGTTAGGCCCTAAAAACAGCATGGTGTCATTTCAAAAATGAAATGGGGACTATGATGATTAGTGGGAATGGCTTGGGCATGGTAAATAGCCCTATGCCTGTGTGAGGCAGACTTGAAGAGCCAGCAGTTACAATGGTTGCAGGGATCTGTGAACTTCCCTCCCACTTCTTGAAACACAGATATATGGATATTGCTGTTTAATACGCTGTGAGAAGGACCCTCTTATTTCTCACAATTAGGTGCCATTCTTTCATGCTCCATCCCCAAAGATCAGATCATTAAAACTCCCATAACTGTGACCTCCCTTTCGCAAGGTCTGTCTTTCATCTATCAATCAAACTGAGCCATGGTGCCAGATCTGTGGAAAAACTGCTGATCTTGGATGCCTCAGCAGCAACACATTCATGAGAGTGTGCACCACGGAGATGCTGGCAGGTTAGATACTCATGGGCTCCCTGAGTGCACTGAATTTATCACCATAGCTGTAAACAATTCATTCTTAGCTTTGCTCGTGTCCAGCCTCTTTCCTCCTCAGCAGTTCATCTTCCCTCTCCCAAAACACATGATAACAAAAGCAGCTAGAGAGATCTTTGCCTTCCTTTCATGCGCTGTAAAGTGCAGCTGTGGTATATCTGATCACGTCCTTATGTTCTCAGAATGCTGGAATAATCAGAGCTGGAAGTAGCCATGGTAGAAATTGGGTTTGGGCTGAACGCTCTCCTTTTTTCCACTAAAAGATGGGACTTGCCTCTCTCAGCTGCTGAGGTGTCCAGCACATCTATCTGAAGGGTTACACTCTGCTCTGGGGGTCAGCATATAGCAGCTGAGTCCATCTCAGTAGATGCAAAGCCATCTTCCCTGTGTAAAGACAGAGCTTTGTGACCTCCTGAGAGATGGGGGAGCTCTGTTGCCTCTTCTGCCCACTGCGGATCTACCCGAAATTGGCACTGTCTGCTACTAATCTCTTGTTTACTATCAAGGTCCTCAGGTATGTAAACCTGGACCAAATGGAAAAGGCCCCAGGAAATAGTGGGCTTACCTCATCATATCCCAGCTGGCAGCACTGCTGAGATCATAGTGGAAAACTTGATTTATTAAAATTGATGAAGAAACTGGCTAGTCTTGAATAATTCATTACGTATCAGCTGCTGCTGAGGTAATAGGAGCTCAGCAAGATCCTCTTTAGCACTGCACAGTGCCTAAAATCCTTAAATAAGATGAAGTCAAAGACTGTCTAGTTAAAGATTGCCTTTCTCCATGTGAAGTGAGAGGCCCTGATTCCTGTTGCTGAGGTCATCCAGCTGCGAAAATCACCAAGGACTCTGAAATGGAAGCCAGCCTGCTAACATCACTGATATTTGCCAGGGCACGAAGCATTCTGCCTCAGCCATCAACTTCTGCAGAACACAATGGCTCAATTTCTCACAATTCTTACTGAAATCAGGTTTAGTTTTCGGTATTTACCATAAGCTAGGGATGTCTGAGGGTTTTGGCTTGCTTTTCTGATTTTTATGTACGAAAATAAATCAGACAGAGATGCAAAGAAGTAGGCACTACCATTTGAGCATGCAGATCTTAAGGTGAAATTTCTGCTGCTGCTCAGAGCTTTTGTCAGCACGAGCAGAATCAAATTACCCACAGCCTGGGCAGTGTCAAGGCTGGATTTTGGAAGGATGTCAGAAGCCCTGGAACAGAATCCTACTAACTTAATCTGGTGCCATTTGATGAAATAAGGGCTCTTTTTCAACTCTGCTGAAGTCAATGGTAAATCCTTTGATAAATGTGTAAAAGCAGCAGCACATCAGGCACTGTAATGAGATGGCTGATACTCCTCTTCCTGTATGTTCTCCTGCAGAGGTCACAGGAATTGTAGTTAATAAAGAGGAAAAATATAAATGCAATTAACATGGTTCTGCCTCCCAGCTGCTGGCATGGGGGTCTCCTAACGCAATCACAACACTCCCCACTATCCACAGCTAAAGACCCTTCCTGAAGTCCATCACTTTTTCTCTTTCCAAACAGTGATGATGGGGACTGGCCCCACAGGCCTGTACTGTTTTCAGCTCCAGTTCTGGTTTGCATTGCCTTCCGTTGACTCCACCAAGCACCTAGGAATTTGTGAGGTGCTGATGGTACAGCGCCTCTGGATCATTAAGACAGTAGGACAAGACAGAGTTTGCCTTAAGATACTGATGAATACAGAGAGATCCTGATGCCTTGTTGATTTCCTCTAGCCAGATTTTATTTCCAGATGCCATTTCTGCTTCAGCCAGAGCAGATGATTTTAGCCAGACCTCAGTGTCTGAAGTATTTTGCTAGAAGTACTCTGATGTACCACTGGCATCATGAGACATTTGACATAGCTGCAGAAGACTGCCAGTTTCCTCTCCTCTCCAAAAATACTTCTTCATCAATCCCTTGTGAGAGTGTTTTAAAAATTAAAGCCAACTCCCCTTGCCTTGAAACGGAAGCAGCACTTTCTCCTCTTGCTGTCTGTTAAAAGCCTCCCTGCAGGAGGTCACAGGACACTGATTTATGCTCCTGAGGTTTTTGTGGACATAGGTTAACATCATTTGGAGAAGCCACAAACAGAAGTTGTGACTTTTCACCCTGAGTGTGTGAATGAAGCAAATACTGCAACTCTCACAACTGGAGAGTGGGAGATGCTGTGAACAGACTGTAACCTGGTAACATATGAGACTGACGTCTGGTCTCTGAACTCACCAGACAAGACACTTCAATTCCTGTGTTTCAGCTCTGCTATCTGTGAGAGGAGAAAATAAAAATACCTTCCAGCATCTGCAAGAACTCTCCTCGCAGTCTCTGAGCACGAAGAAAAGTCAGGTAAGGTTTCCTAAAACTGAAGTGTAATTACTTGGAATTAACTAAACTCTGAGACCTCTGTTCAGGTGAAACAGCTTCGAGCTACTGGCTAAGCACAAGCTGGAATGGCTCCAGCTCCCAGGAGGGACATGGTGCCTTCCCCTCTGAAGTGGCAAGGAAATGCAAGAACATGAGCAAGGACGGGACTGTGGTATCAGAAGACCAGCCCATGACCCATAACTCTGTGTGTGGTTGTGTATTTGCAGCTGCTTTTGGGCTTTCATCATCTTCTCCTTTTTCTTTTCTTTCTCTTCCTGTGCTTTTTTTTTTTTTTTTTTTTCTCTTTTAAACAGTCATCTGTTATCTTCTGGAAGGGTACCTGACCAGTGATGATACACAGTCGCTCTGGGAGCTGGTTTAGGAGGCACAATGGTGGAGTCAACTCCTGCTGACCTGCCAGACAACAGCAGTTGCTATGTGGCTTCCTTTGCTTTGTTCCTTCAGGAGAACAGCTGGTATTTACAGCATTTTCTCTAAGCAAGGCATCATCCCTGAGACGCACTCAGGTGAGAGTTCTTCAGGGAGTTCCAGCTGGGAGGTGGGAGTAAAGGATTTTATAATTAAAAAAAAAAAACAACCACAAAACACCACACCACCAAAACCACAAATCCTGGAGGAAATGCTGTTTCCTTTCAGGTGATTCTGTGAGGTGGGGACTGTAAGAGAAGTAAGGAAGCAAAAGTTTTACCAGTTCTGATACAATCCCATTTTTTTTCAGGAAGGTATCAGGAGTCCATTTCAATGCAAACCATTTTGGGCAAGGGTGGAGGCTGAAGCCTGTTCAAACGTTCACTGGCTTCAGCTAGGACACAATTCGTTTCTCAGCCTAGACAGTGAAAAAAAGTAAAAGAAGGGCACAAAGCAGCCTAGTTCTTAGTCCAGATGAAAAGGAAGGCAAATGGTGTAAACCAAGAGAAGCACAACTTAGATGCTTCTGTTGCTTGGGGTCTTTTAATCTAAAAGATATAAAATGGATTTAATTGAGCTGGCTCAATTTTGTCCCTCCATTTGAGGACACTGGTGTGGCAGGGCTGGGATCACAAAAGAGTCTGTAAGTTGCCTGAGGAGACATTTGTTTCCCTGGGGTACATGTGAGAGAGAAGGGCCTTTCTCCCAGTTCTGCCCTCAGCAGTGTTGTGCTGAAGGCACACTTGCTGCTGCTGATGGCCCAGCTAACTGTGAAACCTGGCTTTGTTTACTCAGCAGAAAGGAGGAAAAAAAATAAAAGGAAAAAAAAAAGGTTAAATGCACTTTATTTTCTCTAAGGATATGGTGGAACTAAGCCAAAAGTGTGTATTTGTACTGCTTTGCCTAAGGCAGCATAAGCATCTTCTCTGGTGAATCACTAGGTCCCCAAAGCTTTTGCTCCTCCTAAATGGATGCCAAGTATCCTGGGGAAATGCTGCCAGGTACAAGGACACTGTGACACTGTTGGGCTAATGCATGATGGGTGTCTGTGGCTTAGAGTCTGCAGGATTCTGTCAGAAGCTCCCTAGGATGATGAGGTTTGGGATCTATTCCTCAGTATCTGGCTTTTCACTGTGCCCCAATTTAGTGCTATTTTCTGATATTCCATGAAGACTTTTCCCAATCTTTTGCCCAGCATCTTTCAGGAAGCTGGTTAGAGAAGTTCCTCACTGTTCAGGGGCCAGCATGAGCAGGATGTTGGTAGATAGGTGCACAGGATAGCTCCAGAGGTGAAGGAAGACAGAAGATTGCTGCAATCACGATGCTACGGACAAGTCACGCATGGCAAGGTTTGGAAATGAAACTTTTGCAAGATGGAGATAAATGGGGGAGGCAAACCCACCCACACATATCTGAGATGTCCTTGCAGCTACAGCAGCCACATTGACATGCACTAGATTGAGACCAGGCTCAACTGTTTTGATGTTAATTGCCTGGCTGCTTTAATTGGATATAGGCTTCTAAGTCCTGAATTCAGCTGTGTGACAAGACAAACTGATATTTACCTCTTCACTGCTTTATCTTGGCTTGCCCAGTGCTGCAGGGTCAGTACATGTGTTCCCATGTATTAGAATTGTCCACAGAGCTGATGGATTTTTTTGGAAGTGGAGTTTTACATCTGAAAGGACTGTTCAGAGTCTGATTTTAGGCAAAGGTACTCTGGCTTAGGTTCAGTTTCTGCTCCAAGGAATGTCTCCAAGGCACTGATAACCATCATCAGCAATCAGATAATAATCACTGAGCTGCTGGGCTGCTCCCTGGCAGTGCAATGACTGCACTTGGATACCCAATGGCCTCTGACTGATGATGTGACACTTGCATCACTCATGCATGCAGTCAGTGTCCCTCTGGACTTGCTGAGGGGCACAGCAGTCTCATGCTGTAAGGACACGTGGAGCTCCATGGAGTATTTAGTTACCACAAAGCAGTGTTTTGAGCGTGGCTGAGGACAAGGAAGCTTTCTAAGATGAGTCTTGGAACACCAGGTTTCCTGCTACAGTCCATGCCAATGGGCTGGCATGTGGAGGGATGCAGGGCTGCTGAGTCCAACTTCTGTTTTACTCCTTGGTTCTTTCCTACCTAAGATGATGTAGGATAGGAACACCATGGGGGACAGAAGACAACCCTGCTGCTTGCAGGCACTGCACTGCCCATCCCCATTACAGTTTCAATGGTGTAAAAGCAGAGGAAAAAAAGACAGTAAATACTCCATCAAAGAGTGCTGGGTCCTTCTCCAAAGAAAGTGGAGGAGGATCCCTCAGTAGGGTGTAGTCCCACACAACAAGCTTAGCTGTCATGTTCCCTCACTGGGAGGGAGAATGTGAAGAGTCTCCCTGTTGCTCCTCCTGCTGCTCTCTCCCCAGCCACCTTGTGCTGACCACCCATGCTCAGCAGACACACAGGGACAGGGGCATAAGTCTGTCCCCTGCCTTGAGAAAGGTCGCCTAGACTGATGTGTGCTTGGAGGAGCGCTGCTGGGAGACACCTCTGACAGCAGCTCTCCTCTCTTTGAAGGACGATTCCCCTCAGTGAGACCATCCCTGTGTGCTGGGTGCAGAGGTAGATTTATCTACATCAAGTGACCACAAAGCTGTCTTCACACTGAGTGCATCAAAGAGAAGGGAAGCTCAGAGACCTGGACTATCACATATAGAGAAGCAGTACCATAGGCTCAAGTTTATCCTCATTTACATGGATGTAAACAACCTGCTCAGAAGCAAGCAAAGGTATCTGATTTTGGTTATTGCTGAGGAGGAAACTGCATGGGGTACAGAGCTGCTAGGAGAAGCTACAGTGAAATCAGCCACCTCTTCAAGCCATTTACCACATCATGAGGCAGGATGAATCAATAACATGTATCGAGCTGGGAAAGTTAATCTGCATCCAGAGCATCATAACAAATTAAAAGGAAATAAAATCAGTACAATTCCACTGGCTCTCGTTACTATCGCAGTGGAGAGTAATTAAAATCCATAGGCCAAATTCAACAGTGGAAGATCTCTCCTGAAGCCAAAGGCATGGTACAAGGGCATTGCTTTTTCCAGATGCTTTGTGTTTCAAACAGCACCAGGAATGGCAAAAGGGGCAGAGAGGATAGGGCAGGGTAAGAGTGGAGCCTTTTCAGGAGCCAGGCGTTCAGCTTCTTCCTCATCTGGAGTCATGCTGCATTCCTGCTGCTTTGGTGCTTGATGCACTGAACCTCAAAAGCTCCAGGCATTTGTATGTGGGGCTCCTACTCAAGGCCATCCCAAGTCAATACACAACTGTCATTCATCAGCCCTGGCTGACACTCCATCATTTCTGTTCCCTGCTTCCTATCTTAACCTGCTCCCTTTGTGTGAACTCCTCTCTCCAACCCACTCCTAAGCACAGCCACCCCTGCTACATGCTCTCTTAGTTGCTACAGAAATTCCTTCTACCACAGAGCACCCTCTGCTATCCTATTTCCTGATAAGGCTCTTAGCCCATCTTTCTGTGCTTTCCTACAAACTCCTCATCGACACACACATTCCTGATGAAGAAACTGAAGGAGCACTATCAACTATCATCTGCCCCAGAGCCACAGTCACTTGTACTCCCATTACAGCTCTGCTCCAGCCCTGTGTTAATTATGAGCTGGGGCTGTGCTATAAAGCAGAAATTCAAGTTTAGGCAGCATCTGCTGCCCAAACCTTGGTACCTTGTCCCTCTGTGAGGCCCCACAATCAAGGCTCTGTCTGCTCAGTCCAGCACCTGCTTCTCGTTCAGTGGAAGGGGAATGTGTGAAGCACAGGAAGCACATCCCTCATCACCAGACATAACACTGTCCAAATAATCAGGGTGAGGTGGGCGCACAGCCAGCATGCTGGCACCCAGAGAGGCAAGTGATGGTGGCAGCCAGTGGGACTGGGAATGGGAATGCAAAGTTTAGTTCACAGGGCTCAGAGGCTGGAAACTGCCATTAAAGGAGAGAGACATTGGAGAGAACAAATCTACTTGGGGAAGTTCTATAGCTTATGTGTAGCAGAAGATTAGATGTCAGCATGCTTGTCCAGCTTTCACCTTTATGAACCTATCTCCTGTTACCACACCCTGTGCGTGGCTTCCACCTGTGGAAGCTATGCCAGTGTCAGCAGGATTATGTGGCTACTAAATACTATGTGTGGCAAACTCCAGTCTGCACACGTACATTGCTGCTGAGGACTTCTACACATGGGCATGTTTACCATACAATAATTATGGTAATTCACAGAGATAATCCAAAGTGGATTGTTAATGCTATTTTACAAATCGGTGTCCTATGGTCCTGCAGGTGGAAGAGTTGTATTTCCAGATATACCATGATCCTGTTTACTGTCTGGAAAGGTGGGCATCTCACTTGATCTGGCCTTACCCTAGTATGCCTTTCAAAAGTTCAATCACTCTATTAACACATATCCACCTCTGTAAGTGCATTCAGATCCACCAATGAACAGCACAAACCTCTCATTTTTAAGTCTTCAGTCCCCATGTTCACAGCCATATTATCACAGAATGTGCTTCGTCATTTCACCAAAAATAAGTGCTCACATCTTTCAAAATAATTCAGCAAGGAAAGCAGAGACCCTCTGGAAATCTGCCTCTTAAATAAGCACCTAAGGCCAACCTCCTCCATTTCTCTAATATCCATCTGAAAATAACAAACCATCTCTCCTGGTCCAGAAAGCCAGAGACCCTAAGAACGGAAAGTATTTATTCTCTTTATGGTGGTGTAGGAACATAATTTGTAATGATGTGCTACTTAACATATATAAAATATATGTGTGTATGTATATCATCTGCCTTTCCTATTACAACAACTTTGAATTGATTTGTATAATATTTATACATTCTTCAAAGGGATTACTCTTTATTGTAGTGTTAGCTCGAGGCATAACTGGAGTTTTGACCTGAATATTGATTCATTCAAAAAGGACTGTGCTCTGACACAGTTTTTATACGAGGTGAGATACAGGTAAAAGCATGGCTCTTATGCAATGGGGAAATAAAGTTGCTGACTCTCATCCCTCTGGACAGGCCAGAGGGAGTAGGGAGCTTCTTTCCATGGAGGTCAAAAGCCATCCCAAAAAATATCCAGAAAATACCCAAAAAATCCATGCTATGCACTAATGCACACTGCACTGTTGTAAGCACAGAGGGGATGGCTCATGTGGCTGTGGGCTATGCTGGTGCTTGCAGTTTCTTCTAGCTGGGTTAGATCTGTTTTGTGGATTTCCTTCATGCTACTGCTGTGATGAAGAAAAGCCTGAGGAGTGTGTTGAGAGCCAAAAGTGTTGCAGAGTTATTGCTCTACTTCCTGCATGTGACCAGAAATAGTGCAGCACTGCGTAGACAAGCAATGACTGTGTCCCTTGGGGACGTGGCTGTATGGCACCCAGGTAAGGACAGAACGTGGAAAAAAGGACAGAAGATCCTCACTGAAAGACAGGACTGACTCTGGAGTTAGCAAACCTGGTTCTCAGTGCCAGGAATGAGATGCTAACTCTTCCTATACCTGCTGGAAGGTGTTCCTAGACTCCAGCAGCAGATCAAACAAGCAAGCTATGCACCTTAATCTTAAAAAGCTGATCAGCTCAGGGGCTGCTTATCAGTACAAAGGCTTTCATGACCTACTCTTTCAAAAACAGATCTTCTTTTTCTTTCTTTTTCCTCCAGACTTTGCCTGATGTTTGTTATCAATGATACAGAGCTTTCAGGGAAGCCGAACTACTGACTTGTGAGGTCTCCCTACTGCAGATATGGCTTCTAAAAGCATAAAGCACCAATTTCCAAAACCGTATCTGGCCCTTAAACTAGGAAGAGGAGTGCTGCACTGGGGCTTACACACAGGTTATCTCGTGTTGTGGAAACCTGAGCCCTGATTGCCCACAGAGAACAGAGCTGTTGCAACAGCTGTGGTAAAAAATGGGGCACATCAGAGCAAAACAGTTAAGTACCGCAAACCAGGACTCCTGAGGGAGTGCTCTCATCTTCTTGTAATTGAGAGGTCTCAGTTCAGGCCTGAGGTTTTTTTCAGGTTAGACTACCACAGCACAGATTAGTAGTGAAACTGTATTGATCCTTTATGAGAAGCAGTTACCTGGCTCGTACAAGGCCCTTTCAAGAAGGACCTCCTCTTGAAAGGGGCTGCTTCTGTCTACTCCTAGAAGCAGGCTGGAAGGATCAGCCACACCACCATGAGTGGCAGGAGTATTTCAGCACAGAGCAGACTGATATCCCCAGGCATCAATGTGTTGTTAGTCCAGGGGGCTCATCTTCAATCCAGTACCAGCCATGGACGCTGCTAATTCTGCACCAGTCAAACTCTAAACCACTGCTATGTCTCTAGGCCTCTTTGCAGAGTTTATTCAGCAAGATGCCCAAGATGTAAAGATCCTTAAGATAAGCAAGGATGTGATTAGAGGGAATGGTAGGTAAGTTGTCCTTGTGATAAACTATAGCCAGCAGATAAAATCTGTCACAGCAGCTCCAATAGGTTGTGACACTAGAAACTAATGCATATCACTTCTGTGCTAGGTCTGAATTGAGCTGTCTCTGCTCAGTGTCTGAGGGTCTTTAATCCCCTTTTTCCTGCGGGAAGAACCTTGCATAGAAAGTTCAGCTGTGTGTACTCTGAGTTTTGTGAATTACTCGCTTGTGGTCAAAGCCACCGTCATCTTTCAGTTGCTAACTGGCTTCCTAAACCTGCCTACAGAAACAGTCAGATTGCTGTGTGGTAAACAAATTACTTCTGACAGGATACTGCCAGCACTGGTCCCAGACGCCAGGGAAGCCACAAGATGGGCTGCACAGTGTCTGACTGGAGCAGCTCTAGCACTGCATCCTCAGCTAGTGCAGTGTCAGGCTGCTCCTGCAAGCACTGACAAAGAACCAAGCCTGTAAACTCCCACTACCATCTGCTGAAGCTTCATATCCCAAAGGAAAAATGGATTTTTGCTTACATGTATCTTTAAGCATTTCAGCAGCAGAGACGGCAAGGGCGTAGATACTCTCTCTAGGTAAAACCACAAAGCCATGTTTTTTCTTTATACAAAAAAAATTACTGCTGGTCCTTGACTTCCCATTTAGGACAGGAGACAGAAGAATTTCATAATCTTTAGAACCTTTAGTTACTTCCTGGAGAGAAATCCTTAGGACTGTTTAATTCTTCATCAGGTTATTTCTAGAATGTGAGGAGACTGCCTCAAACACAGGTTCCAAAAGGTCTGTAGAGGACCCCAAGTTGTTCCAGACTCTGAGATGTTACATGGCAAAATGAATATCAGCAGACAGTGGAGATTTTTTTTTTTTCATTTTCCCCTTGTGCTTCACCTTGAAGCAGCTGTTAGCAAAGCCAGAAAACTCTTCTGCCCCTCAGTGTATTTAACACAGCCTTGGCAAAGGGACTGCAGTCTGTCAGCTCATGAATATGGGAATTGTCTAATTCTCCAGCTATTCTTATTACCTCAGCCTGAGGGTCCAAGATTTCCATAACTAATTCCTGAAATCACAGACTTTCCACTGTCCTTGCTGTCCTTGAGCAGCAAATTGCTCCTCCTCATATAACTGAGGCTGGTGTGCCTGCTGTGGTGCCACCAGTTTTCCCAGAGCCCTCCCCTAGCAGGGGTGGCACTGTGGACAAGACTACTGACCCCAGCACTCCTGTACAGTTCCTGGAGTACTCACCTTTTGTTGCTGTAATTTGCAGTAGCATGTTTGGAAAGTAACAAATGCTGCCTGGCCCTGTGCAGTGGCTCGGGCTGGCTGAACAGCTCTGAAGCCTGGGCAGTGGGCTGGCAGGCTGGCAGCAATAATGCAATCCACACCCAGCAGCAGAGGAGATCTCTCACCCTGTTTCTACAAGCTGCAGAGTTCCCTGCCTCCCTCCACACCCCACCTCGTCTGCGACTCCCACGAAGTCTCGGGATTTGCAGTGCCTCCCACCTGTCACTTCATTTTCCCCCTCATTGTTGCATATGTTCTCAGTCTGCCTTCCCTCTCTCTGTGCCCATGGGCCAGTTTTCTACCTCTTTTGTTATTTCTCCCAATATCACTGACCCTGCCAGCCGTGTCCATCCTCCCAAAGTCTCAGAGCTAACACTGTTCCTGTGCTGGAAGGCGATAATGGCTGCCAGGAACCAGCTGTTAGGGCCGCTGGGAACTGCAAGGCAGATGGACACTGAGGCTGGGCTAATTACAATGCAGGGACTGCAAAACTTGAGGAGATCCTGGCCAGAGTGCCTAGTTTATTCTCAGAGACAAATGGGCGTATCCTTTGAATGTCAGCAGGTGACATGGGAGCAGGAACCTCATCAAGCTGTGGACAGTTTCCAATCCTGGCTATGGAGTGCTGCATGTGATGCCTCCTCATCTCACAAACACCCACGACTGCTGCTGCCAAGCTGCTCTGGACAAGGAGAATGTGCTCATGCACTGCAGTGGCAGCTGAGGAAATCTCCATGCTGGTTTCAAGGGCTGGATTCCTGCATGGCACAGGCAGGTTAAAGCTTTTCTCCTGGGCCAAGAAGCAGCTACAGTAGCACAGGATGTGTTGCATCAGTATCATGGCAAGGTGCAAAAAATCCCTGAAGTTCTTCCTGTTTCTTTTGTGATACAGGGAGTTTTTTCCCTAGAGCTTGCTGAAAGGATAACTGCATCGGTGGAAAATAAAAAAAACCTGGATTATGTCTTCTAGTAGTTCATTTCTCTTTCATGGTTCCAAACTGGACCATTCAGAAGCTGCAGAATGAATCACCTTGGAAGTCCATGGTTTTGTAATCAGAACCTCTCTTTCAATTAGTCATGTTATATGGCTGTAAATACAACAATTCCATCAATACTATGGAACAGTCGTGTTGCATTTGTATTAACATAAATGAGTGCTGATGTGCCATAGAGCTAATCTGATATGACAGTAATTGGCTGATCCCCAGCCGTGGAGGCCCTGGAGCTATACTTGCTGTCTCTCCTCTAAAAAAACTGTCCTCTGAAACACTGGAAAGGAAACAAACTGTGATACCACATCTTGCCTGCCAGCAATGAACAATGCTTCTTGCACCTGCAGCACTGAAGTTGGGGGACTAATTGTTTTGTTGGAGGGGATGTAATAGAAGTGGAACTTGATCTCCTTGAAACTTAAATATTTAGAAACCAGGATTTCCAGAATATCTTTTTTGACTAAATCAGATTCAGCAAGCACCCAATGGATATTAAACTCAGAAAAGCCATAAAAGCATTCAATCTGCTCCTTTCTTCTGTGACTACTGGGGGCTGTACATCATCACCTAGTCTGCAGTAGGTTTTTCTTACACAGACGAAGCTTAAGAAGCTTAAAACTTTATAAATGCTTTGGGGCTACTGCTGTTGCCTTGTGCAGTGCTCTACAGACAGGGGCAAGCCTTAAATCTGAGACTGCAGCTGGGGTTCTCTGGTTAAAGGCCTTAAAGGAGATCAACATAAGCAATGCCTAAGGATGTGAACCAGATCTTAGACCCAGTCCACCTCCTGTCCAGGCAATGAAAACAAGTGGACAGACTCAAAAACAGGCAAGGATCAGGAGTCTTCACAGTTACAGTCAAAATATACCCTTCAAAGAGTCTTAGTGAGGAGAGGTCATCTCTTTTTGAGGGAAGCTATCAAATAAATCAGAGCAGACACCCAGGCTTTCTGTATTTGGCTCATCAGCTCTGTGCACGCTTTGCTGTCTGACTGCACAATGCCTTGCCTAATGCAGCCTCGTCCATGATGGAGCTCTTGGATTCTACCTCAGTACAAACCAAAGAAAAGGGACTTGTTTTAATCAGAAACCATTCTTCTCAACAGTATGGCACTAAAGGCACATAATTTTCAGCAATATGCAAGAGCAGTATCTCAAAATCCCAGAGCATACGTGGCCTGACAGTGCCCAAGACAGCTCCTGGAGCAGCCAGTGAAATTAGAAGAGAATTTTGGTAAAGAAGTGGAAAAGAGCACCTTAAACAGAGGATCTGAGATGACGGCTTAGGTTCTGGATTTGACTTAAATCTTTCTAGGTCTCTGATCTGCTCCTTCATCTGTAAAATGCGATCAATAAAACCTCCCTGACTTGCACCAGTGCTCCCAGTCTTAATTGATGTCTGTGAAGCATTTTGAGAGCAAAAGAAACCATTACCAAGCCCTCAGGCCTTACTATAATACCAACAAACAAAACAGAGTTGTTTAAAATGCTTTTCAGTGCCACAATGACTAGGAAATGAGAGAAGGCAAAAGTGTAGATGCACTCAGCGCTGCTTTGCTGCAGTGTAAATGAAAATGGTAGGAGCGAGTTTTATAGATTTCCCTCCAGGGAATTCTGTTTTCAATAATGCAGGAAAAGTTCTACCTCTGTGGATTTAAACAGATGCCCTTGCTAACACCCCAGGTTTCAAAACCTATTACGAATTTGGGAGTGTGCATCACGTTATGAACCACACGGAAACAAATTATCCCTCGGAACCCGCAGATTTCAAGAGCTTGGTGCTGCCCAGCCACCCCTTGCAGCCACTGAACTCAGGCTAATACCGTACCCAGCACATCATTTCCCACCTTGCACAGGACAAAAAAGCCCCAGGCACCCCAAGGGCTCTGCCCTGCCGCTCGCAAGGCTGTCTGTGCCTGCAGGTGCAGTTTGAGGGCGCGGGTGGTGGTGCCCGGGCGGTGTCTGTGCCGCGGGGAGCCCGGGGCTGCGGGGGCGATGCGGGGCCGCAACGAGGGGCGGGGGCGGCGGGGCAGGGACGGGGAAGCCGCGTGTGCCCCCGCTCCGCGCTGCCCGTGGGACCCGAGGGACCCCGGCCAGGACACCGAGCGCACGGACACAGCACAGAGCGCTCCGAGAGCCGCCCCGGGCCGGGGGGCAGGAGGGCCCCGCAGCCCTCCCGCACCGCAGCCATTTGCCTTTGTTGCAGCCCCGCGCCCGCAAGGTGCGGCGGGGCCGCGGCGGAGCCCTGCGATGGAGCTCGCTGCCCGGGCGCTGCTCTCCCCTCACAGCACGGCGGCGGGGACACCTCCTGCGAGAGCGGCTGCCGAGAGGGACCAGCCCGTCCGCCGCCCGCACCCACCTACCTGCGGAGCCCGCCCGGGACGCGTCGCCCGCCGGCTTTGTTGTGCATGCCCGCCACGGCAGCGCCGAGCCGGGGGTCGGCTCCGGCTGCGGCTCCGGCTGCGGCTCCAGCCCGGCCCGGCCCCTCCGCGCCCGCCGCTCCCAGGCCCGGCTTAGCCCGTCGCCACGGCAACGGCGGGCGCGGCGCGGCACGGGGACCGGCCCGGGCCCCGCCCCGAGAGGGACTGAGCGGGGCGGGCTGAGGGGACGGGGTTGGGGAGACGGGGCTGAGGGGATGAGGCTGGGGCTGAGGGGACAGGGCTGAGGGGACGGGGCTGGAGGGACGGGGCTGAGGCTGAGGGGACAGGGCCGGGAGGCGGTGCCGGGAGGAGGCAGCCCCGCAGGCTCGGCTTTAGGGCGCTCGGCTCCCGGCGCCCGCCCCTCTCCCCAGCCCTGCGCCCCTCCCTCCCCAGCGTGCCGGGCAGTTCCGAGCTGGGCTCGGGCGAGCACTCGGCTTCCTCTTACGGTGCTTGGGATCCCTCATTTTCCATATCCAGGAGGTTTTCTTTAGACTGGCCACCTTGAGGTTCCCTATCCCCGCTCACGGACCGCGCGTTCTTTTGTCCTACAGCACGCAGGGCTCCGGTGACTTTCCTGACTATCTTCCCGCATCAGCCTCCCCGGGCTCTTACACGTGACGGGCAGTCTCGCAGCAAACAGCGGAGCTGCTCGGAGGATAAAGCCCGAGGCAGTGGGTAATGCCTCCGTTTATCCCAGTTCCTGCGCATAGGAATGAGTTGTATCCTGCATTTTCAACTATTTTAATTGGCCGTTCATTTTAAGGGTAACAGTGACAGATTGAACGCCTCTTCTCTTTCAGTCAGTAAGGACTTAACAAATTAATGTTGCTTTTATTGTTTCTAGGATTAAGTGCCGCAGTTCATTGGCTCTGTCACGCAATGCTTGACTGAGCTGGGTCCTGTTACCCGCTTTGTAGGTGTGTGTGTGTTTATCTCCTTCTTAACAGGCAGGTTCTGGATTGGTGAGACGTTAAAAGGAGATTCCCTAATCAGAACTGCTTGGGTTCATAGGCTTTATTCAGTGATCCAGCACAGGTAAAGACATTGCTTCTGTTTGAGGAGATAATTAGAGAAGAACTAAATTCTGCAGAGAAAAGTTTGATACGGAGAGAAATAAATAGCATGGCAACTCTGAGCTCTGTGTTTTCAATATCTGATTATACAAATATTTTATCTTTCCAGGGCCTCTCAAACTCCCATTTCAGCTTAGTAGAAAGGGACTTTAGTGGCACTGGGCTCAGAGCATCCTCCACTAGAGGCTCTTAAATAACAAATGCAACATATGAAACCTCCTCAGTAAGCCTCATCTGAGAGGAAAGACAGAAACAGAATGTGCTGAAGGTCACAGAGGAGTTCTCCAGCACTACTGGGAAAAATTGCCAGAGCTGCGGTGTCCTGACCTTGGTCCTCACCTGCCAGACTTTGTCATTCTGTCCCAAGAATGCACTTAGAGTAAACCCAGCCCTGCCTTCAGGGAGGGCAGAGCAGAGCAGATGGGAGGTACCTGTCCTTCAGTTCCCCTTGGCCAATCTGGGCCCCTATATCACTCATGTAGTAAACAATCTCTTTATTGAAGGGTTTTTCACTGTACAAAAGGATGCCCAGTGCTATTGTGCTGTAAAGAAGGACAATGAGGAGAACTTGGAGGCCTATTGCGATGGTCTTTGCAGTTCCCCTGCAAAGAGCTGCCTCCTTTTCCGATGCAGGATAATTTACAAATAGCCTCAATTCCGCTACTTTGACAAAGCTTTTGTTTCCCCCTGTACTAAGTATATGTGATACTCTGCAGTGGAGAGCAGATGTTTGTACCAGATTCTGCTCCCATGGAAATCAGCAGTAGAGGATTCGGAGGGGAGGAATGAAATAGCATCAGGGTTATCTCCTGTCCTCAGCTCCAAGCTCCTGTTACAGCCAGTCTGAAAGGCCAGGAGACGCCCTTGGACTCAGCAGCATAGTCTTGAGCGCATGCCGGTGTCTCAGCTGGAGATGAGCATCCTGTTGTTTGCAGAGTCCAGTTACAGCTAAAGCTGAAAAAAAAAAAAAAAACCTGTCTGCATAAACAGGAATTTTCCTCAATTTCAGGAGCCAGCAGAGGACACTGCTTTGTCTCTGTGTCTGAAAGGGCTGAGTAATTTTTAGTTTGTTTTGTTCCTTTTGCTGCCTCCTTCCAGCTCCGTGACTTTGGTGGCACCTTTGGCAGAAGAACAGTCATCATTCCTTCCATTTTATCCATATCCACCAGAGGATTTTGTTTTCCAGATTGCTTGCTGCTGCTGAAGCTGTAGCACTAATGCTCCTGTATAGCTTTACTTAAGGGAGGGAAGAAACAAAACCACATGACAAATTGGTCCAATTTATCACAGCAACAGAAACCTGCAATTCAGCTGAATCGCCCCCAAAGGCCAGCTTAGATGGTATCAATATTTAACGACCTGAGCAACACTGCCTTCACAGCTCAGGCTCCACCTCTGCCCCTCTCCTCCTCACAGGTGCCCCTCAGGTGTGTCACTCCACCAGTGTGCAGGGCACCCCCACATGTCCTCTGGGTGACCAGGGTCTGTCCTCAGCCTGCTGGTGAAGGCCTGCTCACGACCCGAAGGGGCACAGCCCAGACCTGCCGGGCACAACCAAATTCTGCCCCTTTTTCTGACCTGGCTTGACCACCTGTGCTGCATGTTTGTGCCCGAGTAACAACTCCAAGCTTTCTGGGCATGCCTGTGGCAAACAGGGAAGTGGGAACATAACTGGACCCATCTCAGCTCACAGCCTCTCCTACAGTCCGTTTTTTGGTGTGTGATTGTACAACCCAGACTGGACTGTTCACCTGGTAGCAAGCTGGAGGAAATGGCTTCTGTCCCTCTGTCTGTACCTACTCCCATTATTCAGGCAGGAGTATTTTGTTCCAGAAGGAGCTGCAGTGAAATAAAATGCCAGCAACATGTCCTGCATGTGGTGCATGTGCTGCAGGAGGACTTGAAAAGAGGATGAGTCAAGCTATGCCAAATTCCTACCACAGTGAGCAAAAAGGGGCAGCAAGGGAGACTGGAGATCTCTTTTGCTGGGCCCAGGCTCCAAGCTGGCCCGAGACCATCTCCCAGCTCTGCCCTGGCATACTATAGTGGCTCCTTTCTGGCTTGCTCTGCCTGGGAGAGTAACAGGAACATATAACAGGTTATACAGATACATATGGCCATAGGCACCTTTCCTCATGGCTCTCTTGCCTCCGTTTCCCTGGTCTGTGAAATGGAGGTGACTGTGATCTCCTGGTGACAAGCACAAAGTAAACAAGGCATTTTTATGAGGGCAGTGGTGGGGCAGAGGAATTCTTGCTGCTGGACCAGCAATTTTATTTCATCCAGCAAGACGGCACCTTCCACTGGGGTCTCAGTTCACTTAAACTCCCCCCATTATCTAGCAAATTGCATATTCCAAAAGGGGGAGTTCATTATTCATTCCAATGGCACTGAGGTGATTACAATAAATGGCTTTTTGGCAAGATGGCTCTCTAATTCACTTGGCATTTAACACTGGCCATGGTGGATCAGCTCTTTAGGTAAGGCACTTTCACCAAAACCCCTTTGTGACCATCTCCCTGCTCTAAGGAGCTGTTAGAATGAGGGTGATTAGGAATAAACGTAACAGCAGAGGCTGCTCTGTCAAAATAGTTTGGGTCAGAGGCGGCATGGCAGAGAGGATGATGATGTGCACAGAGGACTCAAGTATTTAGGAGGGAATGGCTGGCCTGCTGCAGTTCATCCCGTGACATTCCCCTGCCAGAGCTTGTCCGTTGCTTCCATCCCCTGGAGCACTTGGTGACTGCCCTCAGACCTTCTGCTCCAGTGCTCGTAGGGCACCTGTCCTGTTACGAGCATGGTTTAAAACTAATAGAGCTGTGCAGAACAATCTGTAACTCAACAGACACGTGCAAGTGCCCTTGCAAACACATAATGGATTGTTCCACCAGTTAACTCTCCAAGAAAAGATTCGTGAGCCAATTCAGTGCAATCCAAATCACAGCTCTTTAAAAAAAATTAACATACAGCACAGCTCTTCCTCCTGGCAGCTGTCCAGTTATTAATTTCAATGTATCAGCTGCATCTGAATGGGTTTGGGCTTCCTCCCACTATTTCTATTTATTTGTTTTCCATTCATCTACACTAAAATTAAAACTCAAAACCTTCTAGAAGGAATGGAAAACAAACATGCTGAGCCAATATTGCTGCCCACATACAACCAGCAGAAACCATGCACTTTTTCCTTTTCTCCAAAGAGGTAAGATCTAATTTTTAAGATTCACTGAGCCTTCCACCTCAAAAATAGCACAGGCACCTGTGGGACAAGTGCAGCCTCGAGTTCTTGTTCTGGGCACATCAGTAGGCAGGATCCCTCAGCCCCTGACTGTAGGTATTTACTGTCTTCAGGGCCACAGTGACTGCAGAGGCCCTGGGCTGGAGACCTTTCTGGTTTAAACAACATCTGCATGGTTTAAGAAGACAGAGCTGATGGTCCAGATGGTCACACTGAGGCTACAACCCCAGGTGAGAGTTTGGGCCCATCCTGCAGTGCACTGCATTGGCCGTGGGAAGAACTGCAGGCTTTTAAAGGAAAAAGGCAGCCCAAGAGAGCACTGGCGACCTGTGAGCCCAAGGAACCTGGTCTGCTGGCAGCTCAGGGGTCCATCTGGCAGGGTATCTTCAGTCACAGACTTGCCCAGCTGGTGAAGAGGGCTTTAAACTACAGTTGCCAGAGGATAGGAACCTCCATCCATCCCAATTCTACCAGTTTGATGCCAGAGCCAGCAAGAGATGCCAGAGTCACACAAGTCAGCAGAAGAGCACCTGAAGAGCAGCACAAAAGAGTTGAAGCCGCTCCAGCCAGTAAGTCACCCTCATCAGGCACCCAACTTCAATGCCCCTATGCAAATGCACACAACATGGGGAATAAACAAGAGGAGTTAGAGATATGGACGTGCCCACACAGCTACGATCTTATTGACATCACAGAGAAGGGTGGGATGGCTCCTCTGACTGGACTGGTGAGGAATGTGAAGCTCAAGGGCAGCCTGGGCTGCCATGACCATGAGACTGTGGAGTTCAAGATCCTAAGGGTGGCAAGGGAGTTGCACAGCAAGCTCACTACCCTGGACTTCGGGAGGGCATGCTGACCTCTTCAGGGACCTGCTTGATAGAGTACCATGGAATAAAGCCTTGGAGGGCAGATGGGTCCAAGAAAGTAGGTTAATATTCAAGGATCACCTCCTCCAAGCTCGGGAACAATGCATCCCAACAAGAAGGAAGTCAGACAAAGACATCAGGAGGCCTCATGGATGAACAAGGAGCTCCTCCTGCACAAACTCAAACAAAAGAAAGCTTACAGAAGGTGGAAGCAAGGACAGGTAGCCTGGGAGGAACACAGAGAAAGCACCCAACCTGCCTAGTGCTTGTTTGATTTCGTATTGGTGTCTTGTTTTGTTTTGAACCCAACTTTATTTCAAAGCCACCTGATAAAAGTGTTTTCCTGTAAAATCCCAGGCTTTTATAGTGGCCTGATTTTTTTTATGCATCCCAGTGTGAATAAGAACTGAAAAGCTGAAGATTATGAACTTACTTTTAAAGTGATCCAAATTACAAAATATCCTCATTTACAACTACAGTACTTAAATCCTATTTGCAGCAGCACAATCAATAGGATCCAACTGCTGATGTACAGGAAGGGATTCTTACTAAGGTAAAATGCACTAAAATAAGGCTTTGGTATTTTTCAGCCTTTTTCAAATGTTTTCCTTCCTTAAAAACACACAAAAGTGTGCATAGTTCAAGGTATGAGTCTGGTTGAATATGGAATTCTTCTGCTTCTTACCTAAAAGGATTTTCTTCCACCAATAAAGAGAGTTTCCAGCTCTGTATTTAGGTCATCATCAGGAATGACATCATCCTCCATAAACTCATCTCCAAGCTTCTTCCACCATGGCCAGTGAGTGTATTTCAGCATAGTGTTGTGGGATTGTCTTGCCTTGGTAGCCACAGGGACTGATCGACTCATAAAGACAACAACATCTTTATCTGTGGTCTCTGCTAACCCTGGAGCATCTGTAAGAACAAGGAGAAGAGTTTTCTGTATTTTGTTTGTGGTTTTATGAGTATTTCAAACACAAAAAGGAGCACTACCCTCCCACTTCTCACTGTCCTAAGTCACCCCTTTCCCCATGCGAGCATTCCAATTTTATGAGTGCATTATAAATCTGATTGGAGAGGTGATCCAAATAAAGGCTAATTAGAAAAAATAAATACATAATGGGGTAGAAAGGAGGTCAAAAGCAGAACTACTTCTTTCAGGTGCAGTGGTGGCATCCACCAAAATGATTTCTTGGGTAAGTATGACCTAAGACGATCTCTCCTGGTCACTACTGATGGATCAGCGCTCCTGGCACAGGGTGACATCAGCAGGGTGTTTCCACTGCTCTGGAGCAGCAGCACTGTGAATTCCCTGCCTGGGGGACCCAGCACAGTGTAAAAGTGTGTTGCTGATTTGTCTGCTCAGGGAGCAGTGAGCTGCAGTGACACTGCACATGACAGACTAAATAATGGAATTCAGTAACTTGCTGAATTCTGCCCGGCTTGGGTGCTCTCTGGTGGCTGCAGTTTGCTACTCTTGCTCCTTCACTCTGGGCCACTTGTCTGGAATTACAATATCACAATAGTGAATTCTGTTTCACATAAAGCCAGGCCAGAGAAAATGAAAACACGACTTAGAATTCATAGCTCAAAGGTCTCCCTCTTTATTGGGAAGGGTTGACAATGCTTCAAGCAGCATCTTACAACACAAGAAAACAAAACAAAGCAAAACAAAGGTAGAGGAATAGGTTGTGCAAGGTGCCCTTTGTAGACATTTTAATGCCTTTTATAGGGCCATTGCTTTTCTGGTGAACATATCAGAGTGAGACTTTTAGCAGAAGAACAAGATACTCCTTGAAAAGCAGGTGTACTTAACCTACAGCAACACTTCAATAATCTCTAACAAAGCCTGAATCTCAAGATAAGGTATATGGCAAAGGAAGAAAGATATTTCAGTTTTGAAATGAGGCTTTACCCTGCTCACTCTAATTTTCTATCTAATTTGATTTAATCCAAATGGTAATCAAAATTATGATCATAGCAGTCACATACTCATTAGCAGCTCTACATCGGTGTTGACCTGAGCCAGTAATGTCTCTCTCCGCTGTGCTGCTCTCTGATCCAGCCTGCTCCTCAACAGGAACTGTGCCAGCTTTTCCTGAGCCTGCATATGTAATTCTTTACTCATTTCTTCTGACATTTGAGAAGCCTGGAGGAAAATAACAGTTTGTTACCATTAAGAACTGGTTATTTTAAATCATCTGGGAGCAGAATAATGCTTAAACAAGGAAAGCAAACATTGTTCTTAATTGTTAACTTAATAATTTTGCTTCCTCTGCAACTATCTCCAAAGTTATCCATCATCAAGTATATAAATTTTCCAATTACAGTTTGTTTTGACACTTTTTATTAGATTAATGGTTAAAATCCCAATATCCTGGTGCCTTGCTGTCAAACAAGCAGGGTTAATACACACATACCTTACACAGATTATCTTGATCAGAATTTATGAAGCTGAATATATTTCATCCCTACAGTATTTTATGTTGCATCATTAATGCAAATTATGAAATGACTAAGGAACAGACCGGATGCAATTTGATGTAGTCATCCACCTTCTGCTGCAAAGCTAGTCTCTGCTCATCAGTCAGTCCCTTGGGTTCTTTCCAAGGAGAGAGCGGTCTCCTCCTTCTTCGTTTTTCCAAGAATTTACAAGCCTTTATAAAGAACATATGAGAATATGACAATCACAGACAGGAAGTTTTTCTTCTGGCTTTGTTTGTAATGGATCAGTGCAAGGAAAATGTTTCAGTATTGGATCTGTTAAAGCCTAAATGCAGCTGATGCTGAAAAGATGACATACAAGGTCAGCATGAACACTAAATAGTCAGTAATAACACTCATAGTAAGTTACTGACTCATTTGTAGTGTGGTGACATTCTGACCTTAGGTTTCAAAGAAGCAGCTCTTATATTGTAGTTACAAGACTGTATTAGGCTTTGTAACCTATGCAAGGTTTATCCCTTCTAAGCAACTTATGGCTCTAGACTATCATCTCAGTAATTTTTTAATAAATTATGGCTACACTGACAGTAAGAGAATAAACAGTTTTTTGGGACATCATAATAATCCACTCAGTCCTATCCAGTGTTAGAACAAAGTATGTGTACTCACTGCTCTCTGAATGATGACAGCTGCTTTATACTCCTTAAGAGATTGTTTCTGTTGATGAAAAATTCTTCTTGCTCTATACCCTCGCCAGAATCTCTGGATAGTTAATGCTGATTGCTCCTCCATTTCTTCCATGTATTTATTTACCTGACCTACAAATGTAACAAAGACTGTGGGTTAGGATTTCTTAACAATTTACAGTGTTAATCCTCAAACTAGATAGTGCCAAAGCTTGGGTGCTCTCAGTTAAAAACCCCTCTGCCTCAAGGTCCACTAGCTGTGGGCTGTGTCTCGCAGACTTGTAGCTGCAATGGAGCTCTGTAACACAAGAAAACTGGCTCTCCATTTCTCCTGCACCATTCTGAAGGCAGCAGATCTTGATCAGTAGTTGCTGAGCCCTGGGGGAACTAGCATGTTCTCTTTCAGATAACTGGGTCATGAGAAGAGACAGTAAGACTACAGTGCAAACAGACATGCAAGATTAGGACATATATTTGGGGAAACTGTTCCTAAGGAGCCCCAGACAGTTTAATCTTCTGCTATAGTTTAATATAAATCATACTGGCATGGACTCTTTCCAGTAAGGCCAGCTGTCGTTCATGGAAGAGTCTCATGGCTCTCTGCCTCTGAAGTTGCATTTGCAGTTTTAGAGCCTCATCTTCCTTCTGTTTTGATAAATGCTGCAGCTTCTGTTCCCGTTTAGCTCTGCAATACACAAGTACATTAACAATTACTTTAAGCTGTACATTTCTTTAAAGTGATTCTTCTCTTTATGGTAAATGGTCCAGCAACAAGAAAGGAAATTCACAGTCTAATCTGCTACCCCAGCTGTTGGCTGCAGAACCACACCAAGCAGAAGTCATCACCTACAAACTAACAAATTACAACACTGTCTTATACTTATGGAAAACTCTGAGCCAGTCTATGAAATTGAAGGATAAATGCACACTAACATATCAGTACAGAGACTAATAGATAAATACTGAATGTACTGATGTATCAATACTAGTAATTACTGAGACCACTTTGACATGGTCTCAGTGAAGTATGAATGAGGAGGTGGGAGCTAGGACTCCCCTCCCTTCACTGCCCCTTCTCATCCCAATGGAACCAACCTCATTAGCAGCTTAATGCTGAGACTTACAGTGTGACTTCTCTGCTCCTACTGCAGCAAAATCACCCGCACACTCAGGACCTGAGCGACCCAACTGGGCCCACAGCCCCAAGTTCTGCTCTCCTCTAGCACTTTTCCAGGGACAATGAAAGAAGCACTTTAAGCATCAGGAAAGAAAGCCAATGGACAGAGCACAGATATAAGGTATGCCAGAAAGCAGCAAAAAGAGTCAGTAGAATAGAATTAAAGTCCAGCAAATTTGCTATTGCTGCATGTCATACCTTTAGACTCATGTTGCTGTTGAGATATTTGTGTTTCCCACCACTAGTGTAAAACTGAGTTGTAGTTTTCACTCAGTCTCCACAGTCGAGTGGTGAAAGGTGGGACGGAAGCTGTGTGTAAAAGAGATGCTCTGGATTTAAAGATCTGACCCTAACTGAAAAGCCTCCACCACAACCTGACAGACCATCATCCTTTTACAACTGTAACGCAGACTTGAATTGTGCCCACACACCTACCTACAGAGACAGATCATGATACATGTGACTACATCAGAATGATTTCAAGGAAACTAGAGACTTTCAGCCCACACATTTCTGCAAATTCAAGCTGTAAATCTTTGAATTTTTAATCCAGGAAATTAATATTTTAATCCAAGTATTATATTTTTAAGGTGAATGAAGCCACAGGATCAAACAGGACTTTTGATGGCATTTTCTTGATAAAATTATTAGTGTTTTACCCGTAGATTTTTATCAGTTTCACTAAACTACAAGAATGCTTCATGAACTTCTCAGATTTGTGAAACTACCAATCGTGTCTGTCAGATATTTAAATGTTTCTTTGATACTGATTCTTTCATGTGCAGTCTGCAACACACATGCTCTTCTTCATTCTCTGTTCCTTCTAAGTACTAAGACTTATTTGATTGCACAAGATCACACTGTGACAGGGAAATGCCTCTGAACACAGAGTGAGATGCAAGTTACCTTCAGCTGATCAGCCTCCCTCCAATCATCTTTCTATATATATAAAATGGTTTCATTTTTGATGCATAATTTAATACAAATTATTGCCATTTTAACACTCCTACAATTAGCTACATAACAGTGAACTAACTTCAAGGATAGATTACAGGCTTTAATGTTCACTGAGGAGACATTTCTGAAACCACAGTTTCAGAAGTTTATAACTTGCAGTTTAAGATCTTCCACTGCAGCTGCAGGTGAGCAAAGTTTGGAGTTTCAGCCTCAGCAGTTATTAGCCACACTTGTTCTAAAATAAATCCGTGAATATAACCAGACATTGACCGTTAAAAATAAAAAGTCCTGAAAGCTCTTCCAAAGTCATGTTTACAGTATTTCAAACACTGTTTTTCAGCATAATGCTAACAGCAGTTGCCCCAGACATAAAACCAACACTCGAGCTGTACAGTTACTGTATTTGCTCAGTACACTGGGACTGACTGAGCCCTGAACACACAACTGTAAGGATATTAATAAGTTTCCATTCCTCTCAATATTAAACAAACACTTCCAAAAGTCCATTTAAATCATTCAAGAACTACTTAAGAGGCACACACTAATGCTTTCAGTACTGAAAATATTACACAAGGGAGTCAAGCAGCTTGTTGATTGCTGATAGCCATGCCACACTTTCCCTTCTGCTTTACCATGTTATGTCTTGGCCCAACATTCAAATTTTCTGGGCTACGAGTTTGGCTTGCAGGCTTGCAAGGTGCTTGAAGAGGGCGGGAATATTGGCTTGAAGTGTATGGTGGAGTAAAAAGGAGTGAGAAGGTGTCATTCTTGGTGTTTTAGTACGAAAGCTGCAGTGACTTGTGGCCCTCAATAGACACACTATGTGCCCCTGAAAATCTTCCAGAACTGAAAGAGCATGACTTTGATAGTTAAGTATCTTTTTAATGCCAGGCCAGACAACAAATCATAACTCTTTGCTTTCTGTCACCTTGGTCACAGTGCCATATGATTTGACATTGATCTCTAAGGTACAGTTTTGACATGCTAATGCTCAACATGTGCAAGAAAAGTTTGAAAAAATCCACACTGCTGTGGAGTCTGAACTTGATTTAGACCCTTAACCAGTTTTAAATTCACGTTAAATTTCTCCAAAGAGTTAGCCTAACATGTGCTAACACTAGTGTTGAAGTCTTACGTCAAGTGAGACAAGCATTATTTACCTAGTTTTATTCTTCTGTACTGCTCCAAGGCAGAGGATACTATTTCTAGGTCACTGAAGTTACTCCACTTCTGAGAGACAAAGATTTCAAAAATTAATGAAGAACAATGTCTTGCAAGCATTACACTGAGCAAGCACTTAAGGCCCTGGTTTCTGCAGCACTCTGGCATGTGGAAACTCCAGGGCAGCTTCACATATAATTTACAGTGCAATTTTGTGTCAAGTTAACTGTGAATTAGTTAACTGTTTTACCACCAGTACATCATCTTCTAGTGCTGTTTAGTGCAATCCCATGCTACAGTTTTCCATATGTCACAAATTTTTACATAGAAAACATAAAAGCATCACAGAAGTTTTTTCATGGAGAAGTCTGGCAGCTGGGAAAGGGACAGTTGGAGCTTTTGGCACCAGAAGTGGCAGTTTGGTACTGCTGGAAAAGCACATTGTTTGGATGTTTCTGCTAAAAGAATCTGTAGTAAAACAGCTCATATTGGCATTACATTACCTTTATGTTTCAGAAATAACAGCTGACTGGAAAAAGGAATTAAGGAATACTTCCTCAGCCCAAATTCAGGGCCTGGAACATGGGAACAAATTCTCAGGGAAGCTAGTTCCAGCAAGGGCAGGAAAGTGAATTGGAATAGCCAGCACAGATTTATCACAGGCAAATTATGTTTGAGCAGCTTGATTGCATTCTGTGATGAGATGAGTGCTTCTGTGCATGAAGGGAGAGCACTGGACTTTATCCTTGACTTTATCAAAGCTGTGATCACAGTCTCCCATGCAGGGCAGGACTGTCACTCAGAGAAACCTCTGCAAACACATAAAATGGGTCAACAGAAACCACATGAAGTTGAAATGGGAAGTTCTTCATCTGGTACAAAATAATCTCATGAACAAGTACAGGTTGAGCACCAACTACCTGGACAGCAGCTCCAGTGAAAAGTACCTGGTATTCCTGGTGGAATTACAGGCTGAACACGAGCCAGTAGCATGCCCTTGCAGGAACAAAGGCTACAGCTGCACTAGATGGTTGTTTGGCTTTACTCAACACTCTTGAGGGCACATCTGGAATACTGGTCATAATCTACTGGGACCCCTAATGTAAGACAGATACTGACAAAAGAGAGGGATAGAGACTGTCCAAACAGAGACAGTTAGGGCTATGGAATGTAGGATATAATAGGACAGGTGAGGTTTGTTTAGCAAAAAGAAAGGCAAATCTGATTTCTGTCTTCCACTACGTAAATGCTAGAGAGCATACACAGCCAGACTCATAGAGGTGCTCAGAAAAAGGACAAGAGGCAGTGGTAAAGAGTGCAACACAGAAATTCCACTGGCTGTAATGGAAGAATTCTTCATAAGGAAATCATCCAACAGCAGGAAAGGGGTCAAGTGAGATGGTGGGATCTCCATCCTTGGAGACCTCCAAAGATGGATATGGTCCTGCGCAGCCAGATTCCATTTTGAGGTTGGGCCTTTTTCAAACAGGACATTGGATTAGGTGACCGGAATTTTTCCTGTCACTCTCTGACCTCAGAAAACCCAACCCCAAACCTTCTTACTAGATTCTACTCTTTACTGTTTTTCAGAAAGCCACACTGTTTACCTGAAGCTTCTCTGTAAGGTGATCACTGCTTGGGGTAGCTTTTTCAGCCTTTTCCTTGTCTGAAATCCCCTCCACACAGCCTGGATTATACAAGCTGCTTGATGCTGCTTCTGAAAGAAAACAGTTGGTAGAATATTTTCCATGCATATAAAAACACTTCATTACTGCTTGCATAATTGGACAATTTCAATATTTGGCTACAGACCATCAGTTTTAAAATGCATCAAATTCAGTATTTGTACAGCTTGGGGAATTTAAGGTCTTGTAAGACAGTTCTTATCATGAACCCCATACTTGCCCCAAAGGTAACTCATCTGATCACTTATATTGATGCTTTCTGTGGCAAACAAATGAATCTACAGCACAAATATATATATATATATAATCAATGTTAGAAATTTGTTTTAAAACACTTGAAGCACTGGATACTTCAAATGGTGATTCAGCCAAAACAACTACTCTAGAGAGTACAGAAAGACAAGTTTGGAGAATTAGCAGTAGGAAAACTATTACATTTGTAGTATGATCAGAAGTGACTGAAATGCAAACATGAAAAAAAAATCAATTCTATTCTTACATGGATTTAAAAAAATGCCACAAAACAATGCAAACACAAAACACCCTGCTCTGTTGAAGATGAAAGCAGATCTGCTAATTCTGATTGCCTTTAAAGTATTGTCTCTAAGAAACCTCATATAATTTTTTTTAAGAAGCTTATAAAACACACATTGTCCCTTTTATTGGGAACAGAGCCCAGGTTGTGTTCTTACTGCACATTTTCTCTATATGACTTAATTCTATGTGAATGCTGCTTACAATTGAGATCTAAATTTGTAATACTGATGTGAGAAAAGCAGATACCGTTATTTTTGTTTTACAATTAGCAAAAAAATAATTCTTTTCCCCCTATGGTGGTAATGAAATCTATGGTGAATCTGCACAGAAAGTCAATTTCTTGAGTCACAGTCCCATATCTTAATCACTGAGTAATACTTTAATGTTTTCAAAAAAGGGGGGAAAAAAAGAAATTTAAAATTCCATAGTGAAAAAATAAAACAAGCTTTGAAAAGTCATGGAAGTGATAGAGTAAATCTATTCTAAATATAGATAAATCCCATATAACTAAGATTTCACATACAAAAGTCTCATTCAACTTCATCACCTGCATTTCTCCTTTTCCATTGGATTGTTCCAAATACAACATGTCCAAGAGTTGATTGAGCTCCCTGTCAAATCCTTTGCCAGTCCACTGTTCATTTAAAAGCCCTTTTAATCCTAAGGGAAAGAGAAACAGCATGTGATACCACTAAGATGATTTTATTTTTTCAGGATATCAAAGTAAAAAAGCTGGAGTCAACAAATAAAATCTGATTCTATGTGCAAAGGAACACTAGAGCTGAACACCATCAGCCACCTTTGACTTTCAATGCAGAATATTATAAAAGAATATCTGGTGCTCCAATCATCACAAGGAAGTATTATCCAGTGATTTTGTATGTCTGAGTCAGTATTGTGTCTACATAACAGGCAGTTACCGATATACTTTCAGTGTCTTAACAGTAAGTCCTTTTAAGGTACTAAAAGAATGTAAAGCACCACACAAGTGCTGGGTGTTAGTAGCACTGTTTTCATATTTTTTGCAATAAAATTTATTTATTTATAATTGTTTGATGTGTTAGCTGAATAGCACAGTCTAACTGTGAGCACATGTACACTCAATCCATGAGGCAAAACAGCTTTTTAGGTTTGCAGTGGCTAAAAATCACAATTATGCTTCCCCCAAAAACATACACACAGAGACTCCCTCCCTGTGCAAGTAGACAGTAACATGTGCTAAAAGCTTTGTATGAGACAAATCCCAGAGCCTATGAGCTCTGCAGGGAGTTGGAGGGAAGAGAAAGGAAGGCAGGAAGTAGGCACGTGTTTGGATAGCCTCCTGAAGAAGTGCAGATCCAAGTAACTTTTCCATCTTCAAATCATTGTCCATAAGCATATTCATGCATTAGGCAACTCCAACACTCATATATACTTACAGGATCTGGATATGGAGCACCAAGTCCTCCTTACAAACAAGAAATGGCACCTCTGTGGCACCACATGCACCATTTTGGAAACATGATGACAGTTAAACACTTTGGGAGAGACAAGTGTGAGATTCTAAATGGAGTCAGTGGGTGTCCTGAGGTTGCCTGAGCCCTGCAAAAGCAGGGAGCCTGGCTACACAAGGCAGCTCCCTCACAGAAGTGCTGTGGGTCTGACACAACCATTTGCCAGTCTCTGGACACACTACACAGCCATATGCACCTTTACTGACTGGGAGTACACTGAGTGTGCCTTTCAGGTGTGTCAACCCATACAGACAAAAGACCAGGCCCTCCTGGAAACCTGACATAAAGGCTGTGCTAGTCTTGGGGCTGTGAGGCTCAGGTGATGTCCTCACCTCGGGCAGGCTGCTTCCGCTGGCTGGAAGTGACAAACAACAGGTTTAAAAGACAAATTACCACATGCAGAGTCCTCAATATACAAACAAAAATAAATTTAAGAAACAGAAAGAGGCACAATACCTTAAACTACAATGAAAATGAACAGAAGAGAGAGGGGAAAAAAACCCAAAAGCAACACAGCACTGCAGTCTCCACCTGTACTGGATAGTTATTGAACCAAGATGAGAAACTTCCATCTTTGTATTTTCACAGTGACTTAAGTCCTTACAGGAGGCTGGGTGATGAGTCCCATGTATGTTTACAAACCTTTGTAGCGAGCTGTGAGTAACTGCACAAGCTGTTTGCACAATTTTGCCACCAACAACAGCAGTTTTGTGACAGCGCTTCCTACAGCAGGATTGGTGGTAGACGAAAGCTTATAAACAAGTTCATCCAAAACAGAGTGAAGGGTCTCTTTATCAACTTGAAGCAAGACAGAACTTGAAAAAGAAGAAAGGGGTAAAAAAAGGGGAAGGGGTACAGAAGAAAAGTGTTAATTAAAAATCATGAGCTTTTTAACAGTGCTTACTTTTAGATATGCCAGGCTATATAGCAAGCCAACATGCCTAGCTAGCTGGGCCAGCAACTTGATCCAGGCAGCACTAGTTTCAATCAACCAATATCCATTCCTTCAATCTAACCAGATAAAAACCCCTAGCTTTTAAATATTTTCTATTTCTACAACAAAGACCAGGGGAAAAAAAACCAAAACAACAAAACACAACAATTCTTGTATATGAAGAAGTTTTATTTTACCAAGTAGTAATGAACTGAGTTTTAAATTTATAATTCAGAAAAATAATTATATGAAAACAACTGACCTATTGATCCTCAAAATATTGTGTAAAACAGACATCATTATAATTGCTGTTTCAACATCATCTGTTATTAACAACTGCAGGAAACGATCATGTTGCAGTACTGCAAAAAAACCAAACACAAGCAAACAAGAAATGATGCAATCAGAACCAGACATGAAAATACCATAAAACAAATAAATTTCATTACAGAACATAAGCCATAGCAAATAAAACCAGATACTGTTTCTGGAACAAACTCCCTCATTTATAATTTTTAGACTGTAACTTAGTGAAATAAGTAAAATACTTCAAGATTGAAAAAACATGATGCACCCTGTCTTTTTTGCCTTTGGATATTCCTCAGGCACTGATGTTGCAATGGAATAAAAGCTTCAAAACCTTTTATGTTACACTAGTGCCAGTTTCTCGTTACAACAGCAGAATTATCACTGGGGCAACAATATCCAAAAAAGTTAAGGACTTAACCTTGACAGTTTGTTACACTAGGTTATTTAATGCAAGTCTACTGATGTCATGAAAGCACCAACTTTTTCCCCCCCAGTGTATCCCTATTCAATAATTTTTCTGACCTTATGTGTTTTTAGTTACACATCTTATGATCCTTAGGTTTTTGATGTACACTAGAAACAAAACTAAATTCTGCTTTTTAAAATCAGCATTATTAACACTGGTTTAATTGAAAGCTTATTTTGACTAGAAATGTATAGTGAAGCTTGTTAGGTATTTGCAAAACTTCCTGGCATGGCAACAGCTTCAGGAATCTGTTTCCAACTCTAACCACTTTTCAGGGCCAGCAGTGTACTCTGGTCAGATTTCTGCATATTTTAATCACACACAGGAAAAGATCAACTGTTTCTTATTAGAAAAAAAAATTTTTTTTTAAAAGGTATAGAATTACAATGGGAAATTACAGGAAGACACTTCTACTGTTTGTCTCTGAAAGACTAGAAGGGGAACTGTTGAGTATTTCCCTTTAATGGATCTTTTCCATTTTAGATATTGCTGTTGAGCTGAACACTTCAAGAGATCGATTTACCATCTACTCCAGTTTAGAAGACTAAGTGGAGATTAGCTTAAGAATGATTCTTGATATCTGTAGTTGCCATAAATAAATGTTCAGGTGTTTTACAGGTTGCATTTCCCTTACCACATGCTGCTAGTTGCATATGCCCACCAAACAGCCAGCAGATGGCATCGGTTACTGTTTGGAACCAGTGTAAAAAATCTTGTTTTTCTTTATCCTAAACAAAAGAGAAGTAGGTAAAAACATGTGTATGTATCTTCACTGAGGACTTCAGTTTGATGTAGTGGGAAGGCTTGTATCCCTCAGCAATCTGGAGACCAAAACTCCACCAAATTCCCAAATGAGGTCAGTGAAACTGTAGGAACAAGCCATAAAAAACCCTACACTTGTGAGTTCTTTGAGGTCAGAGATCAATCAATACGATCTTAACATACTCAAAAAGTAAAAACATCAATTTGTGAAAAAATCATAACAAGGAGAGAGAAGTCTTGTTTACTTCTTGAAAAATATTTGATAGCATCCAAGGGATAAGAAGATAAATAAGAGCTCAGTACAAATGCATC
Source organism: Acropternis orthonyx (assembly GCA_035583155.1). Classification (NCBI taxonomy): domain Eukaryota; kingdom Metazoa; phylum Chordata; class Aves; order Passeriformes; family Rhinocryptidae; genus Acropternis; species Acropternis orthonyx. The sequence continues at coordinate 11,445,364 of JAWWEU010000163.1, read as the reverse complement.
ACAGACTTAATGCACAAAGTGGGAAACACATTACTCAAAACTAAAACAGAGGTGGGGGAAAAAAGGTACAAAGTGGCCAAGGACACAGTTAAAATGGAAAAGGTTCCTAAAAACTGGTTTGGTGAAGCTTCAGAAGCAGCTCATAGTTGGAGGTCTGGAAGCAAACACCAAACCACTATTAAGCTGAAATTTGATCCATTTGCCAAACAGACTACGTTATGTCTTGCCTGTGATAACACTGGACTGGAAAAAAACACAATCAATCACAGAATGGTTGGGTTGAAAGGAACTTTAAAGACCACCTCTTTCCAATCCCCCTGCCACGGGCTGGGACACCTTCCACTAGACCATGTTGCTCAGAGCCCCATCCAACCTGGCCTTGAACACTTCCAGGGATAGGGCAACCACAGCTTCTCTGGGCAACTTGTACCAGTGTTTTACCACCCTTACTGTACATATTTCCTTCCTGATATGTAACGTTAACCTCCCTCTTTCAGTGTCACAGCCATCACCCCTTGTCCTGTCACTACATGCTCTTGTAAAAAGTCCCTCTCCACCTTTCTTGTAGCCATTTTAGGTATTGGGAGGAGATATAAAGTCTCCTCAGAGAATTTTCTTCTTCACGCTGAGCAATCCCATCTCTCTTAGCCTCTCTTCAAAGAAGAGGTGCTCCAGAACTCTCCTATGACCAGTAGGAATTCAGGTTTTTACATGTGAATGCACATAGAGATGCACAGTCTGGAGCCTGTATTCCAGGTGTGAGCCACAGGCCACTGGCAATCTAGAATCTTGGTGGGGGAGACTGTAAAGGGGCTTTTGATAGTGCTGCATTGCTAACAAATGTTGTTATAAAACACAGGGCCTGATATCTCCCACAGTCATTTGTGGAGGCTCAAGTAAACTATGGAAAGCCTAGTCACTAGATCCGAGCTTTAAATCCCAGCCGTCAGTCAAGGTTTAACTTTGTATTTGGTCCTTACTGACAAGGAGAGATACAAAATAACAGTGATAAGTTAAGCTGTAATATTATCTGTTCTGTGTTTTGGCAACATGACAGTTTCTGGAAGCTATTTCAGTACTTCCCTTGACTTCAAAGACTTGTACAAAAAGCAAATGAGGGCAGAACAAACTATGAATCTCCACTGGTACAGTGGGTTTTCCAAAATTCCACTGAGCAAGCACCAAGTCTGGGTGCCCAGTCACCTCTGAGACCACAAAGTTTAAAAGACAAAGTACTAATTATAATGAAGACTGCATTTGCATTCAAAAGAAATCTTTGCCCACAAGCATGACTCAAGTAGTGTGTAGGCTGAGACATAATAAGAAAGTGTGGGGGAAATTACATATTGTGGATAAGACTCGAGTCTCCTGGGATGTCTTTCAGGAAGCTTCCTTCTTAAGCACTAAATGCACTTCTCAAGTACTGCACTAACTGAAAATATGTCACTGCACTGATGCTTTCTGAGAATTGATTGTTTGTGGTGTCTATCAGAATACTTTGTAGGAAAACTTGGACTAAGTGCAAGAAGCCAGTGAGCCAAAATAGGAGATAATACAGGGAAACAGGGATATTAAAAGAAACTGTCAAAATCCATCAGGTTGGTTATTTAAATTACTCATGGGTTTCATTTGCTGGGCTTTTTACTTCTTATTCTAGAACTCAGAATGCTTCAGAGGCATGAGGGAACCAAGCTGGGCAAAAGCCCTTCATCTCTGTAAAGAGGGGCAGGAATGCGAGAAAGTGCTTAAATTTATAAATTCACAAAGTTTGCCTTTAGCATTCCCAGTGTGCAGGTTCGGAAGCAGTGAGCATTCTTGGAATATTTTTGCTGATTTTGCTGCAGAAATTGTATTGCAAAACAAATTTCAACAAATCTGATTTAAAAATCTTAAGACTTCCTAAACCATTTTTTGTAAAGCTGAAGAAAAGCAGTGGGAACTGAGTGACTACAAAGGCTGAACTAATGATATGCAAAGTTAAGACACTACCGTGACTGGGATGTTGCCTTTTGTAAGGCTTTTTTTCCCCCTCTTATACCACTCTAATTCCTCAGTCCTAGTTATAATTGTATTCCTTCCCTCTACCTTTAAAACTTGTCAAAAGTAGTAGCCAAACGTTCTAAATAGTCCTGTGGTAACAAACTGGCTTTGCACAAGTCATGGACCAAATGCTGCACAATGACAGATCTCAGTTTCAAAGATCTAAGGCATAAGAGAAACTACTGTAATTTCTGGAAAATTAATTTTCATAATACAGTATTCTTAGAATGATATCCTACTTATCCAATACGTGACCTTGGAAAGTTTACAGAGGTTCTCTGCTCTTTTAACTATGAAATTTAAATACCTTGATTGCTCGGATAAATCGTGCTTGCAAGCGTTTTCCCAAGACCAGCAGGTTGTCTATAGCTGAGGGAAGAAACTTCTTGTAGAATTCTTCAGGATCTTCTTTCATCTCTACCCCTACACAACAATGACTGAAATGGGGTAAAAAAAAAAAAAAAGAAAGAAAAAGAAGAAGAAGAAGAAAAAAACATCAACCGGAATAGTCAAAGGGCGGTTTGAACAGCTTTGAATGAATATCACGTCATCGGAGAAGAAATGCTTCACTGGCATGGGACAATTCAGCACTGAACAACAGCAGCTCACTGCTGTGACTGGCTCCAAGGTGGCTGCCTCCAAAGGAAGAGGAATCACTGGCACGCTGGAGACCACACTACTACTTATTATGGCATTTCTCAGTTTAAAACATGTCCAAGGCACCTTTTCCTTTAGCTTCATAGGATCTGTTCAGACTTGTTCCACATGCTAGGGAAGGGTTCTGATGGTCGTAAAGAAGAAAAAAAAAAGGCAAAATAGACAGGTAGACAAAAAAATTGATAAAGGAAACCTGATGATGAAGGGGGTGCACATCAGGCAATGAAAATACATATAAAAAAATATTCATCACAAAACCATCAGCAAGCCTGTCTACAACTTTTTTTCTAGCTGAGGAAGACGTGGGCTAGAAATCAGTTCCTCAGATCTCAGCTCTTACTTTACTCACCACAAACACGTCAGTTGTTTCTGAAAGACTTTTTACAAGAAACTGCACGTTTTACAACTGGGAAGCTTTTCAGTTCTGCACTCAGCACAGATATCAGTGCAACAAAAGAGTCTTACTGGTTTTTTATGAATTTTGCTTTCTGACATCTTATCTAGGCTTTGTTAGCTTTTTGGGAATGCACACATGTATAGCTTTGTTTACCAAAGCCCCTGGAAAGCAAATTCTAGGCATAAAGATGAGATTCATTCAGTTACAAAGGGACATTTTTACAGCTAAGATAAATTTCAGTATTCCTTGCAAACTGAAATAGTTTATAGGGAATGATTTAAGTATCACACTACTCTGGTGATAAATCTTGCATTCTTTTACTGAAATTCCTTGCATTAAAAATTCATACTGCAGATATGGCATAAATAAAAGATAGTCGTCTAATTACTTCATGCCTTAGAATTTTCCTCCCTAGTTAAGCCAAAACCAAGTACAACATGGGGAAAATTTAAAATGTATTATTTTTCCTGACATTTAAAATTGAGATTGGATCACTGGGGACTTGAGTTTAAAGTCTTTTTATTTACTAGCTATGAATTAAACTTAACAACACCAACCTCACAATATCACTACATCAGGTTATCAAGTCTCCATGAACTGTGTCATCTATTATATTTAAAAATGTAAATAGGTACTTGAAATAGGTATACTAAATAGATGTTTAAATACAGCCAAGCCAAGCTGTGAGTCAATCAGCTTGAACACGCTTGCAAGATGAAATTTAAGCAAACAAAGCTTTTTAAATAACTACAACTCAAAATCAGCAATTACTGGATAAAAACTGTTGCACTGCTGAGTACTGTCCACAAAAAAGGCAAAGCCAACACAAACCCTGTTCCCATCACAGAGTTTACCCAGCTCTATGAGACACAATGTGAATGAATTAAACAGGACCAATTAGGCTATGCCTGACCCCTCTGCTCTTGACTGCTCCCTGCACTTTAACCCTGGCCTTTCCTGAACAACGAGCCTCGTTCTGGACAGGAGCCAACGTATTACAGCTTGAAAAGAAAAAGAGCAAGATGAAAGGACAGAAAGAAAACTTCTTGGCTTGTTTTTTTTTTTTTTACCTTAGTATCTCTGCCAGCTGGGCAGCAGTAGCCCAACCTCCCCGCAGTCGAGAGTGATCTTGCCTAAGGACCAGCAAGCAGTACTGAGTAAGACCATAATCATATATATCTTGCTTAATTTTTTTTGATCCTTCATATCCCAAGGAAGGGCTACTTAAAATTCCTGTGGGAAGAAAGCAGGAGAGAGACAAAGAGGAGTGTAAGATTCTGATGTGCAAGACTTTTTTTCTTTTACTAGAACATAAGAGTATGTGTACACAGAGCCAAGACTAAAGTAATTGTAAATGTGCTAACACCCTCATGAAATATTTTGTCAGCATTTTTTGCTCCTACAGCTACAATGCATTTGTAAGATTATATGACAATTGGGAAGGATAGCTAAACTTAGTTTCCATTTTCTGTCTACACATTTAGTAACAAAACATACATTACCTGGGATATGGCCCATTTGTATGAATTTCCTGGGCCAGATAAAACCACAACCACTGGGAAACATATACCTTCCTTGTAATTACATCCCAATTTAGAACAGGACCTGACTTGTTTCAACCATTCCTATGAGCAGTGGCTGTGTGGCAGGAGGGAAGGGAGGGCAGTCACACAGGAGCTCACGATTATGCTTCTATGGTAAGACTTAAAAACCGAATACTGACGACCACTCTGGCTCGCTGCCCAAAGGCACTGGGAGAAATGGTTTGACCAAGTGTAGGATCCCTGCCTATATCAGCAGGACAAGGGCCCACATCATCCTGGTGACAGCTGAGAGGCAGGAAAAACTCCTGTTCATTTGCTCCCCAGCTCCTCCTCTTTATTGTTGCCAAGCCAAATGCCACTCAGTGCCACTCTCAGGAAAAGCTGCATTATCGACCTTAGAGTCTCCAGCCCCGACAGAAACATTCAGAAGAACCTTCAGTATTTAAGCAGGCAGAAGAGACGACTGCCGATACTTCCCCAGCTCATCCTTTCATTTTAGCAAAGGTATTAATTACCCTTTAACTTCAGCAGCAGCAGAGGGATGTCCTGTTCGCTGCTCTCAGTGATCTGAGCAGCCAAGGCCAGCACCTGGGGGTTCGCAGCTGCCATGGGACACAGCCAGAGGCGCACGCCACCATCGATTCCAGCCTCTTTCCCCCCTAATAATTTCGGTGCAGGCACGGGGCCCTTACACCACTACTTCCATCCCACCTCCAGCTCCCGCACCACCGGCTGGAAGCCTCGGGCCGCAGGTCTGCCCCTGGGGAAGGAAACAAACATGGAAGTAGCCCCAGCCGCGCTGCCTTCCCGAGGCCGCGGGCGGCCGGACCGGCTCTGCCGGCAGCGCGGGGCTCCGGCCGGGCGGCCTGAGCGCGGCACCGCGGGGCGGGCAGCGGGAGCGCCTCAGCCCCGGCTGGGGGAGGGGGCGAGGGAGCGGCGGCGTCTCCCAGCGGCGTCCCCGCGGTGTCCCCCCGCGGTGTCCCCCCGCGGTGTCCCCACATGGAGTCGGTGCCGCGGAGCCCCCTCAGGGCGCTCTGAGGGGACCCCCGCGCGCCCCCGGCCGCTCTCACCGCCGCGCGGGTTGGGGGGGGGTGGCAGAGGCGATCGGAGCGCCGGGCCCGCCGTCTCCAACGCGACCGCTCCCCCGCGCCCCCCCTCTCCCCGCACAGCTGCGTGGTCGCGGCCGCTCTCCGCCAATCAGCGCCCTTCCCTGAGGGAGGAGGGTGTCATTTGCATATCCGCGTGAGGGCCGGCGAGTTCGGCGGCGCCATTGGTGGAGCTCCGCAGATGGACGCGTCCGCCGACCAATCGACGCGGGGCAGGGGCGGGTCCCGTGCGGCGACGGCCAATGGGAGGGGGCGCGGGCGGGCCCCGCGGGCCCGGGCGGCGTGAGGGATGCCCGGTGCGGGCGGCGGCGCCGGCGCCGGGGCCTGCCATGGTGTGAGGCGCCGCCGCGATGAACGGAGCCGTCCCGTCGCTCTACGACCCCAAGGCGCGGGTGCTCAACCTGGGAGAGAGCTTCGAGAAGCAGCCGCGCTGCGCCTTCCACACCGTCCGCTGTGAGTGCCGGGGCGGCCCCGCGGGGGGCCGGGGATGGCGGGGCTCGCGGTTTGTCCCCGCAGAGCCCTGAGGGGCGAGGGGGGCCGCGGCCCGGCCTGGCCTTGCAGGCCCCGTGGCTGCCGTCATCCCGGGGCGCTGAGTGCCGCGGGGTGCCGGCCCGCCGTTTCGGGACCTGCGCGAGGCAGGTTTCAGTCGGAGCGCGGACGGCCATTGTATCACAGAGCTGCCCCTCGCCGCCCCCCGGGCACTGACTTCGCCTTTTGTGCCCTTTCCGTGGAGTCTCCCCGCGGTTCTGCTGGGAGCCGAGCTAAGCCGAACGTCTGGCTCTGCCCTCTTCCTTTGCGCTGAGTTTTTAGAAGTTCCGTACAATTCAGCAATCAAAGGTTAAAGGCAGGCAGCGTTAATCACGGAGCCAGTGCACCCTCCCTGAGTACATAATTATTGCCTAGAGAGGTGTGTGCTCAAAGATTCTGAAGGTAGCTAGGAAACAAATGCTCCCAAGATTATAGTCCTGGTTAATTTAGGACTGCTGTTTCTGGTTTTGTTGTCTGGTTATTTATAGACTGATGCCCAAGATTCAGCCTCGCGTACGTTCTCTGGAGAGTGCCCGTGTGCGAGAGTGGCAATGTGCTCCCTGAGAGCAAAGGGATCAGCATTTGGGAGGTCTGTCTGCGACTCTGGAAGAGGAGGAGAGGGGCAAAAGCTGTAAATGTATTTAAACAAATGCTGCAACTTAAAATTTACCCTAATTTTAAAGAGGACCATCAACCACATCTGGTACCTCCTACCCTTACAGTTTCTTGCTGACTCTTGTAATTTGATGATTTATTCTGAAATCTGTTTTGAAATCTTTCTTCCTTTCCAACAAATGAGACATAAAAACTGGCACGTTCGAAAGTTCTATCAAAAGCACATGCAGAAATATCCTCGGACACCTGACGTTTTTGTTAACAGTTGAGTAAAAGGGAAAACAGCTGGTTAGAACTTAAGATCGGAAAGTATCAGTATGCTAATTTTCTCAGTTGTTAACAGCCCAGTGGCCGCGTACTAAAGCAAACACTCTCTGATTTGATGAGAATTTTGGAACTGTTTTGCGCTTATCCCCGTGAGACATGTGGGGTTTTGCCCTAAACAAGGGGCTGTTACCTGTGCGTCAGCTCCGAGCCTCCTGCTGCACACACAGTCCTGCCCACCCGCTCCTGCAGCCTGGTTTTCCTGCCCGGCTGGTGTGCAGGCTGGAGCCACTCTTCCCACCTGTGGTCTGTGCTGCTTGGCCCGTGGCTGCAGGCCGAGTTATGGAACTGGGAAGCTCCCCAGCCTCGGGAGTGGCGCTGCCGGTGGCGAGGCAAGGAGCGTGTGCCGTTTGATCGATCCGTGTGCGGGGCAGGGCACCAGCATCCCGGGGGTGCCACGCTGGCCCGGCGTTACCGGGAACCGCAGGTTCAACCCCACGTATGTTACCGCACGCCTTGCAGAGCGTCTTGTTGCCGTCCCGTCTCCCTGGATCGGTGCAGGCAGCCTTGTGGCTGTAGCCCTTCACAATTCGTTTGTTTTGGAAGTAATACTTTGTAGGTAATGGCCTGAAACAGAGCTGCCATGCTGCTGCAGAGCTGCTCGTTTTCCATGTCTCCGATTTTTGAAAAGGATCAAAACTGGAGACCTTCTTTTCTTTAAAACTTATTTTAACCAATACTTTAGATGTTCAACAAAGACAAAAAGGAAACTAATGTTAAATTGGGAAGCAATTTCACTTGTGTGACAAAAATAACTATATTCAAACTCTAGGTTTTGGTCAGCTTCTGACATGCATGTTATAGTAAAGTCAGAAACAGATACAGAAATGGATATTGAGGATTGATGTTCTTTCCATTTTCAGTCACTTGCCTACATCTCCCGTGTTCAGGATTAACGTTTTCAAGAACTGCTTATTGATTCTTCTGAAAATAATTATGTAAAGAGTTATCCTTTGAAATATAACACAGTTAATTCAGCCTCTTTATCTATTAAAACCTAAAAGCATTTTTTTAATTTTAACTGAAGGTTTTTAACTCCTATATTGAATCTTCAGAAAAGCAGCTTGACTTTGAATTGTACTGAACTTGTGGAATGATCTGCCCAGGGGAATGGTAGGTGATACACGAGCAAAAAAACGCTTTAACTTATTAGTCTCCAACTGCAATTAAATGGTGCCTACATTTATAGGACACCAGAAAAACCTGTCAATAATCCAGTTTGTTTTTCTATTCAGATGACTTTAAGCCTGCATCCATTGATATGTCCTGTGAAGGAGACCTTGAAGTTGGCAAAGGTGAACAGGTGACAATAACGCTGCCAAATATTGAGGTGAGTGGGGTGGCTGAAGAGTGGTGGGCCTAAGGGAATGATTTATTTTGCTGTCAAAAGTATGTATCCTGAATATGGAAGGGTATAAAGTTTCAGTGCTGTTTCAGAGCTGCCTGTGTGATTTTTAGAGTAGAAAAACAATTGCTTTAAGAATGTTAAACTACAGAAGTCTCAAAGGTCAAGCAGCTGCGCTGTAACTTTAAGTGTGTTGACTGCATTGGAAACATGCTGTAGGATGACCCAGAAGCATTGCGTACACAGAAAAGCTTCGTGTGTATGTTGGCAGTGCAAGTTTCCCCTTGGTATTTATTGCTCTAGTGCAGTTCTAAAGCAGGAAAGACTGGAAAGGGAAAATTTACTACCTGCCGTGCTTTACTGCTCTGCTGATATGGCAACTAAAATGCCTTTTGGTGAAAGGACTCCTACAGGGAGCCTGCTCTCCTCGGGAAATAAGCATTTAATCAGTTTCAAACTAAGCTAAGCTGAGTGAAATCCCATTCCAGTCAAATACCGTCTGCTTTTGGACATGGCTACTGTGAATCTAATTTAAATTAACCAGTAACATTTTTATAGGCTAGAAACGATCCTTGTAGTGAACTTGTCATCACAGAAGGATTGCTGTTTCTAAGAAAAAAGACTACAAGGGTAATACTTACTGGACTTCTGATTTAATAGGGCTCAACTCCACCAGTGACTGTGTTCAAGGGCTCAAAGAAGCCTTACCTAAAAGAATGTATCTTAATTATCAACCATGACACGGGAGAATGTCGCCTAGAGAAACTTAGTAGCAACATCACTGTGAAAAAAACCAGGTGGGTGTTATAAGAGAAACAACTGTGCTTTACTCGTTGTGAAAATCGATTTGGTAATGAGTCTAAATTGAGATACGTAACTATTTAAAGCAAAACATAATTTTAGAAAGTACCTGGCCTTTTTCAAAGGAGTAAAAAGTCTGCTCTCTCAGCATGCTGACTTTGCAGCTTTTGAGTCTTCACTGCAGAAGGAGTGGGAGTTTATTTTTTTTGTTAACCAACACCTGTTATATTATTGAAAGAAATAGTAACTATTTTCTGATGAGTTTGGAGGGACAAATAAAATCTGTTTGGACAGTAGCTTGCCTGCTGTCTTGTGACTTGTAAATGAGGAATTAAAAAAAAGATAAATTTTGTGACAGGTTTCAGTAAATTTAATGGCTTGTTTTTCTCATACCAAGATTTTAATTTTTTTTTTCTGCTGCTGAGTCCATATAAGTAATTTTCAGCAGAATTATTGTTAACTGACAAAGTTTTATAAAGCTACTAGCACTGAATAAAAAACTAAATTTTAACACATTTATATACTTTATTATGCCAGAATAACTTACCTAAGACTCTAATGATGGTATTTAGGGAAGGCAGGAGAAATAATTCCATTGTACCATATCCCCTGTATTCTGCTTTTTTCCCTTGCATCTTGTCTTCTAGCAATTACAAATCTTTCCCTTTTACACACAGAGCTGAAGGAAGCAGTAAAGTCCAGTCTCGCATCGAGCAGCAACAGCAGCAAATGCGAAATGCAACTAAAGTTCCAAACCACGTTAAAAATTCTCCATCAAAAGAAAAAATGTTTCCATCTTCTCCTATGGATGATATTGAACGAGGTAAGCTCCACTGGCACAGAAGCTTCAGAAACTTTGCTCTTCACAAGCATTTAGTTTCTATGAGCCAAGGTTTTTGCTTGTGTGGTTAATTTTTTTGTTTGGTTGGGGGTTTTTTGTTTGTTTGTTTAATTTGAGATTAAACACACTAGAAACTGATTATGTAAGCACTTTACTCTGATATGGAAATGGCCACTCTGGCTCAAGTGGGTAACAAAGCAGTATTTGTAACCTGCAGAGCCAAAAAGCCAGCTGAACCCATTAGGGTTAATAATGCCAAGGGTCTCACTGCGGTCCCACTGCTCTCTCCTTGACTCTGTCTTCCACTGCTACTTTAATCAGGTATGTGGTTGGTTGTATCATGGCACTGGAACCAACTGAGTCACTTCCATTTTGACATCGCTTCTTTTTCTTTCTGTGAACTCAGCAAACACAGGCTACAGTGCTTTACAACTCAAAATACACTCTAAATTACCAGATAGAACCTGGTGAAAGATGAGGCTCCAATGAAAAAGACAGCTAAAGTCCTGCATAAATGAGCCTTTGAGCAGTGCTATGTACTCTTTCTTGAGAGACTCTGGTTTGGTTTGACACTCATATTTCACTTAATAGGAGGCCTTATTTCCTTTTGGAGGACAAGGATGAGGGCAGGTGGTAATTACTTGCTACAGAAATGCTGACAGGTGGCAGTTTCATTGACTGGAACTGACATCTGCCTCTTGAGTTGTTTTGAATTCCTTTAAACAGATTTTTTTTTTTTAGATGTATCATTATGAAAATGGTTTTTGTTTCCATTTTGGTCTTAAGCTCTGACCAGAAATCTATATTGCAGAACAGTCCTAGAATACATCTGAGACTGCAAAGGGGAAGGAGTACTTGAGCTCATGGAATAAAATGATGCTTTTTTGTGGTGGTCTGTTGTTTTGGGGGGAGTGGTGGTGTCAAACACATTACAGAGCACCAAAGTGGCTGCCAACATGTATCAAACTTGTGTAGTGTTAGTGTAATTTTGAGTACTACTAAAAATGCAGAAAAATTGACAATTTTTTCAAGTCATCTAGTCCATCCTTCTGTCCTAAAATCAGATTCCTCGTGTAATTTTTAAGCTGTTCTTAAAGCCTTCCACTGACAGATCCTGTGTACTCTCTGGCAAGCTGTTGCAGGTTCTTTCTAATAAATAGTATGACAGCAAGCCCATTACTACTTTAATAGTGATCATGCAAGTACAGAACAGAGTACTCTGCTGCTTTCGAGCAGTCCTTCATATACTCAGAAGCTGCTGACTTTCCTGTTCTTTATGCAGAATTATGCCAGTTGATTCAAATCTTTCCTTAGAAGTTGAGTTTTCCAGATCCCCGATTTTTTGTTGCTTTTCTTTAGCTTTCTTATAAATGAGTCCAAAAACCTCCTGAAGTATGGTCCCTAAACACATTTACTGTTTCAGCTAAGGTTCTGGCAGTGCTGAGTTGTGCAAGAAGGCTGTTTTACAGACACTATTCATGTTTATACACAAAGACCAAATAGCATCATGTCTGTAGTGTCACAAGACCAAATAGTATCAACCGATTTCTGAAGCAGCCCGGTGTGGTAGAACAGTGTGTAGGGATCCACTGTAGCTCACAGACTCCTCTGGAGTGTTGCCTACTTAATCAGCCTTCATCCCGTGGTTGTGTAACTAACTATTCCTGCTAAAGTACACTACGTGGAACTTGTTACTAACTTTGTTTTCTGGGGTGGGAGAAAGATCATTCTGCCTTTATCTTCTATTATCCTCTAGTACATGTACAGCCCTTCCTTCACTGGTTAAAAATACTTAATTTAAATTCTGTCTGCTTAAATTACATCAAAATTCAAGGCAGAGATCTTATTCCTCAGTTTTTGGTATTAGCCACTCACTTAAAGTTTTTCTTTTATTAGACATAGCTGAGGAGGAAGTGGAATTAAATGCTTAGGACTTGAGTGGTGTCCTTCAGTTAGGTTACAGCTCCAGATGTGTGGTAGATCATATTCTCTTAGACATATCCTTTGTAACAGAAGGATGCTTAGATGCTTCCATTTGTCATTTTCTTTCTGCTCACCTTCTCTGTCCTTATGTTTGAGTCAGTGTGGATGAGCGTCTATTTTTTTTTTTTTAATTTTCTTCTTCCTTGGCATTGGGTTAGTTTGTGCTTGTAGCCATAGATGCACTATTTCAGGTGCCATTTTTCCTGAGCTCCATTTTCGTTTGACTGGCCTTTGATAAGGCTGGCCTAAGTACCTTTCCTTTTGACTGGCCTTGGATAACTCAGTTGTAAGACTTCATGGAAGTTTGTGTTGAAGATTAATTTTCTTTTTACCCCTCCTCTCTCCCTTCTTCTCTTGATTAAGTTCTGCACTGTCTTGTGTCTTGGTGACTTTTGTCTTCAACCTGTTGTATATTGGGTAACTTTGAAGTGAGATGAACCACTCTCCTACTTGTTTTTTGTATCTGCTCTATCAAAGCTGTCCCTGCAGTATTCCAAGTGCTTGTAAGGCTGCCTTAACAGTTGTCTGGGTAGTTACAATCTTGTATAGTGATGAACTTATGCACCTTGTGCAGCGCCTCAAGCCCTCCATCCACCATGATTCAGAGCTCTGTTTCAGACTTCTCTCAGCACTCGCGTTTTGCACAATTACTATGTGTGCCCTTCGCCAAGGATTAACTTCCGCTGTATGCTGGACTTCAGCTACGATGTATCAGAAATGCATGGTCCACACCTCTACATCTATAATGAGAACAAGGATTTGCTGAAATCTTCCTAATATAAACCATGGACGGTTCTTTTGGATATTCTTCATGCTTAACTTGATTCTGAGCAAAATGTCACATGGTCCAAACCAAGCGTATTGATTGTAATGCTGAACTGCTCAGAGGCATTTTGGGTGCAGCTGCTGACATCTTACAGCTAACTGATCTGTGTGATTGTAACTACAGTTTTCAGTCAGTGAAAGGCATCTTTGAGGGTGCTAAGGAAACTACAGAAGACTTGTTAGTTGCAGAAATTAAAGGCCATGTGGGATGCACTACCCTGTGGAATGTGGGGTTAAGCATTTGGGTTCACAGTCACCCTTGTTCTAACATTTGAATTGAACTGGAGAAAGTGCCCAAGCTATGAGAGAAGAAAACCACATGACAGGCTGGGTGCTTGCTTGTGCCCTTTCCTTTGTTCTGGAGAGCTTTGGTGGGTTTAGTTTGGGGTTTTTTTTCAAGTTGCTTTGGTGTGTTTACCTGATGTCTGTTGATTTTCTTATTATTATTATTTTATTTTTTCCCTCCTCCTTATATTTCAATTATGATGAATGTTAACTGAGAAACAAATCATATTGTTTGCAGAGCTAAAAGCAGAAGCCAGTATCATGGACCAGTTGAGTAGTTCTGACAGTTCATCTGACTCTAAAAGTTCTTCGTCCTCTTCATCAAGTAGTGAAAATAGTTCTAGTGATTCTGAAGATGAGGAAATGAAGCCCTCTCTTCCTATGTCGATGCCATATTTGCAGCCTCAGCCTACTGTGTCTGCCATACCACAACAGGCTGTTCCTGACAAAGATGCCAGTCATAACAGATCCCAAGAGAGCAGTGGTCATATGATGAATACACTACGTAAGTACAAAGGCTGTTCTTTTCTTAGTGCACGGTTCCAGACATTGAGATTCTGAGAGGAAACCATATTGTCTTTAAGTATGTCTCTGTTATATTTAAAACTGTGGGAAGTGATACTAGGGTTTGATTGTTCAGCAGCAGGCTGAATTAGACACTGGGCTAGAAAGTTCGTGGTCCCCAGAGATATTAAATTAAAGCTGATGCAGTTGAAAATATTTCCTAAGCTCTTCTGGCTTCCTCCCAGTTCTATACAGTAGGACTGGAGACCAGTAATTTTGTATTGAAAATACTTGAACTAAGAGGGCACTCCCAAAACATATGCTTATAATTTCTTGGGTAGAACTATGGGAAAGATACTATGGCCACAATACTCTGAGTTACAGAAGAGGTGGTGTATTCTTAGATATGTTAGTTACTATTATTCATGGCATGCTGGACAGCACGGTAAAACTGTCCTTTGCATATAAGGATGGAGGCAATTTGCTTCCAGGTCATACTATCTTATTCCACTCATTCAGACAACTAAAGATTTAATTTGAAGAGTAGCTCTGGTGTTCACGAGTTGTTGCTGTGCAGCCTGGAATTGAATGCTCAGTTTATTCCAAAAAGGAGAGTCTGGAAAACTCTCACATTAAAAAAAAAAAAAATCCCACTAGATAGAGAATCTGAAGTTTACTACCTAAATAACAGGCATACTCAGACATAGAAGTGAGTATTCAGCTATGGTGGCTTTTCAATATGATTATGTTTTTAATTAGGTGCTTAGCTGCTAGCTCTTGAAGAGCTTCCTGTCCACCCTGGTTTACAGCCTAAGACCTTTAAGACTTGTCATTTATATGTAAACTTGTTATACTGAAATTTTAGACCGTGGCAGACCTACTTTTGTTTCAGTCCTTAATGGATAACATGAACAGGGTGGGGGTTTTTTTTGTTTTGTTTTATTTTGTTTTTGTTTTGTTTTGTTTTTTGTTTGTTTTTTTTTTTTTTAGCTAGTATTTAAATACTTAAATAACGCGCAGAGATATTTAATTATGTACTGCATTGACAGATAAGATCAGACTGAAAAGTCCTGTGACTTCATGTGCAAAGTACTAAATGCTGCTTTCATTTTGCTGTCACTGTGGAGAACAATGTCTTCATGTTCACAGTTTGCACAACATTAGAGTGCCATTTATTTAAACTTTTATTCACAAATGTGATTTCCCGTCCTCCATGCTTTAAATAAGTGTGTTATGAAAACGAGATTAAGCTCTGTCCTTAGTGACAGAATCCCAGCTGACAAAGCTTCCAGTGAGAAATACATTTACAAGGACAGGTGGCCAAGTCCTCCAGTTCCAGCAGTCATAGTGAGAAAATGCTGCTTAAAACACAACACCATCAAACCTGTTACAGGGGAAGTTGGTGGTGCTTGAGAACCATGTTGACAGGTAGAACCTCTGCCTGTAGCCTCAGGCCTCTGAGCTCACCCAGCTCTTGAGCTTAATGCCTTTTACTTCTGTTATGGCTACAGATCTGTTACTGCTTAAAATGATTCCATCCCCAACTTCCAGTGTAGTTAGCACTTACAAGGCACTTCAACTAGGTAAAGATCAAAATAGTTACTTTCAAGAAGAATGTTTTTCTCTAGCTCTCTTGCTGTGGGAATTTGGCAGGAGAGTGAAACCTGGAGAAACTAAATGGATAGGACATTGTCCAAGTGGCAAGAGTTCTCAGTTGGGGTTCTGTACAGTCATTTCTTCCATCTCAAATAATGTTTTGCAAAATAAAATATTGAATGAACAAATGTCAGCATAAGCTATTTTGCTTGTCTAATCTTGTTTTAAGGTTTGCCTGCTTATGTCTGTGACTAGTCTTGTGCACCTCTGTAGAACTGGGGCCATACTGAGTAATTAATGACGTTTTCCTTTGACTTGCTGTGTGCAGGCAGAAGGCTGGGGGAAGGCTTAGAGAGCAGAGTTTCATCTTGCATGTAGAAATTACACAGCTGAGGTTTTGTGGAACTTGGAAAACAGAGAAGGTGGTGTCAAGAGCATGACAAGCAAATACTTCTGTCAGATACACATATCTACCTCTTCAGGAATCTGGGGATCAATGCTGCCCCTCACCCCTCAAAATACTGCTTCTTCCCCCTTCTGCCTTCAGACTCTGGTTATATAGGCTCACAGCTTGCCTTATAACAAAGTTTGTAAATGGTGGCACTAATGAAGCTGTTCTTTGTGAATATTTGATCGTATGTTGCTTTATGTCTACTTTTTGTTTAAACAAGAGTTATATTAAACAAAGTAACTCTCCAAAGAAAACCCAGCATAGATGGGCTATTCTGGGGCCTGGTGTTATGTACACAGTATTCAGCATAACTTCACTTCTTTTAATACTTGGTTTTGGTACAAACAGCTAGTCAAGAAATAATTTTCCCTTGTGTTAGTTTGATGTTGGTGTGATCACTAAGATCTGTGAAACATGGATCACTCCTGTGAGTTTCCCTGTCCCCTATAACTTGCAAGAATTCAGTTGAATATATTATATTCATTGATTTAAAAGCATAGAAAATATTGTAATTTGCAGTGCAATCTAATTCTCCAATATTGCTAATAAGCAACCTGCACCCTGAGAACTGAATTCAACAGGTATTCCCCACTTCACTGCTGCCTCAGAAGTACAACAGAGTTTAGATGTTTCTTCAGAGCCCTCATTAAATGAGCTTCCTATCCTTGCATCAAGTCCATCTGAAAGCTGCTTACTCTAGACTTTTATTCTGCCACCTCTCTGAAGGTATTTTTTGGAGGTAGGGTTATAAAAATGGGGCAGAAAGTTTACCCTGAAGTAAATCCTAACATATTATTTCTGCCTCTGGAACTTGGAGTTCTTGCTTTCCCATCTGCTGGTTTTCACAAGCACTGGTGTTTTTGGCTGGTGTTACCGGGTTTGTGTAATTTCTATTCACTATGTTGAAATAACTTTTGAAGGCTGCAGAAACACTGTTTGGAAGGTTATCTTCTTGTTCACACTCCCTGTCCTCTCCTAAAGTAGGTGGTGCATAACAGGGCTGGGATTTCTAAGAATACACTAATTCTCCTTTGAGTCATAAATATGTGAGTTTAATTGGCCAATATCAATCTCTGTCTTGAAATACTATTTTTTTGGATATTATATTGTTCCAAATAATTATTGGCAAATAGCTTGATTTTGTTCTTTCTAAATTGCTTTTTAATATTTATCTTAAAATAATATGGCTGTAAATTTTGTCTCTATAGGTTTGAAAGCAAAAATTGTCCACAGCAGTACTTTAAAGATCGCTGGAAACAACCATCTTCACTGTTCTTTTCTTATAGAAAGTGTTTTTGTTTTGTTGCAGAGAAACATGTACCACTTTCTAAGCTTTAGTGATGACATAGTGGAAAACAAAAGAAGGCTAAATGCAGCCATGTTAAAGACTCCAGTGTTCTGGCAGAAATTATATGCCTGAGAACAAAAGATCCAATCTCAGTGTCTTGTGGGGTTTACCCCCTTGAGGTTACTTTTTCACCCATCTGCAAGAGGGATCTGTGAAGGGTGCTGCAGCTGAGGAAAGGGCATGTGAAAATAGTGTGCTGACTCAGTTTTCTCAGTTTCAGTGATTTTTTTTCTTTGCTTTTTAGGCCATTTGTGCCCAACCTGAGATTAATTCCATTTTTTTTTCTTTTTTTTTTCATCTTCTTTTGTAATGGTTGTTTGGCAAGGGAGGTGTGAGTAAAAGCATGCGAGTTGGAACAGACTCTTCAAAACGTGTGGGAAGTTGCTAGATACAATGTAGATTGTGTACAGCATGCTGCTGTATTTTTTGTTAGCTATCTGTCATCCTGGGAAGATTCTCTCCCTTCCACCCCCTAAGCTTGTGGACATCCATGGCAAGCACAAAGTAGTCCTTCTTTTTACTTCCTCATTTTGAAAAATACATATATATAGCTACCAAATTAAAGTGCTGTGTAAAATTTCTTTTGATGTTTTGTTTGTTCACTTGTTCCAAAACCAGTTTGAAATAGTAGGTCACTGATACATCTTTAAATGGCATGTCAAAGAGTTGCTCTTCTTGATTGAGACACAACTCTGTTTTCAAGCACAGCCGAGTAGCATTCAGATGTGTTTCAATAAAATTCAACAACCTGTTTTTCACAAAACTGCATTCACCAGCAGTTTTCTCACTTATGAAGCATGAAAATGTGGGTGGCAGAGATAGCTAGGTGTTGTCTTTTGTGATCTGGTGATATTAAATAAATGCAGTTGTGCAAATAAGCTAATGGCTTTCTTGCCAAGATTTTAAAATTGTAGAAAAAAGATCTCTCTAAAGTTCTGTCACTGCAGAATTTGGTTCTACACCTATTTATTGTCTTATCATGGAATAGTTTGGGTTAAGGGAACCTTTAAAGACAATCTAGTCCAGTCTCCCTGACCTTTGTAGTACTAGCTTTTTGTAAGCCTTTTTAATTGGGAAAGGGAATATCTTGAAAGAAGAACATTATTTCCTTGAAAATGACTAATATGATGACTCTCTCTTCTAGGAAATGACTTGCAGCTGAGTGAATCTGGAAGCGATAGTGATGACTGAACAACTTTCTGGCCTTAAATGTATCACCTTTTTTTGCTAAATATGTCTTAGCATCTGTTTTGCACTAAGATTAGATTACCAGAGACTGGAATGAATGTCCTCAATTTTGATAATAGACATCCTAATTTTCTACTGATACATCATGTCTATAATAGAGCAGCATTGATATCCTGTCAGTGCTATGGTTATGTGTTTATCTTTCAAATTACTGTATTTACAGTAAAATTGTGTATGATCTGATTTTGATTATTTTTGCCTCAGCCACCTGTTTTACTTGAAACTGATTTGTAACAGCTAGTTACTTTATATAAATAGCTATGGAATGGAGAAATTTCTGATATTTATGGAGGCAAGTTTCCTTCCTATAATTTAAATGCTGATCTGACAACTTTGACTTGGAGGGAGTGAAAGGGAGACCAACTAAATGAGGATTGCTGTGTCAGCTACACTTTTTGTTCAGCTCACAGTTCATACCTTTAAGGAAACTGCTGAATAATGTGGTCCACTAGTGCAGTTACAGTTTACAATTGTTCAACACATTGCTGAATTCTTAATTTCATTGTATTATGGGACTTTATATTTCTGAGCCTCAAGATTCCTAAGGGAACTTGTCTATTCTCTGCCTTTTTTATGTAACTTGAATAGGCTGGTCTTTTTACAACCTTTTTGTATCTAAATTTAGGTAACTGCAGAGACAGCAGTGAATTTCCTTCATTTGATTCTGTAACTGAAATCAGAAAATTTCTTTGTAGAAGTATAAAAGTAATTTAATAAAGCAAATATTTATCATTTTCATGTGTCAGGTTCTGTTTTTACTGGTTAAGAACTCCACTTTCTACCTAATCATGCCAACGAAGAGGTCAGGCAAAGAAATAATGCAGTGAAGTGGTACCTAATACGGACTCCCCACCCTGTCTGCAAGACTCAAGTGTTTGCTGCTTTTGCTACACTGAGATGAGCTTAGTAAGAGCTCACCAAAAGTTTATGGTGTTGTAAATGTACTGGTGGATGTTTGTTACAGATTACATCCAAATGCCAGTGGGAAGTGATACTGTACTAGACAAGAAAAGGTCTTATTTTTTTCCTCATTTGAAATTATACTTCAAGAGCTGAAGAACTGTGGGTCAGACTCTAAATTTCATCCTGTAATTTATTACTGAAGAGTTTAGTAACTAACAGTAGCAAATGTCTGCAGGGTGAGTTCTGAAGAGATAAGTCTGTTGAGTCTTGCACAGGAGTCTCCTTTGCTGGATTTCAGAGATTGGGTCACAGCTCTGTGTCTAAACTGAGATGACTGAATCCCATATGTAAGCCTGAACGCGCAGACGTGGGAAAAAATGCACACTCAGGAAATGTATACAATAGATGGTACTAGACTGGCTTGTTCTCTGAACTGTGCTCTGAGTATCAGCCCAGTGAAATATGGGAAATTAAATGAAATATGGGAAATGCTGCTTTCCAATCCTTCCATACCTTATGCTCTGTACCCCAGACTATGGTGCTGGTCTGTGCTCTGCATCAGGTCACAGCTTTCTAGACTTCCAGCTTCCTAGGGTTGGTATCATAAGAAGCAAAACATTCTTGTGTTTATACTCAAAGGGAAAAGCTCAAGTTAATAGCCATGGGTAAACAGGTATTTGAGAAGAAAAGGGCTAATGCACAACCTTGAGGAAGGGTGCTGTGTAATAACCCCTGGAAGATAAGTCTCAAGGGGAGTTCTCTGATGGATCATAACTGTTGGCGTGGGAACTCTAGCTGAGTGTCTGGTTCTTGGCACGTGCTGCTGATAAAGTCATGTGAGGAGCCAAGATGCTGCAGGTAACCTTAGCACTGAGGAGCAGCCCTGCATGCTAAACAAAGGGGGGCATGATAATGCAGTGTCTTGAGCTGAAATGTCCTCTTTTTGCCTTATCCCTGACCCCAGTGGTTCATTTGCAGCAAAGCCTTCCTTTAGGCCAGTGCTAAATTCTAATTCCAGAGAGAATGCTGCTGGTTTTTTCTGAATAACAGTTCAGGGTGTATGGGAGTGAGCAGATGTGTGGAATGATGGCCAGGCCAGGGTCTAAACCATGCAGTGTGTGTGCACACATGGATTATAATCACTCCTTCAGCAATAAAACTGCTGAGTGCAATCTACCTGTGTCTGTATGCAACAGCACTCACATGTATACATCTGCTTAAACATAGCTCTGGGAGTAAATCAGATTTCCAAGTTCCTGGGTCTCAGGACTGCAAGAAAGCCTGTGCTATCTTTAGGATTTGATCTTTCAGCTGAAAGCTTTCTAGGATGGGAAGAGTGTTGTTTAAGCTTTGTAGAGTAGGTAGTATAGAGTGGTTAGTGGCCAGTCAGGCCCTACCCACTATAAATAATTTTGTGACCTAGATGGACATATTTTGTCAAATGCACAGTTGTGATAATTCAGTAAAGGTTCCCTTTAAATATCACAACAGGAGATAAGATTCTGTAATGGGGTTTTGGGGGAGATAAGAGGAAAAAGATAACACATAAATGCATGAACGAAAAAAGCTCTGCATGTCATTTCCAGCTCAAATGTATGTGATCTGGCTCCCCTTATCCACGTACCTGTTGAATGTTGGCAGGTGAGCTAAAGCACTTGGTTGGGTCTCTTGTCATAGGGGTTGGCCAGGGTCTCATTTGTGACTTGTTGGAGGCATTTCCGCCCCTAAGGCTTGGGCTGTGTGCCCTGAGCAGCACCAAGCCTTGTATCTCCTACTGCAGGTGGTTCCCAAACAGCAGGAGTGAGAAGGGAGTTGCTCTGAGATTTAAAAGGAATTTTCCTTTTTGGACCCTGATTTGAAAATTCTGTTCTTCTCCCTTATGAACAGTTTTATTCATGTGGTATCAATTTAACTAGAAAGTAATAAAATCAGCAACTGCTGTAAGTTCCATGACCACTGTTCTTACAACCTCTAAATACCTTTTCCAAAATAATTTGAAATGTATCTGCCTCTATCTTGTTGCTTTCAGTTGTTTTGTCTTTACATCTAGAGATTTAAAGCGTGTGTATATATCTCTAAGCAGCAGAATATTTTTTATTGTGACATTATATATTTCACTGTGACATAATGAAGCTGTTGCGTATATTTTGGATATGTGGAACAGCTGCTTATCACTTATATTGATACATCAAAAATACCTTTCAAATGCAGCTGAAAACTTCAGAATTTTTTAGTCTCCTGACTCGTGCAGCACTAAGGACCACTGCAACCACAGCTCACCTGAGCCCTTCTCTCTTCATGGCACCTGGCACATGCACAGTTTGTTTGGTAACTATTTCTTCACAGCTGCAGCATTCAACCCCTGTTAAGCCCTGAAATGGTGATTATCTGTGCTTACCAACTGGACCTACCCTTCCTGGCAGCTTCCAGTTTTTGTAAGAACTCTGTCCTACTCTTATTTTTCATAAACCTTGTCCTGGGGTATGTGGAGAGACTGAGGTGATCTCTTCAGGGCAGCCCTGGCACCGCTGTATTCCATGACTAACACTGGGATTGCCATTTAGTTGGGGTTTTCTGTCTACCTGTAATTCCCTCTTGAGACCCTTGCCCCTAATGCTGTAATGTGTGTTTAGGAAGATCCAGTTTATAACCATCAAACTCAATATAATGTCCAGGTAAGTAATAATATTATTTCCCATGTAATCACTCAAAATTATTTTGATGCCTAGGCATGGATTGCTGAAAACAGCTGCTCATCAAAATCGTGATATCAGCATCAGCTGGAGCACAGCTCATTTTGGAGTTGTTGTCAAGGCACCTGACATGATCAGCATTATTGCACAGACTTTGTTTTTCATTTTGGAGGAAGGCAGGAGATAACCGTTTTTCAGATTGAAGTACTTCAATAAGTAACTTCTATGCTAACAGACAGTGAATCAGCTTGAGAACAGAGCCATGGTATTTCAAAGAAGAATTATTTGTTGGGTCTTTCTTGACTGATTTCTGGGAAACCAAATATGAACAGATCGTCTCAGTTAATAGTTTGGTACTCATTTTTTGGTCCAAAAAAATTGTATAAGTTCTGGCCAACACTTTTTATTTTCTTTAGAATTTCTACAGGAAGGTTTCTGAGCACAGCCAAGCAGATTGCTGAATCCTCCTTAAATAGAAGAGATGAAGATGCCTAAACTAGACAGAAATTAAGAAGCTCGGGAAGAAAGAGAAGATAACTTGGCTCAAGATGGTTCCAAGGCTGAATGCTTGCAGTACATGTGAATTTCTCCTCTCACCTCTTTTTGAGGTCAGTCAGCTAACCACATAAGGTGCTGAGGACAGTCTTAAGTAGATACAGAATTCAGACCAGCTTTTTGAGGACATGCAAAAAGAAGAATAATGAAAAAGAGCTTAGACTATTGTTGAAATATATATTCCTGCTGCTTTGAGGAAGGTAGAGGAAATGCGATAAGAAGGTGAAGATGTACTGAAACGAGGAGAAAAATAAGTGTGAAATGATAATTTCTTTCACAGTTTAGACCTCAAACAGGATAGGAGTAGTTATCCACATCTGAGGGAGGATAGAAAGACTTGTGTGTCTCAGTTATTACTCTGCCCAGTTCAACGAAACTGCTGCAACAGCTTCTCCTGGTTGATAACTGGTTAGCAGTAGTACCCCAAGGCAGCAGCTCCTTACTTACCCAGCTATATGCACAGGAGTGGGCTGAAGTCATGGGAATCTCTAAAGAATCTGTTATTGTGGGTTTTAATTCCCCACTTGCAGACCCTCATGCTGGAGAAAAGCTCCTGAAGGGCAGCCTCAGAGCTTAAGGTTTGTGTCAGCAAGGAGAACTACTCAGCTCTTAAGCAGAGATACCAACTTCATACAGGATTTTTGTAAAACCAACCCACATCTGCTGGGAACAGGGAGGGCGAGGGCTCTAGTTGTTTCTTGCAGTTTTCTGAGTCCATAGAAGAAATGAGTGTGTTCTCAGATTTTCCTTCTCTGAAAAGCAAATCCCTCTGCTGTGGTGAGGAAGGAATGGAGGTTAGAGGCAAAGATGAAGGAGCCTTTCATTCAACAGAGAAGGCTTTGTTGATGTACAACACATACCTGGTGAGTTAGCTGCTGAGACCTCTCTTGACTCGCTTTGAACAGGGGCCCTTGTTACAGAACCTGTTCTCCATCTCTCATCTCCCATGTGCTGTGCAGCTTGGCTTTTTCTCATAACTGCTTACACATGACAGAGGGTTATTTGCTCCTTCTAAGAGATGAGGCCTTCTTCATGCTGTTATTTAAAGTTTAAAGAAAAGTGGAGTGTCTTAAAAAGGTAATTAAAGAAGACCCAACAGCAACCCAAACTCTTCTTTAATATCTTTAGTTTCACTTCCACTTGCTGTGTGTCTTGTTCGACCAGTTTCAATGCTCTTGCAAAACAGTTGCACAATTACTTCCTTTTAGAAACCAGCAGAATTAAAATTGAGCTCACCTAACTGGATGTACATTTTCTAAGATACTCAATGTACTGAGCTTCCAATAAACTGCAGCCCCTGCTTTCTCCTGTGCCCTTTCATTGCCACAACTTTTGCAATAAATACTCAGGGACATCCTCATATGCAGCTCTCAGAGACATGGGAACTTGTTGCAACCTGAAATACTCTCATCCCTTAACCAAATTCCTTTTTATGCATTGACAATTTATGAAAATATCTATTCTTTCACCAGAGTTTTGTTCCAAGTGTTTACAGCAGTGTTAAAAAATCTCCTGCTACGAAGCGTTCCTAAAAGCTAAGGCTGTTTTAAAGGCCAGTGTCTGATTGAAATTCCCCCTTCAAATAAAAACATGTTTGTGCCAGTTTCTGATTTTTCTGGAATAATGACAGCACAACAGAGGCAGCACAAGGTAAAGGGCTCATCCGAGCATCAGGGTCAGACAAACTATTTTGGAATTATTTGTCCTTCAGCAACTCCACTGGAAATGTTTATGTGCTTTATGATCCTCTCCCACCACTATGGAATAACTTCCACTCCCATGCTGCACCAAGACCTGTGAAAGTTACTCACAGAAACATTTAGCTAACATTTCATAAATGCTTTTTTTAATAAACTCTGGTCATTAAAAATGTTTGCCAAATGTGACCTGCATGTATGTGGGGAAAACTCCATGCAGATTAGCAGCTACACTTTTGTTGTCCCCTTATTTGAGCTCCTTCTCCCCTTACAAGCCAGACTTTGCCTCGTAACCTTCACCAGGACATGGTGTTTGTCAGGGACAGTGATGATCAGTGGTTGTGGCTGTGTTTAACTGAAGATGCAAGACAGGTAAGTTATTTAAGAAGTTCTTGTCACAATGACTACATTTTAGAAAGTACCACCTGGAAGAAGTGTACTGAGCTTAGTGGGGACTTTTCATCCCCATTAATTTGTAAAACAAAATGACTACTAAAAGCTTAGGAGCCATTCCTGTCTTTGTACTTTTCATTTGACTCCCTCCTGGTGATGAAACAACAGCTACTCACAGGTGAATAACTGAGGGCCCCAAGAGAGAAACTTGTAAAAATTTTAATAATGTCTTGGCTATATTTATAATTCTGCAGAGATGAGTTGAGCTGAGCGAGCCAAAGAATCTGCCGTGTTACATCAGAGCCTTTGATCCAAATGACCTCTGCTGTGGAAACAGTAAGTGCTTGTGCTGCACAAATCCCCCTAAACCTGACAAAAATATGTGTGAGATTGTCTGTGCTGTACTGGAGAACGACTGCTGTCAGGTAACTTCAACTGCTGTTAATTGGGAGCAGCTCTGTGATGGGAGGCTGGCAAACAGCCAGTGCCCATGGGATGTGGCAAAGGCGCTGATGGATTGATCTGATGCTTTCTGGGACCTTGACAGCAACACCCAGGCAGGTGCATTTGTTGCTGGAAGTGCAGAGGCTGCAAACTGCTCCCTGCTGCGTGATAGCTGAGTCTCCTGGGTCTTATCAGCAGCTCATACCACACAGAGACCTCCTGCCTGATTGAGATGCTCAGCTGCCTCACAGCTGTGTTGTCTTCACCCTGTGCTTCTTCGACAAGGAGGACGGGCTGTACAAATGGTAAATTTCTCTAATAAGCTAAATGAAAACTGTAATTTTAACCTTGCTTGCCTTGGCACTTCTCACACCTTTCCAGTTTACAGGGATACTGGCAGGGTGCTCATCAGGAAGGAAACTATTTTGGTCATCCCACAATAAGGTGAGGTGACTGTTCCAGGAAGCGCCATGGCTCAGCAGCAGGGCTCCTCACTGCTGGACTCTGCTCAGGTGACAAAACCACATAATTTAACACCTAGCCAGCTTGCACTCCCAGACTGCCACAAATACTGTTCCAAGGAAATCAGGCCACTTGGCCTCACAAATTTCTTTTCCTCCATGCTAGCATGAGCTTCCCTCCCCTCTTCTTATGCAAGAAAGATATTTTTGCCATGACTCTCTCATTCTACTCTTCATGTAGCTACTCCGTATGGTTCCAGTTGATGCAAGAGTATTTTACATCATGGCTGTGTCTCTTCTGTCAAAGGAATGGGGCCCAGTCTTCCTAAAAAGGTGCCAGTTTCAAAGCATAAAGAACACCTCAGACGAGAGGCAAGCCAGGGAGCCACACCAGGTAGCCCTTTTCCCTCTGGGTCTAAGTTAGTCACACATGCAAGCTCACAGTCTTGTCAGGACATAACCCAACCAGCATCATGGTCTTCCAGCCTCCAGCACTACCGTCCATGAGGAAAGAAAAATCATAAAGTGCAAGTGTTTGAGTCACAAACAAAGGGTGGGTGAGTAGGATTAGGTGAGGCTGTGCTGACTAACCCACCACAGCAACAGGCAAGTATTGTTCCCAGTTTGTCCTGAAAGAAATGGATCTGGCTATGCTGAAGCTCAAGGTGGTGCTGGAAGGTGCTAGTGCAGAAATGTCTTAACTCTGATCCTGGGCCACCCTGTCAAAATGGTCTCCCAGGTCTGGGTTTGTCTGGATTTACACAGAGACATCACAAAATCGATGATGAAAAGCAAACCAGGGATATATCATTGCTGCTACTGCACCTGACAAAGGAGTGTCAAATCCCTGAGGCAGAAACAATTTACGTGTGACCCAAAATGACTCATTAGGAGCTGTTTCAAACAATCCGTGTCTTCGTATTGAAAAAGCTCATCCTGATGAATTTGGCAAGGAGACAATTTCAGATTACTTTATAGTCTGCTTTGTAAAGCTGTTCACAGAGTTAATGACAGTTTAGTATTAATTGTGTATCTCTGGCAATTTGCAGAGACATTTGTCTGACTAGAATCTTGTTCCTGCTTTTAACATTTCTAGTTCTTGAACAACAAAACAACTGCAAATTAGAGCACTGCTTTTCTCAAATGACTTTATCTGGGCTTTCAGTGTATGATACAATTAAGTATTTAATTGTGAGGCCTTGCATGGACAGCACAAAATTTATGCATTCCCAGACACAGAGCAGCCTCCCCCAGACTAGAGTGTGGTGGCTGTTTGCTAGCGACCTGCAGTGCCAAAATAACTCTTTGGAGAGGCAGACTTAAAGCTGGCTGACACCGGGCTGGGTGGAAACGAGAGGGTCAGGGAGTCTTTAGCAGTAAAGCAGCTTACCTGTTCAGTCACGCTGACAAACAGATGCAGAAATACAAAAGTGTGGCTTCTTATCACAAGCAACATGTGTGAGTGGGGTCTGAGACCTGCCTGCTTTGCATTTCCAGGAATTAGCTGCTAATGCATTATCTGTGTTAAGATAAAACCCTGTGTCTGCAAGGCCTGCTGTTAACCCTCCTTTGTGTGTGTGTGTGTGTGTGTGTGTGTGTGTGTGTTCTGAGATACAGACAGCTCTGAAGAAAGAGCATTTGGTGCTGTAGATTCTGGTCTCAGCTTCAACGAGATAAAGACAACTGTTACGCAGCAATTGTTCAATGAAAGGCACTTGTTCAGTGCAAGGGAGAAACGGTTGATAAATTTAATTTTTCATTTAAAATTGGCTTTAAACACCTTACAGTAGTAAAATGGATTTTAAATTCTGGCCATTATTTAAATTAATTGTATAATTCCAACTGACTTTCATCTGACTAAAATGACAGCTTGATTTTACAAATATCCAAGTGGCATTCTTCAAGGCATGGAAAAGTAATTTCCAGGAAGAATAAATAAATGCACAATGACATCCACAATCCCTGTTCTCAGCTTATTTTGAATGACTGGTGTTGTTTGGTTGGTCTTTTTTGCACTTCACTAGTCTAGGGATTACCATTCATGCCTATGCAATAGCACAGCTGGGCTGTTGGTGGGAAGCCAGTAAAGGCTCTGAGAGCATCTCCTCTCCTGGAGGTTTTGGTCCATGGATGTGGGCTGAGCTAAAGCTGCTCCCCAGCAAAGACAAAGTTTAAATTGAAGTAGGATTTTTTTTTTCCTAAACTGCAATTAAAAGACACCCCAATTGGTAAAAGTGCTTGTAGGTTTCCAAAAGTCTAAACTTGGCACCCCAAATAGTTCAACCTATTTGACCAGACTGACCCCCACTCTAGTTTGTGCCCTCTCTGAGTGAACTTTTGCTTAAGTTTCAGTTCTTCCAGATACACATAGTTTACCAGGAGCTCGTCTTTCCCCAAAGACCTATATTTGGATACTGGTGAAGTGTATATACAAATTTCCTCAGAACTGGTGTTTCAGCACACAGCACTGGGGGATTTGTATTCAAGACAGGAGACAGTGCTGTATTTGGGAATAGTTTGATTCCCCAGACTTGTGGTTTGCAAGGAAATCTGAAGAAATTTGGTTTGGGGCCTCGTCTTCCCACAATGTTCTTAAATCTGTTATTTTTACATGCTTAATGCTTTTCTTCTTGTGCAACCGCAGTTTGCCAAGGTTGCAGACCATTTTTTCACAATCTCAGACTGAGAGTGAAGAGAGTCTCTCAGGCTTTAGATGGGAACCAGCCCCATGAGAGCTGGTGTTGATATCAATTAAGACTCACAGAGCTCAGAGGCCTTCCCACGGTTATTCCATGGAAGAGTCCAGAGCAGGACCTTTTACTAATGGATTTCTTAATGATTTCCTGGGTTCCACCAGATCCTCTAACCAAGACACTGAGAATTGGGCACCTAGAAGAGGATTGCTAGCAGGGACAGAAAAAAGAAAAAGAAAGACAAATAGAGTGGAGCTTTTTGAAACACGCTTTCCCCAAGGGAACTCTGACAACAGTTGTACAAACACTCAGGTGGCAGCTGCATGTGGCCTGTATCCAGTGGGCTCTGTTCCCTGCCAGGTCATACACAGCCATGACCATAAGCTTTGCTACCCTGCTTCTCCCCGACTCCTACTCAATGACCTTCCTCTGCCTTGCTCCTCCAGTGGGGATAACGTGCCTTGGCAACCAGGGACAGGTGCCAGACTCAGGAGTTGCCCAAAGTTTTGTTGTATTTGAAGAATGTGGTGTTTGGGATCTCTGACTCCCTTTTAAAAAGCACTGTTGATGTTTCAGTTCATCTTGTGATGTTGTTTGTCATTGCTGAGAAATCAGGTTTTGCTGTTGATTTGTATGTGTACATCTACACATGGGTGAGATGAGAGTCACTCCTGAAGGGAGCTCCTTCCTTCCTCAGTTCTACCAGAGACTGCCACGTGTCTGAAAATCACCTTCCCAACAGCAACACTGAAAGAAAAACATTTCCAGAACAACAGTCATGTAAAACCACCACAAATTTAGTCTGGAGAATAGGAGGCTTGGGAGAGACCTTATCACTCTCTGCAAATGACCTGAAGGGAGGTTGTAGTGAGGTGGGGGCTGGTCTGTTCTCCGACGTACGAAGTGACAGGATGAGAGGAAACAGCCTCGAGTTGCACTAGGTGAGGTTTAGATGGGATACTGGGGAAAATACCTTCACTGAGCGAGTGGTCAGGTATTGGAAAACGCTGGTCAGGAAAGTGGTGGAATCACCATCCCTGGAAGTGTTCAAAAGTCATGTGGATGTGGCACTTTGGGATATGATTTAGAGAACACGGCTGTGCTGGGTTAGCAGCTGGATTTAATGACCTCGAGAACCCAACTGAGACTCTGATTCTGTGATTTTTACGCTGCATTTTTGTTGCTTTTAAGAGGAAGATTTCTCCTGAGGCGATCCCCGAGGTCTGTCGCACTCACCCAGTCCCACCATCAGGTCACATCTTCCCTGACAGAATTCCCGCTGCGGCCGATCCCAATGCCGATCCCGTTCCCGATCCCGGGCACCGCGGGGGTCGCTGCCCCCTGTCTTGGTGCGGCGGCACAGCCATGGCCGAGGGGCCGGCGCCATCTCCTGGGCACGGCTGAGGGACAGAGCCGGGTGAGGGGACAGAGGCGGGCTGAGGGCTCAGAGCCGGGCTGAGGGGACAGAGCCGGGCTGAGGGGACAGAGGCGGGCTGGGGAGACAGAGCCGGGTGAGGGGACAGAGCCGGGCTCAGGGGACAGAGGCGGGCTGGGGAGACAGAGCCGGGTGAGGGGACAGAGCCGGGCTGAGGGGACAGAGGCGGGCTGAGGGGACAGAGCCGGGCTGAGGGGACAGAGCCGGGTGAGGGGACAGAGACGGACTGGGCGGACAGAGACGGACTGGGGGGACAGAGACGGGTGAGGGGACAGAGCCGGGTGAGGGGACAGAGACGGACTGGGCGGACAGAGAAGGGCTGCGGGCGGGGCAGAGGCGGGCGCTCCGAGAAGCCCTCAGTGTGCCGTGCTTGGGATCTGCACTCCCCTCCATTCCTTGCTTGGTGACGTGGGCTTTTATCCCTTCCAGGAGGGTGTTCCTCAGACACCTCAGCTCGGGGCAGAGAACCCAGCGCGGCCCCAGGTACTTTGGAGCTCCCAAAGGACGCACTGCGGGCCGAGTGTGGCGAGCAGCGTGTGCCACAGGGCGCCTGTGGCCTTGGGGCTCCCCGGACTTGTCCAGCAGAATGCTGCTCATGAGAGAACAGGAAAGGACACGTACTAATCTCGCTTGTGTCAGGAAGCCACAGGAGGGTGGTTTCCCTGGGCGAAGGTGGTGGGCCGCATGCTCTGCTTGTGCACTGCCCTGTCAGACCCTGAGGGCGTGACCCAGAGCACCGCAGTGCTGCCCTAAGCCTGCTACCCATTTCCAGGCGGGATCTGTCGTCCATTCAGGCAGGTCAGAGCTTGGGACTGGTGGACTCAAGCCTGTCTATGCAGGCACGCCCAGAGGTGTTCAACAGAGATCTTGCTTGCACTTAAGAGCCTCCCAAATTCAGCGGTTCCCAAGGAGGAGGGCAGTCATTGCTAAGCATTGACTGGAGGTGGGATTCTGGGGATCAGGGTTTAGCAATCTCGTGGGAGATTTCCCATGAGAGATTCTCATGCTGAGATTTCACAGAGTTGCATGAGTTAGAAAGAGGCAAGGTGCACTGCATGCTTGTTCCCTCAGTTCATGGAGGGTCAGCCTCAACACTTTTATCATGGTTTTTATGTGGTGGATCAAAAAGGAATCACATCTGTACATCCTTGCCCTGATTGCTGCTACACTGCATTATAGGAGGCCGTTGGCATTGAGGGAGGCTACGAGGTAACCAGTGAGAAATGGGAGATTGCACAAATGAATTGCATTTCTTGGCTAATGTATAGTAATGAAGAAAATTTGGCCTAGATAAGCTGCCGATCTGCTGCTGTGGGAACACAGAATGAATGTCACAGAGTCACAGAATCACAAAATACACCAAGTTGTAAGGGACCCAGAAGGATCATTGAGGCCAACCCTTAGCCCTGCACAGGACAACCCCAAGAGTCACACCATGTGCCTGAGAGTATCATCTAAATGCTTCTTGAACTCTGTCAGGCTTGGTGCTGTGACCATTGCCCTGGGGAGCCTGTTCAGTGCCCAACCACCCTCTGGGTGAAGAACCTTTTCACAATATCCAACCCAAACCTCCCCTGACACAACTTCAGTCCATTCCCTTGGGTTCTGCCACTGGTCACCACAGAGAAGGGATCTGTGCCTGTCCCTCCTCTTCCCCTCACGAGGAAGTTGTAACTGTGATGACGTCTCCCCTCCACCTCCTCTTCTCCAGATGAACAGACCAAGTGCCCTCAGACGCTCCTCATATGGCTTCCCCTCAAGGCCCTTCACCATCTTTTTGCCCTCCTTTGGACACTCTCTAATGGCTTAATATCTTACATTTCTGTGCCCCAAACTGCACACAATATCCAAGGTGAGGCTGCCCCAGTGCAGAGCAGAGCGGGACAATCCCCTCCCTTGCCCGGCTGGTGAAGCTGTGCCTGATGCCCCCCAGGACAGGGTTGGCCCTCCTGGCTGCCAGGGTACTGCTGACTCAGATTCAACTTGCCACTGACCAGCACCCCCAGTCCCTTTCCATGGCACTGCTCTCCAGCACCTCAATCTCCAGTCTGTCTGTATTCCAGGGTTGCTCCATCCCAGGTGCAGAATCCAGCACTTCCCCTTGTTGACCTTCATATGGTTGGTGATTGCCTAGTCTTCTAATTTGTCCAGGTCTCTCTGCAGGGCCTCCCTGCCTTTGGGGGAGTCAACAGCTCCTCCCAGTTTTGTCATCTGCAGAGTTGCTCAGTATCCCTTCCAGTCCTGCGTCCAAGTAATTTATGAAGATACTGAGCGGCACTGGGTCTAAGATGGAGCCCTACTTCTGGTTTTTTTAATCCCAAAAGTAAATGTGATAATGGAATACTAAAATTAATCTGACTTTGGGTCCTAGCAGGCTCAATAGTTCTAATCTTTGTTTCATTCTTCTGATTTGCATCTGCTCAACCTGAATGAATGTAAGGAAGCCAGGAACTCTTTTATGAAATCTATGCTGCTAATGAGAATGCAGAACCTAGAGGAAAAATAACTTTATAGGAGTCCAAAAAGAAAATTTATTGCTGTAAAGACAAGATACCTGACTTATAAATCCAACAATATTTATAAAAAATAATTTTGCTTGCTGCTGTTACAAAGAGACCTCTAAAGCAGAACCAGATCCATAAAAACAGCTCTTCCATACAGTTTAGAACAAAAAGACTGCATCCTATCATTTTGCTGTGCCATCAAATATCTGCTACCTCTGGAATTTAACAATAGTTAAAAAACCACTAAGATAACAAGGAAGATGGCACATACACAACTTAATAAATGTAAGGGGCCTATTTTTCTTAATGTGGAGCACAGGTAGCACTGGCACAGGTTATCAGTTCAACTTCCTAGTTCATGTTTTCAAATAGTGAAGATATTAGTACCACCATCAAGATCTAAACAAGTCTTCCTCTGCAGTTCCTTACACAGCTTTTTCCTTTTCTGAGCATTGCAACACAACAGTTCTTACCTATCAATCTTACTTCTATGCATTCCTTATTAAAATGCTGTACCTTTTCCTGAATAAAGCATTTTTTTAATTAGTCAGTCTTTTCTGTAACCCTGAATTGTCACATCACAGGAAGATGTGTATCAGATTAGGAGTGAAAGTGGAAACTAAAATAGGATTCTGGCATTTGAAGGTTATTTTTCATATGGAGATTCGTGCCATATCAGCCATTTTATGCTCGGCTACAAGGGAAATATCTGCAAGGTCTAACAGCTGATAAAAAGTAACTTGCCCTGCTACTAAAAGAAGGAAGACTGCATTCTATTTTTCTCTCTACATTTGAAAGGGACTAGCACTTCCCAGCACATCCGTCAGCTGTCTTCACAGACCTCAAGGCCTCTGCCTGAAGGTCTGTCTCTCTCTAGGTGTGGAGATGACATCTTGCACAATGCAATGGTTGTATCTGGTGCTTTTAGGCACCAGAGAGCATTTCTACTAATGATTGTTCCTCACAGTAACCCCTGTGGTGGTGCTTCTGTTGCAAATCAGGAAAGTGTAGAAATGAACCTCTTCCTCTCAAGGGTGCTTTGTGGTTCAAGCTGAGAACTGCAATGCAAGGGGGTCACTTTTGCCTTCCACTGGCTGCAGTGTGAATGTAGGCAAGTCATCTCCTCTCTCTGGAGGAACTTCATGTCTCTGAAAGTCTGAGGAGCCTGTTTCTGACAGGAAAAAGTGGTTAGTGTGAAATCACTTCTGTAGTGGTAAAGTAAAGGAGTGCTTTGTTCTTGCTTAGTTGTCTTTTATCACCACATTGAAGAAGAAAATGGTAGAGGTCATCATGATAGGGGGAAATGCCTTTTGAGGAATACTTAATTCACTGAAAAAATACAGTTTTGTGGAATAAAATTGTTTGTGAATCTGGGTTGAGTTCAGTGAATTCTTTTGGCCAAAAATGAAGAGGGAGAACTTTTCCAAGGAAGGTTTTATTCTGACAGCCTCAGAATAAAATGTGGCACATTTTGTTGAAAGTGATATTTATTTAAATCACTAGAATTTCTAGTCAGGAAAACGAGACATTTAGTGTGACCTGGAGGAGGGAAAGGGCTCAGAGTTGACTGAAAGAGCCTGAAAAAACCTCAAACTGTGTGAAGTCAGCCTAATTTATGGTTTATGATAATTTCCTTCCTCAGCTATCATTCAAAGCTGTGGGGTCCTCATCATGATAAACCTGGGCTGATGAGAAGGCTCCCTGATGCTTTTCTTATCTCAGAGTTACAGTTTGCTGCTGCTCTCACCTGCAGGAAGAATTTAGCTCACACCTTCAGTGAAGAACACAGTGGAGTAGTAGTTATTTCCAAAGACCTACTTGAAACTGGCGACTGTATCCTACGGATGGGCTTTTAGATACAGAGGGATCCCCCAGAAGAGCTGCCTGCCTTCCCCCTTTTGCCCTTGAATAGGAAGTGCTCAGTATCATCCTCTTCATACCTCTGACATGGAACTCTGTGTAAGTTGATGATGCTGGGAGGGAGCCTTGATTTCTACAACAAACAGTGGCAAATTGAAGCTCTTTTCAGTTAAGATAAATTGCGTTGTGTTCCTGCTGTGTTCTAAACTGTTTGAATTGCAGATAAATTGTCTTACAGGGAAAAGCTCCTAACAGGCAAACTCTGCCTATCTGTTAGCTTGGTAATGAGCCCTAAAGCCCGGGAGGAAGAGGGAGAAACTGCTGCCAATATTCCCCAAGATCCATTGGTGACTGTGAGGTCTTTATGTTGGGAAATGCTGCTTTTTTCCCCTTTTTAAACTGAGGGACAGGGCATGGTGACTATAGTTGTTTATGTCTGAATGTTCTGTTGGGGAAATTGAGGTGTCCTTCTGTAAGGACTTGATTAGTAGGGGTCAGTAATGACAAAATATCTGGAAACCACATATAACATTGTTTTCAAAGCCTGACTTATCCATCAGTTGTGGATGTTGATGAAGAAGGAGTCTCTCCTACATGCTGGATTGTGGCCCTGTGTGTCTGTGATGCAGCAGTGACTCGGGATGCACTCTGCAAGTTGGACAGCACCTCTGTAGCAGCACTGCTGTAGTAGACAGATGGGAAATTTGTGGAGCACATGCCAGTCCCTGGGCTGGCCATGCAGTGGCACTGAAAGCAAAGCTAAATCCCTGATGTCAGCTCTAGCAAGGTGTGTGTTGGCTACAAGGGAGGTGTTGGGCAGACGCTCCTGTGCTGGGAGACTGGAGGAGAGATATGGAAGGAATGTCAGCTGCATTTTGCTGAGCACAAGGAACATTCTCTGTCCTCTGTCATTTGGGAGTTTGCTCTCTTAGCTCAATTACTCACAACATGCTTCTGCACTCCCAGCTGGTTTTCTGGGGCTGGATTTTACAGGGGCTATTGCCAGAGGAAGGTGAGGGTCTTTGCTGCTTGCTCAGTTTGCCCTGCAAAATGACAGGGACTTCAGCTTTCCTTTCTGCAAGAGAGGTGTATTTTCAGCCCGGTTTTTATTCTGCCTTGTCAGTTCCATGAATGAGATACTGACTTGGTTCATGAGTGTATCTGCAAAGTGTATGAGAGCAAAGAGAAGCTGGAGGTAGAAGTGTTGATAAAAGAAGGGAGTGTCTTCACGGCAAAGGTTCTCACTGTAGCTAGTGACAAAGGCAAAGATTGCCTATTGATCTGCTAAATTGCAGACTATGCACATAGTTCAAGCTGTTGTACTTGAAATGGCTGAAAATATTTTGATGAAATAGTTTTGTTCAGAATATACTTCTCAAAAGGGAGGTGGTTTTGTTTAAACTCTGCTTGGATCAAGGACACACAGAGAAATGATTGCGTGCTCTATTACAGTGAAGAGCATGGGAATTAACAGCACTCATTGGGGCAGCAGGAGTTGTGAGACAATGCTGAACGTGAGCTTGGATGAATGTATGCCAACTTCATGCACCGAGCTGGATATTTTGGGGCAGGTTTTTATCAATTTGTCCTATGGAAAGTGCCCAACTTCGTAGAACAGAAATATTCATTAGTCCTGAGAAAGCTGGATTCAGGTCACGGTTTGGTTGAAGCTGTGATGTTTATGGAGCGTGCAAAAGCTCCAGCAATGGAGATGGTGGCATGCCCAATAGCCTGCTTGCAGGAGACCTGCTGAGAAGTCAACTTGGACTTGAAGAGTCTCACCCTGTCCCAGTCGACAGCCCCTTGCCACTGGGGTATGCACGCGTTTCTTTCAGAAAGGATTTGAAAGGTCTTGGTTTTATTTTAAAATATGGCTTTTCAAAGTTGTAGAAATCTTTGTTGGGTTGGTAACCCACTTCCTACCAAGTACTTGTTTCAGTAGAGCAGCCACAGGAGTGAAAGACAGGATTTGTTGTGCTGTGTGTTCACATCCATGCAGTACCTAATGGAATAGGACAATTAAACTCCAACTCAATAAGTTTCTCTAGTTTACAGATAAATTCTAAATTAGGAACATTGCCCAGAAGACTTGCTGGAAATCTTTGAAAATATACGAGCACAATTTTATTTTCAAACTGTATTAGGTATTATCTGTGAAATAACTAGGCAAGCACAGAGCAAGCTGAACCCCTGACCTGCCCAAATTAAAAAGTCTCTCTGAGTGAACTGAATTAAAATAATCCCACTGGATAGGCAGGCTCCCTTTCTGCTTTGGTTTTGTAGATCAAATGCCGTGAAAACATTCTCTCCAACCCTGTGCCACTTTTCAGAGCATCATCTGCCTTGTTCTTGTACAGTATCTCTCACGCTGGTACTGCAGCTACCCCCCTCCCATGTGTTGGGACAGAAAGAGTGGTGGACCAGTGCAGATGTACTGTGGGTTGCCAGGCTGACTCCATTGGCAGATCACCTAGTGCTCCAGACTGTCTGAGTTCATACGCAATATTGTTCAGGATTTTCTTACTCCAACGTGGCATTACCGTCTGCTCACCCATCTTTGTTTGCCTCAAAGTACTGTTTGTTCCTCAAGGTGTCTTTAAGGAAGTTGCAATTATTGCAATTTGACTTGCCATGTTATTCCAGCCTCTGAACTAGGAATTGATTTTGCCTGGTATGTTTGGCCTCTAAATTAGCAGAGGAAGCATATGGGTTTCAGTTGGCAGTGATCTGCACCCTGCATCTACCACCTGTGTGGCAGTGAGGGGCTGTGGAGTGCAACCAGACTCAGAAGACGACTCTTCTCTGGCCTGTGAGATCCTGTGGCTTTATGTAAGCAGCAGGTAGAGGGTCTCTGAGACAGGACGGGATGGAACCAAAGGGGCTTAATCTGTTCTAAAACACAAGCCAAACCTGTATGGGATGCAGAATGCAGTTTTTCTTTCACTGCTAGCTCCACGGCTCTTGCCAGGTGGGAAGGTGCAGGCACAAACGTCAGCTCCTGACAGTCACAGCCCGTGCTTGCCTGTACCTTACATCAGCATTCCCCTCACCTAACAGGTATATTGCTTTCCTCCTCTGCTGTCTGTATGTGATTGATGCTGTCATTTGTGTATTGAGACAACCAGAGCCTATAAATCCTTCCAAATACCCTATTATTAAAAAGGGATCTCACCTTCAGCTTTGGGGTGGTGAGAAGGGCTCATTACGCTTCTGTTTGTTAGCTGTGGTTGTGCAGGCAGTGTCTCTTGGGGCCAGAGATAACACTCTGTGTGGTGTAATGCAGTCAGTGAGTAGGTTGCATGCGTCAAAAGGCATCTTGAGGGCAGGCAGAGATTTCAAAGGCAGCAGCCTGCAGAAATTGAGATATTTACAGCTCCACTGTGAGGACTGGCAATGTGGAGACAGGCATTTATGGCTCCCAGGTGACTGCTCTCTCCAGAGTGCTTCAGAGTGCTGGCACCAGCTCAAGGACGCTTTGTTGTTGTTCCATACCTATGACCGAGGGTGAAGATGGGTGCAAAAGCAGAGACTCAGTGAGTGCTAGGCCTGCCTCACAGAGCCTGTTGCAGTGTGTGCTGGTTTAAAGGTAAACCAGCGGGAGGAATGAACTCAGTTCTAGAGAGGCTACAAGTCAGAGTTACAATTTACTAAAAGAGATTGCAATAAATACAGTGATACAGAGGAAAAAAATGGATCTTAATCCACAAAAAACAGATGTATAACCCAGCACACTGGGGCACAAACAGAATGGTGTTCATTAGCCCCTGTGCTGAGTGCCATGTGGTCCCCCCAGGCACAAAGTAAAAAGAAAGGAAAAACTCTTGGTGAGAATGATGGTCAACAGTGTGGTCGAGAGTGGCAGTTGCAGTTGAGGTTCTGGTCCTCCTCTGGATCTGACAAGTGGTACCAGAAGTCCCAAAATGGAAAGATTATATATGCTCAAGTTCAGGTGAGAATGCCCAGTACTTCCCCCAGGGCAGGGAGTTTCACAATGGGTGATTTACTGTGTGAGTCATGGGATATTTTTTGAATCTTTGATGGCCCATTAGCAGACATGACCCCTCAGGCTGGGTGTGAGGGTGATAATGCCTCCCCGGAAGGGAGTTATCACAGCTCAGTCATTGATGTGAAGACAGAAACACTCCTCTGTCTCACAGGGTTCTTTAAGACCCAGCTTGTAGCCTAAGGGGTCAGGTGTGCCCTGGGCAGCTGCTGCAAAGAATCCATTGTTAATACTGCATCAGAAATTACAGACATTCTACAGAATACATGGTTTTGGTTATACTCACATAGTGATAAACTAGTCCCAGACCCTGTAAATAGGACACAGTGCTGTTTTGCTGGGACAGAAACATCCAGTATGAGCAAGGCAGGCACTGTCATGATCTGGTGAGAGGCTCCTCATCCTGCTCCCCTCTGTGTCCTGGGGGCTCTGCTTCCTTAGGGGAGGGCTGTCATGGACCAGGCATACACCAAGCCTCACTTACAGGCCAGAATACAAAAATATCTATGAGAAAAAGTCATCCATGTGCAGATTTGGCAGTACTGACTGTCTGCTTCATGTCACCTCCAAAAAAAACATAAAGCTGGGGTAAATGTCTATCTCTGTGCCCAGGTGGATTGAGTTTTTCTGCATTCCAAAGGTTTTTTTCCCATTTTTTACTGTTTTGCCTCAGGCAGAAGGGTCTGTTTTAGGACCAATGTAATAACTATCATAACTTTGTCAGGCTGACACATCAGTATGGTGCCAATCATGGTTATAGAGACCCTGGGACCACTTCATCACAGCAGCTTCACTCCAAGGCTCCTTTTAATCTTTCCTAATAAAATTTAAATGACAGTAGCTGTTCCAGTCATGAACCAAGAAAAACCTCTCATATTAGTTCCTTCTTTTTTTTTTCCCCCCCTAGTGTTGGATTCTCCATTTTACAGTGACTAATTTATATGAGAGCTGACATCTTCCAGGGCTGGCTATGTGTGTCTGAAACAAGTGGGACGTCTGTTTAGTGACTGTCTTCTCAGCAGGGAGTGTGTTCCCAGAGTGGTGTGGAATACTGTATAGTTGGGCCATTGCTATCCTCATCAGAATCCAGGCTGAGGCTCCTGAGGCTTAGGAGTAGTTTTGACCAGGAGCTGTTACTGAGCTTGGACAGGTTTTTGCTGCAGGTTCTTCTAATCAGCCACGAGACATCTGACCCATTGGTGGTGCTGAGGTGCCTGTCTGCTTTCAGTCCCACATTAAATGAGGAGAACCAACAGCTCCTCACATGCTTCCAATTTCTCCTCTTCCCAGCAGAAGATGGTAGGAGAACTTCAAAAGAACTGCACAACTTTTTCACTTTTAGCATGAGTTGCATTAAAAAGCCTGCCTCGCTGGGAAATGGGCATTGCACTTGGAAGGAGAGGTAGAGTGATTTGTAGTGGATTTTTGAATCCTGCAGGCTGCACAGTCCACAGACTTGGAACAGCCCCTGGGAAAAAATTTTTTGGCCCTAAAAGTCAAGCTGCAGAAGCCAGTCTTAGCCTTCCTAAAGTGTGAGGGTTCAGGGGGCTGTTTGGAAATCCTGTGGCTTGAACCTCAGTTTGAGCTATTTCTAGCACTGAACACACTGGGACCAGAGCAATAATTTGGATTATGCCCATGTGTTTTGCTTATCTTTCATTTAACCTGCTGATGTCTGCTGTCCTGTATTGCTTTTCAGATCTACTGAGAGTAACTGCTTGTGACTGCATTAGTGGGAATGGATGTTTATGACTGATCCCTTGGGGGCTGCAAAACCCATTACGCTTCATCAAAACATAACATAATATGGTTCAAGCAAGTATTTTTTCTGGTCTGTTCCTCAGTCTGCTTCTAGCAGAAAGCTGGAGAATGAGCAGAATCACTGAAGCTCTGAGAGTCTTGGTGGGAAAGAACAAGTGTGCTGGTGTGGGGAGGGTGTTGGTCTGCTTCCCGAGTTCAAACACTCTGTGAGAGATGAGCTTGTGCATTGGGGTTGTGTGCTATGGGAAGGTAAGCACAGGACTGCTGCTATGCATATTCTAGGGATTGCTATGTTCCCTTTGTGTCCTTTATAGGTCATGAAGCTGGAGGGAAGGCAGGAGACTGTGCTGGTAATGTGAAATCCAAGTGCTGTGGCAAGGAGGTGGGAGATGGGGACTGATGTCCTTTCTCATCTCCATTGACCTCTCATCCAATGAATCTGCATGGGTCTAGTATGGGGTAGACTTGCTCCAGCCACTGCACCAGCACAGACCTTCCCTTTGACATCAAGACTTTTTATTTCTTTCTTTCAGCAATTGACCAAATCACACATGTAAGGAAAAAGGCAGTGAATTATAATCAAGGCATCTTCCATCTCCTTTCAGAATACATGTCAGGGAAGGTAGTATCTGGGACCTTATTAATGCTGCAGTGGTGAAATGTCACTGACTCTGTGGCACAAACAGGCCTTGATTTACATGAATATAATAGAGATCAGACTGGGATCCTCAGACTTCAGTGTCAAAGGCCTGCAGAGTTGGATTACATTTTCCTCCCTGGTGATGAAAATGAAGTCCTGGAGGAAATGAGTGGTTTGATCTCATCTGAATTCTTTCTGAAGTAGTGTTGCCTTCAGAAACTCTAAGTGGCAGTCAGTGCCTCTCTCCTTGGCAGTCTCAGCTGGAAAAATAAGGAATTAGTGATCTGGGAACAACATTTTTGGCATCTCTCAGCCATCCATGTTATGTCATTTAGCTACAAGAGGGATTGTTAACAAGATCATCTGTGGTGTCTAGGTGGAGAATGAGATAACATTTAGAAGACACACTATGCATCCCAAACTCTGTCACTTTCTAGAGCCAATCCCAAACAGATCATCTTTGAAGGAGATGACATCATTGTTTACATTTCCTATCTGTATTATCCAGTGTCCTTCTATCAGCGTACATCTTCCTGCATGACTGTTTGGCCATACCCGCTGGCATCATTGCCCACTTGTGCTGATACCTTGCCAGCCTGCCTTGCTGAAGATCTCGCCATTTAGCAGCACTGCATGTCTGGGAGACCTGACCTTCGGAGACTTTTGGCCAAACTCTACCTGATTGGATGTTACAGGGCATCATCAGCTCTTTCTTTTCTAAGTTAGTTGCAGCTGGCTCTTTCAGAAGGTGCTGCCTAGACTGGCATTTGTTTTGCTGACTGTTTTCAGTATTTAGTACTTCTTGAGTTTTAGAAGCTGTGGGGGAAAGTGAACTAAGCGTGTATCTGTGAGGGATCCTAATGTGAAGTTAGGGTATCCTGATCCTTTGGCCTGGGGAAATTGTTCTTGTTTTGGTAGTGAGATGGGAGTTCTGGGTGCTGCTACTGCAGGAGATGAGTGTGAAGGCTATGTATATGAGTGCCTGGTTGGCTGGATGGGCCTTGGCTGCTTGTTTCCCTGTGCACCAGTGGTTCTCACCGATTTCTCATTGCAGTGATGTTCTTGGGTCCCATTTATTCCCACCTCCCTTCTGTAATAATTTGTTTTAAATTACAGCAGAAACGAAGAAGTTATGGGAAAGCTGGCGTTGCCTCTTTTTCCTCTCTCAGGTAAATGCCCTCCCATGGTATGTGTACTTGCCCCATTTGAAATTGCAAATACCCACTAAGGGTTGCTCCCCAGGGACCACCTTGTCACCACTGAGGCAGAACCAAAGTCACACATGTCATGTGGATTTCTGGCAGTGGTTTGCATAGTTCTGGGGCTGTTTTCAGGGTGCATGAGGACTTTTGCTTCTCATTTTCGAGGCACCAAATCCCCTTGAGCTCAGTAAAACCCATGTAAAGACTTTACAAGATGCCTGGAGTTTGCTACAGGCTAAAGCCATCCAGGGACACTTTCTTGAGTCTATTGCTTTTGGTGGATATCTAAAGAACATCATAAACTCTCAGTTTTGGAGCCTGACAGACCCCTAGGAGATAACTGAGGTTTAATGAGTTACTATAACTCTGGCAACACAATTTAAAACCCTTTCCTTTTCTCTTACATTTTAAATTCTCTACCCCTGTGCCGTTTTTCACTATGTACCAATTTGTGCACTTGCTGGCAGAGAGCACCCAAAGTTCTGTTTATGGGGGACTTAGGTATGAGTTATTACCTGCAAAGCTTGCAGTCAGGTAGTGGGTTATAATGCTAATTAAGGAAAATGTCATAGCAAGAGCATGCTGACGTTGTTGGAATTAATGGCCCAGAGCATTACTACTTAGCACACCTTTTGAAGTTAATGGAATCGTATTAATTGGGATCTTGGAGAGACTGAGGGACACAGAGTACATCACTCCTGAGCAGCACCTCTTTTATTACATTAGAGCTGGAATAGCATCCAAGTTTCTCCTGTCTTTTGGGTCCCTTTTGCACAACCATTTCACAAATGGATGGCTCTGACAAGGCCCAGGGGAAGGTTGTTTGGTCCTAGGGTAAAGGGCGAAAAAATATGTTCCAGCTGTGATTGCCACTGGCCCAGTCCCGAAGGAACATGGAGGTGTGTTCAAAAATATTGTGTATCCTTGTCTCTGGGTCTGATTCTGCAAATTCACCTCCCCTCCACAGAGTTTGTTCCAATGAGTGCAACACAGGCTATTGGTGCAAAGCACAGTGTCAGAGCATTTAAACAAAACTGTTCGTCAGCGATTTTGAGTTCTTTTGAATTTTAGCCAGCACTGAGACCAGCACAGTGGTTAGACCTAATGCCTAGAAAATTCTAGTTTTGACTAGCAAACAGCAAATCATGGAGGGCATTTGTTTTCTTTGAAAAAAAAGCTGGGAGAACTGATATTTTCCATAGAAAACCAGAACTCCACACTTTTAATACTGTGCTGAGGAAAAAGGGAAAACCCCTAAGTTTTCTACTGAGGATTTTGATTCTAAACCAGAATGTTCTCATTTTCATCCAAGTTTTCCACATGGGGGAAATAATTTTCAAGCATCTCACATATAATGTAATTAACCATAGATGAGAAATAGGTGATTTCAGAAGAATATGAACACATACTATCTTTAGTTAATGTTATTAAATCCATTGTGCACTGGAATGGAAGTTTTTATGATACTGTGTATTTGCTGTGCCGTTTTATCCTTGTTGAACTCAGATTTTAAAAAAAATTACTTTGCTATGATAAAATTTTTTTTTCTGTATTAAGAAGAGTACAATTATTAATCGTCCTTTGCAAAGTTATCTAGATATAGATTCATGATTACCATAGACTAAATTTGTAGACTTTCACATTATCTCCCGGGTTAGCATAGGGGAAACATTCATATATGCTGGAAATGGTGATGATTTGATGTCAACTCAGTCACCTGCTGCATGCAAGTTGAAACAACTTCATGGTTGAGCCAGTGCTTCCCACAAGGGAAGATCTCTCTCAGCTCCATGCTGGCCTCTCCTCCCCCCTCAGAGGCCTGACTGCAGGATCTCTCCAGAGCTCATCCCATATGGTGCTGCTCAGCTGAGCAGGAGCTGGAGCATGTGAGCCCTAAATCTGCTACAGGCTCCCTGCATGATGTCGGGCACACCTCAGCCTCACTGCTGGGTCTGCTGTGCAGCCACCTGTAACTGGCTGCAAGGGACAGGCAGGGTTTGCCCGCAGAAAACCCTTCTGCTCAGGGCAGTTTCTCTCAGGGCTTGTTACCCTAATCTCAGCCTGTGGAACCTCTTTGCTCCCAAGCAAGCACAAAGCGCTCCTGGCTGTTTAAATCTATCGCAGTTCTGTTTGAATTGAAAGATTCCCCTGTTTCTCAGCAGAGTGTGTTGTAAAACAGTGACATTTGTTAAATGGAGAACACATAGGGCAAGGACTCCATCAGCTCCAGGAGACAGTGAGTAATGTTCTCTTAATGT
The DNA here is from genome assembly GCA_035583155.1 of Acropternis orthonyx. Classification (NCBI taxonomy): domain Eukaryota; kingdom Metazoa; phylum Chordata; class Aves; order Passeriformes; family Rhinocryptidae; genus Acropternis; species Acropternis orthonyx. The sequence continues at coordinate 11,401,424 of JAWWEU010000163.1, read as the reverse complement.
CTGAGAGCTTTAAAGCTGCTGTAATATTCTTCAAAGTCAGGACAGTGTGGTAGGGCCCCCACAGCTATCCCATGTGCGGGAGCAGGTCGTTGCTGAGCACGTAGCCAGGCACTGTACTTCTGCAGCATCTCTGCAGAGGGGAAGGCATTACTTGCTGTGCGACATGCATCGCAGCCCAGACAGATTTATTATTTACTGGTGAGCGTTCTGAAGCACCCATCACTCAGCTGGTTACCTGCGCCTGTGAGATGCTGCTTTGCGCTTCGAGCGGTGTCTGCCCTGCCCTCTTCTCAACACAAATCAATAGGCTAAGCCCCAATGCGTTTGGGAAGGAGGGAAAAGTTGCACAGCCAGTACCACAAAAGGAGCAGTGGAGGGGAAGGTCGTGTCCGCTGTTGGACAGACACCTGTGGTACAGCTGGACGTGGTTTTTGTTGGATCCCTCAGACCTGTGGTGTCAGTGATCTCTATCTAAGGGCTTCATCCTACCACTTGGGCAAGCCTCTGGCTCTGCAGGGCTCAGAAGAAAAGGCAGGAAAATAACTTCATTCTGAGTCCGTACTGGCTTTGGTTTAGGCTGACTGTCTCTTCCCCTCTTTGTGCTGATCTCTTGAGTTGTCCTGAGCACATGCATGACCTGGGAAGGCTCTCCATCAAGCCAGGATGACCTCCTCTGCCATGCACAACACAGGGCTGAACTGATCAGCCTCGTCTGTCACATGAATAGGCACATTAATGCTATTTGAAACTTAGCCAAATAACAACTAAGTGATAATGAACTGTCTGTTTTTAGCTTCAGAGTCTCTGAACCAGAGGGATGGAAGCAGAAAGATGATTTATACCCTCAAACCTGTTATTTACAAGTGGTCATGTTCCTCATATTCCTGTAGACAAATGGAAAGAGTTGTAAATTTGCCATATACAGTCCCCTGAGCTAATGCTTATGGGAAATGTAATGTAAAACATTAATTTGTCCTGGAGAACTAAGCCTGAACAGCACTACCATGGAAATAGGTACAAACCTGAAAACAGGGAAATGCACTCGGCACTGTCCTTCCTATGAAGAATTTACCATCCACATAGACACAACAGAAGAAGCAGGAGGGAAATAAGGTCTCCTGAGTGGCAATTCACCTTATTAATCACTGCCACTGGTGACTAGTTCAGGACTAATTAAAGGCTAACTGTGGGTCATGAGAAGTGAATCAGCTACCAAATAGGCATGAAGCATTGGGCATTTGTTCCCCATCTGACTACATGAACCTGAAAGTGTACTCCCTGCTTTTAGTAAGCTTGGGCCTACTCATGTTTTAGAATTTATCTGGAAAACAATTCTGCCTTGTTTCTAAAGAAAAATCTTATATGTGTGTCTGTGGGAATACAACCATTATGCAAGATAAGGTACAAACTGTGTGGGAGTGTGAGGATCACCTCATGCAGAAGAATTTGTGAGAGCAGGTGTGGCGAGGGACTGTTCTTTCCCTTTCAAGCAGGTGTTTCGTTTATCTGGCAATGGTGAATGCCCTGTATTTTCCAGAACCACTTTGGTTGCTATCTGCATATTATTTAGTCCTCTCCCTCCCAGAGATACTATCCCTGTCATGGCACTAGGTCCTCTCCTCCTTGCAAAGAGGCAGAAAGAAAAAAATCACTTCATAAATTCCCCCATTTCATCACCTCCTGACTCAAGTTCACCCCTGTCATTTTTACTGGAGTAATTGTCTTGTTTACCCTCTGTCTGATACGGACTTGTCCACAGTGCATTATGCTTCCTGGGAACCTCTCTGTAAGTCTGATACTCAATATCTCTTTCTGGTTTCTTAATAATCTTCCTAACTCAGTTCACCTTGTTTTTATAGGTCCTCTAGTCCCCTTGCAGGTAGTTCATATCTTTAATGCAATTCTCTTTATTGCTTTACCTTCTGGCCTAAACACACTGGCCTCTAATGCCTTGGGTTTTGCTCCTAGTGTAGACTACTGTAATTAGCACTGAGCTCACAGAAAGTGAAACAGTAATTTTACAGACATGCCCATGGACCTGAGCACGTGAAAGAGTATCCAGGGGCAGAGCCTGGGTTTCTCTGCCCCCTAAACCCTCTGCCCTTGATGCTTCGAAGACCTCTCTTAGACCTTGTTTTTCCTTTCCTTTTCTGTGCTCTACTGTTATTTCAAGTCCTAACTTTGAATCTTATTAGGCTTGTTTGGCATTTACCACAGTAGAGCTTGGCATGCAGGTGTCTCCTGATTGCAGATAAGAAAGATGCTCCCCTGGTAGTACTAGGAGGGCTGTTACCTCTCATTTTTGGGCTTGTATCTGCAGAAAGTCCAATGGCAGCTCAGTGGAAGCAGAGGGGCAGATTTGACTTTGTGCTCTGAAATATGTGAAAATTAACATTGGTCTCTCTATGTGGAAACTTCAAACCTTAAATGTGTAAGTTAGAAAAAAATCTGAGGGTATTCGAGTATTGCACTAAAGCTGGGAAAAGCTCAGGAAATTCAAGACTGATAGAAATGGATACTAGGGTGTTCTGTAGATCAGGGTCTCTCCAAGCAATCATGAATCCTCATGATAGTTTGTTCTGCTTCATGGATCTCTTTTATATTTGATATCATTGATTATGTGAGCAATTCTTCAGAGGGACTCATAGCTGCTAACAGAAAGGGAACATCTCTACAGGCAACATGCTAACAAAGTGCAAATAAAAATCCTTTGTCCTTCACATTGCCAAGATAAAATGAAGTGCTCTCCATGTCCCTGACCTGTCACCCAAGTTCCTGTCTTGCCTATTGTCTGTGGCAATAATGATGATAAATGATCCAGCAGGAAGACCTTCCATTGAAGACACAAGAAAGGCCAGATAGCTGCAATATTGTGAGGTTATTCAGAGAAGCAAAGATCTTGAGGAACACTTGCATATCTCTCTCTCTTTTTTTTTTTTTTTTTTTTTTTTTTGATTGCAAAAACCAGCTGTGCCAGTATGACTTCATCTTCCCGGTGTGCAAAAGCTATAGATGTGCTTTTAAGGCCCTACAAGCCTTGGCATGTGCATAGCATGACTTGGGCTTAGTATTGCTCTGCTTTGTTGCTGGAACTTTGAAACACAAAAGCATGCATTAAAGTAGAGGAGACCAAGACCAGGTAATACATAAAAGCATTGTAGCGGAGTATTTATAATTCTGGCATAACAACATGAGGCAGTGAGGACTTTGGCTTTGGAGAGGAGAACAGTCTGAGAACTCCTGGATTCTCATATTTTCAGAACCAAAGTGTGCCATGAAAATATGTTTGCCTTTTTCCCTGTGTACCACTACAGAAATTGATAGATACAGGTAAGAACACAGTATGTCCAATAAAGTATTGGAGACACTGTTTCATGAGAAGTTGCAAGCAAAATTAATTTCAGTTGTGTGGGAAGTAAACCCCAAGGCTTTAGGGACACATTTTGGATGGTTAGAATATGGAATGCATGCTTCTGTCTCAGAGAGGGGGCTGTGTGTGTGATTTTCTATTCTTGATTATTAATGTGTATATTTACTTCATCTTTCTGGAAGAGACAAAACCAGAAAAGAGGAGCTCTCTGAGTAGTTTCCTGAGCCTGTATTTCAGCAGGACTTCAGCACACAGTCTCATGAATCTTCTGGGGCAGGGGTCCTCTCCACTCCCTGCAGGGCATCCAAAGGTAGGCTGAGAAAACTTCTTCTCCTCCCAAGGAAAGGGCTGGAGATGAGCAGATAAATTGCCTGCCAGAAGAGCTAGTCCTCCTCCAGTGACTAGAGGAACCACCTCAATGAGTAGGTTAGACCACAGGTGTCACTTGCTTAGCTGAAGATAAGATAGAGGTGTCTCACACCTGTGCTCACACTTGCAGAGATATTTAGTGGGAGTTATCTGACTTTCTCGGTGCTTAAAGATTCTGGGAGTTCTTGTATTCTGTAGAAAACACCTTGAGGGCAGCTGAGGATAGATGTCAATGGTACCCACTGTAAGTAGATGAAAGTACATGCCCCTGGGTACTGGATTGAAGAAAAACGTACTTTCCAATTAGTGCATTTGAGGAACTAAATGGTATGATAAAATCTCATTCAGATTTCCCTGTTGGTTTCCATCTGCTGATATCAAGCATGTTCTGATATCAGTCATGAGCACTGCTGGCTGTGGAGTTAGTGCTGCACAGTGCCTTGGAGCAGAGCACACCAGCATTCTTGTGCTATCTCTATTTTGAGGATTCATAGGAATCCTGGACCTGAGATGCAATCTGGGAAAGAAAGCAAGACAGGCATCACAAGGAGATGATCCTTTTGAAAGGATTATTTTATTTTATTTTATTTCATTCTTGTTTTCAGAGTAATCTATACTGTCTTCTATTCCCAATTCCTCATCAGTTTCAGAATGCTTAATTAAAGGTCATATCCATCAATGCCTCGTGACCTAGATAACTTCTTCTTCCACTTTCAAGGGAAGCTAAAATTCCCTAGTGAGGATAAATAGAGAAAGTATTAGACCAAATTGGGTAGATACAGTTTCTGTGGGATACAGGGAGAAGGAAAGCATATGTAGAAATCACATCTCCTGACAAGACTGCTCAGGCAAGACATTAGTCACAGGCTGGAAGTCAAATGGCCTCCTGAATAACACCGGAAAACAGCAGCTATCATCAAATGACACATCACAATATGATAGTTTGGGGCAAATTGCTTAATGCATATGCATTTCAGCTTAACTCACTGTGAAATAACGACAACACAGTGTTCACTCATCCCAAAAAGTAAATACGTAGGGAAGGTAATAAGTTTGCTAGATATTCATGCCATGGAATGATACATCGGAGTGTACTGTGCACTGAAGCTCATGCACTGCTGCCTGTTCTTGACAAACATACCCTTTCATAGAGGGGTATCTGGAAGCATCTACTTAACCATCCTGGATTGGAGAGGTTTTGCCAGTGTCCTGAGTGGGAGGTTCACAAGGAGTGCTCCTGCCGTCTGATACATGTCAATGAAATTTCTGTACTCCAGCACTCTGAATGCCATATACACATTTTTCCATGCATGCCCTCATGTGCATACATGGGGAAAACTAAAGAGGCTACATTCTTGTACCCCTTAAGCAGAAGGTTATTAAAATGTGAACTCCACAGTTGAAGTTGTAAAGCCAGTTTCATAACTCATGTAGTAATGTTCCCTTATTTAATAAGGCAATTCGTTGATCTGCAGCAGCAAATTATATTTTTTGAGCATTTAAGTAATACTTCCACTTGGTTTCCAGTTTACGAGGCAATTTAATATTTCCCTGGGCTCACTAGTGCTGACTGTACAGAACTTCTGGTGTTGGGCATTTATTCAGCATAGAAGCTTGAACAAAGTTATTGCTATTTTATGCACAATATGGGAGTATTTCCTTTTAGAAATCTCCCCTTTGCCCAGCTACGAGCAGCACCATTGGAGCATGCCCAATTCTAGCAAACAATTACAAAAGGAATGGATTATTCCAAGTGAGTTGCATAGGCAGCCAACATAAGGAAGACCTGGCCCAAAGAGGACATGGTACCAGATTTCTAAAGCCAGCCTGACCTGGTCCCCATCTCTTCAAAAGCACCAAAGGACCTGGTGTCTCACTTGAATGATGGGAGCAAGGAGGAATCAGGTGCCTTTAAGAAAACTATTTCAGAGTGATCCCTTGAACAGGAACTGGTGGTGATTTTGTTTAGCCCTAAATGATTTGAGGATATTTTTATGACCCCAAAGCTGTTCTGGTTTTCTGTTTAGGTGGAATCATGTAATGACAGAGATTGCTCCCATGTACAAGCTTTCTCTCATCTGTAGCCTTAGACCATGGCCACTGATGGTCACAGCTGAAGTCCTCACAGTCTGACAGCAGAAGTCTCTTGGCCCCATCAAGCTGCTATCATGACTGTTTTGAAAATCTGCCAGGACACTGGATCTGATTCGTGGAGATAGATATATCTTGCTTGTATTAGTCCTTTTCCCAAACAGATCCTTCCTCAGCTAAAAACCTACTCTAGCCTGGATTGTTTCAGAATATTTCAGAGCATGTTTATACCAGGATATTTCAGAACATTTTTGAGACATTTCCTTTAGGTGGCAGCAGGAGTACAAGAATATTCAGCCTTCACGGTCCTCTGGGTTTCTGTGTTGGGGCATGGCTTTGTGCTGAAGAACATAAACCCAGTTTTACCACCCTTACATAGCCTAACACACATGATAGTTTATTTCACTATTAGAGCAACTTGCTGATGAGCTGAAGTCATGAGTTAAGACCCCGTCACCTGTCTGGGCAGGCCTTTGGGTCTTGGTACGTAATTGCTGCAACAGTTTGGACCCTTAATAATATGGAAATGATGCAGACCCTGCCTAGGAGATCTGTTTGGACTCGATACTGTCTACACATAACATTGCGATGGAGTGTGAAAGACATAAGAGGAAGGAGAATGCTCAAGATTGTGTTACTTCTTCACCTGTTTTAGGAGTTGAGGTAAAACTATAAATAGGCTAAATACAATTGCCCTGGAGCTGCTAAACTTTGCAGAATTCCCCATCTCTGGGATGGCCCTATTTGTTGCTTAGCTTCTGGGAGGCCAAAAGATATTTCTCTATTCCTCCCCCCATTTTCAGGCTCTCTTCCTTCATGTCTTGTTTGCTTTGGAAGGAAATTCCCAGGTGATGTGTCTATGATATTCCCTGGGAAATGCTTTGAAGTTTATGGTTTGCTTGTGAGACAAGGAACTCTGCAACACCATTTTGCTTTGAACACCAGCATACCTAGGGGTCTCTTTGGATGAGGAACAGGGATCTAGAAGTGTCAGCTCTCTGAACTCCACAGAATGCCATTCAGGCACTTTCCTCCACCTGAAAATGAGCCAGGAACTCTCAATACTGAGGGGGAACCTGCCTCAGGTCAGGCTGGCCTTGGGGTCATGGGAAGCAAGGCAGAGGCTAAACTATGGCTGTTGTCACTCCCTTACCTTAAGTGACTAATGTGGGATCTAGCTGGAGATCCAGGCTTGGGGGCCTCAAGTGCTCACTTGTATGCTGCTGTGTAAGAGCCTGCCCTGCTTTCTGGACTTGCTGGTCCCACACTTCTCATTTCTCAGAGCTACTCCAGAGGAGAAACCAAGTTTCTCCTGTAAGCTGGGCTCCTGGCTTCTCAAGAGTGCCATGACACAGACTCAGCTTTTTGAAGAACAATCATTGAAGAACACCTGATCATTGCAGTGACTTGTGAAAGCTGGTGACATAGTTCCCGGGATCCTGATGTTCTTTGTCACGGTCAAACCACCTTCCATTCATCTGTCAATGAACGACTACCGCTGCCTTACACCCTCCTGGAGCCTGGCCATTTATCTGGCTTTTATGGTGAGTAAATAATATGCTCAGTTATATGTCTGGAAATACTGTTCTGTACAAATTCCTTGGGCAATCAATATACAGAGTCATTTTATGTTAGAAATAGCTTGTTCCAAATGGCCATATATATCTTTATTATACTGTAAATTCTCACACTGTCACTGGAAGCCACATATGCCTTATTACCCCGATTTGGTTGCACAGCAAACTTCTTCCCTCCTTCCCTTTCCAAGCTTCTTTCTTTCTCCTCTCATGCACTTGGCTCAAGGCTTAGCAGTTAACTGAACTCTCCAGTGCACCCCAAAACCTCCTATTCTTTCTGATACAAGTATCATATTGTAATTTTTTTTCCACCTTGAAGACCCCACTGCAGCTTTTATCAAACAAAAACAAATCATTTTTTGAATGTCCATGCCCCGTAGCCTTACTATTTTAATTGTTTCCTCTTCCAAAATTATTTCTATGGCAAAAGCCATGAGAGCTCCCAGCCAGCACTGAGCCCTGCTCTCTTAGGTGCTGTACCCAGTGCAGAATATGGCCTTAGTCACCTTGGACCAACAATTCTACCAGAGGGAATCTGCATCCTCTGGTTATGGGCTCTCAATTTCTGGGGACTAGTCTGAAAGGTTTGTGAAAGATAAAGTTTTGGGACCTGGGCAATCAGGTACAGTGGGGACAGTTCGGACACATTATGGAATATAAAATATATTGGCACTACAGGCAAGGATGGGGACATGGGTGGTTAGCACCTGTTGGCAGCTGGGGGGCTGCTTCACAGTCCTGTGTGTTCGCTAGAAAATGGCTGGCAGTGGTTTAGGAGGGGGGTTTGGTAACTGTGAGTCTTCTCTGGGGGGGAAATGTAAAAAAATTGTGTGAGAGGCAGAGCACGGTGACACAGGTGGAGAATGAGAGCCTTTAAGCACAGGCACCAGAACAAACACAGACCCACCCCAGAATCACTCTCATTCTCCTTCCTGAGATGGGGAAATGAAAGCTATTTGCAGAGTTAAAGTTACAGGCATTGGAGACAGCAAAAATAAACAATAATGGCTTGCAGAGAAGACAGGAAGATGAAGCATGGCTGTGCCTTGGGAACAGTCACTGCTTGCACAGCATGTCTTGCTGCTGTAGACCAGTTCAGAGCGAGTCCCACCTTCAGACTCTGAATTACTTTAGGGGAGGTATTTCTTTTTTACTGTTCTTAGCACTGTTGTACTCAGAGAGAGCGGGTAGGGCTTGTCCTGTTGTGGCACAGCTGTAGCAAAGCTCTGGTTAAGTGAGAGCCAGAGACTGTCATGGAAGAGAGGAGTGATGCTCATGGGAGTGAGAACATGGGTTGTAGTTTACCATGGGTCTCAGCTAAGCTCAGAAGAAAGACTCCTTTGCAAATTCAGCATGTTTGAGCAAATTCTGAGGCAGCACTAAAATGTTTCACTGAGAAACCACTTTTGTTTTCAGGATGAGTGTGGATATCAGGTGTATCCACATTGCAGGGCTGGGCCTGCGTGGAGGAGCTGAAACATGGCCCACGGGTCTAGGACTGAGAAGTTTCTCCCCACCCAGTAAGAGCTCCCCTTGGAATAAGAGTATTTCTCTCTGCCTGGGGCGGGTGCTCTGCTTAGAACAGAGGCACTCACACCTTCAGCTGTGGAGATATTAGTTGTGGCTGAGTCATGGCCTTGGACCATTGCTCTCAGGGAAGGCGTGCTGCCAGCTCCAGGATCTGACAGAGAGGGGATAAGTGAAGCTGCTCAGCATGGTTTTGTGATGTGTTTGGGAAGGCTGTTAGTCAAACACAACCAGGAGGCCTGGCTCCAGCCCCCTGGGACAAGACCTACATTTCTGTGAGCATCACCTCCCTGAGCTAGACAAGGTGTGAAACCCCACCACAGCTCCCTGGGGGCCAGCACTTCTTGTGTGGGGAGTCAGAGCTCTGCTGGAAAAGCCAATGTAATCCTGCAAAATGAAGTCACATCTGAAGGCAACGGGCACATGCTTTGGTGGTGTAAATCACTGTGACCTGATTGATTTCAGGGCCAGCCTTGGTATTGAAGATGTCACAAAAAGTTCTTTCGAAGGAATCTTTAGAGAAATGCTTCCCCCTTGGTTGTCTGTTAACTCACCTGCGATAATACATCTGCAGTGTGCTATCACAGTAGAGCTTGCTTGCAAGCAGAAGAAAGAAGGAGAGAGACTGCTGTTCATCTTATTGACCGCTTATTCACTTCTTTAAAAGTAATTAGGAGTTTAATCAGAGTTTCTATGGATTTTTGGGGGAATCTGTAATTAAAATCTGCACAGTCAACTCGCATTATATACTTAACTTTCTTCCAGAGCTGCTCAAATATCTTTAATATTCCTCATGTACTCTAATGGAAACTGTCAAGTACCCCAGCATAAAAATGAGCATCTAGCAAAACCCCTGCAACAGGCTGCCAAACTGCAGCCCCCAACAGCTTTTTGGTTTAGGAAAGGTCTGCTTTGCGATAACAGCCCAGGCTGTAGGTTAACAGACCTGATCGACTTCAAGCTGATTTTTCTCTAATGAATAAAAAATGTTTTGTTTCATCAGTGTAGAGTGCCGTGTATGGAGAGGGGGAAGAGAAGGAGAAACAAAAAAAGCCATCTGACTGTGTAGGGATGGAGCCAGTCTCTTGGTAAGCTTTCAATTAAGAGCAGATTAGAACTAGGTTTATCTTTCCTGAAAATGGCAATGATGTTAATATAATAATACAATGTAATAATTTAATAACCCAGTTGGAAGTGACTCATCCAAATTGGAAAGATCAAAATTTCACTGCCTAGTTTTAGGGAGGTTAAGTGTGTCCATCCCTCATTCCTGCAGGTGTGCAGGCACCGCTGGGAAGAAGGAAGGCTGGACAGTAATTCACAGCCTGGCTGCTTCTCCTCCCTGGAGGTTTGGTATGACTGACAAGGGAGATTTGGGGTGCAGAAGCTTGTGATGGGTCCGTGTGTAGAAATAACTGTTGAGGCTCAGCAGAGTCCTCCAAAGCTTGGTCCTCGCTGCTTACGCAATCCCATTGCTCCACCAGGAACAGAACAAAGACCCAGAGCTTTGAGGTGTAGCAGCTGGTGTCTGGCATTGCTAGGAACAGAACCAGAGTCAAATATCAACGGCTGACTGTTCCCTACTTCTCAGTCCAGCCCATCACATGCATTAAGGACTGTAAAATCTTCTGGCCTTAGTAGGGGTTTAGCCCCTCTGTTCAGGTAAAGGAAATAAGTTTCCTCTGCCACAGGAGACTGTTAGTGAGAGCTGCCCCATGCAGTGTTTCCTGCCTTGAGCTGAGGTGCTGACCCCTGATATTACCCCAGACTGTTATGTGGGAACAGCCTGACTGAATTGGTATCATGGGAAGGTGCAGCCACACAGCTCAGGTCAGGATGAGGCTGGATCATCTCAGACATGCCATTTGGTTGCAGGGACAAAGCTGTTAAATCTGTTCCTGCAATCCAGACAAGGTAGCATTTTCCTACCTTTCTTGGACAGAGACTACATTGACTTATTTATGTCTGGGAAAAACACAGTCAGAATACTTTTTAATTTGTTTTAATGGTTTAATGACTCTCCTGCTTGAGGTCATAGCAGTTCATTTCCCTTCTGATGTCTGCAGTGCTACAAATGGAGCATGCATGGTGTTAAGGAAAGTCTGGTTTACTGCTGCTGGAACCTCAAATCCCAGTGCAGATTCAGGCCTGCTCCTGCAGTGAGCTCCAAGTCCTTGCCTTATAAAACTGTATGGCTTTGTATTAAATTCCTGTGAGGGACAGTAGTCAGCACCCCCAGGGCCTGATTGCCAGAGCAAAATGTTTGCAAGAACTTCTATAAGGACCCACTGGCTGGAATTATCCATGTTTCTTACCAGCTGTTAGGTATCATTGCACAACTGGTCATTCTTTCTGGAGAATTCTACTGCTAACACTAACCCATTACATCTTCTGCTGATCAGTGCTCTATTGTCAGACATGAGACAGTGCCCACTGTCCCTCAGAGGGCTGCTCATGCTTGTTATCCTCTGCACACCTGCAGAGTGGGTGTGATATGGCTGAAATCTCACCATCCCTTGGCAGAGGTGACTGGTGCAGGACACCAACACCAAACCTGGTGCTTAGCCCCTCAGAGAAGCTGAGACGTTCAGATTCTGAGAGAGAGGTAGGAAGAAACTTCCAATGCAAGGTAATCCCTGTGCCTTTAGCTCCCTTTTGAGTGGGCTCTGCTTCCTGCCTTCTGGATTGAGGAGATATTATTTGCCTGAGGATAATTTCCTCATCTTGTTTCATGGGCTGATCAACACTAGCCTCTAAGTTGTGCGTCAGAGAAAGGTATTTGTGCCTCTGCCCTACATGGTACTTTAGGGAGGAGGGTATAAAACACTTCTGCTCCCTCATCATGAAGAATGTCACCTTGGTCCAGAACCAGGGCATTGAGCTTTACCCCTGAGAAGTGATCAGATTAACTGGATTATCTTTGCAGACAGAGCACTCAAGACCTCTAAACAATAAAGTGTAATGATATAGCTATTTTCAGCTGACAATGTCTAAGCACTTGAATGAGTTACCATGATTTTGTGTGCTGGCCACTCTGTTAGGTGCTGGAGATTTCCTGCACTTCAGTATGTCCATGCCTTGCTTGTGCCCTTTTTTTTATTTAGCTGAAAACAATGAATTAAAGCAGCTTCTGGTAAGACAAACACTTACCTGTTCCCAAATTCAAAACCCCTCCAAGCAGTATTTACTCATTCCCGACCTCAAATATGGGCCTAACCCTTCACCTTTCGATTTGAATGACTCACTGTGATTGACTGCAGGATGGGTCTGCTCAGTCCAGTGCAGGTGCAGGGAGGACAAGTTCAGTGGTAAGGAAAGTGAAGAACAAAAGAAAGCAACTGAAGTAACAAGAAAATGCCAGCTTCGAGTTAAAACCCCCAGATTTCTTTCCCTTGTAATTATGGGCTGTGTTTTTTCATCAATTAAATGGAGTATGTAGCAGTCTTTGGTCTTAAAACTCTAGCTTTAATTCAGAAATGCCTCTAATGCACTGAAAAGTCATCTCATTGAGAGTGACAATACAGCAATAATGTGACCATGACCAATCCAGTTCCTTGTGGTCTTTCCTTTTTCACTTCTGATTGTACAGCTGGGGATTTTAGAGTGGAAAAAGAAATGGGTTGAAAGCAATTTAACTGGGAAGTAGTTAGAACCTCTGTAATAGCCATAGGCAGAGAGAGGAGAGCAAACGAAAACAAGGGAAAATGAGGGAAGAAAAGCAAGGGGCTTCTCATGGCACTGCATGAACTGCATGAGATGTGGCATCAGCACTGGCAACAGGAATCCATTTGTCCCTCCTGTACTGGTCGTGCCTTCATGCTGCTCTGTTTTGATTTTGAAGGTTACTCAAGACCCATCTGGAATCAGGGAAAAAAAGCAACCCTCAGTGAGGTGACACTCATCAGGTTGCTCTTCACCACTCATTGTATTGGCGATGTGGTTTTTCTGTGCAGAAACTTGTAGTGGCAAAAAAGGGCAACAGCCCTGGGACCCCAGTTGTCCCCTGGTTTGTCTCTTTACACCAGTCTGTCACTACAGTGCTTACTGGGGTGAGCACCTGTTAGAGGGGCTGCCTCTGTCAGGAGGGGATGAGATAGCCCTTGTTGCTGGTATTTAAGGCTACACTTTGCAGCTTCTCCAGTACTGCTTGAATGTTTGAACGCTCTTTTCTCTTCAGGCACTTCTGTGTCCTATCACCCATGTCCCATGACAGCAGATTTGGTAAGCGCCTGCTTACTTGCATTTCCCTCCAGATCCTTACCAGTAGGACAACTGCACAGGTTTGTTAACACTGTCAGGGGAAAATTAAAAACATGGGGTATTTTTCAATACAAGTCTGATTTTCATTGTAACAATGATACACAGGCTGTTTTCTTGGGCTTTCACCTGTCTTACTTTTGTCTGATTTTGAAGCAGGTATTTTTTAATAGTTTTCCATTGACTGACACAGAGGGCTACTTGTAAAATTGTAATAGAGACATTCAAATGTTGCACTATATAGAAAAATAAGACATTCATGTTGAACATCATAAATAGGGAAAATTAGCCTTTGACAGCAAGAACAAGCTCAGTTGATTGTGGATATTTCTGAGGATGCTTTTTAGCTTTGTCCCCTCTCAACAGCCTAGTCAGGACTGAACCTCCTATTTGGGTGTGAGAAAGCTTCTTGTCTTTATTCCTGAGCAGCCAAGGCTAGCCAGCATTGATAACTGTATTCAGTATTCAATAAATGGTGTTTATTGTTGTTGGAAAAAAGTAATTCCCCTTTTGGCAGTGAAGAAGGTGTGATTTGTAAATAGAGGTCTGGGAGCAGTGCTGTGCCTGCAGATACAGCGAGGGTTTGACAGAAAGGCAGCAGAGTTGGATTACGTATGTGTCAGTGTGCAGGAGCAGAACAGCCCTGTCAAAATGCAGACTCTGCTTGTTGGAGCTGCTGCCCTGGAGAAAGAAGATACTGTGCAAAATGGCTCATGTATCATAACTCTCAGTTGTGCCTACTAAGGGGGAATTCTCCAGATTATGTGGGATGGGAAAAGCATGCCTAACAGTTCTGCTATAATTTCAAATGTGAAATATCTTTAAGAAAAATACTGTACATTGTTCAAGTTGTGGAGACTGAGTTGCCCACTAAGGCTTGTCACACAGGTCACAGCTGTTTTCCTTTGAAGAGATGACATTGCTTCTACAGAGATCAGTGTTCTTCCAAAGCATCACCACTCACCTGTCATGCTTTTGCAGTTTTTCAGCTCTCAGGAGACTTTGCTCTGCTCTGATCTCCCACCTGGTGTTCTCTTTGTCACTAACTTCTTTTGGAACAGCAGCACTTCAGCTACAAACTCAGATGCTGGAAGAGCTGGAGGAGCATTTGAGATTGTGCCACTTGCCCTGTTGCTGCATTTTTCCCTGAGTATCTTTGACCACAGTTGGATGTGTAGACACACATCTATCCTGGCCATGCTCTTCTTTTGAAGTTATTTTTGGTTTTATTTTCTATCCCACTATTTCACCACCTGATCTCTATGCTGAGAAGTTGATTGAAGACATACCTTGGCCTCTTCCCTAACTTGAGCCTGGCAGTATCTATGGGCTGGATGTGAAGAGGCCAATGAGCATTTCAGGTACTGGTCCCTGGTTGCCTGTTTATGCAGCACTCCCACAGGAGAAGCCTCCCTTTCTTAAATATAGGATTCTCCCAGTAACCGCAGATATTCTGGATTGTCCCTCACAGCATTTATCTTCCTGATGTGTGCAGCCAGTTTCCTGCCCTGAGCCTGGCAGGCCCACTACTTAGTCAGGATATAGATGTTTAGTCGGTTTTAATCTGATCCTCACAAATCAATCCCAGAAGCCTTCCAGCCATTTCTGCTGCTTTTCTCCCAGTGCCATGCAGTTTGTCCATACCCAGCCTGCTGCTGGGGATCTAAAAATGTATATGTGTATTTTAAACCAAGCAGATCTTCACTGAGCTCTTGGAGAGCAGCAACTGAAGGGTGTGTGCATGGAGGTGTACAAGGAGGGGAAGCTGGAAAAGGGAGGAAGATCCACCAGGATGTTTGGACTGACCCCATTGAGGACCTGTTTCAGAGCCCATGTCTTGTTTTGAGTCTGTCACCTCAGTCACTGGGGAGCTGCTGGAACAGGCTGGGAACAGGCTGTGCTAGTGCCAATGGCGCTACACAAAAAGGCATTCACAAATAATGAAGCAGTGAAGCACCCTGAACATAAGTGTCAGCAGCTTGAATTGGGGTCAGTTGTGCTGTGGTGAGAAGCAGGCCGGGCTGGGGGAACAGGGAAGAGAGCTCCCCCTCTTCTGCCTGGCTGGGGGAAGGGACCTCCAAGGCAATGGGGAGCAAACCTGCTCCCACTGACTGTCCTTGGGAAAGCCAGGCTATGGCAGGGGTCCTTCACCCTGTTGCAGATCAGGGTCTGGTCACCATGGTCATCTTCAGACCTCATGTAGATACCCACAAAAGCATCCTCCCAGACACAGAGCTTGGCTTCCTGAGGCTGCTGCAGGCAAACAGATGCTGCCCAGACCAGCAGCTCATGTAGTCTCCTGTCTGTCTGCAATGCCCTGAGCAGTCATGGATGAGTTGCCACCTTGCTCTGTGCCTCAGTTTTCCCTTTTTTATATTGGGATAATTATACCAAGGGGAGGGAGGAGATGAGGAAAGATGTTTGTGCAATTATGGCTGTTGCTGCCTGATGGGGCTGCTGGTCCCAGAGGGTGAAAGGAGGTTGGTTTTGAGACTAAGGTAGAAAGATTTGCCTTTGCAATTAAACTAGTGGCTGTCTCTGGCCACGCAATGACACCTCTTAATGCTGTTCCCTTAAAAGAGGAAGGCAGCTCCCACCAGGTTCAAAAAGCACCAAGGGCTTTTTAAGCTTAGCTCTGTACCAGCCAGTCTGTCCCCATTTTAAGGTGTCATTCCTGACTAAAGGAAGCCCTTTAAGTCAAGTTATAAGGACCCACTACAGCAAGGTTTGTAAAACATTGGTTTTCCACAGGCTATACTTGCTTTGTGAGTCAGCTTTGAGGGAAGAAGGTAAGATTTTTAATGCTGAACTGAGTGGGAGCAAACCCTGCCCCTGCCTGACAGGTATTGAACAGCAACTAAGCTGCTAAAGGACTTTGCCAGCAAAATTGCTCTGCATTGCAGCATGTAGGGCTGAGCCACCAGTGGTACCTGCTCTAACACATAAGGTGCAGACCTGAGAACATTTAGGATGTAGCATTGCTGTTCCCCACACTGGTTAGTGAGTGTGCAGACACCAGCTGGTTGAGTGTTCAGGATCCTTACAAGTGCAATCACCAAATGCTGTCTCCTGAAACCCTGAGGCTGCTTTGCAGCAAATTAAGGGAAAGAGCAGAAGCCCATATGTTATTTCACTGGTCAAAGTGGGGAGAATAAATTAAAGGGCCTGTTTTAGCACACTGAGACAGCTGTCCTCTTCTCAAGCCAGTTCTGAGAATCCACCTATCCATGCTTGATGGAAAGGAAAGCATCTGGCCTAGCAACAGCCAGTTAGCCAGAAGTGGAGGAGCTGGCTAAGGCTTCCTGTTGAGGAAATCCTTGGATGACACCTTGGCAAAGACTGAGGGACAGATGTGAGTCCCAAACACTCTCCACTAAGCAGTGCTAGGCACCTTTCATGGGATTCTCACATGCCAGGTGAGAGGGGCCCGTGACCTACACAGTGAAGCTTTATAGGGCTCAGTGGCTGTGGGTGTCAGGTGTTCAATGGGATTTGTTCACTGTTGATTATGACTCTGAGTTACCATCAGCAGAGTGAACCTTGAGAACCTGGCTGCAGGAACAATCTTCAGTTGCTTCCTGGCAAATCCAGGCAGCTACTTAAAGAGCCTGTAGTGTTTTTTAAGCAGTACATACGCATTAAGTATATCATGTTACTGTTAAGCCTTGGTGCACTCTGGAAATGTCTGGCATTCTTATTCTTCTGCTAGCAAAAGGAGGTTTAAGAAGTTTAAGTGACCAGAATCCCAATAGACTTCTGCGTGAAGAGAGAGTGAAAAAATGGGGGTGTTGTCATGCCTTACCACAGGCATTAGGAGTGATGACTTGTTATTCTTTAACTGTGTTTCTTCTATATTTCAAACATAGTTTTTGTAATAGAAATGAAAGTGGAAATTAGAGAAAATGTCACTTCACTATCAATACACCACAAGAATCAAGTCACTCAAAGGATGCAATCCCTCCAAAACATCTACATAGATGCTGAGTGTGTCTAACTGTTTCAGTACCCAAAATACTGTATGGTGATTCTAAGTGCTTTCTTTTAAACCCTTGCTTATAGGGGTTTATATTTCACATGAGATGACTGAATTAAATTAAACCACACCAAATTTAGCTTATTTTAGCTTATTTGATGTTTAGGATCTTGCACTTTTGAATAAGTTCAGCCTGTGATAGACATGTTTTTGGGTGATCCTGAGCTATTCCTATGTGGTCCAGAGAGGAGAAAAGTCACTCATCAGATTTTAGTTTCCCAAGCATTGTCTGTCTCCTGGAAAAGTTCTTATGGGTCCACAGTCAATAAAAGGTTGCAGATGATTGTTAGAAAGGGTTGACTGCTTTAAGACAAAAGAGTAATTCCTTTCCTTTTCCAGGTGAAAACTTCTCCCACATATGAAATGTTTTGCTGAAGGTCCCTCAGAAAATGTAAAGCAGAGACAGGAGATGAACTCAAGTCACCTGACATCCCACCTTAGCCAAACTGCCTACCTGCATTATGGGAAACAGCAAGAAACAAGGATAATGAAGCTGCCCAGCAGCCTGGAAGAATGACTCTGCTGCTGTACAGCAGGTAATCCTTTAGATTTAAGAAATGGCATAACCTGTAAAGACAAAGTTTACAAAATATGTCATCTGAAGACACTGCCATGTTTAATGCATTTGGTGCCAATGATTTTCTTTCCATTGCTATACTGTTTACAGAGCAGCTGGTGCAGAGATGTTGAGCTTGCTATTGAAGATGAAAGACTGGTTGTTTTTCAAAGTCCTTTGTGCCTGTTTGCTCCTAACTGGAGCTGTCAGTGTAGATGCTTTTCATTTCATTTATCACTATAGGTCTGAAGTCCCTTCTTTAAAGATTTCCGCAATTCAGAGGAAGGTTTCTTTTGCTCTAAGTCCCAAAAGACCTGGAGGGTCTTTGCTCTTTTGTTTGGGCTGAAGACTCCACAGGCAATGCCAGTGCCTTCGAAGGATTGCCGAAAACCTTTAACCCCCAGCCAATGTTCCAGCTGAAGCCCTTTGATGAAGGCATGAGGAATTCAGTCTGTTCTGCTCATTTCTGTGGCCTGGGAATGAGAATGTCCCTCTTGAACTACACAGATGCAGTGAAAAACTTCCAGTGATTATTAGTTAGTGGTGCTTACAATGGCACATAAAGGATGGAGCTTCCCCCTTCAAAACAGCCACAGAGAGCATGTGTTAGGTGCTGTACAAACCCTCACAAAGAGATGGTCACTCAAGTTGTTTAAAAGCCAAGTAATCAATGCAGCAGAATTTGCCCATTCCAAAACTGAGGCACTGAAGTTATGGGAGGTCAAGTCATTTGCCCAAGATCATGACAGGGAAGATGAGAACTGACACAGCTGAGAACTGAAATCGAGATGCTGCTTTGGTACCATAACAACCAGATTTTCCTCTGGTATTCCATCTCTCATGCACAGAAATAGGCTGAGTTACAGGATTTTCTCTCGTATAGTCTGTCTGTTACTTTGGTGAGGGAGCTATCTTTGAAATTTCTCTGATCAGTCACTAAATCTGCATGATCTCCCTTTTTTGGGGTATGTTTTAGCCAAGGAGTTTCTCTCAGAGACAATCTAATTGGTCTGTAAGGGCAGCCTAAAGGGCAGTCCCTGTGATGCCCATTCCAAACAGGCAGCCTTCCCACCCAGCCTGCACCAGCAGAGTCATCAGTCAGTCAAACCAGTGCTCCCACATGGCAACATCTCCCAGCTGGAAAGCAAGTCTATGTAAATCTCATAACCAAGCTGTACTGAAAAGAACTGGATCCTGAGCGTTCTCCAAAGCTCTCCCCACCAAGTGCTTTCAAGCAACTTTCTGACTGACAAAACATTCTTCAGCTAAACGCGCTTTTCATCTGTAAATGTGTTTTCTGTTAATGATTCATAGAAGTGATTCCAAGTGGTATTTCTCATGTTGCCCCGTTGCCCTGCTGCCAACACCCATCCCTTGCTGACCACAGAGTATAGCCCTGGAGAGGAGCTGCAGCTGAGCTGATTGTGAGCTGTGTGGGGCTGAAAAGCCCAGAGTCCAGCCACTCTTGTCTTAGAATGAGAGATAAACAGTCCCGGTGGCCAGAGTGGATCTTGCTCTCCTTGTGGAGCAGTTTGAACACTGAGCAAGGAGTGAATCAATACTGAGTGTGCTGAAGCCACAGGAGGAATGTCTCTAGATGTATTTCTAGTTTTAATGTTCTCCACTTAGCAGAAACTGATGGCACCCGGACACTGGGAGAGCCAAGAACTATGTGCTTGCTCATATAAAATGTTTTCTCCGTGTTTTATTTCTTGGGATAGTGTGTACACAGCAAAACCCACGCAGAATGCACACAAATTTTTCCTCCTGTACATCCACATGTGAGTTAATTCTTTGCTGTTAGTGATTACCCATTACAGAATTGAGATTAGACATGCATGAGTGTGAGGAGAGTGACATCGCTGCCAAAGAACACTTGTGTTCCACATCTCAAGTATCAGATCACCAGAGAGCTGTGTAAAGAGTAACCAAAATGCATATGCCTGCCACTGAAAGTGGTGACTGGCTCTTTGTAGGGGGTTGCTCTTAGTAGAGAAACTCCCTGTTGTATTCAGAAAAATCGCACAATATCAGTGCAAAAAACATTCACCGAAATAAAAAGAGAGCTGAAGTTACACATAAGTCTGTTTAGAACTAGAAAGTTAATGTGAATATTTTAAATCCTAGAGCATTGGCCTCATTTTGCTTTCTCAAACAGCCTGATCTAAGAATGGCACAAATTCTCTACCTGATTCTGTTAACAACTTTGCTGATTTCTATTTTAAAAAGGTTTTGTTGGTTTTTATTTTTTAAATTTTAACACCTTCAAAAAACATCCCAAGTGCACTAAATGTTATCTCTTGCCACAGAACCCTTTTTGGCCTGATAATTAAGAGACTGATCATCTCCAGCAACAGACATAAAAGTTTAAACAATACATAACTCTTCTCTGTGCTAATGCAATAAAAGTGGGTTTGCTTTTACAGTGGTAATTTTAGCAGCAATCTAAATCAACACCCTGTTGATAATCAGACATATCTTCCTTTAAAAGAGAAATGCAGTGCAAGTGAGCTTGTTAGTATTATGGGCACATTATTGTCTTTACTTTCTGCAATCAGCTTTTATTCATTCTTTTACAATAGGTGTAAATTTTTATATTTCCTTAGGCAAGCATGAGAATGAACTGAACATTCAGAAGATTACTTAAAATAGGTTATGGTGATAAGAAATAGACAATCCTGTACAATGTGTGAGAGGTCAATGGATTAGACTGCCAAGTTTTGCAAATGGGCAACCCTGCTCTGCTGGGGTTGGCAGGCAGCTGAAAAAGAAAGACTTGACTGGGGGTGGGGGGGTGTTCAAAGTGTGGCAGGGTGTTTTCTGTATGGATGTGTTAGGGAATTTGTGAGGGAGAACGGTGTGGGCAAATTTCTGCTGTATGAGGCACAGCTGGTGGGGGAATGGTGTCTGAGAAGGACTCCTCTTGCACGAGGTTGAGGACTTGCTCCTGTGTCACATCCAGGCTCCCTCACCTCTGCCCTCACCTCATCCTTCAGTCCTGGTCTGCCTTCAGTCCTGACCAGGTATAGAAGTGAGGGAGACCAGGGAAATGGCTCTGTACCTTTGTGACAAACACTGGGAAGAGAAGAGTAACTCTAGCAAGCTCTGTGTTTGATGCTTTCAAACAGTACCAAGGATGTAGGGCACCCAGTTATATTTTTCCATTTGCTTGACAATATTGCTTTAGAAAGTTGAAAGAAATCATGGAGGTATTTCTGGGCTAAAATTTCTTGCGTGGTTATGGCATGGAAATACTTGTGGCTCCGCGTGACTATTTCCCAGCTTGGACAAGCAACATGGTGGCTGCTCACACTGCATTGCTTCCAATGTGGAGATTTTGTTTTACCTCTTGTCTAGGTCCAGCCAAAGGAGCCTGGGTCAGTCCCAGGATGCCCATCATGCCTCTCTCTGGAAACTCTGGATGGATTTATGCTTGTGGTTGATCTGAGGATTACCACTTTCCTTGTATCAGGAGTACAAATCCTGTTGGCTCCAAGAGAATCTGTTCAGCTGAATAACTAGACAGACATGTTAATTAGGGTCCTTTCTTCTCCTTTAATGTATGGACATTCCTCTTCCAAAATAATACCGCTCTTAAATCAGTTTGAGTGCTACACACAGTGTGTTGCTCCGACCTGGCTAGGGACAGCTGTTCTGTGTGCATGGCTGTACAGCAGGAGGTGCTGAGGTCCTCAGGATGACCCCTCTCAAACAGCAGCCACTGCCCTGTGGTTTCCCTTCTGTAACCTTCCAAACCACCCTCCCATCTGACTGCTGCTTTGTAAACTCTCACAAAATTTGTTTGTAAAGTGCTGTCATTCCAGTTTTCAACCAAAAGGAGGGATATGGCAGGGCCAGATTCAGTGCAGTATAACTGAAGGTGGTGGCACACATTACATTATTGCTGGCCTTTTTATCTCTGGTCCTTTCCTTTTTTTATGACCAGTAAGATGACAATAAGTCAGCTCAAGTTGGCTGCTCCTTGCCTGAAGGGCTGTGAGAGTGTTTCAAGAGACGGCTGTGTGATGGCCTCCCAGGCATTTTAAATGTTAAGCCTTGTATGTTTGCCAGTCCGGAAGAGTCCTCATAAATCAGTTCTTAACACTGCAAGTTCAGATCCTACGGCAGAAACAGCCTCCTTTGCAACCAACAGGGATGGACTCAGTCATGCTCTGGCTTCCGAGGCCTGACCAAATTTCCAGAATTATCCATTTGCCTGGGCAGGGGCTACACCTTCTTGAGTTGCTCAGTCAAATGGTTCTCCCAGCAATGGTAGGATGGCTTTAGCAGCCTGGTTTGCTTTGTTCTGGAGAGCTGTGTCTCCAGGGACTCCTGCCTCCTATTTTCTGCAGTCAGTGACTGATGGCTTTGATATCTGCCTGCTTTTCGCTTGGGAACCATTTTTGGTGGGCTGCTGGATTGCTGCTGAAAGGCAGTGCCACAGTGTTTTGTTACCAGTGGGGAAATGCAGGGCTGATTGCCTTACCCATCAGGGCTAAGAACGAGCACCAAGGCTTCCACAGCTGATGGAAAGGAAAACCACCAGGGATGGAGAGCCTGTGGGTCAATGAAGAACACGGAGGCAAATCCATCTGTCAGCTGCTAGTGACAGCACTCACCGTGGCTCTGGGGTGACTTGGGGGATGTGCGACACCGGATTATTACATTAATTAGGGCCTCGAACCCACCGTGGGTGGGTGTGTGAGGGGCGGGCGGTGCCGCTCCCACATGGCAGCCCCTGCCGGGCTCCCGGGGCAGCCCCGCGGCCCCGCCCCCTGGAGCCCAGCGCGGCCTCTGATTGGCTGGCTCAGCGGGAGCTCCGCCCCCACCGGGCCCAGCGCTATAAAAGGAGCACACATGGCCTCCCTCAGCTTTAGCCTCACAGCCTGGACCTCCACAGTACTATCCCGTGGTAGCTGTATAATTGTCTTTTTCTCTCTCTTTCTTTACTCCTTCTTCTTCTCTTAGTCTCCTTTCTTAATATTTTGGGTAGCTTGGGACTGAATGGGTTGGATTTTGCTAAGTTGTATGGGTTAGCATGTCCTAAGTCAGTGCTTCGTGGAGTGCTTTGTTTTGGTTGTCCGTAACCCTTTAAACTTTTGCCAAGATCTCTTGTTTCCTAAAGTTTACCAGTAAAAGTACCCTCTGAGAAAACATCTGCAACTTTTCTCCTACGTGCTCTCTCTAAAGGTGTTGAAAGAACCAAAGGCCCTTCTAATTATCTGGAGGGTGGATATTGGAGCTCTGCATATTTTTGAAGTAAAACTCCCTTGGTAAGCTTTTAGCTCTGGGACTTGGAGTCTTACAGAGGACAAGTGCTCTTCAGCTGCTTGCTGGAAGCAAAAGGTTCATTGACGCGAACCTCTGTTGTGTGCCCTGAAGCCAAACAATACTCATTTCAGAAACAGCCCGGTGCTAGGAGTGACCTTTCGTAGCATATCCTTTGGGGCAGGTGCTTGGCTCTGGTGCTCTGTGTAAGTCCATGCCTTGTCTTGGTTTTGGCTTTCTTTGCCTTCCAGTTTCTGGCTCACCTTGGTTCATCATGTCAGGTTACTTTCATCCTTGCTGCCTGCCAGGATGGAGCAGGTGCAGAGGTAAAAAAGGTACCCCGTGCATAGCCTGCTTTCATTGGCCAGTCCAGGCCAGTGGTCCCAAAGCCTGTAAGCAGAGAGAGAGCTTGTGACCTTCAGTGACTCTTGCCTAAGAAAGCCCTTTGTGACTTGTCCCCTAGCAAGGTATTAAGTGATGCAGACTTGTCTCTCTCCAGGCCATCCATCCAGCCTGTGGTGGAGAAGAGGAGCTGTTTGCTGTGCTGGCTAAGCTGTGTTTGACCATCCTGCCATTTGGGCAGACCTGCTGCCTCAGGCAACCACCCAATGCATCTGCCACAGCTTTGCAAAGCAGCCACAGCTTTCATTGGCATGGACAGAGTCATCTGTCCTGCATAAATGGGGCTGACCAGCCTCTGGCCAATCTCTGCACCGCTGGGGTGTTTTGTAAAGAGCAAGGGACCGAGTACTCCAGTGATGTGATTACAGAGCTGAATTTAGTCACTGTAAGCAGTGGCTCTGCCCTGACATGGTTGCCTTTGAGCTTCGAGCTAGAATGGGTCAGTCTCCCTCCCCATTTAAAATCACCTGAATCCACAGTGTCAAGCAGAGTCACGATTTCTGTCACAGAGGCAATTTTTTGGGTGCACATCATTTTAGATTCAGTGGCTCTGGCAGGCAGCACATAGCTGAGGTGTCTGAGAGTCTGCCCCAGCGAGGGAGCGCTGGGTGGGGCAGATCTGGACTATGCAGGTGTCAAGTAGTCATGCTTTTCACTCTGCTCTTCCCTGACAGCAAATACAAGCCCAGAGCTTGTCCTTGGCTGACTGGTAAATGAACCACGTTTACTGAGGAGACAGCCAAGGCAGTGTAAACCTGTATTGCCACTCACTGGCAATAACCTGCCTCATTGCATGTGCTTTGTCCAGGCCAGTGCCCCATTAGCAAGGTGGAGAAGTAAAAGGAGAATGCACTGGCAATGCAGCTGTCTCTGTCTCTAGCAGGTCTGGAAATGTAATGGTCTTAGAGATGCACATTTTCCCTTCACCAGAATGTCAGAGATTTAGAAAATATTCCCATCTTGAGGCAGAACCAAGCTGCCTGTATTTTGAAAAGAGTGAAAACATGAAATACATGGCTCAAGTCAGGAAAAATGTTTTTGAAGTGTTTTATTTCCATTGTAAGCTTTTATTAAGTGTCTGCAGAATTTTTATTTACAACAACTAAAACTTCTGAAATGACATATTTAAATAATAGTGAAACTTCATTCTCTCTCTGGTTTCTTACATAGAGACAATCTTCTCAATTCCTTTCTACTGCAAGCCCACGTTTTTCACTGGTTTAAGTGAATCCCTACTTCTTGCTTTAAAAAAATCAACTGGTATATTGTAAATCTGCTTCATCCAATTAGAAAGATCTTTTGAGGAACTGCAAAGTCAGGGAATTTATCTCTTGTATGATAAATGATGGCAAAGGGGTCACCACTGGATATAAAATTAATGCCAGAGCTAGTTTTTCTTAGCTTCTAGCTCAGTTTTAAATGCTAGTAATTCTGTCTTTGGGTTGAGTCAGGAGACACAGTAAGAGGCCTCACAGAGCACCTAGAAATTATTTGATTGTGAGACAGCAAACAAG
The DNA here is from genome assembly GCA_035583155.1 of Acropternis orthonyx. Lineage (NCBI taxonomy): Eukaryota > Metazoa > Chordata > Aves > Passeriformes > Rhinocryptidae > Acropternis > Acropternis orthonyx. The sequence continues at coordinate 11,376,460 of JAWWEU010000163.1, read as the reverse complement.
CAGATACACATCCCCATGTTTTACAGTCCTAACTGCAAGCAAAGGCATTAACTTCTCATTCACTGGCAGTTAATTCCAAATCCATCTAAAGGGCTTTAAGAAAATACATGTTCTTGAGCTTTACCCTCAGCTAAGTCTCCTGTCATACTAGGTCTTGCAGCTACTTGATTGGGGAGGCACCTAACAGCTCAGCACCACAGTAAACCTCTCCACTCCTTGCAGCATGCATTGTTTTTTAACTAGCCTTTGCTCCAGCTCTGTGTCCCTAGCACAGGAAACTGTCTCAGTGGTGATAACCCACTGAAATCAGTGGAGTTACAGTATTATATCTGTGGATCTGGTCCTTCAGGCTCCTCCTTATGTATGTCGTGCCACAATGTCATCCTGGTGTGTGACCTGCTTCCTCCCGTGCTGGCATCTTAAACTGGCTGGATGTGTGCATATTCATATGTATTTTGATTGTAAATGATACCTGTATTTGTTCGAACAGTTCAGACTGAGGAAGGATGAACTGAGGTGCAAGGGAAGTGGCCCTGCCTGACCAAGATACAGCAGAGGAAATCTCTGCCATAACCAGTGATAACAAACAACAGCAATTACTCAGTTAAAGCTAAACCCACCTTATCAAGACTGTCAGTGTAAGAGGCCCTTGGGATTTTTGTGAGAAGGAGGAACTCCTAATCAGTGCAAAGGCAATTGCTTCTTTTTATTCCAGGGTTGAAGTTGCCCCAAAATTTGCAGATGCTAATTTTGAAAAAGAGAATCATTAGTTTTCAATAAAGAATTTGCTCCTTAGGAGCTGGAGGGGGGGAAGGACTGAAAGCATTTCCTCATACGGTTTAGAGTTCATTAGTGCACCCATCAGGGAACACGTGTGAGAAAAGTGAAATCAGATAAATATTCGTTATTTAACCTCCAAACCAGTAGTTCAGAAAAAAAAAGCAATTTCTTCTAAATCTGAGTTCCAGGTGACTGCCTTTCATCTGAGTTCCATTAAATTATTCCCCTGCTAAATTCTCATGAAATAGGCTTTTTTGCTCCAGCAGACGTTGACTGCCTGAGATCATTTTGAAACCAAAACATTCTGGTTTTATTAGTAATGATCCATCTTCCACCCTGGTGATATGAAGGGCTTGAGGAAGGTATTTGTGCCTCAGTGTCAATCCCTGTTTCTTCACTGACGTGAGGGCAGGCTGGCTGAGCTGGTTCCTGCTTGTCTCCCTGACTGTGGGTAGTACTGGGGTAAAACAGAAAGACAAGAGAGCACCTAGTAGTGATTCTACCTGCAAACAAGTCAAGAGGCAGTGTCCTTGGCCTCAGGCTCACAGCTCAATCTTGTAGCTAGATCCCTCTCACCCTCATTGCCAATTGCAGTGTCTCAGCAAGGTCTCCTCTCTTTAGTCTCAGTTGTGATAATTTCTTCCTTCCTTGGTTGCCCCTTGTGATTCTTTCTCAGGGCTTATTTAAGTGTGGCAACCACCAGACACAATTTTTCTGCAGTCTCCTCTTTATTCTGGACTTACAGCAAATTTCCTACACAACTCTTTTAAAAAAACCCCACAGATTTATTTGCTTTTACTGACTCTGGTCAAAGCAGCTATTCTGAAATCCCATAGGGATGGAGCATTAGAGGCAGACAGATGTGATGAGCTGGAGCTGTTCCACATACCAAGTGCTGCTGGTTGAAAATAGCCTTGACCTTTTTATAAACCAAAGTATTGTCCAGCCCTGTTTTCACCAACCTGATATATTAATGTGCTGAGGGGAGTGGGCAGAACTGCCTCAACATTTCCCAGGTGGCCTTTGCTTGGAGCATGTTTGCCTTAACAGATTTCTTCCTGTGCATGAACTCTGAGGCAGAAGGAATATTTTATAAAACTTTTTATATCACTGTCCATGATTTTTATGACAAATTGAGCTCCCTTGATGTTGTACCTCTTCTCTTCCTTCCTCTCCTTGGTGACCTCGCAGCCATCAGTGCCTGAATTCCTGCATTTACATACCTCATTTTCTCTCTGCTGTCTCTGAGGAGGGTTCCGTATCCATGACCCAGCATATGTGGCTTTAATGCTAGCTACTGCAGGCTGAAGGGCAGTGCACGTGACATGAACAAATTTGGGCCTATCTAAATGTGTAGAAGGTTCCAGGAGCCTGGGATTCCCCGTCAGAAGCAGCAATGGAAATGGCAAGCTTGGTTTGGGGCTTTCAGGCTCCTCTCTAGCCAGACACCAAGGGTTTCCAGGAGCTGCACGGTGGGAATGAGCTGGGTTCCCTCGGCAACCAGATGCTACTGAGGTTTGGGACCCAAGTGTCCTCACTCCAGTGCAGTCCTGCGAACACCCAAGGAGGAGATTCTTTCTATGAAACCATTTTACTGCAGCTTTGGCTCCACAGGAAATGCAGAACCTAGGTGACAGGAGCATCAGGCTTTTATTCTGAAGGGATGCAATGGCATTTTATCATGTCCTCGAAATTATTCTGTCACAAGCATCTTGAATGCCTGGTTTATCTTCTCTGAAATGATCAGTATGCTGCTCATCAATCATCCTTATTTCACAACTAACATACTGCAGGTGGTTTAGCAACCAGAGCATTTGGACCGAAGTTATTGCACTCTCCCGAGCCCTGTGCCTGAACTGGAGGGAAGCTGCTGGTGCCTTTGAGATGTTTGGGTGCGGTGGGGATGGGGGCATGGAGTACTTGAGTGCATGGCCAGCCTGCCAACTGTGCCAGGCTCCGTCCTTCTGCAGCATTGGCAGCTCCTGGGAGCAATGAATTTCAGTTTTACAGTAGATTATGAAGGCAAAGCTGAAGAAAGTGAAAACTTCTTTGCTTTCTCAGACAAAGAAATCAAGGTTATTTTGCCTTAGAAACACACCTCTACCTGCCTGGCTTGCTCCTACTTCACTGCAAGCTGCACTTGAGTGGTACAGTGATTCTTTTACGTGTAGAAAGTGGGGTTGCCTGAGAAGTGTTCAGCTCTCACAGGAGGACTGGCGTTTTGGTACAGCTGAATAGTCAGCACAGTGAGGTTTTCCCCCTGCTTGTCATTTATCAAAGCCTAAATCTTATTTTAGGCATTAAGCTGAATATGAGTTATTGAAAATGCATTGCATCAATTCTCATTGCTGATCACTTTTGTTAATTTGGCTTGATACAGCCAAATCCTTTGAGTTGCTTTCCATTCCCCAACAGGGAATGTAAAAAGAGGAGGAAGATCTAGGGCTGAGAGAGACCAGGTCTGGCCAAGCTAGCTCCAACCATGTACTTGTTTTAGCTGTCTGTCCTCCCTGTAGGACCAGCTGTTTCTTCAGGAGCCCCACTCTGGAATGTGTGCAAGTTGGGAAGAGACCACGCCAATAATAACTCTATACTTGCAAAGCCACTGAGTGGTACAGAAAATACAGACGACTACCTAGAAATACATGAAATTATGAAGTAAGGAGTTAATGAATCCTCAAGAAGCTTTAGTTTTGCACAGAGAAATCAGAGAGGGGAGTTTCACTAGCACATTTCTCTGGCCAAACCCACAGATGAAGATTAACTGAAAGTCTTCAGGGACACCAAACAGAACAATGTTACTGAGAGGCCAAGTGCCTGTTTTGGCATTTGTTCTGTGTAGGTTACCATGGAATACAAGTGCTGCTGTGGGTACACGAAGAAATAACCTTGTGTTCATACCCTACATTTATCTCAGACATATCCTGAAGTTTAAACAGTTCAGAGTGCTCTTTTGTATTGGACCATTTCACTGCTTTCTTAATGGAAATCCCTCCCTCTGGGGACACTCCACTCACACCTTTATTTGAGACTTGCTGCAGAGATTTCTGTAAGTAACGTGCTTTAGTTGTGTTCCTCTTCTTTCCGCATTCCCAAGCTGGGAGCGCTTGAGCAGACAGATGTCATGTGTGGAATGGGCTGTTTTGACACAGTTGTCCAAAATATCCATGAAAGAGCTTTAGAATGAGAGTTGTGCAAATCTGTACTGCAAACCTGTTTCTAATATGTATGCCCATCCAGGCGAAAAACTGAGAGGTATATGATGTAACCCTATGTGTCCTGCTGTGGTTGCATGTATTGCAGATCACTAATGCTGTTAAATATCTGAAATTGTTTGCAGAAACTTCTTGAAAAATTGTTCTGAAAATTGTATAAGCCTAAGGAAAAAGCATGTCTGTTCCCAGAGGGGGAAAAAAGCAAAAGGCAGAAAATGAGCAAGCTACTATTATTTTTTTTTTGTGAATTAATCACCCACCTTCAGATCTGACAAAATAACTCAAGAGGAAGCTGGTGTCTCTTTTTACTCTATTTTCAGCCGGTGCAGGAAAGAAAAATGTCAGAAGTCTTTCTGCAAAGCCTGTTTTGATGAGATTTCCAGCCAGTTTCATGAATTAAGTTGGTTTGGATTAACTGTGAATAAGTCCTTGGGCAGAACTAGCAAATCATAGGTTCATTGATCACAGACACTTCTGTGCATGGCGTCTGACCCAACACTCAAAGGCAATGAGAAACCTACTGGGGCAGCTTATCCAATAGCTGTGGAGCCACTTCGCAGTTCCAAAGCAGCTGGAGTCAGCTATTCCCAGACACTGGAAACTGGATGGGAGTGAAATTTGCTTATGGTCATGATTTATGGAGTTTTGCATCAGGCCCAGGGGTAAATTCTCTACTGCTCATTTACAAAACCGGTATAAGAGATGAGACCTAGTAAGAGTCAAGCTCATCTTTTCCTCCTGCTTCTCTGATGCCTTATTTTCCAGCAGTAATTAACAGGAATGGATGCCTACTTCTTTGGGGATTGTTCAGCTGTGGGGGCTGTTTCAGGTCTGTCCCCCAAGGTTGTCTCCACAAATAACATGTTTTTTAAGTTATGCCTCTCTATCGATCCCCTGTCTGAACAATTACCAGTGGTGCTTGCTCTGAGCCCAGAGGTGTCTGTAATCAACCCCACAATGATATTCAAGGAGAGCACTATTTTAAAAAGCTGCCTCTCCCAAAGCATGCTCTGTATTTTAAATGTGACAGGCTACATGACAGGACCTGAAACAGAGACATTTGAGAAAGCTTGGGAAATTCTAATCCTTGAGCCTGAGCCCAGCCATACTTCCTGACTTTGACTTGAGAGCCTCTGATTCAAACACACCATTTTCACCTGGTATCCATATATTTATCATTCATGCAGAATAGCCACTGTTCTAAAGATCCCTGTCTTGATACTACAATGTAATACTCTGCCTGACAAAACCATAAAATCTGATGGCTGATAAATAAAAATCATTGAGAATGACTGTTTTGTTTGAGCCATCAGTAACTTCACCAGAGCTGTTAGGAAAACAGCTCAGTTGCTCTGAAAATGGCAAAGGAAACTTTTTTGTATTAAGTAGCTCACTTTGCCTGCTCTGCAAACTCCAGCTGAGGCTTCTGGGGATCAGATTTTCTGGAGGTGGAAATCCAGTATTGAATGTCTGATGGGGCATCAAGGCTACCAATTCTGCTTGTGAGGCTGTGTGAAAAGCTAGTGTGTGTGTTGAGAAGTAAAAGCACTGACTGAATGATCCTTCAGGAGTTGTAGACCCAGTTCTTGCTTCTGTGGCTGGTTTTCTGCACAACGTTGGGATGGCTGCACTTTCTCCTTGTCCTCACATGGGCTCAGTTGCTGGACCAGTCCTGTAGTAGGTGGAAGAGAGTAGGAGAGATCAGGGGTGCCTGGAGTCAGCAAAGAGCCAAGGCAGCAGGGCACTGCAATCCTTATCTCCATGGAGGCTGTCACTGTGCTCCCATGCAGCTGTAGCACCAGTCTGTCCTTGTGGAGCCAGATGCCATACAGGAGATGGGACTTTCAGGGAGCATCCTTCAGGCACTGGTTTTCCTTCAGAGCTTCTCTTTTAGAAGGTGGATAGTCCTCTGTCACTTTTTCTCAGCCTGGTGGCAAAGTTACTTGGGCTGACAACCCTCAATTTGGAGGTTGATGCAGCAAGACAGGTTGGAGTGAGCCTGTTTGAAAGGATTTGTGCTGATTAGGGTCAGCTGTTATTACCACAGGGGCAGTTAATTGAGGAGGTATCAATAGACAGCAGACCATCTCTCTAATTTTCATTCCTTGCCTGTTATTTAACAAAACTACTGAGAGGAAGGCTGCATTAACTTCACTTTTATCTTTAATTCTGTGACTGCAGTAAAAGCCAGTATATGAGAAGCCACTGAATACAGGATAGAATTGGTTCTGTAATAATAATAATAACTTGTTTTCCCTCTTTGAAAATAAATATGGTCCTTAGTAGAGGGATTTACCCATTGCTGGCAGTCAATCAGCCAGGACAATTTGAGCTCTGAGTACTTGATTAGAATAACTTTAAGGAAAATTGCCTTCCTGAATCAAGTAAGGATCCATTAACCTGATGAAACAGGATTTGCTTATCTGAGAGGTTAAGACTCAAAACACAGCCTCAGCTGTATTAGATGAGGCCTATTTTAGAATGGAAAGTAATAAAAACACTATCTGTCATGTCTAGTCAATCAGACCTTGTATAAGAGAGGAATTATTCCTCTGACTTTACCATTATAAGATCATCTGTTTCTTAACAATGGAAAGTGTCAGGAATCCTGAAAACTGGTTTTATTCCCTCAAATTATTTCTAGCTGCCTTTATCTCAGAGAGAAAGAATATTAATCTGAGTTTATACAGGAGAGAAATATTTCTAGATGAATACAATGCTAAGGCATTCTGTGTTGATTCTCTAATGATTTACTGTTAGCAGTAAAACTGAATGGGAGATGGAGAAAAAGTGCCACGTACATTTTGCTTCTGAAAGTTATTTCTCTAAAAAAAATTTCTTGCAAGTTGCTGAGCACTCAAAGGTTCTTTAAAGTCGCTTGCACGTATACCTCTAGTGTGGCCATCTGCATCTTAAAGGACTGGCATGGCTAGGTGTTCTCATGTAGCCTAGACATAACGAGAGGTCATGGAAAAGGTGATTGCATTTTTAGGACATGGATTTATGAAATATAATAAACATAGGCACTGATGGATTTCTCTGATAGTGAGTACCAGTGTGCTCTCCTCTATTCACTGAGGAGCGCTTAGAGACATATAAAGGCTGAATGCCAGACAGCAAAGGCAGCTGTGGGCACAGGAGATGGAAAGAGTGGTGAAAAGCCTGTACCAGCATATCCCCAGCACCACTGCTCATCAGCTGGGGTGGAAACATCATCTCCCCTCGTCACACACCAAAGATGAGACTGCAGTGGATATATTAATGTACACTACTGCCTGCTGCTTGGGCATGTGTTGTGCTGCCACCCAGCACATTCAGCACTGCTCTGTAGCTTCTGGGTGGCCATAAGCTGGAGAACACCAGAGGTGGTTTTTTGTGCCTCTGGGAAAACCCTTTCTGTGTTCAGGGTTGCTGTTTGCACAAGAGAAGCAAGAAGAGTGTTTGCAGGTGTATGATGGGCAAGATCCCAGGAGAAAGGAGACAGGCTGGGGATAGAAGAGGAGGGTTAAAACAAGTGCTTAATTCAGCATTCAGTCATAGCCAAAAGATGTGCTCCAGTTAAGCCACTGAGACTGGAGACCTGGGAGAAAGGCATGTTGAGCACAAGAAAGACAACATGGGCTCTGGGGTAGCATTGGAGAAAGGATGAGCACTCCTGGTCCCACTGATGTCAGGTGGATCAGATGCCACTCAGCTCCTAGAAAAACTGGAGGAAAGTTAGCATGAGAGTGAAGAATCACAGATAATTTTCCTTTCTATGAGATTAAAGCCTTTCTCCCTGCCGAACTCTGAGGGGATTTGTCGTGAGTGCCAGTGGAGAACAGACTGCCTGGGCGCAGGATGGCCAGGACAAAAGGAATTGTGCTACAAAGCGTTAGGGCCCCTGGAGACCCAAACACTGTATGCCTAGATCAACATTAAAGAAAAGCAAAAAAAATAATCTCCAGTTTTGTGCCAGTCCCTCTAGGACCTGATGCAGGGAAACCCCACATGATTGCGTTTCCCCCTGGAGCTGGTGAAAACTACTCCCACTCACTGTGTTAGCAAATTGATCCCTGTGGTCACTGCGGGGGGAGGCTGAAAAGAATGGATGGCACTGCAAGCTTGTTATGAAAATGCAGGGAACCAGAGTTAATGAATCTTGGATGAGCCCCTAATCTCCCTGGCCCTTGGTGAAGAAAGCTGGTTGGAGAGGATCTGATTAACATCTATGGGGAAATGACAGTCCCTAGAATGCAGAAGGTTGTGCCATATCTGTCAGTTCTTGCATCTGGGAGGGGCCACTGTCAGCTGAGATCTCTGTGGATTAGATCTGGAGAGTTTTTTATCAGAACAGAGGTATTTTTGGGATTTACGTGTTCTGTCTCCCTGGCAGCTTGCCCTGATGAAATACTGATTACACAATTGCAATGTGACTTAAACTATAGTGAAAAAATCAGCTGCGTGCTGGGTTATGGTGAGAATACCCTCTCTGTGGTGGCAAAGATTTGAAATTGTGGAGTGCATTATGTCTCCTGACCCAGGGAAACTTGCAAAGAACAATGAACAGGCTGTTTACTGTGGGTGTATGGAAAAAAATTTGAAAAACTGGAATTAATGCCTTCTCTGAGATTCTTCTAGTCCTGTGGCCGGATTAATGAATGAAACCACTTGCTCCAGATGTACAGGGGATTAGTGATTAGTGCTGCTTGACTCTTGTTTTGTGGCCAGTGGAGTTAAGGTTAGGTAACTTGAAATAAGTGCTCCAAGGGCCTGACAGGTAGCGTAGTCAGAACTGAACCACAGGGTTCTGCTGTCACAACCTGAAGCTGTGCCCCCTCCTTCCCTGCTCGATAGATCCCCCTGGTTCCAGGCATCCCTGTAAGCCGGTTGTCAGGAATAGAGTAATTATAGGATTTCTGCTTTCTCATTATCAACTGTGTCTTGCTGAATCGAGTAAAAGCAGCATTTTACTCGGGAGCTGGGTGGGAGAGTGTGAGGAGCACACCACCAGAAAGGAGCTACTGGTCAGCTGAGGGATCAATGCAGAAAGTGAAATTCCCAGTGCAGCATCTGTCCCAGAAGCTGGAAGTGAGCATGGAGAGCAGGGCACTGCATCCAAGAGGTGACTGAGACACTGGATTCAACTGTCTTTCGGCGTTCCTCCTGACCCAAGGCTGCTGCAAGCTTTGATGTCTTCAGTAGCTGAGCTGTTCCTCAGAGCCTGTGGCTGTTTTTCATTTGCTGTGATAATAGTACAGGCAGGGCAGCTTACCATCTGAACTGCTGGGCTGGCATGCAAGAGGTTTCAGCGGAATCTACCTTCATCAGAATGTTTTTGCCCTCTTTTGTCCCTCTCTGAAATGGAGATACCGACGTCTGCTCAGTGAGATGCCCTGAGACCTGCTGCTGAAAAACACTGTGTTAAGATCCTACTTCTGAAACCACCAGGGAGAAAATGTTCTTGTGACACCAAATGGTCCTCGAGTGTTTTTCCAAAGTTCTGCTTCTCCACATACATCTTTCTTCCAGCTGCAGGGGCCTCCCACCTTCTCACTGCATGAAGGGGACGACCCAGCCTCAGCACCAGGCAAGTGGATTGGGTAAACCTGCAGATTTTTCTGTTTCCAGGCTCTCTCTGTTATTCAGAGGTTTTGAACAGAGAGCTATGCCTGAGCCAGACAGGTGTGTCGTTGGGTGTCTGAGGGACTAGCATACCTTGTGACTATCAGAATTGATCACTTGCACCCTTGCAAGTAAAGCAGCACTAACTACTGTGTTAGAAACTGAGCTCACGTGCCCTCGCACACCAATCTTGGCTCTCCTTTTCTGGATTTGTTTTTTTCAGACCACTCTCTCTGTTGCTGACTTTACAGACCTATGTGAACAGTAAAACTAGCTATTGTTTCAATTATGGACTGTCTCTAAGAAGCAGGCAGCATTCCTAAAATGCTTTAAATCACTGTAAAGGGACTAGCAGGAAGGGCAGAACGTAGAAATATCCCAGGGACTGGACATGTTCCCATTTGCCTGGGGAAACTGGATGGACGTTTTCTCTATGTCTTGAACTTACTAAAACCAGTGCTACCAGTCAGCTCTGAGTCAGTGTATGGTACCTTATACTACAGCAAAAAGTACACCTTTGGAGGGAAAAATAGCTGGAAAAGAATTCTAGAGGCCACTTAGTCCGTCTGCCTACTGACAGCCTGATCAGTTAAATTATTCCTGATTTTCTATGCAATATATAGCCTTCCTTGGTATTCACTTACTGTTAGTCAGTGATCTGTTCTGAAAGATCACAAGTCTTATTCTGAAGCCATCTTCTTTTTTTTTCTTTAAGTGGTTTTGTGATACTCTCATCTTGAGAGCCTACAAAGTAATTTAAATTCATGGTTGTATTTTGTTTGTGCTGAGTTTTCCTCATTTCCTGCCTCAGCTCTCTCGTGCCCTGTGTTTTGCTTGAACATTCCCTCCAACGAAGAGAAAAATCCTAATTTTTCCTTGCTATGACAGCCTCTTAAAAAGTTGCTCAGAAATAAAAACTCTTCCTGATGTGGTCCTCCCCCCTTCCCCAATCTTCTATTAGAAGTCACAAGCTAGTGAAGCTTTTTATTTTTCCCAGCAACTTTTCTCCCTCCAGCTTTTCTTCTCTATTGCATTGTCTGGCCTGTAGTGTTCGTATGTCTTTTCTGCTTGTTTTTCACAGTGCTTGCCCAGAGTCTTGTACTGCTGGCTTTGCCATGCTGTGCTTTGTACTTATCTATGCCATATCTTCTTATAACGTGACTAGTGCTCCCTGGATCCTGACCATACTTCCTACATTCTGGATTTAAATCCTTCTTACCATTTATCTTTTCTCTAATATCTCTTCTGTGAATAGCCTGCTCTTTTGTAGCCATTATTAAAGTTTTGCTTCAATCCTCCTTTCACAAGCCCCTTGCAATTTGCCATCATCTTTTTATGAGTTGTTCATGCTGTTCTTCTTCCTTTCACTTCAGACTGTGCATCCCTTGTTGCTCTGTCAAATGAATCATCACCTGTAGGAATTTATTCCTCATTTAATTTTGGAGTTTATTCTGTGATCAGCTTAGGCTGCTCACTATTGCACATATAAGTAGCTATTGCTGCATATTTCTCTTCAGTCTTAAGTTCAGATGTCTCTCAGTGTTTCCCTAGGGAATCCTTATAGTCCTCCGACCCAATTTCACTGGATCAATCTTTGCCCAGCTAATAGCAGAGTTCATCAGGAACTGTTAGTAGCCTTCACTGTATCTTGAATGTTGAGGTGATGACGAGAGACATGGGGCCATGAAGCAGGTGGGACTTCAGTGCAATGAAAAGGGGAAGAATGCAGATGGCTTCAGGGACATGATGTGTGCTGATGGAGACCCCATTTTGCTCTACTGCTGAACCTACAGAATTTCACTTTAAACTGTTTATGTATCTGCAGAAAATACCTGGTGTTTTCTCCTGCAGAGGAGTTGCCTTAGAGCCTCTCTGAAAAAAAGTTACAGCAGTTTAGAGGAGGTTATGAGAGAAAGCAGAAAGGAGTAAACAGCAGAAATGCAGTAGAAAAATAATTGGTTCTCTTTCAGGCAGCTCATGGCTTTAAGGTGAAAAGGATCTGGGGGAACAGCATGTCAATGTTATGTCTGCATTCCTACGTGGTATGTGAAAAACCAGGAACTGAAGCCAGTGTGTCAAAAGGTGATGAAACCCTGTGTCTTCTCCCAACCATAACTACTAGATGCTCCATCCCTGGAAACATTCACAATCAGGGTGGACAGTGCTCTGAGCAGCCTGATCCAGTTGAAGATGTTGCTGCTCATTGCAGGTGGGTTGGACTGGATGGCCTTTAAAGGTCCCTTCCAGCCCAAACTGTGCTATTATTCTATGATGCTGAAAGACATGTATAGTTAAGGTCAGCTCTTGTAGCTAGTGTACAGTGTCAAAAATGTGGATTTAGGGCCAGCTATGGATCCTGCCTAGTCACAGAGCCAGTCACTCTCCACGTCCAGTAGTAGTAATTTTATTGAAAGGTAGTGTAGCTGCAGTGCAAAGTGATTGATCGTGAATATCCATGAAAGGTGCCATGCAGCCTCAGAGACTGTGCTCAAGAAAGGCAGATTCCCTATGACATCTGGGAGCTGAGCAGAGAGGACTTTAGAGCAAAAAGTAAATGAAAATTTAACTCTTTTATTGGTGGCCAAAGGACTGCTGTTGTGAAGTGAAACATTAACAACAGGGTGAGAGTGGGCCAGGATTGCTCAACGAGGTTCATCTTCAGGCACAACAGAGCTGGGGTTGTCCAACGCGCAGGAAGCGTCCGGCATGGCAGAGGGGGACGGCACGCCACAGGCTGCCAAGGAAGACCAAGCTGGTGAGAGAATTATAAAAGATTTCTTCTTGCTAATTGTAGCAGAAACTGAAAGTAAAAAAAGCATGAGAAATGATGAGAAGTTTCTTGGATTGTTACAGGCTGACTAGAGACCAGGTGACAAGCAGTTAAATACAGATTAGGTCCTTGATATTGTTCGTGGTATTAATCTAAATACCTTTACAATTTTGAGTCTATAAAGGCTGGGGAATAGAGAAGAGGTGTGGGTTTTGAAGGCCTGTGGCATATTTTCCTGTTGTTCAAATGATTTTATATATCATTTTCTTAAATTACTTTGAAGTTTGGGAGAAGTCTTCAGGCAATGGAAACCAGTCTTGATCTGTCTAAATCAGTTAAGCCCTGCTCTTTCTTGTGATCAAAGAACTGGAGAAAATAAGCCAGATGAGACCTGGAGAGGTTATCATGTCCTTCCAGGGTCTTGTCATTAAGCCCTAAGTGTGGCTGGCACACATTCATCTACCTTCTTAAAACCTTATCTCAAAAATAGAGGAGAGAAATACATATATGGTAAAAGGGCTATAAAAGTGTGGCCAGTGTCTATGAATTAAAAAGAAGACTCATTATTAAGAGATGAGTGTGGCTGAGCTGAAAATGAGGAAAGGATTGTACCACAAGATGAATGCAGGTAAAAATAAAGAGATTAGTTGAATATAAACAGATTAAGGTGCACAGTACTGCAGCAGGGAGCTGCGAGAATATGGGGATTGTAAGAGCAACAGGAAAATGCAGATTCTCTTCCTGAGGATCTGGGAACCAGAAAAAATTAAATTATGAACTGAAAGTCATAGCAAAATCTATTTGTAGGAACTTCTGGCTATGCAAGGCATCTGGTAGATGAAATATTACATTTAAGCATGAATCATCCTGCAGACTCCCCACTTGCATAAAGGATAACTCAGAAAAGAGGAAATTTTACAGAATGCAGTCTTTGCTTTTGTGCTTACCAGGTGAAGTTGTTTGGTACAAGATTTTCACAGAATTTCAGGAGCACGTCTCATCCATCTGCCTACTCTGGGACAGAACCTGATATTTATCCAGTCCCTAATATTCTTATGTAACAGACATCATGGGTTGCCTGAATCCTGCAGCCCCAGCCACACCACCTCTGTTCCAGTTCTTCTCTGTCCTTGCTGGTAGGGAAATTGGAAAAAGTGGTTCCAAATCTTTACTGAAAATAAAACCAGTTATTTCTCTCATCCTCAATGAAAATGGAGAATAGTTAGTCTCTGTGGCTGTTTTTCCTGTCAATGGATAGGAGTAGCATTTGGTAGTCTTCCCCAGATTTCATCATTTTCATTCCAGAGCTGCAAAATGGTTTCTTTCACTTTGCAACACCATTTTGAATTCATACCCTATTCTCCCCCATTCTTCTCCGTCCTGGTTTCAGGTACAAAGGAGAGCAGCACGCTGGCTGTGCTGGTGTTGTCTTTGCTCATGGAAAAGCTGAGGTTGTGCATGTTTTGTGCTTTCCTAATCTGATGGAAAATAATTGATAGTTATTCTGAGCGAGTTTTCCGAGTTGTCCACTACATGGGTTTTTCATTTGGACCTTATTTCCTTGTGAGACACTGGAGATACTAAAGTTAGGATACATCACATACAGAGCTGCTCTGGCTGTTGCACTACTTATCCTGTCACCAAAGAATAAAACATCATGTTTGAGAGCATTTTTTCCAATCTGAAATGGCTGTTTTGTAATCCTTATTCTCCTTTTGGTGCTTACAAGGGATTATCTGATCAAGTATCTCTCTGGCTATGGAGGAGCACACCTGTATTGTCCTAACCTGCTTTTTTAAAGGCGGTGGTGATGCTTGTCCTGCTTCTGCCCTTCACATAGGAAGTGGCTGAATATATGATACTCAGCACTTGAAGGTGAATTTCATCAACATCTAATGATCCGAGCACAGTTGAGGTATCCAAATATTATTTAAGTGTTTTTTGCCCTTACTCCTACTGGTTCATTTTAATGGTGTTGCGCATCTTGTTGCAATTTACTTTTTTTAGTGGAAACAAACAAAAAGGACACAACTTTTCTGTCTTCTCTGGATGAGCTTTTGTTTGCTTGTTTTCTGCTTTAAATAACAGCCTTTCATTTTCCTTCCTCTTTCTCCAATATTGACAGCATTTCTAACACCTTTTCTTATTGCCTTTTGTGTCCCCCTGATAGCTGTAATTCATTTTGTGCCTTAGTTTTGCAGCCTCTACAGTGCTGTGTTTGATCCGTTTGTTTATACTCGTCTTCAGAAATGCCACCTTATTTCCATTTGTGGTACAATTTCTTCCTGATTTTCAGCCCAGCCGCACAGGTCTCCTTCTATCTAGTATTGTTCTGTATTCGTATCTGAGGTGCTTGCAAATTTATTCTCCTTAACTTGTTTTTGCTGTTTGCTGCAAGTTACCATTTATTGCCAGACATTTGTATTCTTTTTCTCCCTTTCTGCCTGAAAAGACCTTCTGGCAGCAAATGGCCTAAACAGCTCTGCAGTGTATTAGACAAGTAGTATGTTAATCCTGCTGACTGATAGAGTTTTTCATGCTACTGTTAAAAAAAGTAATCATTTAACTTACGTGACACACGGGGCTATATACACACAGAGGAAATATAGCTGCAGAAGTCTGAAAATACTAAGGCATCACATTGCAGCAGTGTGGGAGCCCTGTGCAAGAGTCAGCGAAACCTTTTCTGTCTTCTTTCTGTATTACTCCTCTAATAAATCTGCTGCTGTGTTTGCTCTGCTCACCTGTCTGTGGCAGAATACAGCAGGTTTCCTCTGGGAGTTGTATAGAAGTACTTGGGGCAGTAAGAGATGCCACCAGACGGCTCACAAATATTGCTGCTGTCTCTCACACAGGGTCAGATTTGCAGGGTGTCAAGAGTATGTGCTAACCTGGCGTGCAGCAGACAGGACCAATGTGCACAAGTCCTGTTCCTTGCACTGCCCCCAACTCTGGGTCTGCTTCTGAGTCACTCTTGCCCCTGAAATGGGCTTGACAAACCCGAGCTCCCTGGAGGCTGGACCCAGTATTGTGTGGGTGTGCAGATCTGGGAGGGCTGAAGATGAGAAGCTGGTCTGTGGCAGTACAGGGAAGGTACTGCTGCTTTGCCACTGCTGTGGAAGAAGAAAGGAGTAGGAAATGGGTAGATCATCCTGGCCCCATTTGAAGTTTGGGTTTCATATTTAGCTGCCCAGTCAACTCCATGTTTAGTTGCCCAGTGAGCAAGAGTAAAACCGGATCCCTGGGGATTTTCAGAGGAAGCAATGCCAGAGCACATAAGGGAATGTGGAGAGTAATTATGCTTCCTCTGTGCACTGTCAGATCTGATTCCCTTGACTAAGTGCTCTCTATGTCTCCTTAGCAATAACTGAAGCCAGATTAAGGATCTGTGGTGTGAGCAAAGGCCTGTTTCCTGGTTTATCAACTGCAAACCTGGTTCTTGTGGTACCTGAGCACTATCAGCAACTCGGTCCTGGACCTAAGAATGAGTTTATGCAGACTCCTTGTACCAGCTCTGATTCTGGGTGTGGTCTGTGCTTTGCTGATAAGAGAAATACTTGGGAAAATTCTTTGAGCATTCACCTTGTAAAGAAGCCAAGTGTAAGGGGGAGAATAAACCTCTGCACTGCGCCGAGGATCGTGCAGAGACACAACCACTGAGGATAGTTTATGGGAAGGTTGTGAATTTTGCTCTGTAATTGCAACTGGCACTGGAAGAATACTGATGAAGAGCTCCACTGTTCATGTGGGAAGGGCATGGAAGGAAGGACATCAGGGTACCCGCAGGAAGCTGAGCCCACATAGCTGCAGGGGAAACCCTGGGACTTCCAGCACAAGTAGGTTGCATTTGCCAGTTTAGGGAGCCCCAAGGTGTTTTGGATAATAGAAAATAGAGAAGGGCGCTCTGGCTGCTCCTGGGTGCTGACTATGCCCACTTGATTAAACTGTTCCATGGGAAAAAGCAAAGTCATTCCAGGGAATTGATGTGGGAATGAACCCTGGGTCACTTCACTCCTGGGGTAGCAAAGAAATGATTTAACACAGTGCAGGCATCCATGACATCCAGTGTCCAAGGGTTTGGTGTGATGAGCATTTTAGTAGTTATAACTTGCAATGTGTGGCTTTTCACCAGAATGAGATCCCTGCAGGGTAAACCTGTCATTACCACGTTGGGAGGGAGATGCATACTCTGCTCCTAAATCCACAGGCTGTAGGTGTGTCTGGGACCGGGGATTTTTATTCAGCTCACATCTGTGCAGTGTACAGTGCCGTGCTGGCCTGGCGCACGTACCATAGCTGGGAGCGTGCCAAACAACAGGGAGGTCTGTGCCATGAAGTGCTGACAGCCCCAACCTGTGAATGATTTAGGCTGTGTTCCCTGACTTTTCTTGAACTCTGAAGTTGTCTTTCTGAGCAGCATCTCCCTCCCCTTTCTGCCCTGGCTGCACAAATGTGCTCAATTAGGGTTAACTCAAACTGAATCAAACTTCGTGCCTGAAGTTGGAAACCTTCCCAGTCAACTCACCACAGCCACATAGCATGGTGGGAGACAAGGCGAGAGGGGAGATGAACGCTTTTCAGAGAAACGAATCCAAGGAAACTTTGTTCAATTTTATTTCTGCAGATGATCCCCCCAAAGGAGATTTCCCTCTTCGGCAAAAATCCCCGGTGAGTGTTACTGCTGGTTTCCTTTGCTTTGCTTTCTGCTCAGATTGCTCTAAACATTGCAAGATCTCTCTGTTCTCTCCTCTGTTGTGCTCTGGCTAGAGACAAACACCCTTTCTTGCAGAGCGTTGAAATAAGCATTAACAACTCAAGGAAAAAATCCCTTCACTAACCTGATTAAGTTAAGAAAGTGCAGCTTAAAGGGGAAACATGGACTGTCTGAATGTTTGGGGAAAAGGGTTTTAATTGCTGCCTTTTTCCCGAACACTACTTTCCCTGTGGGAAAGGACTTCTCTGAAGTGGAGGGGAATGTTGTGTGTGGGACAAAGAGGGTTGACCCCTGCATTTGCTTAGTGTGATGAAACCCACCAGGGAAGGGTCCCCAGACGCTGCAAAGCAGAAGGAAAGACAGGGATTGAGGACAGGCCACTTATGAGTGTTAGAGCCCAACTGTAGAGTCAAAGCCTTGGTTTCACATCTTTGGCTCTGATTTCAAGCCTGAATCAAGTGTATGTATTGGTGCCTTGCAGGCTGGATGTTTGTGCAGGTTTTCAGGCTAATTGTGGTTGAGTGCTTGACCCCTAAAAACTGTACACTGTGTTGGCTTCAGAGGGAACTTGGCTTGTACTGCAGCTGCTTTGACTTGCAGGATAATATGTAATACTTGGTCTTAAAACTCACAGTCATGTCATTAGCAAGCCAACTATTTAACCCACAATTATAAATACTGTGCAGACATTAACTGTTGGATATCCAGAGCTCCTTGGAAATATTAATCTTTATCTCAATTTGCAACTAGTCAGCAGGAAGGAGAGCTGAAAACAAACGTCACCTGTAGCAGGCACTTTAAACCAACTTTCTTTTTGCCAAAGACACGGACTACCCACTTCCACAGTATCTTTAAGAGGTCCATAATCCCGCAGGTCCCAGGCTTGCTGTGGTAGCTAAGCATTACAGACTATCTGTGAGTTCATGAATCCAGGCTTAACCTCTTTGCTTTTGCCGGGGCTCCCTGCTGAGCAAGGAACTCCTCCACGAAAGCGAGCAAACTGCACCTGGCTCTCCGCATGGAGGAAAGCTGCCCACTTTTGGATGCTCAGGCAGGCCACAGGCAGGTCAGTGATGCAACGGAGAGAATACATGAGGGTTTCTGCAAGTGCGAATACCATCTCATGTCACACAAGCCAGATGGAAGTACCTCTGCTTGTAAGTTGTTGTGTTTGTAAGCACTTACTCAGGGTCCTGGCTCAGGTGCCTGGGGAGGTTTAGCTGGGAAGTCACCGCCCTCTGCTCTCTTTTCCCTTCTTGCCCCTGCTCATCTGTAGGGTGTGACCATCCCAGAGCAGGAGTGGTTGAATTGAGTAACTGCACCTTAAACCACTGGAGCTGAATCCACAGGGGCTTGTGCAGTGGGTGAGGAGGGGTGGGCTCAGGCAGCAGCGCTCCTGACACCCGGCCACCTGGGTTTGAACAGTTGAGCTCTGCATCTCCATCAAATGTTATTAAATGTCACGAGTACTTAGAGTGTGGCCTGTGAAAGAGAGGAAGTAAAAATATTCCTGCTGTACAATTTTGCTTCCAAGTTCAGAAAATGCCTCCCAGTGCCCACAGGAAACATAGTTTGCCTCCTGTGGCTTTTCTTCTTTTACTGTGATAAACTTGTTGTAGAAAGGTTTTCTGTGTGTGTGTGTTTGTGCATTTACAGCTTATATATCCCACCACTTTTAGGCTGGTCTAAAAGCAGGAGGCCCCAGTGCTGTTTCCAAGGGAGCCCACACTTTCTTACAAGCCATATGCTAAGCATGATGATTTCAGAGTAAATAGCAAATGAAATGGATAATTATATATTTACTCTAGTAAAGCAAAAAGTCCAGGGGTTTCTTATTAAAAAGGCAACCAATAAATAGTGAGAGAAATATATAAATAAAAAAGGGACAGAAGTGTTTGTCTTTACAGGTGCTTAGTAAAGTAATGGAAAGTGGGGTGGAGAGTTGTGGTTTGGTTGGGTTTTGTTTTGTTTTGGGATTTTTTTTTTTGTTTTTGTTTGTTTGTTTGTTTGGGGTTTTTTGGGTTGTTTGGGGTTTTTTTTGACAATCAGTCTCTTTTGTTGCTCTTTTATAATGTTGAGCAAGACAACATTATAAGCTAGACTCTTCTAAACTTGATGCCGTTGCTTTGGGAATCCAAATAAGCCTGGGTCTCTTGGTGGTGAAATAAACCTGAATAAACACATCTATTTTGGTACCTGTATTTGCATTTGGGACTCTGGGAAGAAATACAGGAATTCATTATTTCTGACACGAGGCACAGAAGTGCATGTGAAGAGTTCATCTCACCATGGCTGTTTAAAACCATAAATATAAGTGCAGCTGTTAATATCTCCCCCGAGTCCCTCACCAAATGCATGGCCATCCCCCTCTCCCACTAGCTGGCAGAGGCTGGGCAGTGCTGTGAAAACCTGCTTTCCTGTGGTGAGGCAGTGGAGCTACTAAGCAGTTGGAAGCTGAAAGCTGCTTAGCTTGGACCGCTGTGGGGGTAGCAAGAGGGAGAGGGGCCCACATAAGGTCATGCCAAGACTCATCTGTTTAATGCCTTACATTTCACTTGGGAACTGCTGATTTTAGCTGGAGTAAAATCAGGTTTAGTGAAAGAGTGGCTCAGACAGGTTTGACAGTCCCATTGTTGCCTTTTTTTGAGTTTTGGTTAATAAATTGGATTATCCATAGCTATGCCAGGAATCTTGGAATATGAAATGGATGCCATGTCTGAGGGAGTGCTGGACACAGGGCTGATGTTTTGCTTTGGTGAATGTGGTGGCACAGTTTGGCACAAGTGAGGTGCAGAGATTGAGGGCAGTTGTCATATGGGAGGGACAGCTTCACACATGGAAGCAGACAGCAGATCCCGGGGGACTCCCAACTTCTGAGGCAAGCTCTGGGAAGAGGGAGCATTTTTGGGGCAGGGTGGTAGTTTTTTATGAAGAGTTGAAGAAAAGGCATCCAAAGGTGTTTTTTCATCTCAGTGACTTTTTGCATTGCAGTGGAGAGGGGTTAGCACCTTTCCAGTGGAGTTCTTGGAGCTACAAGCATGGTGGGCTGCTGATTGCCCACAAATCCCCATGGCCATCCTTACTGGGCCCATGTCAGCCAGGCTGATTCACTGGGGAACCTTAATTAAAGCAAGAGTGGTGCAAGATTCCCCTCTCTCCTTTGAGTCCAACCCACAGTCCAGTCAAGCAGCAGTGGGCACCTGGTTTTTGAACTCCTCTCCACCATTCAGGCACTGTGGGGATATGTTGCTGGGGTAAAGGCTTTCACTGAGCTGGTATGTTCTTGTTTGTCTCCCACAGAAACTCTGTGGCTCCAACTACCCCCTGAGCATTGCCTTCATCGTGGTGAATGAGTTCTGCGAGCGCTTTTCCTACTATGGCATGCGAGGTATGTGGCCTGTGTCTTTCCCTTTGTAAGGTTTCTATACACACTGACCTGGTGTTCCAGAGCCAGGCTGTATGTGGTCTCAGCTGTCTTTCAAAGTATATTGGTATTTTGGAATGCAGGTATGAACAGTGTACCCTGACATTGTTGCTATATCTGCTCTGAGCAGAAGCTGGGATGAGAGGGCTCCAAATATACCTTCCAGTCTAAATTTCAATACAATTCTCTATATCAGACCTGGTGTTCTAGTGTGTGATGTCTTTCATAGCTGTGTACAATCAGCATGTTTGGGAATTGAATCTTACAGGCACCTAATCTGCAAATAGAAAATGTGCATAAACTACAGGTTATGGCAAGATAAGCTAGAAAAAATATTTTTTAGGTAAGCATAAATGTTTATGAGCAAAGAATGCCTGATACTCAGATATCTCATTTTAGCTTTTCCTGTGTCAGAGATTATGAGGAACAGGTCTGAAAGCACAAATCTTTCCACAGCAGTGCTCACAGTTGCTAGACGAATCAGTGGTTTTCTTGCCACCGTGATCCTGCTTACCTGCAGAAATACACATTAATTATCTGATGTGATTTGCTTGTTTCCTTTTAGCTGTCCTGACACTATATTTCTTAAGCTTCTTCCACTGGGATGAGAATCTCTCCACCGCTGTGTACCATGCCTTTTCCGCGCTGTGTTATTTCACACCTGTCATCGGAGCCATCATGGCAGACTCATGGCTGGGGAAATACAAGTAAGTGAAGACAGCTCTCTAATTCAGTCAGCAGGCATCGACACCATGCAGCCTGTGCAAGGACAGTGCTGTGTGTGCTCCCAGTTTTGAGCTAGCTCAGAGTGCATCAAAGACACACTTGCAAAGGTCAGCTCCACTTTGTTGACAGATGAACAGCTGATCTGTTTGTTCATGCTGTTCCAATAGGCAACGAAGTTGGAACAAATTAATTGCAACAAGCATGCTTTTCCCCCACTGTCCTTCCCTACACAACTTCAGGAAGCTGAGATGTGGGCTGATTAACCCTCAGGTTGCCAAGGTCTTCTTCTGAGAAGGATTCAAAGATAGTGAAAAAGCAATGTCATCATGTAGATCTTGCAGTTTCAGATGAAGTGACACTAACTAGTGTCCTTACTTAGGCCTTTCACGGCATAGGGAATGTGTGAATGCACTCATTTTTATGCCTGAGAAACCTCAGTTCACGCAAATCATCTCCATCAGAACATAACCATGTAAACTCTTCCTGAGTAGGAGTCCTCTAGGCGCTCTTCCCTTCTGGTGGTAATTTGTGGAGCCATCATCTACCCCATAGCGGTGGTGAGCAGCTGGATATAGGACTTTCTTTGCCTGGCACTGTTTGTTCACTGTCTGAGGAGTCTTAACTGTCAGGGTGATGAAGTGCAGCCAAACTCTTCTCTCTAAGACTATGCACATCTGGCAGAAGAGTCTCAACAGGATATAAACAGCTGCCATATGCCTTTCCAGAAGAAAGTTCTTAAGGAGTTATCAATGTTCTTTTTTATTCTATTCTCTATTTTAGTCATTCTCTTGTCCCTTTGAATGAAAAAAATATCAGTGGGAGTTTATTAACTTCATTATTTAAGGTCACCTAGCAATGTTCATTGGTATTTGAGGATGTCTATCTTGCAGCATGATGTTGTGAGAAGGTAAATCCTTATACAGATTCTGGTGCATTAGGCAAAAGACTTTCCCTGGAGTAATCCCTTAGCTTAACAGGAGGTGGCTTTTATTGTAGTTGGACCTTGGCCGATACCATGAACAGGATAACAGATTAGAGGGGCTTTTAGGAATGATCTGATGTGGCTCTAAATTAGCTGTTACAACCAGGGTTTGAATGCATCAGGGACCACTTCCATGCTTGAAGCTCAAAGGACTTCTTGTATCTCTGTCCTAACAACTCCTTTCATTCCTCTGTATGTATCATCTGCACATAAATATGTAGATATCTCTTAATCCTGAAGGTGGTGAAGAAATATAATACACTCAAGAGCCTAATCATCCTACTCAGATTTCTTCTTCTCCCTCACCAACACATGGGAGGCAGATAGACGAGCACAGTCCTTCAGAGGTACTTGGGATCTAAAACAGATTTACAACAGGGAAACCATGCTCCTAATCCAGGTGTGTTGGTTAGTGGCTTAAATTTCTCTAGGAACGCCTTCCAGCCAAGGGGTTCACTTAGCCACATACTACAAAATGGCACTTATTAGTAATCTGGGAGCTGAGTTGGACCTGAACAGTATGCTCCTCTTTGCAGCTTTCCATGCAAGACAAGACTGGAACACTTTTAGTTTATTCTACTCACTAACATCTGCAAACAAAGCATGGACTATCCCCCCTTAATATGAGCTCATTTGCCTGTCTGTTTCTTCTGGTGCACTCAGAGTTGACACAAAGGAATTATAGTTGCCCACTGTACCAGTGGTGGAACAAACTAGTTCCTTGTGTGTCTGCCAAGCAGAGCTGCCATATCAGGAAGCACAGGCACACTCTGTTTTCAGATTGTACATCACCTATCACCTTCAGTCACTGCTGTTTGCTTTCCTCACAGGACGATCATCTACCTCTCCATTGTGTATGTTGTTGGCCATCTGATAAAGTCAGTCGGTGCCATTCCATCCCTGGGCAACCAGGCGGTTCATGTGTAAGTAGCTGTTGAAGCCACAGTGCTGTAGCAGGTTGTGATAGTAGTTGGTTTACTCAGGACTATAATTTGATTAACCTCCATCGGTCCAGGGGCTGTGCATGGATTACGTTCATCAGGGAAGGGCTAGGGGTGTCTGAGTAAGAGCAGAAGGGTGGATCTAGTGTGCAAACACACTAGATGGAGTTGGGAATCTCCACAGAGATTCTAAACCCTTTGTCACAGGCACCTGTGATCACCCCTCTCTACTATACCATGCTACTGAAGTTTGGTCTCCTCCATCCAACTGCCTGCAACAAGGCTCATTCCTTCCTCATTTCGTCAGCATAGCTGCCCAGCTCAGCAAGGTTCCCTGGGGTGCATGGGAACACAAAACCGAAAATACATTTTCTGATGAGAAAGAGAAGGGAGAAGGGTCTCTCTCTTCCACTGGGTACAGCCCTTCTTGCCCTCTAGATTGTGAGCTGGTAGGCTTGTCAGAGTAGTGTCTCTGAAACCACCAAGCTGGTTTTGCCTGTGTGGTCATAGCTCTAAAGAAAAGCACGTGCAGGCAGCAGCACTGGTAGTTTACAGAACAGTTTTCTTTTGTCCCAGACATGGCCAGTCCTGACACTCTTGTTCCCTGCAGACATAATCTGTCAGGCCAACAAGGGTATTTTGAAGACCACTGGGAAGTGAAAAACACCCAGGAATGAGCCTAATTCAAACAGTTTGTCTGCACTTACCCAGGATGGAAGGCTATAGGAAAAGGCGTTTTCCCTCCCCCGCTTTTCCCCCCCCCTCTTTTTCTCAATTGATCTGTGAAATCTTTTGTTGTCATATGAGTGAAAAATAATCCCACAGATCTTTGATCTCCTGTATGTCCATTGGGCCTCAGAACAACAAGAAACTGACAAAACCAGTTTGCTTAATTGAGTGGTACTGAATGCAGAAATTAGGACAGTTAATTTGTTTTTCACACTTAGCTGGGTCATCATCACTGCCATGTGCAAAAGGCAATGTTATAAGAGGAATCATGGTGGAGTGACTCTAAAATGCTCTCATAAGCACTGGAAAGCTATTGCAATGGTGTTATTTTTTTCTTGCATGAAGGGTCCTGTCTATGGTTGGTCTGTTTTTGATCGCCCTTGGAACGGGAGGTATCAAGCCCTGTGTCTCTGCATTTGGTGGGGACCAGTTTGAAGAGGAACATGTAAGATTTCTTTTCTTTCCTAGAATCTCCTGTGTCTGCTTACTTTATAAGGATGTTTATATGTTCAAATCCTGTTCTGCTAGAAGAATAAGGGTGAGTTAGCTGGAAAAGGTGTAGTAAGATGTGAGGAAGGATAATTTGCTTAAGACTTGAGAGAATCTAGAAGCTTCAGGAAAGCAAAATGACAGCAGAACAGGACTGATACTGGAAAGGATACATCATAATTGCATCAAATCACCTAAATGTTAATTGGACATCAGAGTATTTGAAAAGTCCTGTCTGGCATATCACGGAACTATAGCCATTTCTGAACCAGCTTAACAAGGGTGATTATAATGCACTGCAATGGAATACAGCAAATGAAAGAAAAATAATTTTATCACCAGCCTATGCTTCCATGGGAATTTTTCCTCAAATCCTAATCTGTTTCTTAGGAATTGTTCAGAAAGGACTGTAGGAAATCCCAGTCTTTTGAAAGTAGTACCAGAATGTTTTCTAGATATTCCAGAATGGAAAGTTCTGAAGAGTTATGAAAATGTTTGTGTAGCTCTGCTTGTGCTCTGTATCCTGTGAATTGTAGTCCAGTTGCTTCGTGTCCTCTTTCTCTGTCATGAGCGCTTAGCCCTTCATCTACACTAATCTCAAACTCCCATTATGCAGCACAGAGGCTCAACCAGGGATAAGGTAGTGATTAAAGAAGCAAAGCAGGTCAGGAAGTGCTAATCCTCAGGCAAAATGCTAAATTTTAAAATTGACCTGAAACTGAACAGATTCGTATTGACCTAAAAACACAAATAAAAATTTCCATTTTCTCAAAGACTATTCAAATCAGCAAGCTCTGTGCATGGCATAAGTCCTCAAATATGTAGAAGGCCACTGCTACAAAATAGAAGTGTTGGGGTCTGTGATGAGTAGGATTAAATTCAAAGAGGATTATTTAGGAGTGACGGTATGAAAAATTGTTCCAGAAATAGATCTAGAGAAATACTGGAAAAGATTATGACCTTTGGGAGTTGGAAATTCCCATCAATGGAATTCCAGTCCTGCATTGAAGAAGAACATTAGAATAACAGTCTGTTAGGAAAGGCACTGGTAGAGTTCGACAAGAATTGGCCCCTTGGCCTTGGACAAGGAGCCCCATGGGGCAGTTTTCTCTTTGTCTTTTGCAATGCCTGTAGTCAGCATTTCATCAACTAATAGTATAGACTAGATTAAATTTTTGTGAAGATCTGTGCTTTCTGCATGTGAACTGTGTGATGCTGAAGTAGTGAAGCTTATGGCTGCTAAGGAGTAACAGAACACAGGATGTTTCATGGTCACTTGTCAAAAGCAGGTCCTCTTGCAGGCGTGACCATCCCATACTGTCAGTTGGATCCAAAAGGATTCTAACAGGTGTTAGAGCAGCATTTGCAGAAGTGCTACTTCTATGAATATTAATAATTAATTATGTTTATCCAGCATCTTTCAATTACCACCTAATTACAGTATGACAATATGTACCACTTATCTTCAGAGTGTTTTATAGACTTCAGTTAATGAATCTCAGCACCCCAATCAGGCACACACAAATTATTATCCCAAACTTACAACCACAGCTGAGTTACAGAGAAAAAACCTGAATTGCCTGTGGTTATGTGGGCCTGTACCCATTCTCCAGCATTCAGGCTGCATCTCTCCAACAAATTTATCAAATAGTAAGGCTCAAACATTCACCTGTGTGTTACCTTCAAGAAAAACTAATTTAGAGAAAGAAAACTGTAAAAAGCATTCTGATAAGGACAATGTGTTCTGCTCTTTTCATTCTTTTCAGAATAGAAAGTTTTCTATTTTACTGTTTTGAAATTACTTGGTCTTTCAGAAGAAACAAATGTTTTATGCTATGTGATAGGAAGTTTAAGTTTTCAGAACTGGAATGAGAATTTGTGAGGAATGAGAGGATTGAGGCCACCAGAATATTTGTTTGCTCTGGAGTGCTGTTTGAGGGGACTTATGTTTTCCTTCTTCCACTCCAGGTAGGATGAAATGAGTTTTGAAAATTCCCTATGAAATGAAGCATTTGATTCTCCCTCAGTTTTCAGTACACCAATAAACTTCAGCTGAGTCCTTAAGTGTACAGACTTAGTTGTTGCATCTGAAAACTAGGGATGAGGTAGTTTTGTGTATAAAAAAATAAATTGCCTCTGAGACAAGTTTATGTTTTGAGGTAAATTCACGACATCAGTCTGATCCTCTTTTAAGTACTTTATGAGTGTAATAATCTTGGGTCTGCCACTTTGAGAACCATACTGCTACAAACAGTTATGGAGAGTGATTTGGCAGGGGGTCAGATAGGGGAAGTAGATTAATCTACAGGAGTTTTCCAAACATCTTTGTCCATGAGATTAGGAGTCCAAGTTAAAAATGCCTGAACAAAATGATATTTATTATATGTTGTATGAATGTGGAGCTGCTGTGCATATTAATTAGGGACCAAAGCTGCTTTCAAACAGTGCAGTATGGTGTTTAAGGTACTAAATAGCTTTCTCTTTGTTTCTTTATTTTCTGGTTGCCAAGGAGATCAGGATTATCCTGTATGGTACATTTTCTCAAATTAGCTAATCCAAATCATGTTGTTAATGTACGTCTGCCCTAATGATTAGGACTATAAGAAAGGAATTATTTTTTTCCAAACAGTGTAATTATTTTTGTAGCTTTACTCTGACCAATTTTTTTTCTGTTACTGAAATCTGAAAATGTGTAAATAAGATGCTCCAAATTCTTTATACATCACTATTCTCTTCTCTTGCCACTACATTCTTTTCGGTAATTGTTGCTCTAGACTGTATCAGGTCAAGAGCTGCATGCTTGAGTTTATTACAGCTCTCAGAAATTCTGAGTTACTCATATATATGAAGGGTTAGAGACATGACATAAGATTTTGGCTAGAAGAGAGCAGGACTGTGAGGACTTTACTGCACCACGTTTGACAAACTGTAGCAGGGCTACTCCAGGAGTGGGAAAGGTTGCTGAGGCTGCTCATTTATCTAGGTTTCCTTATGATGACATGTATCTAATCACAAAGGTACAATGAAAAAGAAAATATGCTTTTACTAGTTTAGCAGTAGAAAGTTTCAGGTAGTCAAAACCATCATTAAGGACAGAAGTTGAGTATAACAGATAGTAAGACCCATCACTGTTTTCTCTTAACCATTGGAACATGCCATAGAGATGATTTTTATAAGGCTTTCAAATTCTTTAGTCTAGGATAAATAATTTGTGAGTAATGTATGGAGTAAATAGCCTTCAACACCCTAGGAAATAAAATTGTGGAAAAGCCAAAAGCTCAATTTGATGAGGTCTTCATAACATAGAAAGCCCTTAATCCAAGTAAGCAGACTCCTTGGTGGGTGGCAGTGGGAGATGAGGGAGTCCTCACCCTCAGCTTCCCACTACTTTACAAGGGGACATAAAGAAAAGCCCTCCCATGTCCTCCCACCTCCCCACCTTCCCTGCAGTGAACTCCTGTGATAAGAGGCTTCTTGCCATATGAAGTAGCAATATTTCCAGTTGGCTGCACCATCAGTTACAGGAAGTTTTGTTATGTTTTTAGATCCCTGGATTCATTACTTAAGACATTATTTAAAAGCTGTCCTCTTTTAGCTGCCTGCAGTTTGTCACATTTTCTCCAGTTTTCTAGCCTTTTGAATAGTGTTGTCTCAGGGAGCAGAAGCAAGCAGGACATATTAGAAGGAAAGGAGACAGAAAAATGCCCCTGAGGAATTCCTCATGCTCAGCTAAGTTAAAGTTTCACACTCAAATGATGTCCAGGTCATAGAGATGCGGCTCAGTGTGCTCTAAGGAGCTCTCTGCCAGGCACCATGACATGTCTGAAGCAATTTTCCCCACTACCTTTACCACCTCAAGTGTCCCAGATCAGACATGGATGAGCATGGGATAGGTCAGGTGCCCTGCCCTTGTTTCTCCACTCTGCAGGCCTTTAGCACTGTACAGGCACGAGACTGTGCATGAATGTCTCTCCCACAAGCAGGGAGAGACTGCCCTCGATTGAATACCCTCACATATTACTTCTGCAAAAAGGATCAAACTCTGCATCAAGTTCTTGATTCCTTTCAAATTAGGAATTATGCAGGAGGAAAGAAGATCAACAGGAATTCTTTGTATGAACTATAATGTGTTACAACATAAGTTAAAGTCTCAGCTCTTTCTCTTGGAGTTCATCCCTCCATCACGTTCTTGAATTTGATCCCCTAGATTTAATTTACCCTTTTAGTTTGAAGTTGACTGTCCTCAGCTTGGTAATCTTCTCTCCGATGGATACTTCTTATTTGCTGGCACTCTTCCATCTATGCTGTAATTACCAGCTTCTTAAAATATACAGGTTCCTTTTTCTACACAGGAAAGGAGGAGAAAATAACATAAAGAGCTCAAACATGGGAAGAAATTATGAGCTTGTCAAGCCATGCCAAATTGTATTGAATTAGGTGACAAAGGATCTGAATCATGCTACTTGTTCTGAATAAGTAAATGCTCTCCCCTCCTTCCAGTCTCACAATACTCTCAAAGCAGTGGCTTTTCCTGTGAAATGCCAAAAAGCCCCAAAGCGCTTCTGAAGTAACATGAGCTGATTTGTGTGAGCAGTTACCATCACCTCAACACAAGCTTGTTTGCTTAACATTTTATGCACTTTGTGTCAATATTTACTCAGCCCTCCTAACAAGAGAATTGATAGTGTTCAATTTGCAAGCCCAATGCTGTGTGTTAGCCATGACACTGATATTGTCTTCTCTTGTTTTAGACCTCGGAGAGAAGCAAGTTCTTTTCCATCTTCTATTTATCCATTAATGCTGGAAGTTTGATCTCCACGTTTGTAACTCCTGTATTAAGAGGTCAGTGTTGATTTAGAATGTAACAATAAATTAGCTGCCCTCTAACTACTCTGCTGTGCATAATTAGGTTCTTATGACAACTGAATGGCAGAAATTATATTATCTGTGGAGTGGTCAGTGTATTTCATTTATGCCCTGTTAATCCTGCCATAGCAGCATAACAGATTTATAATACAGGCAGACAAACCACAGAAATTATATTCTGGGTTGTCTTTGAAATCCAACCTGAGCTGCAGAATTAAAACATGAAAGGTGGAAGGACCTACATGGTCATCTAATCCCCATTACCAGTGAAGGACTATTTCTCTGTCTTGCCTGCAGATAAACTGTGGATGGGAAAACATCTCTGCTGTCCTGTGCAGCTGTCAGGGCTGAGAAACTTAGCAGGGCTGGTTCTGAAGTCCTGCCTTCTCCCTCCTACAGAGTGCTCCTGACTTCTGGAGGGCTCTGTCCTGGCACTCAGACATGTCTGCATGTGCCTGCTTGCAAGTTTGCAGCCCTGAGCAACTAGCCTTGAAGACAAAGCACAGGCCTATGCCCCACTTAAGACCTACTTTATATTCTAGCCAGCTTCCGTAAGCTTTTTTAGTCCCCAGGTCTTGCTGCACTTTCTTCATTGTATGGCAGCGCCTTGAAGCCAAGGGGATTGGCACACTCTAAATACAGGCACAGAAGTGGAGCAGCAGGCCATAGGTGATGGGAATGGTGACAGGGGCAAGGTAGACTTCACATTTAGTAGGGTTTTTTTGCGTTCTGCCCCATGGCTTCCAGAAAGCTTTCTTTGTTTGCAGTGGTTATTTTAACAGGCCATTCATTTCACAAGGCTGTGAACAACTGTGTTTGTCTCATGTTTACACCGTGCATAGGAGTGAAGACAAATGCTGTGTCTCTTACTCATTCTCTCTCTGGTGTCCCTAGTTCAGTGTTCAGTTGGGAACCACTTTTGCTCAGTGTAGTCAATGGGCAGATGCAAATCCAGTCCCCTTCAAACATCAAAATCTATGCCAATATAGCCCAGCAGTAAACTAGTTACAACATAGAATTGAGGTGGAAAGGATGGGGAAAGAATAAAAGTGTGAAAGCTTTGCTTGGAAGAGCAAGAAATGAATGCTGTTGGTGGACATTTGGCAGACATGTGAAATGTATACTTCTAGGTGGAGAGGTCCAACTCATTTAGCATGTCAAAAGTTCAGTGTGCCCATGTCTCTCCCAGCTCTACCAGATTTCAGGTAACTCAGTGAAAATAGGTAAATAAATGCTCTGCATGCACACAGCTATGCAGCTGACCATGGCTGCCCAGCTACAACAACAGGAGCAATGAAGGCTTTGTGGATTGGTCTCCTGTTAACTCTCTTGGCTTATTTTAGCCGTTTTGTTATTACTCTGTGTAAGAATGCAGTAATTTCTAACCACTGGCATAGAAACACAGACCTTACTGCTGGCTTGCTGTTTGCAACTGGAGCTCTAAATTCACATGGTGTGAGAACTGAGCTCATCCAGGAGGTGCAGGATGTCAGTGAACTGTAGCTCAGATTGCTCAAACCAATGCTGTAATACACCTGGCTTCCTGATGGGTTGCTGCGAGACCTGACATTTGGAGCAGGCTGTCCCTGGTGAGATTGGGAAGGTGGGAAGAAAGGGAACTGGAGTTCTAAGACTAATTCTGTTCTCCCACTTGCACATTACAGGCATTGGCTTCCACTTTGTCCACTGGCAGGTTGCTATGAAATCAGATTCAGGTTTTTCACTCAACAACTCATGCAGCTGCCACAAGTAATGTGGAAACAGTACTGGTTATTTAGATCTAAGCAAATACAGAATGGCTTCAGGTTATTTTAAATGTTGCTTTCTTTACCCCAATTACAGTTCCTAATACTTCTTTATACCTATTTGTCTGCCCCCCTCTCTTCTACCATTCTCATCAATATCCAATTATCAGCTGCTTTTGCTGGCAGACTCTAACCCTGCTTCCAAATTGCCTTCATCAAGGGAGGACAACTATTTCAAGGATGTTCAATTCACTGTGTCAAGCACCAGCAAAGAAGATTTAAAGCTAGGGGAAGTGACTGATTTAGGGAAGCAAATCAAAAGCCCCAGTAACATGTCTGACTGTAATGAGATGCTTTTATTTCTGACTTCTTTTTCAGGGGATGTGAAATGTTTTGGAGAGGATTGTTACGCACTGGCTTTTGGTGTCCCAGCAGCACTGATGGTGTTGGCACTTGGTGAGTGGAAACAATAATGCTTGTAATAGAAGTTACCATTTTGAGTCCATAGATAGATCAGAAAATGCACACATACGCTAATTCTGCGAGGGGAGATGCAAGGGTTCAAGGTTATCCAACAATTCCACAGTTCAGAACAGCCAGAAAGATCAGTAGTTCAATGATAGTGGGCAGACCAAGGTTTTACTGCAATACTTGATCATGATACTGTTAAGGGGGTGGTCTGATGGATGTTTCACAACACAATTTCTTTGCTCTAATGCAAAGGAAGGCACCAAAATGATTCTTCTCATGGCTTGCAGCTTTACCTATGAACAGGCTTGGCCTTTGAACTGCAATCTGAGGAGTCCTCAGAGTCCCACAGCTTGTAAAAGAGAAGTTTAACATGCTGTTTCTAACCTTTTCACGGGCTCTATGCAGCTCTGGGCCACCTTTAATGTCTCAGACTTTTTGGTGCTGAATCTGTGTGCCACAGAAATTGCAGAAGGAGCCCAACGAGATGTTACTTTGTTTTGAGCTGTCTCACTTGGCTTGGCCAAATAATTCCCACAATTACAGTGACAATTTCTTACTATGTTGCAGTAATAAGTCCTTATTGTCCAAGTGTGAGGAGGCAGCCACAATCCCCCTGCTCCCTAAAGCTTGCATCTTAGCCCCATTAACGTACTTGTCAAGATTTCTTCCTTCAACCCTTGTAAGATACTCAGCACTCTCCTCATTCTTACTGTCACTCCGTGGTAGCCAGTACAGAGGACACCCCATTAGCTTTAGTTTAACAGCTGCAAGATGCTGAGGAGAGCAGTCCCCTTATTACACTGCATTTGTGAGCTTTTGGCACAACATGGGGTGACTTCTCATTCAGATTGTTAGCTTCAGTGAGAGACCAAGCAATTGTGTGATTTTACCACAGCATCTGTGATTTGAAAAGTTCATCCCCCAGAGAATGTGAATGTTTCTGTCTCCACTCACATTTCCATCAGGGAGAAGAGTCAGTAAACTGAAGAAATGTCGTCACGCCACAGCTAACATTACAGCAATTATTTTCAAAAAAGTGTATGGTTACGGGCCTGAGAAGCTTCTGTTTTCTCCTGTGGCCTGTTCCTATCAGTTTAAGGCAGCACTGGCTCCTCTGTGCACCATTGTGTGATGAATGTTTCTAGCAGAGTAGTAGTTGCTCAGGAGAAAATGAACATGTAAATATTGCTGTTTCAGTGAGGGCATCAATCGAAATGTGTTTTTAGCTGGTGTCCTGCTGCCAGATTCCATGGCCTGCCCAGCAAAGCAGTTCTGTGTTCTTTTGTAACATGCTAAAACGCTCTGGGAAGTGATATATTTGACTATGTGAGCAGCATGCAGAGCTGGATAAAATACCCTTTCAGCCCTGACTGGCCCTCTCCCCATGACGATGGAAAGCAAGGATAGATAGAGGCAGAATGAAATTCTTACAGAACAAGGTTTTCTGGGCTGGTTTAGTTTCTGAAAGATGGGATAGACTGATACTATTTAATTACAAATGCCAAACCTAATGCAGGAACTTCAGCTCCCAAAGGAGTCAATGGCATTACCAGAAGGTATGTCAGCAAACCTAATGAATCACCTTTCAGAGGCACCAACAGCTTCACAGGGAGATGCTAGAAATTAGGTAGTGCAGCTACCCACTCTGGGTGACTTTGCAGAAGTGCAAAGTGCAACTCATCTAAACTGACTTCAGAGGTCTCTCATGGGTCTGCAAAGTCAAACCTGGATGCTAAAGGTCTTCATAGGAAACAGCAAAGGTGAGTCCTCTGCAGAGTCCCAGACCTCCTGTGTTAGGAAAGAGGTGCCTGCTATTGCCCACTGGCTGCGGACTGACAAGACAATTGGGTTAGTTTAAAAGGTTGAGGTTGGTTTATTATATGGATTTCATGCTCAGCTTTTATTGTGCTTCTCCCTGCTAATGTCTTTGGAATTGCAATGTGCTCAGAGGCTCTCACAGAGCAGGATAAATGATACATAATTAGGTAGCTCTGTCTCTGACAGGATTTTAAAGTCTCAGTCTAATATTTTTTGTGCTTTGAGGAAGGAGACCAGGACAGAACAGTATCTTAAATTGTAGAACCCTTTGTGGAAATCATAAATAGAGGTAATTTCTGTTAACACCTGTATGCGATGCAGTGACCTTCATGGCAGTTTCTGTGGAAATGTGTGTGAGATGCAAGGACACAGAGCCCATGTTGTATCTGGATTAATCCTCCCACTCTTGCAGTGAGTAAGGGCCTGATTTCCAACATCAGGTGCAACAATTCAATGTGGATTGTATTTTAAGTTTAGTCTACAAAAAGCACAGATGGAGTGAAATTTTAAATTTTGATTCCCAGCATGAATCAGAGCTGCCTGTTGTTCCAGAGCAGATCATAAGATGATGATGGTGACTTCCTAGGGATCACACTGCCTCCTGTAGGATGTTGTGTTTTCTTCCATCTGAAGGCAATAAAGAATTCCTGTACATTTATTTAGTTAAAAGTGCAGTCCTGTAAGCGCCAAGGGCAGAACATTTCTGTTGATAACAGGGGTGGGGGATCCTTCCCAGAAGCTAGTGCAGGATTGAGCTTCAGCCATGTGAATTCCCATTTGGATTATAATACTTTTTCAGTTGTGTTCATTGCTGGAAGTGGACTGTACAGAAAAACACCACCACAAGGGAACGTCTTACTGGAAGTGTGCAAATGCATCGGTGTAAGTGTGTGCCATTCTCTTTTTCATGCATGACTCTGAGGTTGCAGGACAGAAAAGTGCAAAGACAAAGGGGACATGGCTTTTGGAGTTCTGTATGCCAATTCTTCTGGGTATCTTGCTGATGAGCTTCAAGGAATAAGAAACTCATTTAGGTCCTAGTTTATTCTTTCTACATTTGAATTGTTTCTCCCTAGCTCCATGAACTATTCAGTTGATGTCAGTACAACCACCAGTGGTAGGTGCTGGTGGAGAATGAACTGAAAGGAAAATACAGAAACTCACGGAGTGTCAGATATGTGACTCCATTTTTTCAGCTAAATAATTTTACTGAAGTTTATCAGTTCAGCAGACAGCAATAGCACACATTCATATTATGCACATTCAGCATGTTCATGTAAATGCAAGAGACACCTGCTGAAGTTGCATTAGAGCCTTATCAATTGTTTTTCATAGTGTGTGAACTGAATACAGTATGTGGAAAACTACTCTCTTATTATTAGGTGGATAATGATGTTTCTATTTCAGGAAGCTGTTGCTAACAGCAGATGTTTTCTTTTTATCTAGGTCAACCCTAGTGCCAGATTTACCTTGGGGAAAGAGGAGAGATCTTAAAAGACAGGATTTCTAAGTGAGATCTGCCACTCTTTTTGCCAGGATGGCTGTGTCCAGTGACTGGAGCACACAGCAGAAACAGGCTAGGAGTTGGACTGCAATGATCCTTGTGGGTCCCTTCCAACTCAGGATATTCTAAGATTCAATTATTCTATGATTCATTCCCACATCATACCTTTAATCAACCAATGCCACAGAAACTTCCTTGCAGAGAATTCATTGTAAAGCATCCGATCTGAGATTTTTGAAGTACTAAGCAAAACCCCCTGCAGCTTTCTGGCACTACTTACATTTGGGGATGGGGAAGGCAGCCTTGAGTTGGGAATGTGACAAGGGCAGGTATGGCACAAGTGAGTTACTCGTTTGTGTTTCTCCCTAGTTTGCTATTAAAAACCGGCTGAAAAACCGCTCCCCTGAGATTCCAAAGAGAGATCACTGGCTGGACTGGGCATCAGAAAAATACTCGGTAAGCAGTGCTCCACCTGGCAGGGTTGGAGGGGGAAGGGGGGACACGGGCAGAGAGACGGGAGACAGTAACACTGACCTGACCACACCACTCCTCACATGCATGGGCTCACATTTTCGTGTCCCTTCCCACTTCTGTACTCTCCTGACCCTCAATGGACAGTTTAGGTGCTGCATTGAAATGCAGGAAAGCAAACATGTCCAATATCATGAGTAAGTGCAATGAAGAGCTGCCATACAGAAAGCAATAGGAGTTCTCATGTGCCTTGAATCACCTGGTGGCTTTGCACCCCCACCTTACCTTTTTGCCTGTTCCCTTTCTAGAAACAGCAGATTGGGGAAGTTAAAATGGTGACACGTGTTCTCTTCCTCTTCATACCGCTGCCAATGTTCTGGGCCCTGTTTGATCAGCAGGTACAGTACAGTGTGTACAGGTCTGTCTGCCAGCCTGGGTTTGCTCCTCTGTCCTTCCAGGGTAACACCAAAGCATCCCAGGGACACAGAGGGCCATGCTCCTACCGGGTGTCCAGGGGCCTCCCCTGTCACTGCTGGCCATCCCTTCACAGTCCTGCCAGGTGTCTGGCACAGGAGGGTGAGAAGGGAGAATGTGACCTGCCTGCTGACAGGTGTTACAGGGAAGGGAAGAAACAGATGGGGCATAAGGCTTCCAACACTGTCATCTTCTCTGTCCCCATGTTTTCTGGTCCCATAGAACATCTTGAAGGCTTCACAACTGTCTCTTTTCTCCTTAGGGATCCAGGTGGACTTTGCAAGCCACAAAAATGAATGCTGATTTTGTAAGTACTTAATGTCACCAGGGCTGGTAAGACTAGTAGTAACATCACTGCTCTTGCTTTTTAACTGGAGCCTTGCAGTACTAAGAGCATCTGCTTGGTGAATCTGGGTGAGTTTCACTTTTGGTGATTAGAAGTGAGAGGCTCTGTGCAGCCATGTTGGGGTCATCACAGCTCATCTTTGCAAGGAGCAGGGGCTGGGGACCCATCAGCAGCCTGCAAGGTCAGGAGTGCTGACCTTTGGGCAACCAGTCACTCTGTGACCTAGAGCAGGTGGGGTTTTCAGCCTGCTGCCCCCACTGAAGACAAAGAAGTCACACAGCCCTTTTTAAGGTGTATCTAGAGCTGTTGTAGTTGTATATTTCTGCTCTGGCTTACTTGGTGATACATTAATGAAGCCTCTCAAAACCACCAGGAGTCTTGTGTATAGGATAGAGAGGTGATAAGGATTAATTAATTAGTTGCCATAAAGTTGTTCAAAGGTGTGAATGGCAAATGGTGCAAGCTGCAGTCACAGATAAATGTAGATCATCTGTCTGCCCAAAATGCCACCATACAGGGCAAATTTCCAGACTTAAATGTTTTAACAGGTCATCTTGATCTTACCTGTAGATGCTCAGATCAGAATCTAGGATTGTAAATTACCATTTTCCAGTTTAAAATTGACTTAAAGCCCCAAATTTGAGACCTTCTAGGTTACTCCTGTTAAAAACTGGGCTCTTAACATCTTATACTCATTAGGCTTAATTAGTTCAAATGAAGCATGAAAAAGACTACATCTTGGATAATATTTATCCATCTCAGACAAAACAACTTAAGTCCATGCAGTCTTTGCTATGTATATCTAAAATCTTCATTTTCTGCTGATTTGCTCACATGCACTTAGTGATCCATCAGCAGGAGAGATAAGAATCACCAGGTGTCACTATTAACTCTCCCAGGTGCAGAAGGCCATATTCAGGGCTTTTGTTGTCACACCAGCTGGGATAGCTTTTTGGCTTTTGGTTCAGTCTCATCCACTCTCCCCTCGTGAGTTGTCCCAACTCAAGAAGGTGAGAATTAACTACAGCATCGGGATAATCCCACCCTCAGGCTTGTAGCAGTTCATGACTTTCTCTTCTGTAGACAAAGGCTCAGCTAGGAAGTCTGGAGTCAAACAGGGAACGTTTTAGTGTCAGATGAAATATTTGCAGGCTTGTTTCCTAATGGCGCATTTCTATAGTGGGCACAAAGTAGCAGGAGGAGGTATTTGCCTGGTATTTTTAATTGACTCCTTTGCTGTGACCAGCTGTTTTCACTCTCCCAGGAGGCATCTGTGGGCAGAGACAGGCAGCCATTCTAGACTCAACTCAGGACAAGCCTGGCAGACAGGAGACAAACCCCCACAGCACTTTTTGGAAAGATACTATTTCCTCTCTAATTTCTTTCCTCCCCTCCCTCTGCCTCTCCTTCTGTTCATCTTAATGTCAAATGAAAAACATTTCGTGGAGTTCAGACAAACACCAGTCCCTCTCTGGAGACAGGTCATCTGTCCCTTTTGGGGTCTGGGATCCCGCTGTCCATTGCTGTTGACCTTGCCCAATTGTGGGGGCTGGGTATTGTGATGCAAGGGTGAGGCATCTCTTACAGCCGTGGGGACTCTTGGCTCAAACCAAGAAGTCACAGTTGATCAAAGCCTGTGAGGTGCAGATGGAAGGAGGAATGAGGTGTTTGTGCAGCCTACTGGCTCAAGGATGGTCTTTTGCTATCCTTTTGGGAGCTTGGGAATAATGCCAGCAGAGTCACAGGATCCTGAGGCTTGAGAACACTCTCGTGTAGGATTTAGGCTTTTCCCGTTATAGAAGCTGGGAGGGAGGAAGCTCTAAGCCCACATCCCAGCCTGGACACTAACACACCCATTCTTCTTCACTCACCTAGCTCGTGGCTCAGCCAGTCTGAAAGATGGGCCTCAGTTCCTGTCATGGGCTGTGTCACAGCTGCCAAACATCAAGGATTGAGTGTAGCTTCCTTCTGCAAAATGATCTTATTAAACACTGTGTCCTTAGATGACAACTGTCAAGAGCACAATATCAGCTGCTAAAGCAGACATAAAGCATTTGAGGAAAGCACCTTGGCTGCTGAGGCCTCTACAGGACTGGTTGCTTATTTGCCATATGCACTGATATATTATGGTGTTTATGAATCATTTGGAATATCTTTTTGTTTCAGGGAATATATGTCCTTCAGCCTGACCAAATGCAGGTAAAAGATATTGCAGGGTAGGAAATAACCCTTAGAATGTTTTTTCTTTTTCTTTCTCATTTGTATTTTTTTCATGGGAACAGTGGCCTTTCTCTGCTCCTTTTGAATGCAATAGCAGTGCTCCTACTGGTTGCTGTGGTGCAGACTTTGCCTTATTGTACTCTAGCTGCAGGCTTAGTCTTGGAGTTTAGAAGACCCCAAGGAAATCCTAACACAGAGGTTGAATCCTGTAGAATAGTGCAGAAGTGTGGGGAAACATGCCACCATAATAGTTTTTGAACTGGTGCTGACATATAGAGGATACAAGCTGTGTCTCCTTTTAACAGGCCCCTGTGCTGGGATGAGCATTGTTCCTGAAATATGTTGCTTCCTCCACTTCTGCAGGGCAGATGAAAATGTGAAAGCTCCAAGATGGTGCTGTGTTGTCACAGTTGATTACAATTCTTATGCTGAACAGCTCTGGAGAAATTCAAAGCTGTTCTGTTCCCTGAAATCTTACTTCAGAACTGAAACAACATTTCTCTCTGCTTGTTCTCCATCACTCTCTATTTTCTTGCTCTGCCACTGCTGGCAGGCAGACAAGCTGTGTCCCTCCCAAGAGAATTTTGTTCCTGGGGGATTACCAAGATGTGTGGAAGTGCAAGAAATTGCCAATCTCACAGAACAGTGCCTGTTCCTCTGGGATTTTGCTGGAGTCCCAAGATGTTTCCATTGTTGCTGATCTGTTACAAGGTCCCACCACAGCACCGAAGGTCACCTGTATCTATTGTCAGTGGGGTTTGTACTCTTTAAAAACATCATGCTTCAGTTCTCTCTCCAGGGAAACTGGGCCAATGATGCTTGCTTACCTCTTAGACGGGAGGATGTGAACAAAATGTATTCATGCCTATGAAAACTAAATAGCAGAAGCTGTTAAGTTTAAACTATGATTATATTTTAAAAGGAGGTTTTTAAGAGTTTGTCCACATCCTTTCTGTAATGGAATTATTTCTAGAGGACAGTGTTTTATGGGTTTAATTACTGAAAGTTGCTTTCTTGTCACTAAAGTCCCCTTCTTTTGTATTGCAGTTCTTAAATCCACTTCTTATTCTTGTCTTCATCCCACTTTTTGACCTTGGGCTCTACCCCCTGATAGACATGTGCAAATTTAATTTCACGTAAGTACTTGAGGACAATGCAGGTGCCTCCATGCTTTTTCTTTGCAGCAAGTGTGCAGAATAGCTTTTAAGGAGGAGAAACACAAATTTCCATTCACCCTTCCCAGTACTTGGGTCTACTTCAGCCCCAAGAGGCAGCATCACCCTCTTCCATAGATGCTGGAAATTCCAGAGGAGAAAACTCAATGATGTTGGACTCTGCTCTGTACAGATTTTCCCCAAAAGCAGATATGAATAGTCTCACTTTGAATTTGATCAACATGTTCTTCACCTTGTTTCCTATGTCATGCCTAAATAATTACCTCCCGGAAAGGCCAAATTCATGGTCCCATGTGGGCTAGATGTGGTGTTGTGAAAGCAGATTCCATACCAGGACCTGAATTGGTGAATGCATAAGGGGATTTCCATATGATACAAGCACCTTATCCCTAGTCTGTGTTAGCAAGAAGTACAGTGTAATAGGAGCAGACCTCCAGGTTGTTTCTGAGACCCACTCTGTGCATTTTGGGTGACTTTACTTCTGAGTATCTGTGTTCTGCCTCTGTGGACTGATGCCCTGTAACACTGGGAGTATGTCATGTACCCTCATGGAGTGCCTTTGCCAGTGCAGTTTCAGCTGAAAGGAACCAAGTTTCCATGCTCCAGCACCACTTCTCCAAGTGAACCACATCGTGGGAAGGGACAGTGAGTGGGGAGATTGGCTTAAAAAACCAAGCTCCTAAATCCAAACTAAAATGCTGGACAGACAGAACCACATAAAATGGGCATGAAAGGAGACTCAGAAGCCCACTCTGGTGATCCTTTCCCATCATGCTGAATTACTTGCACCTAAAGACATATCCAAGACATTGTCCAGCCCAGCAATGGTGCCATTGGGAGGACACACCTCAGAGGCTGTGCTTCTCCCTGTGCTGCCTTAGTGTGATCCCAGGGCCTGGACTGTGCCCAGCTTGACAGAAACCTTCCTGCCTGATGACCAGTTCACAGTGTGGTTCACGCAGCAGCACAAACTCAAGCACCGATCAGGACTGAATGCCAGGACTAAAG
The DNA here is from genome assembly GCA_035583155.1 of Acropternis orthonyx. Taxonomy (NCBI): domain Eukaryota; kingdom Metazoa; phylum Chordata; class Aves; order Passeriformes; family Rhinocryptidae; genus Acropternis; species Acropternis orthonyx. The sequence goes on along the minus strand of JAWWEU010000163.1, from coordinate 11,335,988 downwards.
ACCATTACAAAGAGTGGAGACCACTGAATCTACAACCAGATTTGTTTCAAACCTCTACAACTCAGTACTTTGTTTGGACATGCTGTTCTGGGCCTGTTTTATTCTGCCTTTTATCAGATTGCTTCATGTAACTATGGTAGAGTGGCACGAGTTTTGCCTTGAGTTTAGAAGCAAGCTCTTTATTTTCTAGAAATGTAAATGTATTGGCATGAGAAATAACCCAGAATGATGCCCCAGATGGTCAGAAACATTGATGACACAAACTACACATTTTTCTGCTCCTCATTCCCACTGCTAAATAGATGCTACTTTTCTTTTGCCTTTCCCAAAAGTGACTTGAAGATACATAATTTCTAGTGCTCCTTCCAATATCATGGATTAACATAATGCCATGAGCTATTCCCACTGGAAGAGCTGGGAAAAAGATAATATGAGACTTGCAAGGAAAGAGCTTTTTTTCTTGGCATATCAGTTTTAATTGGCCTCAGTGCTGGTCTCATACAGAATAATAAGATAGTTTTAAGTTAAATGATTGGCAATTTAAACAGCCTGTCATCCCCAGTGCCACCTGTTGGACAGATAACTGCATGGTTTTGGCACATCTTTGGCTCTGAGGAATGGTATTCTGTAGTTTCAATTACTTATTTTCCTTAATGGCACCTCTTTCATTTGCTCCGTAGACCTATTAGGAAAATGGCAACAGGTATGATCCTTGCAGGGCTGGCATTTGGACTTGCAGCTGTTATAGAAATCAAAATAAATGTAAGTAAAGCACAAGGGATTCTTCAAAAATACTTTCTTTCCCTGGGGTGTTTTTATTGATATCTGTTAGATAATCCTTTTAACCATTGTGTTCCTTGATCATAATTTGTAATGTTTTCTTTACAATTCGGCATACTGATCCAGTTGCTAATGATAATTCTTACCTTGTCTACTTTTCCCCCTCTTTTTCTCTGTCTCTGTGTCTTTCTAGTCTTTGCAGTTTTGCTGTGCTGGTCATCTGTATTGGTCTATATTCTAGATTTCCATCGTCAAAGTGCTTGACAGACATCTAGTTAATGCTAGTGATTAATTCCCAAAAGGTAGTCTGTTCTCTCTCCTATTTCTTGCTGTACCTTGCCTATATTTTTCTGTTTGGAGTCTTTTGTGTGTGTGTGTGGTGGTTTTGGTTTCTTAATTTAATTACTTCTCTATTTGAGGGTGGGGATGTGTATTTTTACAAGCCAAATTGTTTCTCCAGTGAGGCAGCTGATTGCGGTCACAGGCATCAGGACTGCTGGGCATCCCCAGACAGGATGGCAGCAAATCTCTTGTAAATTCCTTGTTAGCTCCTGCAGATTTGTGCTGTTTGTTTCTGGCCCATGACCAGCATTGTACAGACTTTGGCTGACCTTTGTCTCATGAAAGTTACTCTAGAATTAGTTTTTAAAGCTTTCAGGTATGCTTAAAATGTTCTCTTAGAGTGGCTGGCACACAGCCCTGGATTAACATCTGCTGGTTCCTCAGGTGAATCCACTAATAAATCTCCCACTGAAATGAGGCTTTGTGAGTTCAGGTCTTTTTTCTGATCTTATGTGAGCAAAGAAATGCTCTCACTGCCACCAACAGCAGCTCTGGCTTACTGGAGTTTGCTCTGGCTGTGGGTGACTCCTCTGGGCAGAAGCAAGGTGAGTTAGAGGTGCCCCCCTGCTTGTGCATGAAAATTTTATGCTGAAGGCTAAAATTTTACCCTATAAGCTCTAGCAAAGAGGAGGATAAGATGGCCCACCTTCACTTGGATGTGGATAGGAGAAACAAAAAGCCACAGTAATGGAACTTGCTGGATAACATTAACAGGCATGTTGGTCTGGAGTAGCACATGGATACAGGGAAATCACCTCGCTCTATCTTCTGCGGTGGTGTGTCTCCCCACCAAGTTAGATCCAAAATGCACTGCCTGCAATACCCAAATTACAGAGTAAGGTAGAGAAAAAATTAATAGCTCTGCAGTGTTCCTAGCAGCTACTTAAAAAAAAAAAAAAAAAAAGTGAGAAAAAAAGAGAGGTTTTAAAAAAAAAATCAGCTCTGCAGGTAGTACAAGGCTGACACTGATTGATGCACTCTTTCTAGGAAATGATTCCTGACAGAAAGAGATATCTCTGTCCTGAAGGCATTGTCTTCCCTTTCTCAGAAAACAGGGAATAATATCTATACAGTCGGCAGTTAGATAGCATGGTGTCAAGTAATGCTAAAGCAGTGATTACAGGCATGGAGCTGGACTGGGATTTTCAAAACTGCTTAGCTTATGGTCTGATTCTTTTCCCAGTCACTGACTGCAGTGGGAAATAATTATTCTGGTCACTGCTTTTGAAAGCTAAGCAGAAATTTTTCCATTCTGGTATGGCAGTCGGTTAAATCCAGGCACTGGGGAGCTATATAATGAAAGCTGTGACATTGTTCTACCTTCTCAGTAGGTGTGTAGTCTTGTATGCTTAGGGGTGTGAAGAGCAGTTTTTGGGAGGAATGATGGGTTGGCCATTGAGCTACTATGAAGAAACCCTCCCTAAATAAAATTTATGTTCAGTTTTCTCTGAGTGCAACTTCTGATGAGGAAGGATGGAAAAGTGTCATTACAGAGAGGAAGACTATTATGGCTAAAAATGAAGAGATATTAAAGTGCTAATAAAGCATACAGATGGCACTTAAAGCCTTTTACTTTAATTAGGAAACCGATATGCCTCGACTTGTCCCAGAAGAAAGTTTAATTCGGGTTCTGAATTTGGCACAGAACCCTGTTCAAGTGACAATCCAAGAGAAGGACCTATTTCAGCAGCCTGTGGAAGCTTTTCAGGTAAGCATCTATTTGGGGCTGAAAGGCCTGACTTTCATCCACTGAAGAAAGGATGGGCTTTTTTTTTCAGGCATTTTCTAATAAAGCCCACCAATGCAAAAACTTGTTCTCCTCCATCGCCTTAGAAGTGCATGAGAATAGTTTTACAAAGGGAACATTGTGTCTGGTATGAGAGACAGAAATTGAACATTTGGACACACAGTTCTGTGGCAAAGGGCACACCTTACATTCACCTGTAATTAGGAACAAAGGATAACAGGGTTACAGGCTCCCTTGACGAGGGGATAGCGTTTCACTTAGTGGGAAAAGACAGATCCTTTCTCATCTGAAGAAAGTATAACCAAGATTGTTTTCTTCCACAGAACCCAGCTGAGTACTCAAAATTAATATTGAATGGAGAGCAACAGAGCCTTCGCTTCACCCTGCAACATCAAGGATTGACTCTTGCTTTTAACTACACCGTGAAGGAAAAATCAGTATACAGCTTAACTGTTTTTGAGGCAGAAGGAAGCCTATCAAGCCGCTTAGTGAGTGTGGGAGTGAAGTGTAAATACAGTATTAATTCGATGGCTGTGATGCTACAATGGGCTAATAGGCTCATTAATTCATTTGCTCAGTTGCAATGTCTGTCTGATTGCTCTCAGATGCTGTAAACCTGACTTCTTAGCTAGTGGCACTGGATCTGTACACACGGCTACTGGTTGATTAATAGAGGCGTTTTGGCATCTGAGGGGTTCTGGGCACACTTTAATCCACTGAATGCTGCAGTGGGAGCACAGAGTCATCCCTGCTAGGCAGCAAAGCTTGAGAAAGCTGGGGAAAACAGCCAGAGATTTCCCCCCAAAGATGGTTCTATAACGCAGAGATGTTAAAGAGGCTCTAGGGCTGGCCATGGAATAAAAGCATCAGAGGAATGATTCCTGGTTTAGTTATTGCAACTGTTTAGTGAAAATGCACAGAAGGCCCATTTGTTTTTCTGAATAGAATAAATGATTAAGCTCATTTCAGGCTCTGCAGACTGCATTTGGACTTTTGTGTATTGCTGCAACAATCAGAGAAGGGCATATGGGATGTATAGGGCAGATTTTGGTATCTTTTATGGGTAGCTGTATCCTAATAAGCTGTCTTGAAATGAATGGTGCTATTGCACACTGTGGCAGGTGCGTAAATGCCATCAGAATCTGTCCTCATGCTAAAATACCCATTCTCTTAGCAGTTCCTCAGCCCCCGCCTCCTACCTTTCAGGGTTGCCACATGAAACATTCAATATTGTATAGTAGAAATCACATAACTGTTTTTAAAAATGAGTTTTAAGAATTTATTTTGTCATAACACTGAGGTTTTTTGCAGCTTTTATGGTTTGGAGCCTGGGGCTCATTATCACACAATGTTGTTAAGTTTCCCTGTGACCTTGATGACTGAGTACTGTTGCCTTAAGAAATTGATACTTGTACAGTGATTTTCATACAGTCCTTAAGAAGTGCAAGCCTGTGACAGGCTGAACCAAAGCAATCTCTGAGCTTCAGTACATCTGTGGTGCCCTAGCTATGTAACCTGTGCTTAAATGAATACCCACCCTGGCACTGGCAGGCTCCTATATGCTGGGAAACAGCCATGCTTTTGGGGGATGCTATTGACCTGTCACTCACAGCTGTAGATAAGGGAGATGTGAAAGACAGCATGGTAAATGATACTCATTTTTTCAGCATTGCAGCACAAGGAAGGCAATGCCAGCATCACTGCTGTCTTGCAGTTCTTGCCCTGGAGTAACTCACTCACTGCTGGGTGTGGCCCACTCACTCAGGTGGGATTGCTTTCCTGGAAGGATCCAATCTGAAATTGGTTTCTTCTCCTTTGTGGGCTGTTGAGTAGACAGGAAATGAATTTGAGAGCTCTGGGGATCATCAATGAAGATGAGTAATAATTTGGCTGGCCTGTCTGCAGCAAATTAGAGTGTTCATCCCCATGTGTCTCCCATGGCAAAAAAAAAAAAAATGATGTTGCTGTTTATTATTTATTACTCTGACATTTATTATTCACCGTGGCTATTTATTATTTAGGGCATATGTTGTTTGTGGGTAGCATATCACACTGAAGTACAATAGACATTTTATAGGTGCACTGAAATTCTCGATCCTTGGTCTCAGAAGCTCAGGTTTAGCATCAGGAAGAAAGTGTGGAGAAAGGGCCAGAAAATTCTTAGAGAAAGCCAGTTTCTGAAGGTAGAATCAGACTGTTTTGGCTTGCCTGAGTTCCATCTGTGTGCAGCGCAAACTGAAATTGCCCTGCCAGCTTAAGTGGACATGGCACAGCTCTGGATTTCTACCAGCCAAGAGCCTTGCCTTGTATTGTTTTTGTGGGACATACAACCTGCTGGGCAGGGCTGTGTCTTTCTGTGCTTTTTCAGCATTGTACACCAAATACGGTTTCTTTAAAGGAATGTTGATCATGTTAACTATTGAGCTGCTGCTCTAGCTGTGATCTCCAGGAGACACTCTCACTCCCCAGTGTGCCCATCCAGGTGGCCATTTCAGGAATTGGTCTGCAGAGACTGTGAGCACAAACAAGCTCAGTGCATCTTGGTCTCTCCTTCTCTCTGCCTGCACCATACAGCATTTTAATCTCTTGAGTACTGAGGATTAGGGAAAATATGAGTGATACATGATGATCAGTATAGTAACCTAGCAGTTCCTCATGGCTTTAGACTTCTGTGAAATCTACGAGCATGACAAGATTCAAGGTCTGAGAGTTGGACAGTTGGAGGTTTTGTAGGAGTAAGGCACTCAAGTTTACTTGTAACTAATCACTGAAAGATGGTAATGCAGATAATGCTATCTCCAGATCAAGACAAATACTTTTTTGGAGGGTGCCTCAGTAGAAGGGAGACTGGCTGAAACTCTGTAGCCTTTGTTACAGGGATGAGGAGAAAAGGTAAGATCTCATCTTAAGCCGTTGGTGGAGGTGAAATTTTGCCATTGGCTTCCTTGTACCGGGACTTCCCATCTGGGCCTGATGTAAAGCTTATGTGAGAGTCCAGTCGATTTCCACAGGTTTTGCAGCACATGTGTAGCTCCACAGCACTAGTATTTTCTGCCCCACATTGTTGAAAGGCAGCGTTAATAAATATGTTTGATGTTTTTTCTTTCTTCCCCTCTTTAGATTACAGACTTGGAAGCAAAGCCAGAAAATGGTTTGGCAGCTGTTAGGTAGGAATGGGGTTTTTTGAGGATTTGGAGGTGGTCGGGCGAGGGAAAGTGCTCTTGTCTAATGCAAAATGTCTGTAACATAAGCCAGGTGTTCTTGGGTTGGAATCTAGTCCACACTTCTCATGCAAGACTCTGGTGTCAGCTGTGGAGGCTTGACAGAGTGTCACCTCCCACACATGCCATGCAGAGCTGAGCCTTACTGCTGCTTACTGCCTAGGATAGTCTGAGCTGAGACTGCAACATATAAGATCTTCTCCCTTGGAAACGTGGCAAATCCATCTCACTTTGTCCCACCTTGTTGGGAAAGAAAGGGAAGAAGCAATTTGGATAGGAGCTGTTGCCATGTCCTCTGCAAATTGGCCAACCTGAGACTTTCTCAGCCTCATGCCCAAATGCTTCCTAAATTGGATACAGCAACAGTTTTACGTCCTTGTAAACAATTCAGCTGGGCTTTGGGCTTTGCTCAAACAGCTAGTCTACTTTCCAAATTTGAGCCAGTCCATGCAGTCCATGAACGCTCCTGTGCAGGTTTGTGCCAGCTGCTGAGGTGCAGAAGAAGCAAATCTGCCCAAAAAAAAAAAAAAAAATTATTCCAGCTGGACTTTCTGGAGGATTTGGCCAAGCTGAAGTTAAAAAACAGAACAAAACCAAAAAATCCACTGCAAAAGAAAACCTACAACCAACCAAATAAATCTCAAAAACAATGTCAACCCTGTTATCTGAAAGCCTGTGTTGACAAAGCAGGAGAGCAGTATCTCTTCACAGTCCTGTGCTTGTGAAGGCTTCTAGTGACTAAACACTATCTTGGAGACTTGATTAATACCTGCCGTCAGGAATGTTTTACGCTTTCTTGTGGACATTTTTGACAAAATCCCCAAACTTTCCCTTTACCAATTTGTAAAGAGGAGGAAGAAGTTATTTTTCCACTGAAAACTTTTTTTCCTTAAGCACTTAACTATGTTCAGGGATTACACCCCCTTTTTAGGAACTGAAAACTGAAATACTTTAAAACATAGGTCAAATGAAAAGCATCTGGTTTTGCTGACAATTTTTGAGTTGTCAAAGGTAACTATCTTTTTTGTATTAAAAAAAATAAATCACTGGGCAAAAAATAACCCCAAAAACAAACCCCTAAAACATTCCCATGTAAGTTTTTGGTTTAATGAAAGTATCTTATAGTGCTAGAAAACTTTCCCATGGGTAGAACCTCATTGCCAGCATGATGCACATGCTCATCAGGATGCACAACTTCATAGTTTCCAGTGGTGGGCTGAGGCTCTGTCCTCTCAAACAGCCACAAAGCAATCATCATAGAATCACAGAATGGTTTGGATTGGAAGAAACCTTAAAGATCATGTCATTCAAACTTCCCTGCCATGTGAGGGGACACCTTCCACTAGACCAGTTGCTCAAAGCTCTGTCCAGCCTGGACATTTCCAGGCATGAGGCATCCATAGCTTCTCTGAGCAACCTATTCCAATGTCTCACCACCCTCATAATGAAGAGATTATTCCTAAAATCTAATATAACCTAAGCCTACTCTCTTTCAGTTAAAGATGTTACCCCTTGTTCTATCACTCCATGCCCTTATAAAAAGTCACTCTTTACCCCTTTAGATACTGGAAAGTGCTGTAAGGTCTCCCTGGAGCTTTCTCTTCTCCAGGCTGAACAGCCTCAACTCTCTCAGCCTGTCATCACAGTAGAGGTGCTCCAGCCCTCTGATCATCTGCCTGGCCTCCTCTGGATTTGCTGCAGTCTTTGAAAGTCTCTGAGAAGGGATTGCCTGGAATCCCACAAAAAGTGAGGGTCACTTTCCACAGGAGAGAGAGTAAGAGAGTAAAATTACACAGCAGAGAAACTTATCCAATATTAACAAACTGGGTGATGAATTAGGCAAATATTTTGGCAACTTACAGGAGAGAGTGTCACAACCTCATGGAATTACTTGAATGCTTTAGGAGCAGGAGCAAACTTCTAAAGTGTCTGCAATTGTGCTTCTCCTGCCCTGTCTTGACAGCTCAATGACATATGGCTTCTTTGCAGATTCATTAATGGTTTGAGCCAAGATGTCAACCTCACCATTGATAGCAAAAGGTTCATTGGTGTTCAGGGAAACTACGGTGCTTCTGAGTACTCGCTGCTCCAGAGGGACAGGTAAGTTTCCCTTGCTGTGCTGAAGGTCCTTGCTGAGGCCCTTCCTTGGATACAATGAGGCTTTTCTCAGGCTAATAGCAAAACCTTCACTGCCATTGTCTTGGCATTTGGTTGTGGGGGCAGATGTTTGTAAAAAAGCAGACCTATCAGCTCTATGCAGAGCAGGTGCTCTGGGCCACTTGTGTGTATGCAGAAGCTTTTATTCACATTATGTGGGGGCCTGGAGGGAAGAGACTGGTCGTTCCTGTGCATCTACTAGCAAAGTAAGGTGGAAGATGGTGAGGTCCCCTCTGCCATTTGGGTCCTGCTTTATTTTGATGTTCTCTAAGGCACAGGCTCTTAGTGTTAAGGTGCTCTCAGGGAAAGGCCAATTCATATTCCACACTACAAAGTGTTGGTATGTGGGCTGGTAACACCAAGTAGCGTTACATGGCTTTGCAGGCTGGGCTTGTTAGGGGCTCCATATGGCCTTGGTTTGGCAGCACTGGAGTTGGCTCTTGGAGGGTATTTCTAGCATTTCCAATGTTTCAAAACAAGCCTCATGGCTTTTCTCTGCATCAGCTCCATCCAAAATATTTATTGCTGCAATTTAGTAGGATGCAGCAGCCACTGTGGCAATGCTGTTGAGCCTCTGTGCCATCTCACACATCCAAAATCAGAAGAACAAATATGAAGGCTAATTTGCTCCATTGAAAGGAAACAAAGTGGCTTCTGGGTGCACAGCTCTGATTTCCTGCAGCCTGCTTTTCTGGCTCACAGTTACTGAAGGAATGGAGCAAAGTTTGGAAGGAAAATAAGCCTGAGGGGTACAAAAATAAAATAAATCAGTACTAAGAAGAAGCAGAAACTATTAAAGATTGTTAACAAGATCATTAGGTGAACTTCAGTCAGTGCCCAAGTGTTTCTGGAAGGAAAAGATGGCAAGAACTCTAACGATCACCTGACATAAATGTTGCTGCAACTTTACGTCTTGCATCCTCCCTGCTCCATTTTGGGACCGTGTTTGATAGCTCTGCTCTGTGTTCTTTGTTTGTGGAACTAACTAGGAAATACTGTCTTTCTTCCTTTTATCTAGATATAATAATGGAAAATGCATAACTGAAACAGGAGAGTTCCCCCTGGAGCTAGGGCTGCTCGACTTTGGCGCCTCATACACCATTGTGATAACTAACGTAAGTGTTCCTGTGATGGTAACACAATCCTGTTCTAGTCTCTGGCAGTGCTTTTGTTCTTGTGTTGGTGGCTCTCACTTTCTCCACTCTGAGACCTGGGCAGTAGCCATCTGAAGTAAAATCTCTTCCTTGATAGAAATACTCCATGGAAAATCATGTGATCTGTGGTTTGAGCTGGTCTCATGCCATTCTTGAGCCATTAACATTGACCCAGCACACTGCAAAGAGCTATTACCATCTGCCAGGAGCTGACTTCACTCATCAACTTTAAAATACTGTACCTGGTGGTACCTCACACTTTAAAAACTGTGAAAACAGTCTGTTGTACCCTCACAATTAAGTTACTGGACTAATGGCTGATTTTCCAAGGTTTGTAGATTATGCATAGCGGGAAGAGTGACAAAGTGTTGGGTAAGTAGGTTGGTGAGGTTGTACATCCGTGTTTCCTCCTCTCGTTGTCTGTACAGCTCATTTGGAGCCTAGTGTAAAGTCAAGGCATGGTTTTCTGAACAGCCTAGCCCTGATGGGGTGTGAGCACTGCTGAGAAGGTGGATTCCTTTCCCTGCCTGCCAGCCTCTTAGACATGCTGTTTCAACCCTGGTCCAGCTGGCTGGAGCCACAGAGATGAACGTGATCAGCTTAGTTCCCATTTTAACCTTTCCACTGCACAGGCACACAGACAAACCAGGTCTGACAGGACACACTGCTAAGCTGCCCACTGAGACTTTGACTGCTGTGTTGTGATGAGCAGAGCAAAGTGTTGTCAGCTACTCTCTGGCAGTAGCATCTCTCTGTTGGGCAATTAATGAGAGCTGTTCGTGTCTGCAGAGTCCAAATACGTAGGGGGGAAATATAGCTGTGAAGCACCTGGCAATTGTTTTTCTTAATTCCAGTAGCTGGAGTGGGATGTACAGCCCTGGAGGGAACAAGCAGATGCTGCCATCTGTGAGTGCAGAGATTTATGTACATAAAACACACACACACTTGAAGTGATGTTGGCCAGACCCTTCTTCCATGGCTGCAAGCCTCTTTCACCAGATGACAAACCAAGTGGAGAAGCTGCATGAAAAATATTACATTAAAAAAATTGCCCCAAAGCCTCTGGTAACACAACTGAGTCAGGGCCAGCTGAGGCAGATGTGTCCCACATCATTGTGGCCAAGGATTCCTGTTTGTGGTCCCATCTGCAAAAGTCCCTGCTGTAGCCAGGGCTGCTCACAGTGGCTCTGTGCCTCAGCCCTTCTGAACCCTGTGCTAGTCCTTTAATCTTTTTGACCCTCTGTTTTTCCATCTCTCTCTCTCTGGTTTCTGCGTTCTGTAGAGAGTCAGTTTGCTCCAGGCCAAGATCACTTTTAATCATTACAGTGATTTGTACTGAGCCCTGCTGCTCTGCCAGAATTGCCATATAGAAGAACTAAGAATACAATATATTAGTCTGCTAATGTAGCTGAACTGTGATACTTAAATCATGGGGATGGTGCCTTCTACCCAGCCTTCCTCAGTGTACAGTTATAAGTGTGGTGCTTGTGACATTTCTTTATGGGCTAAAGAGCAATGCACAGCTCTCCTTTCACCCCTTTTAGCCTGCTAAAATACAGTCTCTTGATTTGCCTCCCTGGCAATGATTGGTGATTAAGTACATCTCATAAACATCCCTTGTATTTTCCCAAGTACTCTCCTTAAACACAAGGCTTTCTGCCTGAAGTAATTTCAACCTAGTGTTTTTCTGGCTACTAGTCAAATCTCTCTCTGCCTCTGAGCTTCTGTGCACCAGAGGCAGTATTAATTACACCTGGGAAAGCAGGCAGAAATAATTAGGAATACAACGACCATATCTATTTGAACATATCTGATACAGAGCAGGGTTTTCTGCTCTTGGCATTCTTGAGCTGAATTTGTTTGGGTGTTACTGTTATCACAGGGAAGTTGTACAGTGCTGATAAAATAGGAGCAATGACCACATGGATGCAGTGAACACTTATCCTCTCCTCCTTCTGGCCTTGGGGACAGAAGCAGGTCACAGGCTCTGCACAAGTATCACACAGGCTTTTCCCAGCCCAGTTACAGAAGGCAACTTTTCAGTTTGCAATAACTCGGGGAATTCTTGTGGCACATGAATGAGCTGGAGTGCTTCCATTCTGCTCCCTCTACCTTGTGCAGCAGGAGTCAGCCCATTCCCAACAGGCTTAGGAATGGCAAGGGTCAGACCCATAGTTTTGTTTCAAAGGCAGACCTTTGCTTCCACCTTTGCTTCCAACTTTGTTTTGGTAAATCTACTGTTATTGTCCAGGCTAAGAAAGGTCTGATCCTTCAGCAACTAATTAGTATGCCTTTATTTTCTTGCTAGATTTCTGAAGGTGCTGTTGAGACATGGAAGTCAGAAGACATCAAAGCCAACAATGTCCATATGGCTTGGCAGTTACCACAGTACTTACTAATATCTGCTGGAGAGGTGATGTTCTCCATTACAGGCCTGGCCTTCTCCTATTCTCAGGTATTCCACTTAATGATAAGGGGCTTACAATTAGAGGATTTATTCCTGCATCTGTCACACGTCCTTTGACATGACACTCACTAACAATGTTATCTGTGCTTCAGCTGAAGGTGGGATTATAACACATCTTGCTGGGTGCCCTCAAGCTAAATTAATTCATACCCTGAAGATACCTGTTCTTAATGATACTTGGAAAACTCCTTTTCTGGTAAAGCTGAGAACATGGAACAGAACAGGATAGAAGTTTCTTTTAATGTGAAAGCTCTGAATACTGTAGTATCAGGATTTTCTCCCAGTGAAATATTTTCTGATAAGTATTTTTCAGTGATAAAAAGACAGAGGTATCTCAAGGACTACAGAGTGGCATGGGGACTTGGAATCTGCTTTAAACTGAGAGATTGAAGGGATCTAAGCCCACATGAGTCTGTAATAAGGGAGCAAAGGGTAATGAGTGTGCAAGGGATGATTGGATTGTTGCTTGGGGAGGCTTATGGGAAGAGAAGACTGAGACATTACAAGATCAAAAAGCTGAAGCTTCTCTAATTTATTCTTGGAGTAAAGTGCAGATGTTTATTAATGAGGTTGATTAATACAGTGGGATGTTCTATAATGGGATGTGAAAAATTTGTCAGCAAGAAGTTTTAACATCAAGATCCAGTCTCTTTTCCAAAGGTGTACAGCCACATGGCACCAGATTCCAAGCTGCAGGGCTTGTGTGTCTCCTTGGACTTCCTGATCATACCATTTCAGATGATGCAGGTTGGGGATGACCAGGATTCAGCTCTGCAACAACAGCATCTCCTGCTTCTTCATGTGTCCTCCTATCCATGTTTTGAAAGCTCTTTGTATGCAGCTGTTGAGATTAATCACAGAGATTGCCTGCTCTGCACAGAGGAAATCCCACCATCTCCTCCTAGGCTGAGTCCAATGATCCCTATACTGAGCAGGACACATCACAGGGTGAACCAGGGCTGAAGGGCACAGCATGATACCCACTGATCAGGCCCTTCTCCTCTTTTCAGTCTCCAGCCAGCATGAAGTCGGTGCTGCAGGCAGGCTGGCTGCTCACGGTGGCTGTGGGGAATACCTTTGTGCTCATTGTTGCCGAGGCTGCACCAATGGCACAGGTATGGTTTGGCTCTTAAAACTGAGGTAATGCTTTAAAACAGGCTTCTGGTGCTTCTGGATGTCTGTGTCCTGGAGGCACAGCTTCCCTGCACAGCCCCCAGCTCCTGCAGCTGAAGGATGGCAGCCCACTCTGAGCTGCCTCCCAGCCCGTGCTCTGCGTGGCCCTCAGCAGTGCTGCCCTGGGCAGCAGTGGCCCTCCCTAAACCTGCCAGTGGCAGTAAATGACAGTGACCTGCACTGTGATATCGTTGCTGAAGCTCAGCTCTAGGCAAGCTGGCTGGATTTGGACCTGGAGCCTGGGCACGATGCCAGCCACACGTTGAGTTACTTTCCAGGAACAACTAGACGAGTGGGCAGTCAGCCTCCTCAAGCGGAATCCTTCCAGGCCAGGTGCCTGTGGCACCCCTGAGATGTCAGGCATACATGGGGAGGTTCTGGTGCAGAGGTAGTTTATTTCAGGCTATCAGGCTTCTGGGATGATGCTATGAAGGCATGAACTGGGGCTTATTTCTGGCTAACACAAAACTGCCTCACCCAAAAGCATCTTCTGGGCAAAAAGCCCAGGTAGATGTGTTCCAGTCAGGACAGATTTGCAAGAAAAGATTTAATGAAACCAGCTCAATCTAACTGGTGTGTTTCAAGGTATATCACATATTCGTAAGTACATTATGTGTATAAGCATGTACCAGAAAACAGGATGAGAAAGTTTCTGTCTTGTGAGCCATTTTGGAAACTAAAAAGTAATTTTCACCCAGCTCTTTAAAAAGCACTTGAAAGTGCAGAGATGTCCTCTGGACGAGAGTCTGGGGTCTCCTGACCTGCTGTTCTTTTTTCTTTCCTAGTGGGCTGAATTTGTCTTGTTCACTGTTCTCCTCTTTGCTGTGTGCATTATGTTCTCCATCATGGGATATTTCTATGTCAGTGTGGATCCAAAGGACCTAGAAGAAAAGGAAGAGAAGAGAGAGACCTCAAGCAGAGGAAACATGATTGGTCTCGTTACTCAGAAAACAAAGCTCTAACACATCATGGGTTGGGATTTTTTTTTAAACTCAGTTATGAGAGGGTAAAAGAAGGGTGGGGGCAGTGTTATTTTATTTTAGAGCATTGCAGTCTTTATTACAGAAAATGTAGCCACCTTATAAATGGGACAAAATAGCCCTCTACAAAAACAACGGGGGTCCTGAAATCAGAGCAAAACTCCCTGGGAAAGCTCCTCTGGTATTAAAAGCCCTTATTAGTAATTACAGTGTAATTTAAAACCTGCCCATCTTTTTAAGCATGGAATGCTTTCCTATGATTTTGTCTTAAACATATATTTAGGGCAGCAGGGAGGAAGGGTGAAAGGAGTGCCATATGAAAAATTTGAAGATGTCAGAAGAGAAGAAAAAAAACGTAGTATAGGAGTTAGGGAACAATAGATATTAGTGACAGAAGATTTTTTAATGCTATCATGAAGGACTGTAAGGGTTACACACAGTCCCACAGGATTTCATCATGTAACTCTCCCTCTGAGTATTTCATCCCGTTATTGCATGTTTTGAATGGTTCTGATTTAGAATTTTCACCTCCAGCTCAGAAGTAATAACACAGAATTAAATTCTGCAGGCTAAAATATTCCCAAAACACTACTGGACAAAGATAGGCATGCTACCATCTCTCCAATGCCCATTTTTTTCCTAGAAGTTTTTAGCAATTGATGGTGTTCTTTGATTAGACCTGATTAGGAAATTGGTTTATGCTTTCTTATTTCAGAATTCTAGACAGTTATTTGCCATCTTCCTATACATTAAGCCTTTATTGGGCATTTCCTTTTACAGCACCTGTCACTGCAGGTTAGAATATGGCTGATTTCTTATCTCATACTTCAGTTATTCCCCACTGGGACATGAGTTGCAGTGGTTTTGATAAAATTCCAGGCATCCTGCAGTGAGTTAAACAAGGATGCACTTTATCATTTTTTCAGTCTACAAGAGGATACAATGGCATATGAAATTTTTCTTTTTCCTACTCAATTTTGTGTCTCTCTACCAAACTTTAGATATAGCTATTTTATTGGAATTGTCATATAATTGTCTCATTTTCCTCGATTGCGTGAAGCTGTGATTTCATGTTCTGCATGGAAGTAATTCAGCCATTGCTGATCTAGTAAAACTCCCGAGAGAGTCCCTGCCTTCCTCTGTCACTCCAAGGATGCAGTTGTAACAGGTATGGCCTAATTTAAAATAAGGTTGTCAATAGGATCTTCAGGTTCCCAGAGAATAGACGTTAAATGATGCTTTCCTCTTCCATCTTGGCATTGGTCATAGGTGGTTGCTGGTACTTTGATTCAGGAGTTCATGAAACACATGCTTAATTTCATTCCTGTCCAGGACAGTGCTAGGAAATACACTTAGTTTGACACCTCTGCTCCTTTAATGTACTGCCCTGTGTGTGTGTGTGTGTGTGTCTCTTCTTGAGTGAAACTGAGAAAACATCACTTTTTCGTTTCTAACTGGAAGACTCACAGCCTAAGATTGCTTCCTCTGCATCCTGTCCTAAATGGTCATGGAATTCCACCATTAGTTCTGCACAAGCTCCTTCTCACTGTGAAACAACATCTGGGTGTTGTGCCAGAGTGGGACCATGGTTTCAGATAAGTGAGACCAGGCTGTGGGTGTGCACCCAGGAACACTTGATGTGGTTCAGTGGATGCAGAGCCACTTATTAAGCTGTGGTGGCTGGATCCAGGCAGCTGAACCCTGTGACTCCATGGGCAATGAAGAGCATTGAAAACCATCTATTAGGTCATCCAACCTGCTTCTCAGAAGCCAAGTAAGGATTATTCCCCTCTGTTCTTTTCTGGTATTGTTCTCCTGCTGTGATTCTTTATGTGGGTTCTTTCTCCTCCAAGCATTGTGGTTTTCCTAATCCCATTTTATGATACACTGTGAATCAGCTCAGAGGCTGCTGAATCATTCTGCTATGGTGATGTTTGACCAGCTTCCAACTTGAAGCACTAATAGAAAGCATTTCTTTTTTTCACCCACTGCAAACAAAACAAAAATCCCCAAACTGAAGGAATGGCCAGGCTCCAGTTGCACTGAACAAACACAATTTAGAATTATTGGAGCATTTAATTTTTTATATGCCTTGAATTTGAAAGTGTGTTGGGGTTCGAGGGCATATGTGGTGAAGAGACAATTGAAAATTGTTGGAGCACTTTCCTTGGGAACACTTGGTAAGCAGTTCAAAGTGGCACAAGGGAAAGCAAGATATCCAAATCTCAGAGACTACATATGCTTAAGAACGTCTTGATTTTTGTTTCATTTCCTTATTGGCGGCACTACCAGAAGCTGTCACACACTCTGAGCTTTATTTAAAGGAAACGTTCCAAACTCATAAAAGATACATTTAAGATGTCATCTGTATCTGCTTTTTAGACTCCTGATGCCAAATTGTCCCTTTCCAAACATCTCCATGTTCCAAACTATCACCATAATGCTGGGGGGAGGAAAAGTTGCAATTCACATTTGGGAAGGTTATGAACAGGAAGGCAATGCTATAAATAAAGTGTTAACATGAGGCCTGGGGGGTGCTCCTGCAGCCCCTCCCAGAATTTGCTTGCTCGAGGGACGGTAGGGCTCTGTTCACATTTCTCTTACAGCTGACACAGTTACTTCTTCCCACCTGCTTGTCATCACCTATTGGAAGATTTGTCTTCCTCTGATCTGTCTGCTTGGTTGCTGGTATGATCCTTCCCCACCATTTCAGCTGCAGTTGTAGTTTTGCTAAATTAGACCTGTTTATTTGGAGCACACCATCAGTTTGGAGGGATTTCCACTGGGTGTGCTCACAAAGAGCCAGGAGCAGGCTGGGGGCTGTAATGATGAACTGCCCCTGCTGTAGCTGGAGAAGGTGGCAAAATAGCACATTCAGTGTAGCACTTCTCCAATTTTACAGCCATAACTTCATTCTCAGAGCCCTTTCAACACTTGCAAATGGACTTAAGACTGGATCAAAGATTTTAGGATCTGATTCTGTAGAGTAGTGAGGTTTCCAGGCTTTTCTTCCATACAGCCAGCTCAGAGATAGGGCCATGCTTAGCTCTTAACCCCCAATCTTAGAAAAATGTTCCTTATTCCTCTTAGTTATTTGATTTAGGATCAGAGGGAGAATCCAAAGTATATGTATATGTAAAGCTCTATGACCTCCTACAGATAGCAGCCTTCTGCCTGTCCAGCTTCACCTGTCACTGAAGAGTCTCAGCTGTTGGTGGAGTTTGCCCTGGAGCAGATTAGGGAAAGCTCACACCAGATGACTTACAGAAATTATCATCTCCAGCTAAGGCACAGTGAAGAGATGGTAGGGACCTGTAGGTGTGTTGCTGCACAAGCCTGCATGGAGATTCCAGGCTTCATTCTGAAACTATGTGTGTTTATCTCTATTTCTGAAGGGTGAAAAAAATCTGATAAAGACTTTTTGTGCAGCAAGTTTCCCTTCATTTGCACTGGCTGTTACCATTTTCCCCTGTAGGAGGTTGGAAGCATGGCCAGTGTTATTTCCAGTTTTGCATAAGATAAGCATAAAAACTAGTTTTCAAACTCAGCTGAACAGGGTCTCAGCTGTGGGTCCCATAAATTTAACTCTTCTTTCTGAGGCAGTCAAATGCCTTTACGTATCAAGCTTCTCTGTGCAGTTCCAGGGGCTTTCATCTCTTTTTTGTTCCATCTCCCTTTCACCACAGCCCCAGAATTCCAGAAGATGAGTTTTAGAGGATTGCAGAAGAGGAGCACTGGGAGGGGCAGCATGGGACTGCCTTGGATGCAGCTGGTGTGTGCTGTCAGCACTGACTGGGAAGCAGGAGCCTGAGTGGGTCAGGAGCTGGTTCCTCTCTGGATACCCAACTGGGGCCTGGCAAAGTAGCCTGAGGCAGGGCTTTCCCTGGTGTAAGATGAGGTTTCCTGAGCAGTGATCTGGATGTGAGTTTTATGTGAAAGTGAAATGTGAGTGAGTGAAAGGAAGATTTTTCACTGTACTTGGCTTTGGCCTGAGACACTGTGCAAGGAGGCTGCAGACTGATGGGCAGGGAGGAAAGAAAAAGCTGTTTGGTCAAGGTCTTCCCCGTTCCTCAATGAACAGCTGAAGTTACTCACATGGGAGAAGGGAGAAATGGAAAGCTCAGATGATTAAACAGTGGATGACTTCAGACCTTTCAGAAAAGCAGTCTCCCAGCTGGGGGTGAAGGGCCATCTGGGGAGATAGTCACTCATAGTTTGAAAAACAGGTTCATCATTCCAGAGTATTGCAAAAACTAGCATGAAGATTGGCATCAGTGAGTCTGCAGTGACTGGAGGAGGAGGTCGCTGTACTCCCAGCAATGTCCCCACCATTCATGGCAGCCACCACCTTGGCTTCTCCTTAGGACAACAAAAACAGCTGAATGGGTATTACAGATGGGATTAGCACAGGATGGAGAGCTACAGTTAGGGATGGTTAACAAGTTGTAGTCAGGGCTATACGACTAAGGACAATCTCCTTTTCTCTCTCCATTGAATTTATTTGCCAAGCCACAAGAAACACTTTCTAGCACCAGCTGCTTAAACTTGGGAGTTCAGCTCCGTGGCAAATACCACAGCTGCTGAATTTTGGATGGTACCAGACTCTGCATTTCATTATCACTACACTTGTTATTATGATACAATTTTAAAATGGCATTTAAGAGATGTCTGGTCCCAGATGTTGACAGCTCTGGCCACGGCTTTGCATGTTGAGAGCTGGAGTCACTAGCTGTTGATAGCTAGTCTTTCATGTTAATGTCTGCGATGAACCTGTCATGTACAAGTAGATGTTGTAGGGCCTTTGGATTTTTCCATCAGTTTAGGAAAAAACACGCAACAAAATTCCACACAGAGCTGGTTAACATGAACTGTGGCATTGCTTCCTTGAGGGAGCTGCCCCATGTGCTTTGTAAAGCAAGGACCCTCATTGCCCTCTTACAAAGTGCTCCCCAGAGAGACAAAAAAGGGGGGACATTTAAACATTTTGCCTTGAGAAAGGCTCATGTTGCATTTTGGAAATTGCATGAAGGAAAATAATTGCTTTTCTTGAAATCCTTCCTTTCTCACCATCTCAAGTGGACAACAAGGTATAAAACAAGTTGTTCCTTAGTGATCTGCTGCATCTTTTCCAGCTCTCACCATGCTGTGTTCTAGCAGCAGATCAACATTAACCTGAGTCGAGTACCTACAGATCAGAAGACTGTCAGGATGCAGGCTCCCACAGTCTGCTGATCGACTCTGACCTCTTCATTCTTAATAAATAGTTGTAGCAGTTATCCTGCAGGGCTGTCAGAATTGCTCTAAATTTAGGCCACAACTAAGAACCTGAGAGAACTGTAATCAACAAGATAAATAGCTTAACTCTCAAAAAATGGCCAAAACACTGGCTTAGTGCTTAATTAAAATTTTAATATGGTTACAGAAAGTAAAAACCTAAACCAGAATTTAGCAATGCAGTCAGAGCAATGAGGAGCTGCAGCTGAAAACCAGCAGCATGGCAGCTGGCAATGAAGATGAAGACACAAAAATCAAGCAAACATCCCTTTTTAAATTATTTTGTGTCATTGCATATGTTGTTCAGTCTGGTTGTCCTGTCCTGTTCTGTCTACCCATGTGTGTAAGGAAAAGAAGCTAAATTGACTTGCTGAAGACATGTACCCTTCCCAAGCTGTAGCTTGGTTTTCCTCTTGTTCCAGACTCCCAAGTTAGCTTCAAATGACTCCCTTCACTAGCAGTCAGCCCCCTCCATCCCTCATGCTGATCTTTCCTCTCCTCCACAAGTCACTCAGACTTCTCACAGATGGCTTTGCCATCCCTCAGCACCTTGCTTATTTTTCCTCTTATGCACCCTCTTTGCTGCCAGCAATAAATAGTGTGTTGTCCTGGGAGTTGTCCTGAGTAATGCTGCCCAATTTCCTGCATCCAGAAAAACTGCTCACCCACAGGAATGCTGTGTCTGGGCAAAAACCATGCACAGCCAAATGTCTGGGTGGTAACAGGGCATCTGCCCTGGCTTGTTTTGGCTCTGGCTTCTTGTCACAGCCTCATATGGCCTGACACATCTTCTGTAGGCAAGTCAGTTCAGAGCACAGGGGTTATCCAGTGTCTCCCTCATGTCTATCCTGTGCCCAGTTAGCTGCCCACAGGCAGCCCTTTTGTTGTGCCAAGTCAAGCCACAGGGACTTCTGGCCTGAAACACTGCTGTTACCAGCCATGGGGCACCTGTTTGTGCTCTGTTGCCATCCCAGGCTTGGCTGGGGTGTTTTAAAAGCCAGTGTGTTTTGTTGAGAGACCTATGTTATTACTGTGCATTACCATGTGCTGCCAGGCTTCACCTTCTGAATCTTCTGGTCAAGGAGCATCAGGCTGTGTGCCTGGACAGAGCTGCTCCTCCTGACACAGGGACCTGTGCTGGTGCTGCTCACCCATGGCGGGGCGTTTTCTGCTCCTTCTTTGTCTACTTGCCCATCCCCAGTGACCAGGTCTCAGGTAACTGGCATCTCCCAGACCTTACTGTCTTATGCACCTGCTCACAAATGAAGTTTCTTCAAATAGAAGTGAATTTGCTTGATTGGAGCTCTGACTCTACCTAAATCTGCTTGGAGCTGCTGAGACCCTTTGTTCAGGCTCTTTCTCTGTTTAACCTGTGCATCAAAACGCTCTCCAAGTAGGCATTCGTGCTATCCTCACCAAAGAAAGAAATCTCTCAAAGGTGATGTGCCAATATGCATTTTTCCTGCCCAAGTTAGACGTGAAACAGGCCGGCAGGAATTCATCAGGTGCCAGGAGCTGCTGCCTTTGAAAAAGGCAAACTGCTGTCAATCATGCGACACCGTGCAGTCCAGCCCCTGCTGTGCCCTGAGCTCAGCAGAGACCAGCGGATGTTCAGGTGCCTCTCTGGGGGCTGCAGATCCCAGCTCCAAGCACTGGCCAGCCCATCTGTGTGCCAGTTGTGGGGTCTCAGTGCCAGCTTTGCTTTCTGACACTTTTTACAGCCGAAAATCTGCACAGAGAAAGACAAAATGTCCCTCTTTCCCTAGAGTGTATTTAATTTGCTCCCCCCGCCCCTCCTCCCTCCTCCTCCTCCTTTCTCATTCACAGCCACTGTCACTAACTGCCCTGTTACTCCATCACCTCATCACAGTCTTGGAACAAGGGGCTCTCCCACTCTACCCACCCACAAGCACTTTCCTGGAAGGTGTCTTCAAATTCAGGTCCCCCACCTCTCCAAAGAGCGCATCCCTCACAAGACCAAGGATTTGACATATTTTTAACCAGTCAGTCCCTTTGTGGGGATTAGTTTGCCTGGATAATGTTTGCATTTTACCCTTTGGTGTCTGCTGGTTGTGGTTTACTTTTGAAGCTAACATCACCGTTTTTCTTTCCTTTTCCCCCTCAAAGGTTGTCCTGAGCACCTGCACTCTCTGTGTAAAATAAATAAATGGCCTTGCCTGTTTGCAGGCACATGGCCCATCCATCTTCTCCCAAAACTTTGACAGTGCCGTGAAGAATCCCTCTGCACTAATGGTGCCAGCATAGTCCTTTACATCCCTGCTGGAGGATTTCTTTATTCCTTCTTTGCACCATCCTTTTGTACGTGCTGGTTGTAACCAAAGGGCTCATGCTCTGTTTCCGAAAGCCTGCAGCACTCCTCAAGCTTCTGTAATGCCAGCTCTGAGTTCCCTCTTCTGTTTGAGCTGAAAACTATTAAAAGCCATTGAGAGCTTCACAAGCAGCTGGGTTTTGTCTAGTAAAGTTCCTTCTTTTTTTTTTCTTTCTGCTGTATTCACATGCATCACTCACAGCTATGGAGTGAAACACTGCTCCTGTCAACTCTCACTTTTCCAGAGGAGATTGGGCTTTTAGCTTTTCCATAAAACCCTTATCTTTGAAGCCTTTGGTCCTAATGCTGTTCATTGTTCAGCATCCCTTGAAGCTAGGGTTTTGGGCTCCTTCCTTTGAGTTTTGGCTTCAGTCTGCTCAGCATTTCTTAGCTGGTGACACTGTGTTACACCTCCTGGGGCCCGCTGACTTACTGGGCTGAAAATGAGCAGGGGAGTCATCCCAGCGGGTTTAAAAGATGCACCTGGACTGAACCTGCTCAAGTCTGAAAGTTTTGAGCCTCTTTTCAGTTTGTTAGGGAAGAGCAGGCACTTTTCCACATACAGGTGTGCTCTCATGCCTAATGCATCCTGCTCTGACTGGGAGGGGATGCTGCCAGGTGGGAACAGATTAGCCATGCACAGCACTATGTGCCTGCTTTCATCTGGCTCTGCATTTCCCGGCTTGGTTTCATCTCTTGTGGCCCCCTCCTTGCTGGGTTTCTCACAGTAGCAATAGTCACTCCACAGGAGCTGTTGCCTCCAACACTGGATTTTACCAGTCTCATGATATTACTTGTGGTGATACCAATCACGGGGTTTATTTTGCCGTTTCAGTCTCCACTGTTTTTCCAGTTTTCTGCTGTGGTTTCTCTTGATTCAGATTGTCAAGCTCTTGCCAATTTTGTCTTCCTCCTTATGGCTTCCTGTTATCAGTGCTGTGCGTGGAGTCCAAGTGCCCTTCACGCCTCAGATCTGCAAGCTAAGTAAACTTAGAAAATCATTAGGGTGGACTTTGACCACTCCTGTCTCCATCAAAGACTAGGATTAAATTAGGTCCCTTTGATACATCGAGCTGATGGGCCAATTTGGATTGCACATGCGGTATTATGAGCCTCGTGGGGCTCATGATTAGAAGACATAAGAGAACACAATTATTTAGAGAGCTACCAGGAGATTGCTGTAGCTCACTAGTCACTTCTTTACCAGAACAAAAGAAGAGCCCAGTTCTCCAGGGTGGCAGGCAGCTCCTGGGAAGCGTCCCTGAGTCTCTAATTGCTGCAGGAGGCCAGAGATGTGTGGGATGACACTGGGGGAGTGGGGAAAACATCACTCTGACCATTTCTGTGCCCAAGGCATTTTCTCTAGGAGTGAAGCCTTTCACGCAGGTGGCTTATCTCTTTTTTACAGTTGCTCTGGTTTTTCCCCACCAGAAACTACGGTTGCCTTTGCAGCAAGATAGAGCTCAGCTGGGTTTCTTTGTCAGACTGTAATCAAATCTTGACCTGCACAGGGAGTTCAGTGTAACCTAGGCTGATTCCCTGCATCAAATCTTCAAGCCTGGGCTGGATCCTGACCCAATAGGAAAGATTGTGTTAGCTTAGGGTCTACAGCAAGCCCTGAAGATGAGAATGTCTGACTGGACACAAATACAGTTTTGCCTGGTTTTTTTCTGTCAGGGTCAGGTTACTGAGTCAAGGCTGGATGGCATATGTAATTGTAGCAGGGCTATTCTTCCCTTCCATTTTTTTAAGGAACATCCATGCTGCATTTTAATTACAACATTTAGAATATGTCCAAACAGCTCGAGCTCAAATTGATCCTGTTTTTCAGCTGGGAAGCTTGTTTTTCATCTATTATTATAATAAATGTGCTCCTGATAATAGTTTAGGTGCAATACAGCACAGCTTTGTGTTATGCATCAGCTCTGGAAGCTCAAAATTTTCTTATTATCCATTATTGATATGACAGTTTACAAATATTTAAGAGACAAATTACCAGGTTTTCCTTGTTCCCTCTTAGTTTGCAGTCTCAGTCCTTTTGACAGCTGAATTCAGGATTAATGATGATCTTGTTTAAGACAATCATTTGCTAGCAAAGAGGTTTATTCTCTAAACCTAGAAGTGCAGTAGGAGAACTAACACTGGCACTTTGAATTAAATCTCATCCTCAAAGCAAATTTTTTAGTTTTATTCCCTCCAGTTCTCAGAAGAAGAAATCAGTTTTGCTTGGTAAGGTGCTTAGGCCTGTTATTAATTTCTTAGTTTATGTAGTGATTTTAAATATAGACGCTTTACATGAAGGGCTGGCAAAGGGAATGGTTTTTCTCTCCCAGCCCTGAGCTTGCTGTGTCTGTTCAGATTTTAAGTGCTTTAAGGTCCTTTCTGAACACAAACATGGGAACAAAGAGACCACCTTGAGACTCCATGGAAAAGAGAAATCCAGCAGGACATGCTGGATTTGGTTTTCTGTAAAGCACTGGAGGCAGCACAAGGAAACATTCAGGTCACGTCCTGAGACCAGTAAAATATATCCATGCTCTGCAGCAGCTTCCTCTCCACCTGCTCCAGGTCTGAGCACAGGGTTGGAAAGGGCTGAAGCGCCAGCCTCTGCCTGGGAAGTGTGTTTCTGGTGTAGATGGCTGCAGGTGAAGCAAGGAGGGTACTACACCCCATGGGAAAGCCTGATGCATCCCCCAGGGGAGTCAGTGGCATCTTTTGGGAGAAAGCACAGCACCAGAATAGAGCCTGAAAGAAAGCATGGAGCCTCTGGAGCACATGCTGGGCTCTGGGCCATCCCTGCCCTGCGGTTTCTGACCGTGGGCTTTGCACTCACAATAAAGCAATTCACTGGTGTGTGGGCCTGGCTTTGGAGATGAGAAGTGAAGTTGTTCTCAAGCAAAATCACCCTTTGTTGGCAGAAAATCTGTGAGCTGGGTTCCGCAAGGGCATAGTATTTGAAAATCACAGATGATTACAGGATAACACATTTGAGGGTTTGTTTTGGTTTGGGATGGGGTTTTTAGTTAGTTTTTTGTTTGTTTTGGTTTGTTGTTGTGGAGGGCTTGTTTGTTTGTTTGCCTTTTGGCTATGAGAAACTGAACGCCACGCGTAAATTTCTTCACGTCTGACCTGGCCACAAATTTTTTGTTTCAATGCAAGAAAATCTGAGACTCTCCTTAAAATCGGAGCACCCCTCCCTCGTTATGCCCGAGTTCTGAAATACCAAATGTCACACCAGCAAAAATTACTAAAGTTGGCAACTCCAACTGTAGCATATCACATTGATCTTAAACACAAATAAGCAAAATCAAGCCAGACTTGAATTTGACAGAATAAAATCATGCAAGCACCCCAGCTTGGCTTCAAATAATGTGTTAATAGAGAGTGTTTATTCGTTAAGTTTTGCTTGATAAGTAATAAACCCACAGACTTACACTACATACAGTTTGTATGTGCCCTCTGCTAAGTGCCCATCGCTGTTTGCAATGCAGGCGCTCATTACTCACTTCCCTTGGAACCAGCGTGGCCAGCATGGAGCAGCAGGGAGAAGGGCACAGCTGTGTATGTCAGCATCTCTGCACACATGTTTTCAGTCCTGGAACAATCCCCATAATATGGATGTCTTAGTCTGGTATTTAAGCCTTCATTGCACTTATTTTTAAGGCTTGCTTAACACTTTTCCAGTTGATTGATACAGCATCAATCACAGTAATATGCCACCTATGATGTTCCCCTTAGTAACTTCTGAGGAGATGGGTGGTTCAGGGCCCTGACCTGAGCACAGGCATTTCCTCTGCAGATGCCAGGAGAGATTGCTGACAACAGCAACTTGCAAATGTGTGGGGCAGCAGCAAGAAACTGCTCACCATTCTGCCCTCAAGCATCTCCCAGTTTGGCAGTAAGGCTGTTGGTGGGGTTACATCTGCAGCCCTCTTCTGCTCTTGAGGCTGTGGCTTTGTGGAAAAACATGCAAGTTTGTGAAATGCAGCCACCAGCTGGACACACCAAGGGTAAACTGGCTTCAATTACCTGCTTTGCTTACGCCAGCTGCCATGTGTTACAAATCAAGCCAGTCACAAGGAACCAAACTACTAAGCTGCTTTCTCATAATCATTAATTATAAAGATACCATCGCTCATGTTTGTAATCTATGAACTATCCTGTGATAGCTGATTTATTTTTTTTCAGTTCAGTGAATTGTGGTGGTGAGGCTGCAAACAGTGGTGGCAAGCGATTCCCATAGGAACCCACTGCTGCAGGTCTGAGCTGGTGAAACCCCTTTTTTGTAACACAGTGACCTCATGGGTACAGATTTACGTTTCCCCCATCCTCCTGGCTACCCTGCACAGTCTTTGGGCAAAGCTCAGCCCAAATATGTCCTGCTTAGATGGTTTGGCAGGGCAACGTCAGGCCAATATTTGATACCCTGACAGTTAATTTAAGGAGATGTTTTCATGTCTAGAGGATGTTACACCAAATACTTTCTCTGGCATATTTAACACCCCAAAACTTTGCTGGGATCCATCAGTATGAGTAGTGATTTCCCATCTCCTGCTTTGCCAACTCTAATATTTTAGGTTTAATGTGGCAGGCAGGGAGAGGGGCTCTTAAGCCCCTTCCAGGGCAAAGCATCACCTATAGGGCAAACCCCTCTTTTCAGGCCTCTGCCAATTCCTCCTGCTGGCGTTAAGCCTTCCTTACACATCTCTGCCCTTTCCTGCTGCTGGGAAGGGCAGCAAAATGGATCAGAAGACAAAAAGCCCTCCAAAGCTGCTCATCCCACCAGGGTCACTCACTGCCCAGGTTAGTTGCAATCTGGAGACCAAGTTTCCAACAGGACTTGCTACCACAGCACCTCGGACAGTCTTGCACGGATTTCTGCCATAACTGCCTTCCGGACAGATGTGTCCCAGCTGGTCGGTCCCCTCAGATGTGCACATGAGTCCATGCGTGTGATCAGATCACTGATAGATGCTCCACAGCCATCTGAATCTAGGGAAGAAGCAACAGATCTCCCCCCCACCCCACCCCACCACCACACCTTCCATGAGATTTTGATGAATGAGATCTTTATTGGCTGCTGGGCTAATTAAATAGAAGTTGCATCAGCTTCTGGCTGACGGGCTTTAATTGCTCTTGAGCAGATTTTGAGAGGACCAGATGAATACGAAAATAAAAAGAAAGACTATGGATTGGATCCAAGGATGTATCTGATTGCGTTGTGCTTCAGCGGCAAGTCTGTCCCACCTTTCCCTGGAGAGCTGGGACAGGGTACAGGGCTCCTCTGCCAGGAGACCACATAGGGAGGTGTTGTCAGAAAAGCAAAAGTGAACGTAGATAACAAAAAATAGTACCCTGGTTTTAGATAAGAATTTCTGAAGTCTTATCTTTGCCCTAGTCCCTAACTTTGGCATCTAGCAGCTGGTTGCCATTGCTCTGTGCTCCCGTTTCCATTTGTCACGCAGGACTAACAACACCTGCTGCCGAGGGCTGAACTGCCTGGGATGCTCTGACATCATGTGTATCCCGGAGCCTGATTTTTTTCCCCCATCCTGTTTCTTAGAACTTCAAAGACTGCAAAAGGGGTGTGAGGCATCCAACAGTGCTGGTAGCCATGCCCAGCCCTGTGCAGCCCTGCTGAGAGCTTAGGAGAAGGATGCTCCCCTCCAGCAGAAAGGATGTTGATACTCTGAGCCTGGCCATTCACTGGTGCATGGCCCTTTGAAAACAAGAGGTGCTGTGTGTGTCCCACACTGTGCTGGCTGCAGACAAGGGCTGCAAAGCCCTCTCTGCCTCTTGCTGCCATTTCCCTGTGCAGGAGCAGGGTAGGGGATTTGATCTGCATCTCTGCTCCAGGCTCCTGCCTAAACCTCCAAGTGGGGAATGTGGATGGTTCAGTAGGAGAAGCACTGACAGCAGAAGTTTCTGGTACACAAGTTTTGTGTTGGTCCAGAACAGAGACAGATCCAGTACACAGTAGATTAAAAATTTAACTGAAATTAATGACCAAGCCCTCAGTGACTTCGGTGGTGTCATGTTTTCCCCAGTGGACTCTGCAGTCTATAACTGGGCACATCCAGCCTAAGAGGCTTGTCCCATGTTTAATTTATGCTGTGATGAATGAGTTCTTAGCATACAATGCATTTAATTCCATTTTGGCCTGATTTATGGTGTGATGTGAACCGCACGTGAAGATTTTAATTCAGTAGGTGGTGACTGATCCAGTATATGGAGTGTGACAAAGAGATGATAAATTTGATTCCAAAGGTGATGCATCAATTTCAGTGTGAAGTGCATCAAATTTATCACATGACACATTGGTTTCAGTGCATGTCACCCCAGTGATAGCAGTGCCAGGCCAGTTAAGTGGGATACTTTCACTGCATCACCAGTGGTCCCCACATTCACTACTTCCTCAGAGGTAAATGGCCCTTGCTGTTCATCTTTTATTTGATCTTGCAGGACTTGAAGAAAATCAGAAAAAATGGCCCATCAAGTTCTGGTCAAAATAATTTGTCTTCAATTTAATACATGCCCTAGGCAAGGGCTTTTGATATCCCACCTAATATCAGGTCTCAGAAAGATGTTGCTGCTCCTGGGAACCTCAGCACCAACCAGCAAATTGGCCTAATTTGGGGTTCATGTCATGACTCAGTATCTTCGCTTTTAACTCGGTGTCTGGCTGATCCACACTGCTGAATGAGGATGTGCAGTTTGAGTCCTCTCCAGAAGATTAAGCTCTTTAACATCTCCAACCTCTGAAGGATATTTAAAATAGAAAACAAACTGAGAAAATGCCTCCTCCCTCACTCCACACTGGGGATCTTTTTGGGATAAGACTTCCTGGCTGAAATATACCCATGCCTTGATCAGGGGATCCTAATGGCATGCAAGCAGCAGTGGTTTGGGCTGATGGCACTTGATGCACACAAACAGGACAGCCTGGGGCACGCTGGGCACTGACAGGGCTCCCAGTGCCTGCGTTATCCAACCCCTTCCCCATCCTCATGGCCCATTACACCAGCACCACTGAATCCAGCACTGGCACCACAGAGCATGGCGAGTCACTAAGGCAGCCAGGAAAGACATGAGAGGGCTGATGAAAGGATTTGGTGACAAGCTGAGCGAGAAGTAATTGCTTTTCTCCTCTCCTCCTTTCACTGCCACAGCCTCTGTGGCAGTCAGGATAAATGCAGTATATTAGCAGCAGTGAGTGGCAGATTCACTGGGCTGCAATTTATAACACTGCCCTCCCCAAAGCCTCATTGGAGGGCATTATGAAGTTAGCTTTGTAAAAGGGGATAAAATGATGAGAGGGTCACTCTGGGAAAGTTTTTGGAAAGCCTCAGAAAAGGAGCTATTTTCTTCTCTCCATCTCACTGAGTTGATTCCAGCAAAGCTCCAAGGGAGGGTTAGTGCTCATACACCAGATATTAAATTCAATCCAGTGAGAAGGAGCAGATGTTGATGTGCCAAGCCTGTCTACCACCATGTCTAATGCATAAGGATGGCTGAAAAATCTTCCATCAAAATATTTTGATTTTTCTTGAACAAAAATAAACTTCTACTGGAAAAAAAACCCCAACAACAAACCCTCAGGGCAGAAAACTTATGGCTGAGAGAACTTTGTCTTCAGACTGTTGATAAAGAGTTGCTGCTGTCAGAAGGGATAAAGAGGAGGATGTTTTTCATCAGTCATGTTAATCTGATCTATCCTTGCATGCAGGCTTGTGCAGGCAGATAAAATAAAACAGATCCAGATACCCTGATGAGCCAAACTCTGTCACAGCTTCCAAGGGACTTTGAGCTGTCTGGATGGAGAGGCAGGGGAGGAATTTGCTTATTAACTTACCCCCTGGTGAAGGGTGTCAAGCACTAGGAAAGGCACTTGGGCTAATGTGCATCTGGTCTGCCTGGAGAGAGCTGTTTGCAGGCTTGGTCTGTGCTCTGGGCTCCCAACACCTGTACAACAAATAGGTCGTGCTGCTCCTGCTCCTCAGAGCCCAGTTCTTGAAGGAAGAGAAAGCTTTAAGCCCAGACCTCTACTCTCCAAAAGGGTTAAAAACCCCACACAGCCATGTGGTTTAAATGGTTTTAAAAGTACAAGGGAGGGGAAATGCTAAAAATCACCCTTTTCAATAGCAAAAATGCTCACAAATCTGTACTTCTATTTCAACACCACCTTGCAAACAGCTTTATTCATGACCAGTATAAGAACCACTGGGTCTGGGAAGTTGCTGTGCCTGCTCCTGTCACCCAGACACCCCACTGAGGAAAGTCATGTGCTCTGCTCTATCCCAGCCAGAGGGACCAGGCAGATTCAGGGATGCTCCCACTGCTGCCCTCCACAGGGAATCTCAGTGGCTGAGCTTGCTGGAAGCCGGCACCAGGAGATGGGCAGCAAGGAGCATCCCAGCCAAACAGCATGGATTCTGCTCCTGCATCCCAGTCTCCAGAGCCCCCAGCACACACCCTCCATGCAGCTACCCTGAGGAGTTTCCCGGCTGCAGAACATCTCTCAGTTGTGGAGGAAGCACGTAATTTATGTCTTCATTTATTTGTTTTGCATGGGAGACAAGGCTGCTGGTTTATAATGTGGAACAGCCATTTTAACTGAGTGAAGTCGGTCCTGCAAATCAATTGTCCTCTCCAGACTGTTAACCAGTCCCCAGGAACAAGCAGTTTTGTGATACCTTTCCACGTTCCTCTGGGTGGATTCCAGGCCAGAGTCTCAGCCGGTGTAATGGTCTCACTCTCCACATCCAGGTGATCTGCATTGTCTAATGCTGCTATGAGGTTCAGCAAGTTTAAAAATCTCAGCTGCCCTAATTTTTACCGAAGAAGGGTTCATATGTTGCTTCAAGGTGTTTTAAAATACATTGGACAGAGTACTCAGGTTAAACTCTATGTTCCAAACAAATGCATTTATTACTCCAAAATAAGTTCAGGCCAAAGCACTAGCAGAAAGGAAGTCCCTCTGCAGTAGTATGAACTCCAAATGCTACTGGTCCCAGTTATCCAGGCCTCCTGGAGGCTCAATTTCCTCCTGTTTGCATCGTTGAGGCTCTCAGCAGACATGATGGCTTTCCTTCAAATCCTTTGTATTATCAAGAGTGAGGCTGCTGACACTGCGGGCTGATAGGATGGCACCTGTCTCCTCCTTGATTCACTTTTCTTCACTATTTCCGTCCCATCCATCCATCCATCCATCCATCCATCCATCCATCCATCCATCCATCCATCCATCCATCCATCCATCCTTCACCTTTTATTTAGAGTACAACATCTTGGGGCAGCAGCTGTCTTTCTTTTCTCTTTCCAATCCCATTACTCCAGTGGCAGGTTTTTATTGACACAAATACACACAAAACACATTTCTGCCCATGACCAAAAGGATGTGGTTGAGCTAATCTTTTTCCAAGCTGAATAAGGGTGGGCCCTTATTTTTTACTTAAACTGCAGTTTTTAATTTCTGATGGCTAAAACGATGGTTTTGTGTCTTGTGGGCCACACTGGGCACCCACACGGCCTCTCCACAGTGTGGGTGTTACCACTGGGGATCCATTTACCTTCCTGCCATGCAGGACCCCTCACACCTCTCATGATTAGATGGTTGCTCTGTGCTGTTGGATTTCCTGGAAATGTTTGAGATCCGGGTAATTTGCACCATTTTGTCTGCCTCTGTTTTCCCACACTGCTCTTTTTTTACCTAGAGAATAGGAAGATCTGAGGTCTCTGACTGAAATTCATCCTCTGCAAACAGAATACAATGCAGACTCAGCTGGTCATGGGCCTGTCCTGTGTGATGACATATTTTCTGTGCAGATAGAGCTAAACTTAATTTCACCTATAAAATTTCCCATTCTCATCAGAGGGTGTTTCAGTTAACCAATAATCCCTGATGATGACTTCTCTGTGAACATGGGACCCAGGAGGTTTGGGGAGAGTATCTGAGTATGTCTCTCCCTTAGGCATGGGACATTTGGGAATGGCTGGGTTCCAGGCTGATTTTGGTATCTCTACTTTAAAAGGGTAGAAGTTTCAAACTTCAGGCAGTTCCGTGTTTGTTTTGAATTAGCTGTCCCCAGTTTCCACCACCAGCATCTGGCTTGGCACGTTTTTAATGTACAGCTTCAGGCTGCAAACAGAATTGAAATTTTCAGCCATATGGTGCAAGCTTTGTAAGTGGTAATTGCATCAACTTAGGATCAATGGAGCAGAATAATATCTGCCCACTATTAACGACTTAATAAAATTAATGGCACTGGCTCTGCCATGAATTACTTTTAAATAGAGATTGTAGGATAGTAATGTAAACAATCATTGATTTTTCTTGGGAGAGTACTGTGAAATAGATATGACTCTCTTCAATGCATAGTTGATACCAGACAATGCAGAAAGTGTATCAGAGTACCTTGAAGGTGGGTGGAGAGGGAAAAGGTGAAAGGGGCACCTGTGGCACTGGGGAGGTGATTAGATGAATGAAACAAACCCGGATCGGCAGATGAAAGCTCGGAGCTGCCTGGCACTCAATATTACTGCCATCCAGCCTGACCCAATTAATAACACATTAGTGCAGGATAGGCCTGTTCAATGGTTTGGGTCTGTTAATTGAAATAGTGTGATTAACGGCATTGAAGGAGATGAGGGATACTTAGAAAAATGACAGGAGTCCACAACTCCGCAACACAGCTGGTGCATTGCTCCAGGGTGAGGGAGATGGGAGGTAGCCCTGTGGCCAGACTCCAGCTCTGCTTTAATCCCCTTTAAGATCCTGCCAGCACCCGAGCCCTGAGCTCAGTGTCAACTCCAAAGCTGGAGAGCTGGCAGCTGGAAGGGCCAAATCCATCCTCAGCCTTGCCCGTGGCCACGGGGGAATGGTGTGCACTCAGTGGCACTGATGCCTGTGGGATGTCCGTGCTGGTGTCTGGGCTGCACCCACTGCTGGGGGAAAGGTGCTTGGAGTGAAGGGAGCCAAAGGGGCTGGATGTGGAGCCATCGGTCTCATAGGTGCCAGCACCCACTGCTATTGTGCAAGAGGACATCAGGGCCCTAGCAGCAGTGTGGCTCTGTTCCCACTGGCTCACACACCTCCAGCATCCGCATTTCTTCCTCCAGAGGCCAATTTTCCTGTCGATTCCAATTAACCCCTGTGCTGATGTCTCAAGGACAGCTCTGGAGGCGGCTTTGCAGAGGAGCAGCAATTTGGAAATCTGTTATGGGGCTGAGATGGCACCTCAGAGCCCAGCCTTAATTACATCAAATGGCCAGAAAGAGCTGTGCAGTGATTTGAGCCATTGCCATTTACAGAATGATTCGACTGCAAGATTTCCTTCAGTCCCGCTCCCATCCTGCCATCTTTCCTTTACATCAGTGTCTCTGCTTGAACACAGGGCTCAGCACAGAGGAAGGTGCATGCAATACACGCCCCAGGTATTTTCCTGGCAAAAACACGTCTTCCCTTTCTTCTCCCTGTTAAATTTGCACCCTGCAGCTGGTGCATGAGTGTGCCAGGGAGAGGACCAGTGGACTTTGCTTCTAGGGAGCCAGGGCAAGCAACCAGCTCATCCCAAATCACTGCCACCCCAGTTCCAGGGAATGAAGCATTGTTGCCTCAAGATCTGCTCTGCCCTGGTCCTTTCTGGCATTTCCATCATCCCCAGGAAAGCTGGGGGTGAGATTTTCCCCTGTGCCTTGGGCCTGCCATGAGCCCACACCTCTGTCTTGGTGCCTGTGCAACCCTGGTAATTCACACCCAGTTTGAAATGCCCAAATCCATAAGTTTTTGGAGGACAGTGTAGCTAATGGGGACAGTTTGGGCACCTTTGATCCTGGCAGAGGCTGCATGAGCTGCAGAGTCTGTTTTCCAGTCCTCAGTGGCAAAGGGACAGAAGTACAAGAGCAGCAGCAACACCAGGGAGAAGCAGGTTCAGAAAGGACAAGTCAAAGCACAGCTTTTAATGTGGGGAATAAAAAATGAATAGAAGGACCCACAGCATTGCAATAAAACATCCCTTAAATCCTTTGTTTTCATTTTGGATGATAAAGGAAAATCATTAGGGTTCAATTAGTCATAAGAGACAAGGATCCCTCTGCATTGCATTGGTTTGAGAAAGCTACTCCTCTTCAAGAGCACATCTTCCCCATCCAGTATGGGATCATTAAATATCAAACACTTTATTTGTGCCATTTGCATTGCTTATTGTGCCCTTGCGCGGGATGAAAACTCTGCAGTGATAATTGATGTATGTGGATTTAAAGGCTCTCTAAAAACACCCAGGGAAATGAAGGAGAAGCTCTGAATGGCCCTGGCTGCTGGTGCTGCTTCAGCAGCACAGCAGGATAAAAGAGGAAAGAAAAAAGGGAAGAAGTGATGGACAAGATGTGACCCCAACACAGGGACATAACGGTCTTGGGTGCATTACCTTTCACTTGGAAATGGAGAGGAGGGGACAGGGCAGGTGACAGCCACTGCCAGACCATGGTGAAACACAGCTGTGCTGTCTGGTCCCACCATGTCACTGGGATGAACTGGTGTCTCCTCTCTGCTGCGCTCTGGGGACATTTTGCTGGAGCACTTTGCTGCACTTTCCTTTGGCCATGCACATGTCCATGAGGTATTTAAACATTTATAAAGCATTAAGTGATGTTGAGATGATGGGCAAGACACTCCAAAGCAAGAAGGTTCCCAAAGCTGTTTGCACACTGGCTTCCCTGGCAAGTCCTTGCTAAGTGACTGCTGGGACCCTTGGCAATGCCAGCACAGGGCTGTAGTTAGGGTGAGCAGAGAGGACACCCCAAGAGGAAATAAAGTAAATAGTCCATCAAAAAATCCCTCCCATTAGAACAAGCTTCCCCAACCCCTCTCTCTCCCCAGAAGTGGCCGCGCTGCACACAGGCTGCAATTTGTTGTTGTCACCATGGGAAATGTAAGGCACAGCAGCTGTTCATCACTTACTGCTTTATTCCCGTTCCTGCTCCCTTCATTTCTTTGCTGAGACTGCAGATAAAAGAGCAGATGAGTGGTGGCTGTGCCGCTGTCCCTGTGCTCAAAGGCAGGGTGGGCAGAGATTGCCAGAGAGGCAGAGGTGCCCCAAGCCCTGGAGTGGCCCCACAGAGAGGAGCTCCTGCTGGTGCTGGGCACGGAGTGGGGACGAGCACACAGGTCTGTGCCTTGTTTTGGCACCCCTGTGTGATGGGGCAGAGTGAACATCTCCAAGCAATCACCTCAGGGACAGGTCACACACTGGGGACAGGCTCTGGCACGGGGTTTCAGCTGGAGCAGGGCAGGCATGGGATGGGGTCAGTAACTGGCTCACCTGCCCAAGGGAAAGGAAGATGCTTGTGCTGCTTGTGCTGCCACAGGCACCTCGGCAGCTTTGGAAGGAAAAGCCTGACTGAGGCTGCCCACCCTAAAGCAGAAGGGACCTGCTGTGGCTTTGGGACTCAGGGATTTAATTTCTTCCTCTCCATGTAATTTTTTCCTCCGTGCAAGCAGGGACTGCGGCAGGCTAAATAAATAAGGGACTGTAATGTAATCTTAGACATATGCTCTTGAATTCACATTTAGAGTGAAAGCCATAATATTATGGTTTATTATTTAATTACAGAGCTTGTAAATGTAAATGGATTTAGACCCCTAATTTTAGGAGGCTTCAATTACCTTCCATTCCTTGTTTAATATTCAGGTGGAAAAGCTCCCATGTCTGGCTGCAGCATGTTTGGGGTGCACAAAGGAACTGGGTGAGCCAGGCATTTTCACCACTCTTCTCATTTGCAGAAGTTGCGCCAAATTATGTTTTACTGTAAAGTGCCTAAAATTAATTAAGTGGCAGAGCATGAGGAATTGGTTTCAGTCCTTCTTCCCCCAGCAGCACTTTGCAAACTGTGATAACCTCCCCAGTGAAAATCAGGAGAAAATTGAGCCCCCACTTGCCAGTTTTTCTTTTGCACCTGAAGAGAAAAATCCTGTATTTCTGGGAATGTTCCCCTATTAGAAATTGTTTGTCTAATATTAATTGTGTCAGGCAAATCCCCCACAGTACGAGGCCTCCCTGGCTTGAAATTTGAGCTCTGTTCCTGCACAGAACCGAATTTGTCAAAAGGCTTGAGCACATGTGTGGGGCTGATGCTGGAGTGTGCCGATGAACTGCTCCCATTCAAGGTGACTGAGGCTTCAAAACACTGAAATCTGAGCAGAAATTGCTTTCGAGGACTGAAGTGTGAACCCCCTGCTCTGGGGTAGCTCCTGGTGGGGTCACCCCCACAGCAGGAGGGCAGTGCCCACGCTGCCCCAGCGAGCTCAGGGCTCCTGAGCCTCCCGGACATGCCGCCACACAGTGGGGTTGTTACTTAGGGGAATTGACCCCTTGCCCAGACAAGGTGCCAGCAGCAACGTTGCCACTTGGGAGTGGAGGTGCTTTCTTAGGGAAGCTCCATCGCTGGGCCTTTGCATCCCTGTGCTGGTGAGGTCCCGGTGGGCTCTTGCTCCGGGAGGCTCAGCAGCGTTGTGGGGGTTTGGCATGCGGTCCTGGGGGTCCCTCCCTGCTGCCTCCCAGGTGAACCCCCTTCCATCATATCCATGATGGGACCGAGGCAGGTTAGGGGATGCCTTGCTTGTCCCCCATGAGAAGGAGACCAAGCCATTTTCACTGCTCAGCTGAAGCCCCAAATAGAGTTAAAACCCCTCCAAAGCAAGCCCAAGGCTGTTGTGTGTCCTGGCTGGCATGACAGTCCTGAAAGCAAGCTGCATTCTTTCTCACTACGACCAGAGGGGAGAAAAATCATTTATTTCCTTTATTTTGAACATGTTTAACTCAGGCTTCTCATTCCCTGCAATTCCCATCTCCTCACCCTTCCT
This sequence comes from Acropternis orthonyx, assembly GCA_035583155.1. Classification (NCBI taxonomy): domain Eukaryota; kingdom Metazoa; phylum Chordata; class Aves; order Passeriformes; family Rhinocryptidae; genus Acropternis; species Acropternis orthonyx. The sequence goes on along the minus strand of JAWWEU010000163.1, from coordinate 11,299,504 downwards.
CCCAGCATCAGTGATGTGTGCAGGCAGCTGGTCAAAGCTGTGAGTGACTCTGCAGAGACACTGCACACATACTCATTTAAACCCCTTATTTACCACGCAGGTCAAAATGAGAGAGGGGTCTGCAATCACATCGATGCCTTATCAGGCATGTGCACACTCCGACCTGGCTTTTGAGCAGCAAGGTATAGATAAAGAAACCTCTAGGTCAGCTCTTGCAAACAAAACTCCTGTTTGTTCCACACTGAGTAAATAATTTCTCCATGAGAAGAATCTGTGGAGGTTCATGCCACGATTGGTAACATTCTTTGGATGTACACTAAGGAATAACTTATCTCCCTCCTGAACATTTTGTTTTAACAACAGCCTGGTGTTGTTTGGGTTTTTTTTCTTTTTAATGTTGTATGATTTTAAACCTCTGCATTCAAGCAGATGTACATTTGGCATCCAGATAGACCATGCAACACAAAGTAACAACCATCTAATTCCGATCCATCTGGATTCACCACATAAATAATCAGAGCAAGTACCTTGGGGAAAGGAGGTGAGGGTGCTGAGCCCATCAGCGATGACATGCAATAAACAGCAAAAGAAGGTGTCAGAGTCCATGACCTGTCCATCTTGGTCCTTCACTACAATTCAAGAACACTAAAAATACCCCCGCTTGGAGTCTGGGCTGTTTACACGGCTGTAGCATAAATATTTAGATTTGCAAGAGAAGCGCTTGCTCAGCCAAAATCGTTGTGAGATCTCTGGAGTCAGCAGTGGGGGGTTTTTAGAGAGGCCCAACATTTCCTTGGAAAAAAGAAAATCAATAATAATTAAAGCAGGGAGCTCTGTTTTCACAGAAAACTCGGCACTTACGTAAAACTAACTCGGTTCATGTTCTTGATGGGGGGGGTGGGGGGGGCTGGGGGTGGCAGGGGTGAAAACTCCCTGTCCAGCGGATTTTCTGTCTGTCAGCTGTTCTGTGGGTGATGCGTGTGGCATTGCCCTGAGCAAGAACCACTGTATTTCCATAAATTGCGTTTTTGTCCTTGCATTTTGCTACCATAAAGTTGGCTGTGACCCCAGATCATCTTTTGATGACCTCTTGCCAGGGGAAAGGAAGGCTTTCACTGCTCTTGAGCATTACACAGACAGGTACAGCATCCCTCACCCCAGGGAGGGAATGGAGAACCAAGCTGGCTCCTTCCCACTGAATGACTGCAGCCCCCTTTCTAGATAAAAATCTTTAAGTGGATTTTCCATCTGGTAAACCCTCACTTTAGGAAAATCATAAGGTATAGCAGTTATTAAAAATAGGATTTTTACTAATGCATCTACTGTGTCTTCATTATGTCAGGGCATCTCTATGAAGAGATTTGCAGAGGAATCCAGCCATTCATTTCCACACATAATTTCTCAATAGCCCATTTGCTTCAAAGATTTTTATAGACTTTTACTACTATATGAATCCTCAGATACTTATATTTTAAGCCCCAGGGGACCCATTGAAAAAGAAATTCGTTTTCTGAAGTTTTATGACAAAGGTTTTGCTCTGGATAAAAGCTTCCTGTTATATCCAAACTTCTGTTCTCCACAAAGATGACTTTGGTGAGTCTGTTCCTATGGCTGCCCCAGGGCATGAGGCATGGGTAGAATTTTAGGTCCCATAGATAAATAAGAATACACTTCTATTGGAAAATGCTCCCTCCTTACCTCCATTGATTTCAGTAGTCCAGACATCTTTCCACAAGTATCCAAAACACTTGGGAGTGGGAACTCTGCTTGTTGCCATGTTGTTCCCATCACCATCATCTCCCTCCTCACCTGACCCAGCTCAGCACAGGACAGTCCTACCATGGACAGTCAAAAATGCCCTTATATAGATCCCCCTTGTGCCCTCCAAGTCCTGCCTGAGTGGCGGTGCTGAGGAAACAGCAGTGGGCAGCCAGTGGAAACCCTTTGAAATCACTCCTGACGGGGTGGGAAGCTGACCTGCTTCTCCTGCTTTTGCTGAGCAGCAGTCTCCCACATCCCAAGCAATGCTTTCCATCCCAGTTTGGGATCTGCCAGAGATGCTTATCGGGCTTTCTGCTGCACAGTGTGCTTTGACATGGTGGCATTATTTGCCTGGGCAGCCACAGTTGGTGTAGGTGATGGAGAGTGGCTGGTGGACCGGGCTGGCTCCCTCACACAGACTTTTCCCAGCTCCCAGCACCAGCAGCAGGCAGGGATGAGCAGGAGCTCCCAGTCAGCCCGAGGGTAGCTGGGATGTTGGCCCCTAGCCAGCAGGATCCCACCTGGACAGAAAGGACATGGAGATGGCAAAACTTAATAAGAAATAGGCAAAACTAGTAATAATAAAAGCCTTTCTCCTCATTTACATGATCCTAGTGAAGCATTTAAGCCACACAAGGGCAAGGCAAACTCACAGCACTCAGATAATATTTTACATATCAACTGTGCTTTTTTTTGGAAGGAGCCAAACCTCTTCTTATTTTGCTTTGCTGAGGATTGGGAGTTTCCAAAAGCAAATCAGACGCCTTGAAAAATAGGCTAATGTGAGTATGGGGATGTCATACACATCCACAGGCATTTGAGGGAGTCCAGGTGTTCCTGGCTTGTGTATCTCCAGGATGACGGTGACCTGTGTAAACTGGAGCAAGCAGTGTGACTTGTTGTTTAATAAAAATATAAGCTGTCTGGGTGCAATCCAGATGCTCCTGCTCCTGAAGTCTGTCAAGATGAGATTTCACTGTCTCAGTCTTCAGATACTGGGAGAAGTGGGGTGGTGGAGATGAGGCCAACAGAGAGGGGGGGAGACGAGGATTAGAGGAGAGCCAAAGTGGCCACATCATCCAGGCACCAGAGGGGAAGCCAGACAGTTACAATGAGACAGCACTGACACAGCTAAAGGAAATATTTAGCTGGACCCATTGGCCACAAGGTGTCATTGGAATTAAGAAGCAACACATCCACCAAAGGATGAGGTGCAACCAGCACTGTGGTTTATGAGGGATATAAATCACCACACTTCAGGGATCAAGCCAGCCACATCAGAGGGAGAGGAGGAGGAAGGATGCTGCAGACAGGCACTTCCTTATTTGTCCATGGAAAAACGTGCTGGCAGAAGCTGTGGCTGGGTTTGGTGTTTGTCTGCCCACATGGTGCCATGGCAATGCACCAAGGATCACTGCTAGCAACTTTCTCCATATGGAGCTTCTACATCAGACCAAGCTTCATTCTCCATGCCGCTGCCATGGCTGGATGTGTCAGGACAACATCCCTGTCCCTTTGCTTGCCCTGCCCTGTGGCCCATGAGCAGTGGTGACACCACAGTGAATCCCATGGAAAACTGAGCAGCCACCTCACCATCTCTGTGGCACCCAGAGAACATCCCCAGACCTTCACAGCCCAGTAGTTCTGCCTCAGAAACTGCAACTGGCAGGAAAACAGGGCAATTAGACCTAATCATCCTGAATTATCACAAGTCCTCCTCCATCCCAGCTTCCCTGCCTCTCCTCCCCCCAGAAGTTTGCTCTCTCATTAATCGAAACAGAACCTTTCTGTCACCACTGATTGCATCGTCCAACATCAGCTGCCTGGAAGGATAAAAATAAAAGATGGAAACCGTGTGTGCTCTTGGTACAAATAAATAGGTGCCAGAGAAGGTAATTTAATTATGCGGTGATTGAATTAGGTGGAAGAAACTGCTTTGTGCCCACACAATATCTGCCCTGATGATCAATTTGAGGCATGGTCTCTGTTTGGCCAAGTGATGGGCTTTGGCTGGGAGGGGTGGGAGCAACTCCTGCATGATGCCATCAGAATCATTGTGGATACCTCATTCCCCCCTTTTTTTCCAGCAAATTTGGCTGCTGGCAGAGGTAGGCTGACATGAAAATGCTCTTGTTCCTCACTACCATTTTTCTGTACAAGAAAAAATTACTTCAGAGCAGATGAGCCTGATGGCTGGGCTGTGTCCCTCCACTACTGCACTTGCTGTGGAATTACATGGAACAAAGTGGAACAGCTAATGGACAAAAAGGAAAAGCTCACCATGGATGTGTGTTAGTGAAAAGTAAAAGCCATGAGGAGTTTACATGAGAGGGAAAAAGGTATGATTTTATAGCAAATAAAGGGTTTCAGGCAGGTCCCAGCACCAAGTGCCCTGATGTCGTGCCACAGCCTCAGCACACCTCTAATTAGGATGAATTTCCCTGCTGCTGGAGTTAATGCATTATGTATTGAAACCATTTGTGTTCATTTGTAGCAAATAATTACTTTAAAATGTTATCATTCATTTGGGTTATTTGACTTCTCTATTAATTCTATAAATAATTGTTTAAAATACTGCGTTAAGGTTGGTGAAAAGCATCAGTATTATATAATCATTGGTGGATAGACACAGTGGAACAGCTCCCTGTGGTTGGGCCAGCTGGTGGCTGACCTGTTGGCACCACCAGAGACCCAGCCTGAGCCCTCCATCCCCGACAGCTTCCCACTGCCCCTTTGCAGCACATCAATGCTGAAAATCACCTCATGCCTCAAACTTGGTGCCTCTCTGTTAATTGCTCAGAAATGCTCTGATTTCCATGTAAAGCTGCACACATGTCCTTGCTTCCCCTTGCTGTAAATTTTCTGTCTCATGACACCTAAAAGCAAAAGCAATCTTCTTAATCACACCACTTGAGAGCACAAACAGAGGTACAAGGTAAGAGGCACAGAGCAATAAGCTCCTCTGTTGTGTGCCCTTCAATCTGGCTTGATAAATGGAGATTTTGCCCGGAGATTTTTCATGCATGAGCATTAAAAGGGGAGCAAGGCTATTTTCTTCCCTTGCGAGGCGAGGCAAAAGAGCCGTGCTTTCCCACTGAGCAACATTAGTCTTTATTTCAAGGGGGGAAATCAAATAAATGAATCTGAAAGTGGGAAGGAGGAAAAAGCTTTCAGAGCAGGATTTTTAAAAATTATTTCTGGAGTTCTCCACATTGTCCCCATGTTTCAACCAAGTCCATAAGCCATTAGGGAAAAGGGAAACACATGGACCCTGTAAGCATCCACCAGCTGCCCCTGGCTGGGCACCTGACACTCCAACCCAGCACGCTGCCAAAAGTTTTTAAAAGTAACCTGTCAATTAGCAGATTGTCTCTGAAGAATTTACTCTGGGAAAATCCAAATGGAGAACTTAAAAGCTCTCTGTGTTTAATTTGATCAAGGCTTTAATAACATCTGGCTGGATTAGTATGCGGGTGCTGCTGTACTCCCAGGAGCAGAGCTGGAACTGGCCCTCCCAGCACCCCATGGCTGCTGTGCTTGAGTTATTTCCTCACTGAGGTCATGCTGTTTGCAAGTTAAAGGAGTGCTGTGGGGTTTCAGGGGCTGCTCTGGTAGGCACCCTCTGGGTACTGGGGTTCTCACCAGCACCAATCCCCCCCATTGGCACTGGAAGGCTGCTGGATGTGAGGAAGGCAGAGGAGCCAACCCTGGCAGAACCACTGTCCTGATGTGGGGCAGGAGGGGTTCTGTGGGGTGGCTTGGGGGCTGGTGGGGTGAAAGGGCAGGGGATGGGGGCTCAGCCCCACTCACATTTTGTGTCACATTGTCTTTTTGTGGTGGGGCTTCTCCTGGGAAGGCATCACACCCCTTGCACCAGAGAGGGATTTCGCCTCCCTTTAAGTCACGGGGAGATGATTTAAGAAACTGAAAGCTTCAAGCCAGGGTTTCTAACCAAAAAGACACATCGATTTTCTGTAGCTGATGGAATAAAAGACTTACTGTAGTGTAAAAAAAAAAAAAAAAAAAAAAAAAACGAAAAAAAAAAAAAAGAAAAAAAGGAAGCAAACTTTGTTCAAAAAGCCACCTTGGCACGTGCTGTGCATCAGTGGGGTTGGTGCTCCCCGGCACTGGAAATGATCCTCCTGCAGCCCCAACCTGCACAAACCTGCTGGCGTGTTTTTGGGTGCTCTGCAGGGGGAGCAGCCAGAGCCCAACACCCAGAGGGAGGCAGGGGGGGCCCAGCCACCCTTCCTGTGTGTCACTGACTGACCCCTGGGCAGGCGGGGGAATTTAAGGCACTGCACTGGGCTGCAGCCCAGCGACGGGGTAGGCTTCACCCCTGCTCGCCAGGAGGGACCCCTTTCCTTGCTGGCTTTTCTGTGGTGCCTTAGAGATATTAATCTTCTACCCCGCACACGCTTCCCATCAAGGTTATCATCTCCGTCTTGCAGAGGAGGGATGGAGGGGACCAAGCAGGACCAGCACTAGGGCTCCCTTCCTCCAGGTCCCTCCTTTTGGGGGCGCAGGGTCTCACCTCCACTTTGGGGTTTGTGGCCCAATCTGCATCCTTTAAAAAGGGGGCACAAACAGCGGTAGGGTGAGGATTGGGAAGCAGTCAGCGGGGGTTCCTCTTGCCCCCAGCTGGATGCTGGCAGGCTTTGCTCTCCCTGCTACGGAAGCCGCTCCTCCGGGGATGAATAACGGACCTCCCCCTCGCCCCTGCCCTAATCGCCCCGCCACGGAGTCAATCGCTGGCTTTCTCGCTCGCTGTTCCGGATGAATGTTTCATACCTCCCCTGGGGCGCTGATTTCAGCCTGCGCGGCTCAGGATGCCTGGGCTTTGGGAAGTGTCCCCGCCAGTCCCCCAGCCCGGAGGGAAAGTGCAGCACGCTGCACAAAAATGCCGTCAAATGTGTCACCGGGGCGTCCCTGGCTGAGCTCCGTTTGGTGGCCCGACCTCTCCCAAGGCTGGACTTGGTGGTGCCCCTGCGGGGAGCAGCTGCCCATGCTGGTGGCAGCCCCTCACTCCGACACTTGGCTTTCCCACCCAGGTCACCCCCATCCCCCCGGGGAGCTGGCAGCCTTCCCCCGGCCCTCCACGAAGGCACCTTTTAATTCTCTGTCTTCCTTAATTACACAAAAGCAATGACCGTTCTATCATCGCTTTACAACGCCTCTATTAAGGCAGAAGTGTTGTGTCTCGGGCACTTTAATTAACATGAATGATCTCACCTTTTGTCCGTAGCATCTTTTTACATGTTATTATATCGGGTAATTGTTAAACTACTCAGTGGTTTGGAGAGGTCTGTACTTTCATTAAAACGTCCTGTTTTTTTTCTGACCTGGCAGATTACCCACATTTTTACACTTAGAATTTCCAGGTGATTTGAGTTAAATCCATCTGCAAGAAACCAGATGAATTATTTAAAGCACTAGTGGTCTCAAACTAGGAAATGGGATTTTGTCAATGCTTCTCCAAATTTTAGAAGTTTCAAGGTGCTCCCAGAACTGTCTGGGAAATAACTCCCTATTGACCAAAGCTATCAAAAGAATGAACTGAATAGTTTAAATTCATGTGAAAACTCCCCATATTTATGGAGAGGGGAAAAAAAAAAAAAGGCATTCATTAATTTTTAACATCCCCTTTTTTGTTTCCCCTCACACCAGAAAAAGAGGCTGGGAGAAAACCTGGGGGCTCTTCCCTCAGGAAACAAAAGCCCTTCCAACTTTTTTAAAAAACTTTTTAGAAATGCTGCCTATACGTTTTTTTGAAGTGAAATTACACTGAAAATGGGGGACGATTAAACAAAACCCAGCCCAAAAACCCAACTGAGAAGTTCTTTCAGGGCACACTCAGACGTGGATGAAACTGTGGCTTCTGATCAATTTTGATAACTTCAAAGTGTCAGTTCTCTAAAATCATGGAAAATTGAAATAGTTTTTGTGTAAGTGATTAGGACTGGCTAAAGTATCTTGCCTGCACCCCTGTCAGCCCTGAAGGTGGGCAGTGATCCTGCTTCACTGCTAAAACACAGCCCAGGGTGTTGCAGGAGGCTTGATCCTTCCCAAAAGTGGCTCCAGCTCCTGCCTCCTGTGTCTGGCACGCGATGAGACTTTTGCCTTGGCTCTTCAAGGACCAAAGCATTGGGTATACCCTGAAATTTGGTCTGAACTCCTAAACCTTCACCTCCTCTGCTTCCTCACCCAGAGCTGCTGCTTAGAAGCAGCAGCAAAACTGAGTTAGGATAGACTAGGGAGAAAATCCTACTGCCCTTCTCCATCAGAACTGGGAGCACCACCTGATCCCAGCCCATGGCAAGCACAGGCTGTAGCACGTGAAACCATTGCCAGCTGCTCACTGCTTGGCTGTCACTGGAGGAAGAAGCCCTGGGGGCCCCTAAAGGCTTGCCCAGATTCACCTGGGGCAACCACCCACCCACCAACAGGCACTGGAGTCCGCTGTAGCTCACCCCTGGACAGCAGTCCTGGCTTCAGGCTTGTCTTCAGAAGGGATTTGCACCACACTGTCCCATCTCTCCAGCCCAGTCTCCTTTTGCTCCCAGCTGCTGGACTGTGGTGGGATCCTGGATCTTGTTAATAGCTTGCTGTGTGTGGAGGTGTTGATGGACTCTGGTTCCAGCGTCTGCAGGACTGTGCCCCATGGAGGGTCACCCTTGACTCCCAGCTGGCCCTGCTGCTCTCCAATGGTGAGTTGCCATGCCTACGGTGATGGTGAAGGCAAAGTGGTGTGTGTACCATGGTCTTACAGAGGGCTTGAATCTGGAAAAAAGGGCTGGAGGGCACCCTGTCTTAAGGGACTGTCTTATTTTTTGCCATATGCTTGACCGACATGGGTGTGCACCTTTCCCAAGGCTGGAGTGGGTCTGCTGTGGTGATGCCAGTCATGTTGCAGAGGTGCATGTGAGTCATGTAAACTGCGTGGAGTCAGGGTTGTTGTGCTGTCCTGCCTCTGAGAAGAGCCTCTGCCAATGCTGGGCTGTAGGCCATGTCTGTGACTCCAAAGCCCATCCCCAGAGGAGAGGGAAGGGGGTCCAGCTCTGACCTGCAGCCCTGTGGACTTGCCACCCTGGCATGGGAGGGTCCTCTGCCAGCACGGGCAGCTTGGTGTGGTCGTGCTGAGAGTTGTGGTTAACTGGGTTAATTATATTCATGTTGCTAAGAACGCGGTGAATTATGTTAATAGCAGCATCTGGGGAAATTACATCTTCATTAATTGGTCCTGACTGCTTTTTGGCAGATGCGAGATGTTTCTGACTTTAACATGCAGGACAAAATTTATTGTAATCAGAGCATGCAGTAAATGCACAAATACCATTACCTTGCCTCGCTAATTAACTCTCTGAAGGGGAAGGGATGGCAAAGACCTGCATGGTCATTTCATCCTTGCTCTCCTGCCCCTGCCAGGACAGGCTTGTTTTCTATTGATTTGTGTTCTAGTGCTTGTTCTAGTAGAACATTGTTTTGAGTTAGCAATAGTAGTAATGTGGTTGGAAGCCACAGGAAAGCAGTCATAAGGATGCTTCTGAGGATGTGTTGTGCCCTGGAGCTGGCCTGGTTGCTCTCTGGCCCTGACCTGCTCATGCCACTCCTGCTCAGGGACGTAACTTGGGGTGAGTCAGGTCTATTCACATGTTTGGAGTCAAATACAGTGGTGACTTGGAGAACTATCCACCCATCGTATTCCTAACTGGAAGAAGAGGAGGTTCACCCAGGAAAGGCTGTCCTCAAGGGACCACAGCTGGGTGGAAGACGGGGCTGTTGGTGTATAAAAAGATGTCAGTCACGGCTAAAGCAGCAATGATCTACGCACAGTCTGTGGCATCAGTCTTTGCAGTTCTTTAGCTTTCAGTCAAGGTAGCAGCAGCAAACAAGGAATAAACCCCATTTCAATGAACTATTGCTATGTAGCAGAAAGCTCTGGTTTTAACCATGGCAGAGATCCTAATCTCTTTGGATAAACCCCCAAAGCTCCAAGCAAATGTGGAGTGTGGGGAGGAGGTAATGCATTACCCTCCTGGGAAGAACAGGCTGAAACTCAGGCGAGGCATCGAGTTCCTCGTAAGTTATGAGGCCATTCGTCTGGGGATGGCAATAAGTTGTATTATGGCCTTGCTTGCTCTGCCTTCTTTTTTTTCACAACACCATCTTTCATTTTAATAGTGGTTTTTCAGCCAGCTTTGTTAGGGCTGCTGCTAATTGGGCTGGATTCATGTGTCCCACCAGGGCACAGGACAAGCCTGGCACTGCTTAAAAGGGAAAGGTGAATTTTACTGCCTGGTGCTTTGAGTAGGCAGAGCCCAGGCTTTGGGGAGCAGGAGGAGTGGGCACAGCAGGGGTGAGAGGGGAATTTAGGAACAATTTTAACTCTCTGGCTGCCAAGGCAGCTCAGAGATACTCTCCCTGTGAGAGTGATGGGACAGAGTGGCTCCACATGAGTCAAACAGCCCCCTGGGAGATGAAAACCCCTTTTGTGATTGATCTTTCTGACCTGGAAAGATGTGGGGCCACCTCTTTTGCTGAGAAATTGAGTTTAAAAGTTCTTCAGTGCTGCAAGTGTGGGATTTAGGCCTTCATCACAAGGAATCAGATCTTTTTGCGGGGAAAGTTTCACCAGAACTTTGGAAGCAGCAAAGTTTGTGCTCTCAAAACCTAGAGCTAGATTTTGGTGAGAATCTGTAATGTGCTGAGTGGGAACCTGGCCATGTCTTTTCCATCACGCTGCTCCTGTAAATAAATGTAAGGACCAGGACAGCTGTGGTGCATGTGAGATCTGGCTACAAAGCAACACTCCTGGCTTGTGGGACACACTTCTACCTGCTGCAAGGCTTACCAGGTCCCTCAGCACAGGGGCCCTGGAAGGTCAGAAAGCTCCATAGTTCCTGCTTGGGTTCCCAGAGCCTCTGGGAGACTTTCCCAAAAATGGTCCCACATACCCATCCTACAGCACTTTCCGCCCTGGGTGCTGCAGCCCTGCCAAGCTGGCTGTTCCAAGGTGACCGGAGCTTTTAGCTAAGATGGACAAACCACACTAATGAGACAGAGAAATAAGTGTCTAATGGAAGCATCCACTTGAGATGTCTCCAAAAACACACCTTCAAAACGGCGGCTCTTTAGTGACTGTCATCATGCCACTGCCCCTCCAGTCAGTGTGGCAATGTGTGTCCCCTTCTCACTGTGGGTCATCTCTTTGCCCAGAGGACAGGAGAGCGTGGTGCAGGAGATCTAGGATCCTTTTCCACACCCATCCAGATAAACCAGGTGGGAAAACCAGGCCACTTCTTTGCAAAGGCCTTTTCCCACCAGCCACTGTTGTAGTAACACCAGAGATGTCAGGAAACTCCCCAGAAAGGAAGCCTGCCCACACCAAACAGCTAACCAGTTCACATTTGTAGCTGAGAAACACAGCATGGAGCTTACTAGTTGGCAAACAGACTGAATTGTAGCACTGCCTTTATTTTAAAGGGCAATTAGCACTGTGGAAGGATTCTCTCTGCCTGTTCAATATGCCCCATTTGTTAGTTAGAAGTTCAATTTATGGTTCACATGATATAATAACACGTCACAGCTCTGCAGTTGAGCTGCTCTGTGGCATCAAGAGAACTGTGCCAGAGCAGAAGTCCCAAGAGATGCAAATGGGGGGGGGGGGGGGAAATACTGCTGTGAAATGAAATGGTACCCACTGAAATGGAGGGGGGAGCTTTGCAGTGAAAGACTGAAATCCTGGAAGATATAACTATGTCAGGTTTCCCCTTCCTGGTCAGTTGAGAGGTGGGACTGTTTGACTTGGGTATGGACTTTGCAGATTCCTTTTGGTAAGGGCTGTGCTCAGGGCCAGAGAGTAGCAGTGTCAGGCAGTCCAGGAGAGATAAACCAGGCTTTCCCATGAATGGCTCTGTAAACCTGGGAACACCCAGAGTTTCCATCAGGCAAGTGGAACAGCCTGGTTGTGCATGGGGAGATGAGTGTGCTGGCCCAGTCTGCTGCCTGGGCTGGCTCTGGGCTGGAGCGCGGCTTTAACTTCAACACCAACCACTGCAGTGGCAATCTCTTACTGTCACTTAGCTAAAGCAGAGGTGATGAAAATGTCGCCACTGTGACCACTCTAGAGATGGCTCCAGGCCATGATCTCAACTGCTGCCATGCCTGCTGCTGACAGTGTGTGGGAAATGCTCTTTCTTGGGGAAGAAAGTTTTCTCTCCATAGTTGCAGAGAGCTGGGTCCCTGCTCTTTGTTGAGCCAGGCTGTCACCAGAGAGATCAGAAATCATTTATTTTTAACGCTATGAATATGTAGAAACTTGTCTGAGCTTCTGCACGCAGTGGCCATGAATTTAGAAACGGCGTCAGGAATCATGGCATTCGGCATCCTGCAAATTGGGTCAGAGCTATAAATTTCTGTTCCTGGTGCACAAGCCATTTGCCATACGTGACTTTCTGAATTTGTGGTCATTTCTCTCTCAACCCCCGTGTGCCGAGTGTATGACTGAGATTTTATATTGCACCTCTGAGACACAAAGTCCTTCTGGTGCTTTTGCCTCGCATCCTAAACAGGCTCTCTCGCTCTCCTCCCTGTCCCCTTTGCTAATGGCTCCTGACCACAGCCTGGCCCCTAAATCATGGGCTGCACCTGGGCAGGCATAAACTGTGACTCTCCCCAGACAGAGAGGATTTGATTAGAGTAGTGAGGGATATGACTCTGAGCACAGGAACTTAGCCCTGTGAGAACCGAGCTGGGTCCTCTGGCACAGGCACCGAAGCCCATCGGGGCAAGTCCTACAGAGGCCTCTGACATGTTCACTGAGCCTTTCCAAGGACAGTCATTCAGAATACAAAGGGAGGAATGTTCAGCTTCGATATTATGGGGGCATGTTAAGATGATCCGTGTGTTGGGAGGAAAGCTTAAGCTAAGGAAGTTCACACTGTGAGAACTGGAAGATGGTGCTGCCATCCACCTCCTCCACTTTACTGCCTGTGCTTTTCCTCCCCCACCTCTATCTGTTCTAGACATAAAAGCTTTTTTACTGCAAGACTATTTTCGCTCAGTGAATGAAAATGAAGCATTTGGAACCCCTCCTCCCCAGTGCAAGTGCTCCTGGCAGCATTGCTCTCTGGCTGGTCCCAGCCTATCTGGTCAGCCTAGGAAAGACAAGCCCAGCAGGAGGACATGAGTGGGCTATGGCTAAACCCAACTCTCCTGAGAAACGGGTCTGCCCTGCCCCCCAGATCTGCTCCCCAGGAGCCTGATGAGTCACTAAAGGCAGCAGATGTGACTAAGATGTTTCCTAACTAATTTTAAATCTTTATTGCACAGCAGTGCCAACACACAAATGTGAACTGTATCAAGACTGTTGATTAAATTCTATTCTGGCTGCAGTGGTGCAATGCCATTGAAACACTTCAGTGCAGTAACATGAAACAAGAAGAGTGGATCTCCTCAAATGCCACTGAGAATTCTATCTTGCCAGCAGGCTGCTCTTGAGGGTGATACACAGGTGTTTGATCAGAGTCAGAGCCCAATTATGAGGGTTGAGCAGGACATGGAAAACCACACATTTCTGGGTCAAAGATGGAGCTAATGTGCCCCCTACTACTGACTCAGAGCAACTTTTCACACCCAAGGTCTCCAGCAAACTACACGTACGACTCTGTTTCCATCAGAATAAGGTTTCTGTGCTTGTTAAATGTGAACCTCAGAGCCTTTTCAACTTAATCCTCTTCCAAGTGTATTAGGTTTTTGGGGAGATTTTTGAAATGGCAAGGTTTCCTGAACTTCTGATCTATTGGTGCATATCTAGAGCACTTATCATCATCTATCAGAGCCCTGACAACATGCAATCTGAATAAAAGCAGAGAGAAAGCACCTTTGCCATCACGATTTTTCAACTATAAATTGCTGGAAGTTGATCTTTGTGAAAACAGTGCTAGCTTCATGTATTTAGCAGGAAACAGGCTACCAGGCAAAGGAAATACCAGCCAGAGGGCTGATGGTGCAGGGTTATAAATGTGGAAACAGGTTGATAATAGAAACTGGTTTGTAGGTGCTAGCAGACACAAGCAAAGACAAGTTATGAAAGCAAAGGTTTCACAGGAGCTGAAGAGCCTCTCTGAAGCTGAGGCTAGAGCAAATGCCACTCTCTGTTGCCACCTCAAACAGAAACCAAAGGAGGTGAGAGCATCCCGGCCTTCTTCCCAGCTTTTTTTCAAGTCTCCATGGATAACTTCAGTGTTAACCCACTTTCTTGCCTATATTTCAAGTTCCATAACTTTATAATCACAGAACAACCTCGCCTTCAAAAACAAATCCAAGGACTACTTTACTTTGAAGAAAGGATGGTCTTGTACAGCAACCACTTACAATCACAAGAAAAAAAATTACATTTTGATTGTTACGGTAAAGAGTAGGACAGAGGTAGAAAGTCATAGCTGCTTTGCTTTGTTCCTTAGAGATAGGGAATGTGCACATCTGGCTTTAAATAAATAATAACAGTAACTTCCCAATGGCCTTTTGACTCTCAGCCCTCAGGAATTTCTGAACTAGTCGAAGGCCACTTTCTTGTTAAGGGTTTTTGTCTTGCTCCAACCTAGAGCTTTGTGACAAAACTGAAGTTATTTTGTGGAAGGGAGGAAGTAGATGCATTAGTGAGTGCATTGCCTCTTGGCTGAGGTTTAGGTTTATTTGAATTTATTATTTCTGATCTGATCAACCAATGACTTGCTGACCATTTTACTTCAAATGTGGTAAAGGACTGCAGTCTACAGTCAGCCAGTCAATCTGCTCCCACTCTTGGTCCCCCTCTGCTATGCAGCAATGTCCTAGCACTCCCTCCTATTGTTTATCTTCAAACCATACATGTTTCACAGCTCAGAGCTGCAGAACACAGTAAAGATTCCATTGGCACAGCACTGTAGGAGTGTAGCTGTGTACACTCCGTTTTGCTCATAACACTGAGCAGCTCTTTGACTAAACACACCTTTCTCTTCCCAGCCATCACTAACCAGTTATTCTTCTTTCAGCATAACTTCAACCTGCCACTTAACCATTAACTGCATCTATCTGTACCTAAAAATTATTTGAAATGAAACACTCAATTATTACAGAGCTTAAACACCCAGAAGAAGGCTCCTGTTTGACTTCTCTGTTTCAGAAATGATAAAGCACTCCAGTGTTAAACTCCTGTTCTCTCCAACAGCAGCCGAGCCACTAAATTGATGACACGCGGATTAACCAAACAGTCCAGCAAGTCATTGGTAGAAAGGGCTGTTTGTGAGGTGTGTGGACTGCTGTCTGAATCCATTTGATGTGCAGGCATCTCACAGTCATTACTCATTACCAACTGCTTCCTCTTGCAGTGTAATTTTCCAATATGTTCTCCTTCATTTTCACGGAGAAGATCTCTACTGTCACTCCCAACTGCAACTGCAACCCCCGAGCCCGTCTCTTGAGACTGTGGTAAAACTTGAATCAGATGAGGCCCAAAAGGTATCTTCTGCAGCTCTTCTGCTTTAGATGTTGAAAAGTCAAATTCATGGGTCAGTAATCTGCAGCCCTCTGGTTCACAGCCAGCTTCCCTTTTCTTCCTCTTGCATGAGGCTCCTGTCCCTTGCTCTGCATTTCCAGTGCTGCTGGAACGTGCCTGCTCCGACACACTTTTCTTCTGACACCTGAAATACTCCCACACTGCTTTGTTCAGGTACTGAAGATTGATTTCATGGGATGTTGCCTCAACCTAAGAAAACACCCGGGATACACTCAGTTAAAAGGAGACATGTTTCCATTCAGCACTGCGTGATTATCTTCCCTGAATTACTTTTGCTACATGAAGGGATGGAATTTAAAATTCTTTTTCTCAGGCAGCAGAAAGACTCAAGAGGAGCTAAGCAAAATGTCAGTAATTCTTTGTTATTGCTGCTATAATGGGAGCAATAGAGGGCTTACCTCTGTGGGATTTAGCCAGAGATCTCCATCACCGGGATTTTCTGCTGATTTTATGGCACATACCAGCATTCGAGTTATTGCCTCTTCTACACGGGCTTCATGATCTGCATCCTGCCTCAAGAGAACAGAAAGTTTTAGGAGATAGTTTAGCTCTTGGGTCTCTGTAGAAAGCTGAAAGATCTTGGGAAGAACATGAATGGCTTCAGTTTGAAAGCCATACTCGTGTGTGCAAAGCCAGTGAAAGGTTTAAGACTTTTGATGCTTCTACTCTTGTGTACAGCCCCAACACAGGTGACAGCACAGGCTTTGGTGTCACTGCTAATCTGAATTATGATTTGCAAAAAACACATTCTAGTATGTGTATATAATCTTTTCCCTCATTAGCGTACTTGTTAATTGAATATGGTGTTTGAAATTACAATGCAATGTCAGCATTTAATTTATGCATGCCTTTATACAGCTCTTTAGGACTAGAATGGCCATGGATGTACAGAGCACATCTTTTATATCTACATATTATGTCTAATTTAGGTACTTAAAACACACAGGACGTCATAGCAAGACAGCAGCTTGTCTAGGGGCTACAGAGGCACAAAAGTGAGTCTTAAGAAAATTTAGGAAATATTTTGTCATGTAACAGCAGCTGACTTCTGTACTTTTGAACATCAGCAAAGGAAAAACATCCTTCCTCTGAAAGCACTCCTGCAAAACTAAAAACTAAGTTAAAAACAGGCTGTTCGTTTCAGGCCTTCACTTCCTCTATCAGCCCCCTTGGGCAGCTGTATACTAGCTAATTTAGGAAAGCAGAAAAAAAAACTTTATAGGATCTTTTTTTAGCTTTCTTTCCCATTTGAGTTTCTTGTATATGGCAGAGAAGGGTGTGTGGAAGGAGACGGTAGACTCTCCAAACAAGTTGGGTGGTTTGGTTATTTCAACAGTTGGATGCATAAATTTGCTTTATTTGAGATTCCTAGACATACAAGTTTTGGATGAAAGATATAGCCTGGTCAATCCACAGCCCTGATCAGTCTAACTGTGGCTTCAGGGAACAAACACATCGAGCGTGTGCCTCTTGCTAGTATGAGGGCTGAAGGCTGTAATTCAGCCTGGAACCCTGAGCAGAATTTGGGATAGAAGCAAGGGAAAGTGCTCTTGCCATTTTGTGGCTTTGGATGCTTCGCTTATTAATGACCTCATATAACAAGCCCCCAAACCCACAGACTTTGGTATCTACATGTGGAAATTATTTAAGGTGTCATATTCTTGGTATTCATCCTGGCTTGCTGAGTAACAGGACCATATGACAGTATGTTAGGAAGCAAGGGATACTTTTGAGTAGCTCCCATCCAGCTGAAAACAAATTAAATTTCTACTCTAAACTCTTGCCAATATAATTAATGGTTTCACTGGGACTGTAATTGTTGGTGTGATTCACATCTGTCAATATGAAAGCAGCTGGTAACAGCTGCGAGCAAGAACTGCTTGGTTTGGTAATGGAAATGTTCTCAGTATTGTCTTTTAGCACCCCTGCCAGACTTTATTCTTAGAGATGGATTGCCCAACACCTAAGCAGCAGTGCCTGCCATCATCAGCTGCAGACTTAACTTCTGTAAGGAACTGTCACCTGGGCTGAAATAGCTGCATTGCTTATGGCAGCTTTTGATACTTGGGGAGGGTGTGGGTCACTCAATAGCAAGATGCAGCAAACACTCCTCTGCTTATAATGCCACCCACACAACTACCCACTCTTGCTGTCACCAAACAGGACCTTGGTGACTTCTGCAAGACCAGAAAAGCCATACAGTTTAGCTCCACCGATTTTTTTTCCTTGCAACACATAACAGCTAGAAATGCTACAGCTAAGGCACCACCCCAGCACCTGGGAGCTCCCAGCTGATCCCATCCTGACCTGCTCCTGCTGCCAGGGACAGTTTGTGACACACAGCTCAGGGTATAAGCATGTTTGTTGACATCAGGGTCTTTCCAAGCCCAGGGCACACAGCCAGTTCCTCTGAATTACCTCAAGGGCTGCTCAAATTTAAGGCAGGCTTAAATGGCTGCTCTATAATATAGCTGGTGCTTTCTCTGGCACTGGATACTGTGGGACTGTACTTAGGGCTACGTAAGAGCTCAGTTTGGGCTGTGAGCCTGCTGTCCTTCCTAAATACTTGGTTTCATCTGGAAAGTTTCTCCATGAGGGAAACACCCAAGTGAGTTCCTCTGCCCTGCAAATGCTTGGTTTGATGTTGATATGAGAAATGTATCATGTGATCTTTGAACAGCAGCTGAATGCATGTGTTCTTTCCCCTGCAGGTTCCCAGTCTAACATAGTTTTTAAAAGTAAGGTGGGGGGGGGGAAAGGCAGTAAGTATTTTAGTGAGGCAGCTTTCCCAGGTCATTTCAAAAGACCTTTTTCTTTTAACATTAAGCTAGGATTAATAATAAAGTAATTTGAATCATAAAACCTTCTGGAGCATTGAGGTGATCTAGTGGAAGATGACCCTGCCCATTGCAGGGGGTCTGGACTAGATGATCTTTAAAGGTCCCTTCCAACCCAAACTATTCTATGATTCTGTGATATCCCTGGAACCATCACATACATACTTCTTAACATGAGCAAGGAAAATCAAAGCCCAGGGAAAAAAAATAAAATTAAATACTTGAGGAAATCCAACTTCAGGCAAATCAAAACTATCACAAAGGAATGAGAATTCCAAAATTCTCTTCCACCCCCTTCCTATCACACTAATCTGATTTAAAATTCTAATTTAGCTTTGCATGTAAGCATGCCCTTGAGGTGAAGTTGCTGGGTTTTTGTCCCCTATTCAGCTCAAAGGTAGTTAGCCCTTAAGAAACTGGGCATGAAAAGTTTAGCTTGTGTTTAATTGTTTGCCTGATTGAGGTAAACTTGAAATGTGATTTCTGCTGAAGTGGGGCTTCAGATCTGGAACCTGGAAAGGTTTTCCAGGAAAAAATGTATCCATAAGGGCTCTTCCCTCCCCAGACTCTGAACACAACACATCCAACAGAGCTGAACCTGGCAGTCAAGGGACAGAAGTCCATGCACACATGGAAGGCACTACATCACCATGACATAAAAAGGAAAATACCAGTTCAATCCAAGAGTTTATGCTGACAGTGATAGGATCAATGGATTCCACATAGTGCCACCAGTGCCTTGGAACGAGCAGGACCTGGAATAGGAGACATCATATTAGGGAACTAATGGAAGACTGAAGAAAGATAAAGTGTTTTAATTTAGGTCATGTGGGACATAGAGACAGAATAAGGCAAGGAAATAGGGGTGGGAGGTGATACTTATTTATTTATTCTAAAGAGTCTTTTTGCAAGACTGAAATGCCCACTCTCTCCTCCCACTCTATCTGTACTGTCATGTAAGAAATGCATCCAGAGCTCCTTTTGATCCAAACTCCTTCCCACGTGAAGCAGGACTGTAACCTTGTACTGCTGTAGGTAAGCAAAGTCCAGCTGTACAAAGGGCTGCAGCTGGAGCAGCAGTAAATCAGGGTTTTAGAGAAAGTCTCAGCCAAGCAGGAATTCTTTTGCAGACTCCCCAGCTGACCAGACTTATCAGTTCCTTTAGAAGGACTGCAAGCTGGTTTCCCCAAAAAGCAGGTATCCTACAGCTCATTTAGGTGACTAACAATATGTAGCTTTAATTCTGCTAAATAATTGCCACTATTACATTTGTCACTTTTAGTAGACAGGCTTTTAAAAGAAAGTGCCATGCTTTCTGGGACAATCTAGTTTAGATCAGAGCTTTATAACTGCTTCAGGATGATAGCTGTGACATAAAATTGATTCTAACCCATGGTTTCTATGGTATAAGACAGTGATGTTGTTTTGATGATAGAGGACAAGCTTTACAGATTACTGAATATGAGATTAACATGGCACTATCAAGAAAAGCATAAAAGATATTTTTTGACAAGGAATAAAAATGGCCAGAGATGGATAAAAATATACACTTCAGACTGGGGAAAGTGAAGCAATGATCTGTATCTGAATTGCAGACAATTCTTTTTCTTGGTAGACACAAATTACTTAGAAGAATATTCTGCCACCCAGACAGCCCTGTGCTTCATTATATCAAAACACGGCTAATGAGAAAATGTCTATGCAGGAAACAATGACTGTGGCCCTAGTCCTGCACTTACTTACAGGACACTCAGAACAGTGTCATTTTTGGGCCAGATGACAAAATGTTCTCCACAGGCTTCAATTTAAGTCAAACAAAAAAAGCATTGGCTCTCTAAAGGTCAAAAACATGTGAAAATTGTGCTTTAATCCAGTACAGCGTACAATACAGAGAAGGACGTCAGTCAGTGGAGGGTCATTATTCTAAAAATATTACTAATTAGTTATTCCTGACATCTGTATGAAACCCTACACAGACTGCAGCCAAAACATTATTTCTACACTGAACAAGTTTCAGAGTTGTGCTTTTATCGCAGAACCATCCACTCTAAATGAAAAGTGTAGCTGCATTAGCTGCAATGGGTTTATCTGCTAGGAAGTGTTGGCCTATGTTTCACTGATTGCAAAATTGTACAAAAAAGGCCCCAAACACTCATCTGCTCTGTAAGGGATCTTACACTGAACTCTGCTCAGGAATCTGGGTGCCCTCCAAATGACTGGGTGTAATGAAGAACCCTGGAAGGAAAGCACAGCTCCTGCAAGGGGCTGTTTGAAACAGCAGGACCTGTCCTGTGAGACCTGTGTAGGAAGAGTGAGCTTTGCAACATGCTGGAAAAGGATGAGGACACTGCGGAGTTGGGTTTGGGGCAGAGGGACTATGTAGCAAGGGGAACACAAGCAAGAGAGAAAGTAAAGGAACTGTGTAAATGTTTCAGTAGGAAAAACTAGCTGGAAATTAGGTGTGGAACATGCTGGCTCAACCACTGGCATGTAAAACTGATAGAGAATTGTTTTGGAAAGAGAAGGTACAGCCAGGAGGAAAGTACAATCCCTGCAACTTGTCCTGTGTTTTCAAACCAAAGAGGAGGAACTTGGTCTTTTAGAGACTAATCAAATTTTACTTGCCAGCAGGTAAAGGGTAATAACTGCAAAGTCGTGTCTTTCTGCAGCTGGCACTGTTTGCTGCTGCAATTTATAGAAGAGCTACAGAGCCGTGACTCAAATAGGCAGAAGAGGTTCCATAAAGACACTTGCTTTCCCTCTTATTTTTGGGCAAGCTTATGCTTGGTAAAAAAAGGATTTATAGCAGCAAGCAAATTGAAATTATCAAAAAGCAAAAAGACTAAAACTTTAAGGAAGATAAAGAAATGGAAAAGAGTAATTAAAACGAAAAATTACAGATGACAAAGAAGCAGAACTAAAAAAAGACAACCCCTCCCATAAAAACCAACAAAAAGCAAAACACAAAAATCCCCCAAAAACAACCCCAAAATAATAGCAAATAGACAAGTACAGTAGGATTCTTTCCCCTTTACAAACTAATATTCTTCTAGGTTTGCAAATGAGAAGCAAAACAACCCCCCCACCACTGCCTCTATCAATTCCACAATAAAATAAAGCAGACTTCCACTTCCATATGTTTACAAATATGGGACACAGATTCAGCTACATTCCAATAGGAAATGTGAAGGTAAACCACAGTGAAATAACACACAAATGCAGAAAACATTTTACAGAAATCTGAAGTGCAATAGCAAGACAGAACCACTCCAAGCCAAGAGATAATCCTGTGCTAGCCTGCTTTCTACAGAGCATATCTGGTTTTGCGGGCTGGGAAGATACTGATCTAAACAACAACCAATCAGATAACTTTAATATTTAGGCTAGTGATAGGCAAATATAGCAAATGAAGTCAAATTAGGACAGAAAACCCAGAAAAGACAAAATGAAATTCTGTAATGGGAGGAAAGAAACCAAGGGAACATTCGGGAGAGCAAGTGGAGCAAGGCTGAAGACTTGTACAGCACAGAGAACAGACCAGGTCTGAATTCTCAGTGGACATGATTAACTCAATACAGTGCAAAGGTTGGGCAAAGGTGGAATTGCTTCAAAAAGAGAGCATACCCTGAAGTGAAATACTATACCAAGAAATTTCTGCTCATTAGAAAAAGATATTTAGTTAAATGCACAGGAAAAGGAAGCCAATGTGATGGGAAGATAAGGATGTGAGGCCATGGGGTGACCAAAGAAAATCCCAGAGCTGCCTGCAACCATGGCAATGGAAAATAAAATGAAATAGACACAGGCAGAATCAATTCTGTGGGAGCACCACCCGGGGACTCTGTGGGAGTGCTGCTATGCCAGCCTATGCCCTGTCCCAGCTGGTGCCTGGCTGTCCTGGTACTAGGAAGGTGCTTCTTACCCTGCCTCCCTCATCCCTCCTGAGCTGGGATCTTCCCACCCACTGAAACTGAGCTCCAAGGACCCCTGGTATCAGAAACACATGGAGAGCCCTTGAGAAAAGCAGAGTGAAGAGGGAGGGAGTGGGACTGTTACATTCCTTGTCCATGTCAACCCTGGCAAGAGACTGGGGGAAGCTCAGGGAAGAGGTGGAGAAGCAGAGTTAGGAACTGGCAGCTTTCACCTTTGGATTGCCTGGCTTTTGGGGCACTCGAGGGTTCTCCGTAAGTGTTACAGGCTGAGTGATGCTTTTTTCACCAATCCCAGTATAAATTCAGTTCCTGCACTTTTCTGCTTCTTCTGTGATGGAGATGATAGTTCTGGTGTCTCAGGGTTGGGTTGGGCTGTCTGCCTTCTCTATTGAGTGGCTTGAGGCGAAATGAAAGTTTGGGAGACTTTCATTTGCCGTTTCCCAAATGAAAATTCTTTATTCCTTCCCAAAACACAATTATCAACCATCTACTCTGCACAATGCTGTGGACAACTCTGAATTCTCCTTCACTAAAATCACCTTTTAAAAGTATTTTGTATATTTTGAGCTGGAATGTTTCACTGCCTTTAAAAAACTTTGAGTTACTGCATTTCTTGACTTACCACAACACTTTTCGTTGGTATCAATTATATTTTTCTTGGCTATTCAGACTGTTTGTTCTGCTTTTCCCCACTTTAAGCCCAGTGTGAAGGTCTCACCCCTTTTCTCTAAAGGTGGCACACAGGGAAATCCCTCCTGACTTCATGAAGATTTCTGCTTGCTCAGTGTTGTGTTGGAAGTCAGAGGTTTATTTGCGCTGTTGGGAGCTCTGGTTGCCAAGCAGGATCCTGTGGTGTGTTAGATTCTGCAGCAGGAGCACAGAGAGAGAAAGCCTTGCAGCTACACACAGGAACTGATGACAACTGTATTTGTGGACAAAGATCGAGTTCCAGATGTGTTTCTTTAGACATTCAAGAAAGCAGATAAGCAAAAGCAGGGGAGGGGAGCTTCTGAGCAGCAAACCACAGTGAAAGACAGCAAGCAGTAATGTTGATCTTTTCCTAAAACCAGTATTTCTCATACTGTGACAATATTTTTCAAGGCTGGAAGGGAGCATCCTTCTCAGACGCAGTGTGCCTCTAAGACTAGCTCAGTCAGGCACTGCAGCACCTCTGGCTCCAGGCTGTACCTGGGGCACGGGGCCAGGACACAGGAGAGCTGAGCACTGCCCCTGAACAGCACATGGTTTAGGGGCTCCTGTCTGGGGCAGAATGGAGGGGGAATGGAACTGCTCATGGGAGCCCAGCATCCAAGCTGCTTGCTCTCCATTAGGAGGGCAGGTGTGTGGAGCCTTATGTGTCTACCTTTGGATAAGTTCAAATGCACGTTATACCATTGTCTAGTTATGTGGATATGGATTAACAGGGGCATGGATTAAAAGCAATTACATTAGTGAGCAGGAAGGCAGAAAGAAGCCAGTGAGAAGTGGGGCAGAGGAAGGAATGATCAATGACTTTATACTTGTATAGCATCTCAGTTTTTTGTAGCCTTTCCAGGCAGTATTCAACTCTCCTATTTTTAATCATCAAAAAAGTTAAGCGTCTATGTGCGTAGGCTCCTTTTATAGCCTGTGCTGAAGGACAAGATGGGATGAACATTCCTGCAGGACTGTAATTGACAAGACAGGAAGGATGAATTACCTTGTAGAGGTGCCAGGTTCTTCCCACTGACGGCAGGAAGGGCACCTGTCCTGAATGGGGCTTAAGCTGAGGGTGGCAGATCCCAGTCTAAACTCACTTAACACTTGTCGCAGAACACGGGGTGGAAGGCTGTAGAACAGATATTCTGCCCTGTTTGTGGTCTTTTAGGCAGCATTAGGATATTTGTGAAAAGGACCAAGGTGTCACTAGAGGTGTTGCAGAATTTCACCAACTTCCTGCTCCATACTTAGCACTGAGCCTTGCAACCACCACAGAGGTGACTGGGTCCAAATATTTATAAGGAGCCCCATTTGTGTGACACAACTTGAGCTTGTCACTTTGTGGATATATAGTCATGCACTGCTGCAAGCCCTTCAACTACTCAGGTGCCTATTTGAGTAAGCTTGGTATCTAAATGTTTTCATAATTTGTTTGAGAACAGATCACTTATGTACAACTACAAATTGGGATAAGACCTCTGTGAAATGCAGCTGACAGCCACTGGTGAAGTACTACAGGATGAAACTTTATAAAATCTAAAGTCCCAGTGAACTACCAGAATTCATAACAGAGGTTCACCTCTGAACAATACAGTGGAAGGGCACAAAGGATGCAAGTGAAGTATGCATTGGTACAGTGTTACATGAAGGAATTCTGCTTTTAGGCAGAATGGGTGAAGAAAAATGGCTTGTAGCAAACATCGACCAGAAGGTGGCATTAGACACATTAAGTTTTTGATATTCAAAGCTGCACTCACTCTACATGCAGTTGCTCTCCTGAATACCTAAGAACACCTTTGTCTTTATTTTTTCAATCCTTTATTGTTACAATAATCCAAAATGTTCTGCATACCTTCTGGAAATGGGTGGAGATGCTACATATTATCACAAAATAAGGCAGCCTGCAAATTCTGTATTAGTTGCATTAATTGTACATGAAAACCACCTTTAAGCACACATCAAGACTGTTATTATCTAGGGATCCTCTCTCTTGGTAACAAAGCAGTTCTTCTAGGTCATTCCTTTCCTCTCTATCAAATAGTAAGCAGTCCCCAGCCACCTGCCCCATAAGCTTCTGGATGAGATGCTGGATGAAGGCAATACCTCACTCTTCCATGATTGCTTCTACATTACTTTCCTCCCTGCCCCCCTCCAGAAATCCAAACAGTACCCCCTTCGTGGCAATGCAGACAAATTGTATGACTGAGCTGGCTCAAGAACTTTATTCCTAGCAAGATTAATTTGTAATTGCTTTAAGCCTAATTAAAATTAAGATCATATTAAAGGTTCACTACCACACTTGATCATTGCAAGGGAGATTATAAATTGAAATAGTGTTGGGGATCAGGGATAATGCACTGCTGAATGGATATGGCTTTTTTATCAATAGTAAAAATTTGTTCTTTGTGCTTTGAATTATTGAATGATGCAACCTTAAAAAGTGCTGAATGCAAAACTATAATTTGCTTTAGGAGTGTGAGTAGGAGTAATGTAGTGCAAACAACGCAGTTGATCAAAGACTCCTCATTTGCATCAGTACAAACTGCAGAGCATACACTTCCCAGCTGACAGGTATCATCCTCATGTTGGAAACTACTACCCTGCTCCAGTCTGGCATCTCACCAGTTTACAGGAGCACTCCTAACTCTGCCTCCTCAAAATTAGCTGGATTAGCAAAATCCATTCTTTAAACTGTTGAAGGCAGCTGGGTTTCCCAGCTAAGGGCAGAGGAACACTCACACAAGCTGTTGAGCTGGCAGGTCAAAAGAGGTGACAGCACGTGGCTGGAGAATGGCGAGAGGGCTCTGGAAGCGGCAGCTCCGCCGTGCGAAGCAGCCGGAGCAATGAGCACTGCAGAATTCCTTTGGAAAGGCCTGCCAGTTTGAGATGGGCAGCGGTGCGTTACACGGGCACGCACGGCTGAACAAATGGAGAGGGGGAATTCAGACTCCAAATACACACCGTGTCGGTTAAATAAAGAAGGACACTATTTATGGCAGGATACAAGGAATTAAGAGTCCTGAGCTGCTGACTGCCTGTGTGACTGTAAGCCAGGCACGTATAACTGAACTTTCCCAGCAGAACAGGGTTAATATCCTCACATCCCTGTAAAGCACCATGAAACCTCTGGATGCTGTGTACTCTAAATGCAAGTACCATCATTAAAGTATTTATTAAAGGAACATGTGAAGGCTATTCTCTATCAAAACATGAGTTCCTTTGCTAGCTATATATGCTCATTAATCAAACACATTTTATGGAAAATACTTGTGTCAGAGTAGACAGGTCCAAGGAGTTCAAGAAAAGTTCTAAAGCACACAGATTAGAGGTGGTTGCAAGAACTGTGAGAGAATTAGGCAGCTGATTGAACTACCTCTCCAAATATTTGCAGGTTTTTGTATAAAAAAGTTTAGTAAAAGAACTGCCAGTAAAGAAGATTCCTGTGCTGAGAAAAATGTGTCAAGTCTGAGTGCAGAGTGAAGGAAGAGGAAAGTTCCACAGTCAAATCATTAAGATTTCCTAGCCCTTAATTGGCCAGTTAAATGACTTACTAGAATAGAAAGTAAGCTTGTATGTAAATGATACCTGTCCTGGACTGAGTGTAATGACATGGGCTGTTGAGTTCCTAAACTTGGGAAAGCATTTCAGATCAGGGTTGGCAACGTTGACTTTGCTGAATATGCTGGATTCCTCGTAAGGGATCCTGGTAGGATAAAGGAAACTGGTGTCACCAGGTGGGAAGAGGTGCCATCTCTTCCTGAAAATAGAGAGAAGATAAAAATGTATTCAGTGGATGTCACTTACAGCAAAGAACTAAAGGCAGTAGCAAGGTTTTCAATAAAACATAAATCTGCCTCGCTGTGTGAGTCTCCTACACAGTGAGAACACAGTCAGTGCTTACAGGCTGTCTCCTGAAAGTGTTTTTAAAATATTCCACTTTTTAATTTTTTAACTGAAAAGATTTATAGCTTCTCACCAATTATTTCTAAAAGACAGATAAAATAAAATTTGAAAAAAAAGCTCTCACATCTGGTTTCTCCTTCCTCCCTTTTACATGCAGCATTTACAGATGCTCAGAGAATTAAAAATTGCTCTATAAACTAGAGGAAACAGCTTTGTTAGAGACAATGTATTTTCGTTCACTGAATGAACGGCTTGCAAAACCCATGTTTGATTTGAAAGGAGGGGACTGTGTGTTTAGGACAGCAAGAGTAAAAGGGTATGGAATGATCTTCTGTTTCCTACCATCACCTGCAGTACTTAAGAGGCTGTTAGTCACAAACCCTTCATTCTCAGTAAAAATCACCTTGATGCTCCCATGCCAAAGATGGCATAAATAAAACCCAGACATATCCATAGACATAACTATCCTGAAACATCTGTATTTTTTTGTGTTATCAGTACCACATAATGAAAATGTGGCTTGTGTGGGCCACTGGGTATAAGAACTTACTGGTGTGACTGAATGTCCAGATGGAGCATGGCAGGGTTGTTCTGCTCATGGGGGCACTCAAGTGCCAGGTTGCTCTCTTTGTGCCCAAATAAGCATGTGAATGCACCACAGTGCAGGGCCAAGCAGAGCTGAGACACAGACCTTGTCCTCAGAACTAATGTCTCTATTTCACTTACACAGACCAGACCAAAGAGAAAAAAAAAGAATATGCCAGAACTGGTGGTGCCAGTTTTATGGGTATCATAAATGAAATATCCTAACAGGTACATATGTTATTTAGAAATAGCTGTTTTATGTGGCAGTACTTTAGGTGATAGAAATAACCAGAAGGAATACACAAAGAGAGAATTTATTAGATTTATGAGGTGCCAGACAAACATGACCATATACTAAGCAATGGAAAAGTAAAAGTGGCACTTTACAACACAGTTGGACAATTTGTGCAGCTCTCCTCTTTGTTTTAGACTCCAGCAAGAGCTTTTCTTTCTGTCCCTTTCCTTGGTACTCACTTCTTGCTTTTTGTCTACTGCGTCTGGTTGTCAGTTCTAAGTTACAGATCTGAAAACAGGACAAAAGCAACCAAATGGCACAAAACCAGAAGAGACAGGAATAGCAGGATAGCCACAACTGCAAAGATTGGCACAGATGGAAGTGCAAATGGACCGTTGACACTTCTTGGTAATTACCAAAGCTACTGCTGGGTGCAAGTACAAAAACAGTTCTGCCGAAACTCCAGCCTTATTGCAACTTTATTTTACCCTCCAAGTTAGATCCTCTGAAGGGGCAGAGAATGACTAGGTTAGGAGGCTCAGGGTTAATCCTGCAGGCTCATGACAAAGCAATATCATGAAGCAAAAAATTAAGAAGCCCGAGGGATGCAAGGAGGAAATTCAAGATAGCAACAAAGGGCTAAGGAGTCATCCCCAGCTTTCCTGCAAAGGCAAATCTGTTTAAGTTTAGCATAAGCTTATATTCTTTTACAAAGCCTGTCTTGTTTGTGAGTCTCAAAAGGGAATCTTTCTGCTCTGAAGGAGAGCACAGGATTCACAAGCTTGTGGAAGTTTGCAATCTATTTAAAGGCTTTGCTCTGAAGAGGAAAACAACTTTGTCTTTTCAGGCCATGCAAAAGCTTTAGACTTCTTTCCCTGAGAGGAACAAGGACTTTGCTCTGCTAGAGGGGGAGGCAGACAAAACTGCTACATGATGCTGGAACTCTGGCTCGAGTTCAACACCTGAAGGTAAAGATCAAAGAGTCTTGGCAGGTATCACATCTGCTAGATCACGATACTTATTCAGTACACCCAATATTTAGGTGGGTCCTTGTAAGATATTTAGGCATTTAAGTCTCATGGTTTTCAATGAAACTCCTGGCTCCTGAAAACACTTAAGTGTCTGGACTTCAATGCACAGTGCTTACTGATGTGATTTGAAGTCTACAGGACTGGCTGCAGCACAGTGCAGGGCTGAGGGAGGCTTCTGGAGTGTTTCTGCTGCACATCCACCCAGGGATCTCAGGGCTTTTTAGAAATGGGAATGAAAATCCACCTGGAAGCTAAACAGAGTCACCCTTCCTAGAGATGATGATAAATTCATTTCCCTCTAGCCTTAAAGCCAGTCAGCCTGTGGCACTGCCCAGCTAGAAGCCAGTGCACCTGACTTTCAATCCTGCATCTTAATCACACCACCACCGTGGTGATTTTATTGTTTTAAAAAATGTCAGAGTAATTAATTCCATTGAAATCCCACTAGCAATTTACTCCTTCCACTCTGTACTGTCAAACCTAAAAAATGCAGCCAACCTGTTTTGTTACTCTAGCACTACTCTAGCAATAGATAAAAAAACCCGACCCTGAGGCCAACATGCAAGGAAAGGAGAAAAAAAAAAAAGAATGCGGGGAAAAAAAAAGACAGCATGCAAGCAGGCAGAAAGATACAGCAACAAAGTCACATGCTTCCACATGAGTTTGGAGCCTCAAATGTCCCTTTCAACTTAGCTCACAGCTGGCTGCTCCCATCCTGATGTTCCCCTTTTAAATTAATTCTATCAGGCTATTAGAAGTTCTTGTACAGAGAATATTGTAAAAGTCTAAAGTGGTTTATTTCTGTTTTGTTTTGGGGCTTTTTATTTTTAACTCTTTATCTCCTACTTCTAAATTCCCGGATTAGGAAAAATAAAATGTTTATTATTGAACCACACAGATCAGAAAATAAAATTGTGTCAGCTCCATGACACAAACTCCAACACCCTTAAGTTCTGCCATTTCCTGCAGAACAGTTATGATGCTCTTCCATCATTGAGAGCTTCAGAAAACTAAAATAATCAGGAGCCAGAATTAAGGCTCAGAGAGTCCCAAACTGGCTGTAAGCACAGTGTAGCTCTCCATTGTATTGCTGTATGTACATGCAGTGGTTACCTTCCTTCTATTTGCAACACTAAGTTGCAGCCGTAGGAGTCCAAATGGCAGGGGGTGTTCGCTCCTTCAGAACCAATCCACAGCGTGCTCTCTTTCCCACTTCTTCCAGAAAAACCAAAGTCAGACCACCTTATATCCTACAGCAACAAAAGGGTTATTTATGTAAGCTGTTGAACTGCTTCATGTCCTACCCTCAATTCTCAGAGTCTCCCGTGTTCTCCTTCCACTGCTCAGCCACCCCTCATGCCCTGCAGCTGTTGCTCCCTGGGGTTCTGGAGTTTGCATGTCTGACTACACACCCTCCCAGATCTCTGCCTCCAGTTCTCATCCCTGCCTTTAGCATCACTCAAGTCACCCCTTTGCTCTTCAGAAGTACTGCTCAAATGCTCATGGCCACATGTGGCTTTTTTTCCTTTTCAAACACTCCTTTTTTCCCTTTCTCCACTCTTCACCATCCACCCAGCCTCAGCACTGCTTTTAGAAAAATTCTGATACATGGCATTTAAAAAAAGAATGAAAGGAAGAAAGCGAAGAAAAATCCCTATGCCCTTTTCAAACCAATTTGATAATGTGTGTGGTGTATTTGCTCTCTCTTTGCTCCTACCTCAGCTTTCTCCATGTAGTCTGGGAACACAGACTTTACCCCACTCTGACCCAGTGTTATGCCGGGTTTTTTAAGTTTCTTATTATTTAATGAACACATTTGCAACTGCAGAGGCAGTGAACTTAAAGCAACTTGATTATGTGGTGAGAAAGGGCAGAACAGGTGTGCATGTGTTATGAACACAGTCCTGGAGCCTTCCAGTGTGTTGATCCCCTCAAAACCAATCCCCTGGGGATGGCAAGGCACAGTGAGCTCTTTCTCACACATTCCAAGGGTTTTGCAGAACCGTTCTGTACAGCCTGGATAAAGCTATCCCATGTTTCTGCAGCTCACTCTGCCACCTGCAGGGTCTGATCATTTGTTTATTGGAAAGCACTTGAAGTAAACTGGCCAGAGATATTGGTGCCTTCTGGCTGGAGCCCCAGCCTGAGCCATAGGAAACAGAGATTAAATTTCTGGCTTCCTGATGGTCTCGGGCAAATCGCTTCATCTCTGAGCTTTACTTTTCCCATCTTGAAAAGGAAGATAACAGTATTTGTTCCGTTTCAGTAGAGCACTTAGGGGTCATTCACATCACCTAACTTTAGGAACCTAATTTAAGCTTGGCTCCTGCTCTAGTCAAAGCACTCTCAATCACACCTTGGAAAAGCCTCTCTCTCTCTGCTGTCTATAAAGAGAAAACAGGAGTCTGGCCTCCTAATTTAAGTATGTAAGCTAGCTGCTTGAAGACAGGTGGATGACTGCACTTTTTCAAGATCTGTGGATGAGGAAAACTAAAGCTAGACAATACAAGGATGACTTCACCATGACTCTGTATCAGGAAACCCTCAAAATGAGCAATAGCCTTCCCAAAAATTAGGTGTTGCTAAAGATTTTGAATTTCAGAGTTATTGATTTTAAAGATACCATTCGAAAAAAATGCAGAAGTGTAATACGAACATTTGTCAAAGACAGGGAAAGATCAAAGAGAAAAAGTTGCTCCTATAGATTTCAGCAGCCATAAAATTTAAAATCCAATACAACTATTTCAGTGAAAAAGTTAAGCGTTACACCATCTCTACACTTTAATCTCACACCTAAATAGTTTTTGTATTTTGTTACAATTTAAGTGGGGAGAAAGCACACATAATCAATATTAGATTTAAAAGAACTTTTTGAAAATGTTGCTGCTGTAGTAAATAGTTGAAGCGATTATGGGTAAAATAGTTTTTAACCAATGAACTGAAAAGGAACTGGTAGTATTACTGAAATTTTGTCACAGTGGGTTCCTTTTCTACAATAAAAAGCCACAGTAAGAAGAAATGTACTAAAAGGTGTTCCAACCATAACAGATGGCACATTACTTGTGAATTATATTTATTTCATTTGCTGCTTATAATGAAGTTAATCTGTACCCGTATGTCACTTTAAAAGGTCTCATTTCTATTTAAACTTCATGCGTGTATCTTGCTTCTGATTTATATCTCAAATTCGGTAATGAAATATCAACTGAAGGAAAAATGTAAGATGCTAGATATTGCTCATAGATTAGAATAATGGAATCATTACCTTAGCCCACACAACTGTAAATGATAAACAGTGCAATCTAAATTTCAAACAACTTCTAAATGGCCCTATTAATCACTATAAATAACAGCGCAGTTGGCCTTCTTTTCCCCTTCAAATCACCTTACGTAAATCTAAATAAAATCTAGAAAGAAAAAATGGGGTTATCAAATTCACACAAGAATGGAAGAGAATTTCTACAAAGAACTCTTTTGGCTGGTATAAATTAGGTAGCAGTGTTTCAAAAGCCATATGAGTCTGGAACTGATGGGTGCATTTCACTCCCATGCCTGTGAAAATGGCAGATGACACACACCATATTTGCTTGCATTAACACTGTTGATTTTTTTCCTTCCCAGATTCTGCTTTTAAAAAAATCCATGGCATAACCATTACGTGTGTCTATTCTAAAACTGCAGTACAATCTGTTGCTTTTTATAGGTCAGGTGATCAGGTTGTGGTAGGATACCTGCACAGAAATGCTATTTCTGCAGCCTCAACTTGAGTCTTGAATGGGGGCAAGGGGAAGAAGGAGGTAGGAAAATGTCTGTTTTCTTCAAGTGTCTTTTTAATGACTGAATGAAGAGCAGGCTATTGAGGTCTTAGGAGCTGCTATTACACTGTGCCCTAAAACATGGGAAAATGTTGTCTGTCAAGGCAGTAAAAGACCAGGACAGGAACACAGAAAAAGGAAGTCCTGCAAAGACCAGGGGAAGCCTGAAACATCCCTGGAGCTCTCAACTCATGAACCAGCATTAGAGTTGTGCAGCCCAAGTTTATGTGATCCTGATTGTGTTTCGCTGTGCTCAGGAAGGGAAGAAAGGTGAGATGATCTCTGTGTCCAAAACTTACCTTCCGACCCACAGAACAACAGGAAAAGAGACAATCTGAAAAAAGACTGGTCACTGATAAATACTAATTTTACTGGTATAAAAGAATAAAATCCATATAAGGAGCATGGGAAATGCTGAGGAAATAATTAATTTGAGAGAGCTTATCAGTTCGTACTCTCTGTCATTGCAGTGATACAGTTTTTGCAGGGCATTATGATTCCATTTTCACCTTTCAAACTATAGAAATGAATAAGGCTTCATTTGCTATTCTTTCCTTATACCTTTTGAAAAAGTACACCTTTTGTACAGCTATCCTTAATTTTGCCCTCTTACAATTTGCAAGGCGATGTAGCAGGAATGTGGATGAAGCAGTGGATTGAAATATCAGAAAGACACTGAGAAAATAAAAGAAAATACCCCAGGTAGGTGTC
Organism: Acropternis orthonyx; assembly: GCA_035583155.1. Taxonomy (NCBI): domain Eukaryota; kingdom Metazoa; phylum Chordata; class Aves; order Passeriformes; family Rhinocryptidae; genus Acropternis; species Acropternis orthonyx. The sequence goes on along the minus strand of JAWWEU010000163.1, from coordinate 11,266,437 downwards.
CTAATACCTGCATTTGGTAATTACCACAGATTATGCACTTTCACGGACCGGTTACTTCACGTATTTTACTGCCTCCACAGAAAATTAAGGTATAATAATGCTGCAAACTCAAGACTCTCTCCTCCTCACAAACAGTTAATCTAAATGCATTAAGGAAAGGAACTGTGCAGCTTGAGAAACTGAGCCACAAGGCAAAAGGTGGAGCAAAATCATGCTACAGCCTTGCTGCTACAAGCAGACATATGCCATCAAACCCTCTCTCCTGAGTGGAGCTGTTAATTCGGAAACCATTCAGGTACAAGGTGGATCTGGGGCAGCAGCAGGGGCTCAAGTTTGCAATAGGCCAGGCCTGCCTTTCACCTCCACACGCTATTCCCACCTCATGTTCATACCTTCAGCAGAGGTGAAGAGAAGGTGTTCACTTGCAGGGATCACACACATGACTGGGTGCTCCCCAAGCCTGCTCAGTCACACAATGATGCTGGGCTAAACAGGAAGCAGAGTGCTGCCAACCTGACAGCTGTTTTTGTCACTTGGGATTTTCTTTTTAAACTTATAAGGAGACCCAGAATTATAAATGGCTGCCACTTGGTACTAGTTCTCCATTAGCCTGACAGCCAAAAGTCTTTTATTTTAAGAATTTTAAAATAAATGGCAAATGGAGCAGAGAGGGGATAGTAGTAGAGGTTCCAGAAGCTACACTAGATAATTTGCAGTGGTTAAACTAGGAAAAGATAATATTAATGTTTTACCTGGAAAATTTCTGGCTTGTCTTCAAACATCCTGGCAATGTATTTGTAGTCAGCGTAAGCCCAGTATTTGGAATAATCATAACAACTGAAAGGTCCAGGGAGACAAGAAGGCTGCCCAGAACTCCAAGCCAAAAACTCTTCAAGTGTAGCCTCCACGTAGCTGCACCTGGTTTCAAACTGGGGAACTAGAGCAACAAAAGGAAAACCCAATAGTACATGAGCACTGAGCATAGAACCAGTAAAAATAATACAGTTTCCCTCTCAGCCCTGGTTAAATGCAGCATGAGAGATGAAGTAGGACTAGATGGCTTGACTGTGGTCAATAAAATGGTTCTCATCACCTAACTCATAATTAAAGCCTGAGACTATTGCTTTTTCATTAAGGTTTAAGTGAATGGCTGGGACCTTGAACTTGCTGTGAGACAAAAGCACAGCAACAGTTACTGTTGTTCTCCAGCACAGTAACTCAGTAATACGCCCAAGTTCCCTAAACAACTTCACTTTCCCCCCCCGTCCTAAGTGTGACCTGCAAATGTGCATGCAAGTACTTGTGTACTCTTTATTTTGCCTCCATGGATTTATGCAGATGGACATGTTCATCTTACCCTTTCCCTAAAGCAATAACCAAACCAATATGGTAATGCATAGAAAGCGAATTATGGAAGCACACACATGCTCTGCCAATGATCCATCTAAAATGCTGTGTGCCCTTATTTTTCATTTGGGACTGACAAAAGCACATTGCGGTGTTCTTGGCAGACACAAAAAGTATTTACCAGCAGTGTTTTGCTCCCATCATGCTTTGGTCAGGCTGACTGATACAGCCTTTCAGCTCAAGGTCAGGTCACTTGGAAGTTCTACAAGATAACCCACATCACAGTATACTTTAATTGCACTTAATCAGAGATCTTCATTTCCCACAGCCACTAATCGTGCCAGCTTCAAAGAGACTTATGGAATGTAAAAAAAATATTACTTTACTATAACTACTACTGAGGAAAAATTACTGCAGCCTGCATGAATGACAATGACAGAGCTGCAATTTAACCTTTTGTAACATGCACAGAGCTGCACAGAAATGGGATCCTTTCACTGTTGTGCAGCAGCAGCTCTTTGCTCTGTACCACTTCCATTTTGTTACCACAGCAATTCCCATAGAGTCTCATACATTTGTTCTTATTCCCTTTGGGCAGGGAAGCAGCTTTTATAAACCTTTATCACCATTACTTTGCTATTTTCCACTGCAGCAGCCTAGGTAGTGGTTTCCTTCCCCACACTATCAAATCATTAACTAAAAGTGTGAGATAAGCCTCGCTATTCAGCAACCCATAACCTGGCTCTGTGCAGGAGAGGGGCTCCCTAATTAAGGACTGCATACAAGACATATAAATCACCTGCAATAACCAAAACCCTCTATATGTGATCCCATGTCTGTGTTGCAGTCCCTCTCCTGATACCCAGTTATTAATGCAATGCACATAATTTTACTAAAAGATGGTCTGATGGAAAAATTAGATAAAAGACACAAGCACTACTAAAGGTAGCTCTGTAGCTGTATTACTTTCTTGAGAATGAAGAATGCTTAGGACACTACCTATTTTGCAAAATAACTCAGGAGGAAATGTTTTAAAAGCAAGAAATATGCTCTTTCTGCCTCACAGTGTATTTCACTCTGAGGTTCATTTAAAAAAAAAATCCAGCCATGAAATGCAAGAATGTCTTACAGGATATAATCTCCTCAGGGCAGGGTTCTTGCTTTGATTTATAACTTGTTCAGCATCAAGGTGTGGGTGCTTATGGAAAAATAAGTAGTAATAAAAAACATATTTGGGCAATCTAAACAGATTGCTTAGATGAGCTTGTAGCCTGCAACAAGGGTGAAAATGTTAGCAATGAGCAACTAAAAGCAAGAACATTATTAACCAGTTTGCTAATACTTAATGATTAAAAGCTGAGGGTGTTTTGTAATTGACATATTGTAGATTAAGCCATGCAAGTCTAAAGCAGGCTGCCAGTTCTGTCTGATGACACAGTATCTGAAGGCATAACATTCCTCCTCTCCCCCATTTAATGCCACAGATTGAAACTGGAGGGAAGGAGAGAGGGCAAAAGTGATTTCCGGAGAAGCAGCTCCTCTCCTTAGTTAAGGTCTGGCCCTGACAGACACCAACTTCTGTTCTTCTCTGAAAGAGTGTTTGCAATGTGTAGTAAGAGAAATGTAGAAAAAAAAAGCATAGTAGCCTTAGAAAATGCCTAAAGCTCCAGTAAGAATGTAAGTGAAATATCTCCTCCATTTCTTTGAAGAAAATCAAACATCTATTCACAGCTGCTGGGGAATTACAATTATTTAAACAAATAATTCAAGCAAGAAATAGCCATTTCATACTGTAACAAAGCATAGGCATACTCAGAAACCAAAAACCTGGCTATCCACATCCAACTCCAACAACCACCTCAAATCTCAACTTTACGCAGCATTTAATCAATGTACAGTATTTGCACTCTGTTTTTAACCTCCTATTCAGCTGAGCGTATAGCCACCTTTGCAGTTCCTCCCTGTATCAAATCTCAGAGGTTGGAATTCTTTCGCCATCCGTAGTGGTAAAACCTCTTGGTCAGATGATCAAGTTGCAGCCCTTTTCTCTCCAGCTTGTATCTGACAGCATCAGCTCTACCAAGCACCAATAAGAGAAATTTCCTCCTGAGATCTTGTGATTCGTAAACTGATCAGCATGACAACTTCTTGTTCCCTCCAGCTTCTTCACAGTAAACTCATTGTTTATTCATTTTACTAAACAACCACAGAAAATGGTCAAAATAAGAAATGGCTGCATACAGAAATCAGTTATGTGTAAGCTTTCTCCTTACTTTGTACTTGCTGGTGTGCTCCAGGTAGCCATCAGAGAGATGGGATATAATGCTGCATTTTCTCTGTTAGAAACTAGACTTCTGCAGCTTTTGCCCACCCTTTATCCCACATGAGAAAAATAAATCTTTTAGTGTGGCTGGAACTAGATGTGTAGGGATTTCCTGATTAATAGTGCCTTCATTGTTCTTGTAATGAATGCTGATACTGTCTCTGGAGGTATCTTATCTCTGTCAATGCTTAATCCTCTGATTGTATTTTTTTCCCTTCTTACGGACACGTACTGTTTAACTTGTGTAGTAAGACAGGATACTATCGAACACACAAACTTAGGTAGGTACAAATAATTCACACAAATAATACTGCTGGCTCCCACATTTTCCATGTTTCAAATGCGTCTTCCACATCCATATGGCTCAAGAACTGAAAAACTAGGGAAAAAGAAGCAAATACAAAATCCACTCAGCTCCCACCAAGTTGCCCCATTTGCAATTCTCACTTTTTTATATTAAAGAATCATCAGTTTGGGAATCCCATCCAGGTTGCAGATGTGGCTGCTATGGTAAGAAGAGGTCTCAAGTAATTTTGGGTCTTCCAGATGAACCTAATGGTTTAGATAAGCTCAGAAACTCTGAAGGAGTGACACCAAAATGTACCTACATGTAGAAGAACGGGGGTTTTTTAACATGTTTCCAACTCAGCGGCAGGAGTGGTTCCACCTAGTCTTAAGGCAATAAATCTATTGTAAAAACATGGAAGGAATATTCAGAGACAGATCAATATAATTTTATTTGTATTTTTCTGTTGCTCTCTCTAACCACAGGACTACTTCTGTTTCATCTAGGAAAGTTAGCAGAAAGAGAGGCCCTTATTAAAAAATAGTGTTAAGCATTCAAGAGTGAGATCAACTACTTTTCAAATGACAGTGGAACATGAAATGTATTACATTATTTCAGACTTTGAGATGGCCTGGATAATGGCTTCACTAATATATCCTTACAATGCATATTTTTTATAGCATCACAGGTCTTATTCAGTTACAATATAACCCCTGAAGGCTGTACCCATCTTCCTGAAGACAATTCTAACTCACATTAGCATATAATAGAGGTTCCTGGAGACAAACTCATTGCTGCATAGGAATGGATGCCTTTAGGAAAAAGCAAAATGCAGATAGATGCTTCAAGATATAAGTACCAGTTTAAATTCACACTATATCCCTAGTGAATAGAAGTTATTGTTAAGTGATGACTTTTATCTACTTACTTGGTAGCATCAGTCCGTGACTTAGCTACATAACACTCCATCAATCCCATCAGAAACTTTCCCAGCTGTGCCTACTAATTAATGGGGAGTAGGACCAAAACTATTGTTTCACCTGGTAGGCCTGGCATGTTACAACTGAGATGTATTAACAAGGTATATGAAGAAAATGTCAAGAAAATGTCGTATATAACGATATATATATAGATAGTATATATATATGTGTGTGACACCTTCCCCATTGGCAATAGGATGCCTTTCATTTGTAGTACAAGAACTGGCTGGTACCTCATTGAACTATAGAGATATTTCTAAGAAGATGTGTACCAAACTATTAATTCTACACCTCAGTTATCCCATCTGTAGAAAGTGAATAAATAACATCTGTTTTCCCAGGAATGGCATAGGAATCATCAACCCATGACGGTAAAATGCTTTGAAATCCTAACATGCCAGGCATTTTCCCTCTAACACTTCTGTTTCATCACTTCTCTTGCAAAAATTGAACATGAAATAACATTGTCACGATGCTGTGAAGAAAGCAAATTTCACACAGTGTTGTTAAGTAAGATAATGTGATGTAATCCTATCACTTTCACTGGAACTGGCAGACCCTCATCTGGAGTCTTTGTGCAGACCCGACATTCCAAGAAAGAAGATGTTCAACTGAAGGTTAGAAGACTATAGAAAGAATAGCTAGGTGGGGTCTAAAACACCATGACTTATACTGAACATTTAAAAACTGAATTTTTCTGGCCTAAGGAGAAAAAAAAATCCTAAAGGGAGTGAGGATACTTTATAGGCAAAAGGGAGAAAGTGCATGGCAAAATATATCTTGGCATGTGGTTGGGAGGGCAAAGGATGTACAGGGCACAAATCAGGCAATGCAAAACCTTTTAAGTGGCTGGCAGATTGTCACCTTGGAACACATTTCTAGTATCTTTCCTCCCTGGTATGAAACTCTGTCTGTCAGTGGACATGTTATGACTCACTATTTTGTGTCTACAAACAGAAAAAGCTGTAGTATTTAAAATCAAGTGCAAAAATTGTCTTTCTCTCATGGCATGTTCCTAGATGTCTGAGTGAATCTGGAGGGTTAGTGGTAAAATTATTGTACTGGTGTCAAATGATTTTCTGAATGCTTTATACTTCTATAGTACCTTTCATCACAGGACCTTCAGGTACTGAACATCAGCACAGTCTTACAAAACCTCTGGAGGAAGGTGCGAATTGTCACCATTTTACAGATAAAAACCCTAAGACAGACTAGCTATTTAGCTAATTCTTAATTAACACTGTCACATCTGTGGATACAAAAGCTCAGTTCATGTGAACAAAACCTAATCATGTACAAGACTGGACCAAACATACACACTACAAAGCAAGGAATGAAAACTGAGACACTTGATTTTTATGTGTGTTACCCACCAGACTTCCTACTAAGAATAAACACGTGAGAGAGTTCCACTGCTGGCCAAATCCCATGTCCTAAAAACAAAGCCTGCAGTGAAAAGCAACACTGGAGAGTGAACAGTGGTAATGGAAAAGCAAATAATTGCAGAACCTAAAAAAAAGAGTTGTGACATTAGTGTCAGTCCATCTCATTCTCACCTAAATCCACCTTCTTCAGACCCAGCCTAAACTGGATTGTCTTTCCATCCAAAACTGCAGAAAGGTATTTCACATTCCAACACAGGGCTGGCCAGTCGCCAACCATGTTACAGAAGACTGCAGGTTGCTGTAAAGACAGCACAATTTCCTTGGCTTTCTCAGGAGTAAATGGTTTGACATCTTCACCTGTGTAAATAATAAAAAAAAACCAGCTGTAGAAATATGATTTATGATACGTGAAGTGTTACCTACCATCTCCCACAGTGTAGGAAACATTAAGAACTAACACCTCCTTTGTTTATGATTGATTGTTTTATTACATGCGTCGATTTTTTTAAGTCAAATTTGTACTGCAAACACAGAAAGAACATTCTTACACTAAATCTTAAAGCGATGTATTAGCACACAAAATGTAAAACGAAAAATAAAAATAGACACGTGCTTAGAATTTTCACTTGTACCTCAGGCATTAAAGCACTGGAGCCAGACTGTTTAGAATTAGGCTAACAATAAAATAAACTTCTAAATAACATCCAGAGGTTAGAGAACATAAACTTTATGAGTAGTCTTTCTGCTTGAGATTCCTTCCAAAGTGCATTTTCGGAGATAGCAAACCAGCTTCCTATGCATTTGATTTAAACCATGGAGTAGCATAGCCCAAACCAGCAGGTATTTTTAAAATGTTTTAAATTTTCATTGACAGAAAACTTAGAAAAAGGAAATTGTGCCAATCCAAGAACCAAACTAACGCAAGATTTCCATTTACTCCTTTACTGTTTAGAGATTTATTTGCCCCACTGAAACTGTCAAGCTGAAGTGCTGGCAACCTTGAATAAACTCAGCACTTTCAGAACAACTTTTCTTTAGGGACATATTGAGACGGAAAATCTCTTTATTTTGAATGGAATAAGGTAACAGCTCCGTAGAGCTGAAGAAGTGGACTACAGCTTCAGATCATAAAAAAATACATTCAATATTTTAACCTCTACTGAAGTTAACTCACCCAGAATTTGTATCTCTACAATGCCTAAGATTTAGCATACCAAATTGATGCATATGGCTCCCCATGACTTATAGCAGCTTATTTAAAACAAAAAAATCAATACAATCCAAACACTTTATTTGGGGGTCAAATTAAGGTCTGGCATGCCCTATGAGTTACACACAGGACAAGAAAATTTCCTTTGCTGCTGGGTGCTAGTTTTGCCTGGGTGGGATAGGCAGTGGAGAGCCAGCCAGTCCCACACTGGGCAGCCCTTGTGGTGCCAGCTGGGGAAACACAGGAGACAACCCACTGAGAACGAGGTCACTGGGGCAACTTCTTCAGGATTAATTCAAACATAACTTTAAGATAAATCCATGAATGCTGAAGTGTGAATGGCAGGAATAAGAGCCCCGGACACGCTGTGTGCTGTACCTCTTCGGTAAATTTTGCGAGTCCCACTTCTTTTGACAGGGTTTATACTCCTGCATAGCTGTGCTTTTGAGTTTTCTAAATTAAGCTGCTATCTTCACACAAATTCAGGGGGGTGTATCAGGGCTGGGGTTTCCTACAGTCAAGGGGTCTCTTCTCCCACACAGTTCCAGGGAGACTGAATCCCTCTCTTTTTACTCATGAAAGCTCCATCACGAAGCTTTAAAACTGAAGACCTCTGACTCTTTATCCTCATGGAGCATAAAACCTTAAAACGGTTTCTCTTTCTTAAGGGCGATGACAGGAAGGCATTTGGGTTTGTTTTCCGCAGTTCCCCTGGTACGCAGAGCAACACTCGCCGGGGTGGTGTTGCTGTGACACAGAGATGTCTCTGACACTTGGCCTCCCGTCTCGCGCTCCAGCAACTTGCTCAACCAGGACAGAAGGCGGCCTCACGGGGACCGTATGTCTTGCCAGATGGTCTTCCCTTCCCCCGGCACAAGGCTCTGGGGCTTTCCAAGGGTTAGGTTAGTATACCTGAGGCAGCAAGTCCAGGGAAGGCACAAAGACCATCTGCAGACACAAGGGCACCTGCTGGTGCAGCTACCAGGAGGTGTGGTGAGAGGTTAAAGCTCAGCGTGCTTTTTCACAGCGATTCTGCTCAAGAGCTAAGGCAAGACTCAGTCCAGATCTGAAGACTTCCAGGGGGTTTATAAAACTCCTTTCTGTCTTTCATCAGTGCAATTACAGTATGGTATAGAAGTGGCTTTCACCATGTGGGAGCTGGCTGGCTGTGGCAATAGACATCCAATACTTAGAGTGGAAAAAGTATTGTCAGAAAATGACTTGTGAGGAAGATAACGGGACTAACCCAAGTGCCTTAAAACCAGAGGTTTTTACTGTTATGTGAATTAACGTAACAAAATGGATTCCTTGCTCTTTTTCTGCATAGGCATTGTCTCCTTCCCAAAACCCCCTGAGATGACCATTATCTGGCTGCTCAGGAATGCAGTCAGTGTTCTTGAAGATACTTCAGGGAGTCTTCCTACTGGTTCTTATTTACAACTTTCTAGTGGTTGTTAACCCTTGAATTTTACTGGTCATTTTCAAAATTCCCTCTGGCTCTTTATTGGAGGAATTTGGATCCCTCCAGAGTCTATATATATCCCTACCTATGTTTAATAAACGCTCTCTCTCGTCCCTCTCCTATGGTGTCTGCGTGGCTCCTTTTTGGGGTGGTCCCTTAGGACCACGTGGCGGGGGGAGTGGGGGAGCATTCCCCACCCAGCCGCTGCAGCTGGCATTACCTACTTTTCAGATTTTCCAGCTCATAAAAATGAAATTATTCCTGCTTAGGTCATGTTTATCACTGCGCAGCTGTACTTCTGTCTACTCAATTTATTTTTTTTTGCTTTAAGAGCAGTACATTTAATTATTTTAGAGAATGTAAATCCAAATAAATGCAAGAAATCGGTGGCACTTTTTTGGAGGATTTTGTAAAGCTGAATTTTATTGCAAAAGCTTCAGGTTTATCCTGTAATTTCACTCAACAGTTGGGTTGCGCTACTGAAGCTGAAATTTTACTGGAAGGGACAGGAAGGCGCTTTGAAGCCAACTGCTGATTCCATGTGGCTTTCTAATGGGATTTCCACATGCGTATTGTGCTTTTGCAAGGTGTGGTTTTAACCACAGTGCATACACACTGTATGGGAAGCTCTGAGCTCAAGCTACTGGGAGAATAGTTCAATGCCAAACCAAAAAATCAATTAGGCTAAGTAGCCTTTCCTCTGCTGAACGTTTGTCACATCACCACCCTTTCTTCAGCTGTAAACCTATTTCCCCATAAAACTTAGAAACAATGAAAGAGGACAGTCTTAGTAAGACGCTAACCACTACCTTCAAACAGTACTAAAATCATTGCTAAATAAGTATACATCTTCTCCTGATACAAATAATCACACACAATACATATCACACAACCCATAGTGAAGTCTGAAATGTTTTATAAAATTCAAAGACTTAAATAAATGTACATTAGGGGTTTTTGCAAAGACAAATGGGGATTCTTGCTAAATCCGTGTGAAGAATCTGTGAGTGTCTTGATTCAGTTTTAGTATTCCTTGGTGAGAACAGAGTTAGTTAAACATAATTCTTTCCCTATAATATTTGTCATGCATATCTAAGTGCCTGCTAGAGAAAAGACAAGGTAAATATCATATACCACATCAAACAGGTATTACAATAATTTGGAGAACTCTGCTCATGACCAACAGAGATTTCTGATGTAACTATGTGCTTTAGGAGTGTTAAAAAGTAATTAAGAGGTATCTGAATACAGAATACCTGAAGAGATATTAGCAGAATTATAATTTAAGATGATCTTTTTCTTAGTTATTGTTATCATGGTTTCACAAAGACCTTAAAAGCTGGGCTCTTGCTTCTCAGTATTTCCTAGCCTGAGACTGACAGTAATTGATTCCCAGGCAAAACCTGAGGTTGTATAACATATACAAGCACATACAGTTTGGACACACATGCATACAAGTAAGTAAAAAGTGTGTAAATAAAACATGATGCAAAGAAGCAAAATATCCATTGCACATCTTAGGCATTAAATGTCAAATTCCTAGGGGAGATTGGGTAGCAAGAAAGAACAGAAATGCATATTCCCTTTGAAAAGAAAAGCTCTGTGGGAGTCTTCATTTTCTCAGTTGTACTCTGATCCACAAGAGAAAAGGAATACTTCAAATTAGTTCTTTCTATCAGGTTCCACAAATGGTGTGGCTTCACAGTACAAAAGGAAGAAGGAATAATTTGTCTCATGTTTTGACTTTACACAAGGCATGTACAGAATCCAACCAGGAACTGAAAAAAGAACCTAGTTTTAGCTCAGGTTTTGTAACTGTGACAGGTTATATAATTGGCCAAAAACATAGGTGCTCTTTAGAAAGGTAACACGTTACAAAATAGAGATCTACCAATTAAAAAACCAAAACTTTCCAGTCATCTTTACATCAAGTACTGTCAAACATGAAGACTCATCGAGCCTGAGCATTAAGGGCAGGTAAAAGAAGAGCAATGAATTGGCCAAGTACTCTCCAGTAGACTTTGTGCTTGTAGGAGAGAAAATAATTTAATGTTTCTGATTAATGATTTTTCTAAATAATGGAGTAGGGTTTGGGAATAAAGAATTTAGCACAGCAGGCAATCTGTCTAAAAGTGGACTTGATCAAAGTTGTTCAGAAGTTAAATGAACTGTCATTAAAAAGCTAAATGTACTGTCGTTCATTTAAAATAATTTAGCAAATTAGAAGAGTTCATTAGTGCATGTCAGTTGGCTTCTGCTAAAACACCCTACTGCTTAAATACATGATTTAATTGAGAGGTATTAAAATTATTTGCTAAAAGAGGATGTACAATGAAATCCTGGTAAATGTATTTGGTACAAGCATCACCAAATTGTTTTCCTTGCAAATCTGTAATGCTTCCTTATCCTTACTTCTTAAAAAAGAAAAAAAAAATTGACATTTTGAATAGACTAATACAGAGTAATCAGGTCACTCGAAAAATCACCTCACCTCAAATATCTTAACTAATCTTAACAACCAGAAGTGTGAAAAGAGAAGCTATGGGGGAGGATGGGTAAACTCCCCAAACCAAACAGAAGTGACTTGGTTTGGAGGTCAGACTTAATGGTTTCACAGTACATTAACTCTGTAAATTAAAAAACAACTTTAAATAATCTGTATGTGATTAGAAGCTATGCACTATAATCAGCCTACTCTGGGCAAACAGAATGCATCTAAATATACCTGTGTAGTTTTCAGGATAGGCTGCACGAACATCTAAGTATTACTTCCTGACCAGTTATTGCTGTTACTATTAGTTTTGACTCTGGCAATGTTAATACTGCAAATGCACATAGCCAGCAGGCAGCCAGCCTAGACTTGCATAGATATTTTGGTTATTGAAGGATAGGTAGCAGTTTCATGGAGACTCTCGGGACAGACCGGTCTGCACTGGTAAGACAGGCACCTGAAGCTTTCTCTGGTAGCCTGCAGTCAACACACCCTTCCTTCCTCTCCATGTCTGCTGCGGCGGATGGAGGGCATCAGAAGAAAAAAAGAAGAGGCCCAAAGCGGAATTTAGACTTACTTTCCAGTCCTCCTGAGGCAGGGCTGTGCATTTTACAGTTTTTCTTACAGTAAGTTTAAGTGACTCAAGATGTCAAGTAAGATAAGAGTGTGGGCTATGCCCTCAAACCTCAAACTGCCTTTCCGACAGAGCAAAGGAAATTGCTGCCAGACTGCTTATGGGAGTAAGGGGGCTGAGGCCAGAACAGAGCACTGCGAGAGACTTCCTGCCCCAGTTCTAAATGACAGTGTATCACCTCAAGCACACCCTTAAGAAATTCTTCCCCTAAGTCCTATAGGGCTCTTCCTAGAAAGCCCTTCCTGAAGCCCTAGCCAGCTTCTGCCTGTTGTCTGTTCTCCTCCCATCCTGTAGTGCATGTTAAAAAGCAGTCGTGTGGGGTTTCAGCTCACGAACTGAATGTTGAATGACCTCAGCTCCACTGGTCTCCTCGAGCAGAAGAAATGCTTGGAGGAAAGGACTGTGGTCTTTGACCAAAACCTTCCACCAGGCTATAAAAGGACGGACTTCCTTCTTTTTCCTTAAGCTAGGCTGCCACAATTCCACCTTTCTGTCTGTCTACGGAGTGTAAATTACACCCACCTGCTGATGTGGAAATATAATAGCAAAGCCGTTTCTTCCCAATACCCCACCAGCACTGATTCCTGACACATTTCTGACATTTCCGAAAAAATGGAAAATTTAATATAAAACTTAATACGAATATATAACATGCTGATTGAAGTTAAGAGAACTGGTATGTCTGGGTGTTAATGTGCGTATTTCTAAGGAAAAAACCAAAACTGTTCACATTGTAAGTAAAGTTTATTTCTATTTATTTTTCTATTCCTTGTCAGTAACAAATACGAAAGCACTGCTCTTAAACAGATGAATGCACTATATAAAATTCACTGTTAGAAACCATAACTTTATTGTTGTTCTGTCCTGTAAACTTGACTGACAAGAACTCCAAAATGGAAACAATGAAAGAATCTAAATCTTCTAAAATACACCATTTTCCCATAAGTTATTGTAGTAAATAGTCAACAGTATTCTAAAAATACAGGGTTTTTTTCCCTACAAGTCATTGTAATAAATAGTCATTAATACAACTGACCCTTTTGAATTTGATCCACAAAGGGGTTATGATGGTAGCATACATGACTTTGTTAGCTATTGTACCACAGAGGATACAAATTATGATTAATGGCTGAGTCCATTAGAGTTATAATTAATTGTGAGAATGAAATTATACTAGCCATTTTTGAATTACATAAATTATTCAATTGAAAGAGACCCACCACGTGAACCTCAAGAACAGTTTCTGAAATGCACAGTAACCAACATGCACAATCAAGGTATTAGATTCAGTGATTGCTACTATTATAGGAATATTAAACAAAAAGCATGGCTATTATTCCATTGTTTACATAATTCCATTTCTTTCAGCATGGGTAAAACAAGCAAAAATGAGTTTAACCTTTGTTTGAAGTTGCTGTTTCTTTCTATAAAGGTTCTCATGCAGCAACATTAATTTTGTCTGCAAAAACCAGTGTATGTTTGAATCCTGGGGTTCACATAAATACTGTAAAAATCTTGCTTTAACATAATGTCAAGGATACACTTGACCTAAACCAGCCCACAAAAATGTAAACTACCACACTTTTCTAATTTAATTTTCAACATTAACATTTCATTAATTCTAGTTCTTTTTTTTAAATATAAATATTAGACATAAAAGAAACTGTGTTTACTGAGAAAGCACAGCCTTGTTACATAGGAGCTTATCTTTCGCAACTTCATAATACAACAAACTGCTGCTAGTGATGCCAACGTATCTTTACCATCTTCCCTTCAGAGATTTTCTTTCTTTTCCTTTTCAAAAAACAACTGCCTGCAAAGTTTCTTTATCTGTAAACACCAAGACCTAAGTATCAGAAAAGATCAACGACTGCAGGCCCAAGTCTCCAATCAGATCTTCATGAACTTGTTCTAATCAGCTGCATCTGCATTTCTGGAGAATGAAGGTGACCTTTAATTTCACAAAAAACTATGACAGTGGTGCTGCTTTGAATCTTGGAAGCTGGCAATGTGGAAAATTTACCAGAACTCAGTATTTTGCAACCTATTAGGATACCTGGAAAACTCCTTTCAGAAGAAGACTTTCAATATTTTCATATTCTTTTTAAACATTAGCATCACTCTACCAACCAATGATTGATTTAATACTAGTATTGGAAGCAATAATGTCTTCTATGTCCAGTCTTCAAAAGCACGTGATACACAGAAATTTAAGATAACTCCCTGAACATTAGCAAAATAATAAAAATGCCAAAGATTAAAGCTGCACTTTTATACCAAGACATTCAAACTACCTCACCACTGCTCTTCCTTTAAATACTCTTACGGAACCCAAAATCTCGTGCTACTGTATCTACTCCCAAGACTCATTGTGTCTGTGATCACAAAGCATAGATTAATTTAAATTTAAATCATGTTATGTCCTTCTCCAAAAAAGCACAGACACAGAAATAATCAATTTAGCCTCTTCCTTCTATACAGAATTACATGATAGAGTTATATTTTCAAACAGACAAACAACATTTTGTGAGCTTTATGTCCTCAATATGAATCTGATCCCAAACACCTACCCAGCCAATCAGGTCTTCAGAAGACTCATTTGCAGAGCTCACAGCATACCTATCAGTATAGCTGACTGGCCAGACCAACAGAAACAGAAACAAACTCCCTAATGCCTACATAGTTAATTACAGTAGAGCAGTAATTAAGTTACCCCTTGCTGCTTCGATGAATGACAACAGGAGAACAATGGCACAATCTGATCAGAAATGAGACACACATTCATCAGAGACACAGTGGACAGTCCCGCACCAGGGCACTATGACTATCTCTTCTTGCTGGCATCACAGGCAATGAGAGCTGCACTGAGCCAGTCCTAGCCCAAGGAGACAGGTGGAGATTTTCACCCTGTATTCCCAATTCAAGCCTAACATTTTCATGTGACTCAATTCGTTTCCATAATTCTCAGGTTTTCAGGAAGAGAGGAAACCATTAGTCTCTGAAACTGAATTTCCATTACACAGCTTTGGGATGTAAAATACTCCACTGACGTTATTTGCAGTTACTTGCACATGGTGGCACTGAATTAAATGAAAGAACATGGGGGCGGTGATCTGATGAGACTGGAGCTCCAACAAAACCTCCCTAAAATACCTAAGACACTGAGCCTGAAGGCTGTCTAAGTGAGGTAAGGAAGTAATAATCAAAATGTGCTTGGATGAAAGACAACATGCAGCTGCCACCTCCCCCTCCAAGAAGGTACAATCATCACCTACATGTTCATCCTTAAGCAGGTGATGAATGGCAGAATAAGCAGAGATGGAGTACAAAATGCTTTAAATGTGCTCAAAGCCCAAGTCAGGTGTGATTTTTGCATATTGCTTTTCAGAGCTAAAGAGACTACAGTGTGGTCTATGGGGAATCTGGTGACATGTCTTTCATTGGCCAACCACAAAAGTAGACTCCACGAGAAAAAGAAGTGCATCTTCCTAAAGGACCTTGGAATGGGCTCTGGCTCACCACAAACCTAGAATCATCTCCACTACAATGGAGACTTTGCAATGGGGATATACAGACCCTGCACTCAAAAGGTATAAATTAACTCCCCATGGAAAACACTGAAGTCTGAATTTAAGAATAAAACTGTTTAGCTTTCATAAGTTGAAGTCGTGTCCCTATTTTTGTTTCTTCTTGATACTAGGAAAAAGGAAAAGGAAGCACTGTAAAACCGTTTCCCTCCTAAAATACAAGGAAGTTGTTGTATGACATTAAAGCTGGAGTCTACCTACTTCTAAATAAAAAAGAAAGGCAAGAAAAGATGCTGGAAGTTACCAAATACACAGACTGCAAAGTGCCCAAACCAAGCCCAAGATAGACCAGATTTTAAACAACCTGTTCCTGAGTAACTAGAAGAAAAGGGGTGTCAAAACTTGAGGGAAGAATGGGATTTGCTCACACCTCACAGGCTCACCTTCAGAGGTGTTGTTCAAGACTCGGTGTAAAGAACACACCCATTACAGCTCCCTGCTACACTAGTGCTGTTCATGGCAGTTCTGAAACTGCATTGTCACAACTCCAGCTGAAGTCTAGAAATTGAGGGAAATCCCTGGAAAACAGACCTTTTTCTTAGATGCTGGAAGGAATATTCAGAATTGGCTAAATGCCACTTTTGAATCTTTGCATTGGTTTCAGGTTCTGCCCATTTTGTGCCAAAGTGCTTCTAGGTTTTGTAGAGTATACCATCGCTTGCTGCTTGTCACAGTGCAAGGTATGAGTTGACATAAGACACGGTATTAGGGGTTGTTGGGAGAGAGCAATGAGAACTATCGGGATGCTGAAGTTCTTTGGGTATCTCTGAAGAAAGTCACATGGAGAGCAAATTTGTCAAAAACATAGTGGCTGGAGAGAGCAAACATCACTTCCTAATGTGTTAGGAACCAGAGGTTGCTCCATGGAATGGATACTCTCCTGGACTGCCCAGCTCAACCATTACATGATAGATATGTTTTAGCTGAACTAGATTCTCCAGATGCCTCAAGTTATAAAAAAACCTGTCAAAGACTCAGTTTATATTCTTAAGCCAAGCTTAAATCGGCACACTGTAGGTGCCAACTCAGAAGCAGATCAACCAAGCCTGCCTCAGGGATGGGATGAGTGTTTGGAAGCAGTAACAGCTTCAGTCATGTAAATTTTAGCTGTCACCACTAGTCTATCAGAGCTCCAGGCCACCAACTTCTCCTAAGATGAATTCCAGAACATTTTAGGCCAGACACAGGCAGATAGGTATGAATATGGACATGTAGCCACCATGAGAGATTTTAGGTTAGAAATGGAGGCAAGTACCAATGGATACATACTGTGGTTGGGCAATTAGTACCTGGATGGGCATCTGTTTCACAGTTTTGGATTTAGGTGCCAGCAAGTCCATTCAAGTCCTGCTACAGACACAAAAGTTATGGGCCAGGAGACAAATAACCTTTCCTCTTGCCTGAATATATGTGCATTTCATCAGATAATATTCTTTACCTACATTATAATGAGGTTAAAGCAAGAAAAATTTCCCCACCCCAAATATTACAAATGTCAGTAACGAGAACAGTAAAAATGTCACCACACAGAGAAAAGAGTGAAATTAGCATATTTAGAGAAGTATTATACCCATGAGTGAAATAATGCAATCAGCTAGCTGCAAGATAAAGTCAATTTGGTTTCCAACAGTTTATCAACAATACACTGCTCCTTTACATTAACAAATTTAAGCGGTACCATATCCTGCAAACAAGAATAATTCACACAGAATATTATACTGTGTTAATTAAATAGCTGGAATAGAAAAGGTCAGGCCACGACTGAAAGATGTGCATATGGGTTGCGAAGCTAGGAAAAGATGGAGCGATTTCAAATCAAGCAATTAAAATAAATTATTTAAATCTTTATTAAGTCAGTAATAAATACACCTAAATTTTTTGAGCCTATTTTGACAGCCCCTTTAGTCTGCTGCTGTTTCTCAGAACTTTTTTTCTTGCTGACACATGCAAGAGTCAAAATATCTTTAAACCCATCGTAAGAGAAGTTATCAAGGAGTTAGCCTGCTTATATTCAAGTTTTCCTTTGACTGTGCAGATAGTAAGAGGCACGAGCGACTTTTGCAGTTAAAAGGACACTGCAAAGCCCCACTTGCCTTATTTCTGGATGGGTTTCCTGCCACTAGAAACATGAAACCTCCACAATTACTACAGTTATCTGAAAGATGTTAAAAGAGAGTAGTATTTTTTCACTTTGTTTACTTCTGCAAATAACAGCACTTTGGCTGAATGCCACCAAATCACTTAAATTATAGTAGTTACATAGCCTTTTCTAATTGAAAGAACATTTTGGCATGGGCTAAACTATGCTGAGGTGGTAACGCATGAAAAAGACTTAGTAAAACAGGGAATTAATCATACTTGGAGCCCCAAACCCCTGCCAGAATATCCATCAGTCACTATGAAATCTGAATCTCATTCTGTATTTTTACTGTACTTTTGTCACTACAGTTGTACACAGCAAGCTAAAATTTTAGTTTGTTATCCATATGTTCCCCCCTTATTTAAACATACATGAATTTTACTTTCCCTGGGGAACTCCCTGAACTTTTCTAAACTAAGTATAACTTTCTTTTTTTATCACAGCTCTGCTGATTTCAGTCAGCATATACTTCCTTTTTGCACCTTCAGTCTGGCAAACAGAGCTGTGTGGACTAAACAAAATGTAATGCCTGTGTGCTTCAGGAAGAATTTCATGGGAGACTGTGGTTTTGGCTGCAAAACTGTGGGATGAGCATGAAACTCAGGTGTGTGCTGCCCAGCACATCAAGTTATGACACTGACACTGGATCTAAAGCCAGGCACTGCTCAGCTCTCCCCAGTTACGCACACAGGCATTTATCGAGCCAACTTCCAGACTTTGTGACAGAATGCCTGAGCAAGCCACACTGAAATACCCATTATTTTTTTTCGGGAAGATGAAGCACTGCGCAGCATACGACCCATTAATTTCATGGCAAGTGCAGATGGTTGATATACACATAAATTCTCACACAACCTAAACTTGAGTGATAACAGTTTCCAATAAGCACAGTGCTCCCCACATGGCGGTATATTCACCCGAATTACTTTATAATGGATTCCCGAGCAGGCTTTATCTGAACCCTACTGTTTTCCCCATCACTCCGGCCCACGGCTGATTGGTAACCACCCCAGCTCAGCACGCTGTCCCCCTCTCGCTTCCCGGCACAGCCTCCCTGCCGCCGGGCACCTACCCGTGGCGGGGCCGCGCCCGCCCCGCTCCCCGGCCATGCTGCGGCGGCTCCGCCGGGCTCCGCTCGGCACCGCCCGGGGCGGCGGAAGGGGCAGAGCCGGGCCGGCCCGAGCTGCCCGGGCCCGCCGCTGACACCCAGGGGCGGCTCACAGGGATCCCCCCCTGCCCCGGCCGCCGCTCCCCCCGCTGCCCGCCGGCCCGACCCGGCCCAGCTCCCTCCCCGCCGCCTCCCGCCTCCCTCCGG
>JAWWEU010000163.1:11141528-11247177 GCA_035583155.1 Acropternis orthonyx | reverse complement strand
TAGTCCTCTCCTTCCTGCCGTGTGAGACGCCCCGTCCTGGGAGCGGAGCCCCGTTCCCCCCCCCGAGCCCCCGGCCCGGCCCGGCCCCTCCTGCCCTTTTACCTTCTCGTGCTCCCGGCGGAGCCGCCCCACCAGCGCGGGGCTCAGCGGGGCCGCGCCGCCGCCGCCGGGGGCCTCCATGCGGGCCGCGCCGGGCCGGCGGTGTCCGGGGCAGCGGGCCGGGCCTGAGGCGGGGGCGGGCGGGCAGCGGCCGGTCCGGGCCGACCTCGCTCAGCAGGGCGAATGAGTCCTATAGAAATGTTTGTGCAGCGCGAAGCGCCGGCTCCAGAGCCGCATCCACGCGGGGGCCGCCGCCGCCTGGGCCCGGGGCGCCGCCGCCGCTGCCGGGGGAAGGAGCATCTCAGTGTCGCATTCTGGGCCGCGCCGCCGCCGCCCGGGCCCGGCTCCCGCTGGGGCTGTGGGTGGGTGTGGGTGGGTGGGTGCGCGTGGGTGCCCGCGGTGGGTCCCGCGGTGGGTCCGGGCCGCGCTGCACTCTGGGTACCCGCCCGGCCCGCTGCGAGAGGCGGGCGCTCCGCACGCCCTGCCCGGCCCGGCCCGGCCCGGCCCCCCGTGATGGCCGTGGAGAGTCGGAGAGTCACAGCGTGGGGTGGGCAGGAAGGGACCGTAAGGATAGAGTCAGAGAAGAGAGTCGCCAAGGTCAGAAGGCGCCCTCAAGATCATCGAGGCCCCCTGTTCACCCATCCCCACCCCTGTAGCCCGTAAACCGCCTCACCCAGCGCCAGATCCAGACCCTTCGTAAACATCTTCAGGGATGGTGACTCCACCACCTCCCTGGGCGGCCTATTCCAATGCCTGGCCACCCTAACAGTGAGAAAACCTTTTTTATAATATATAAAATGAATCTCCTCATCCAGTTCCAACGTCCCTACCTCCCTCTAAACCAGATTGCTCGGAGCCCCCATCCAACCTGGCCGTGAACACCTCCAGCACTGGAGCATCCACAACCTCCTCCAGTGCCTCACCACCCTCCCTGTAATGAATTTCTTCCTAATACTTAACCTAAATTTTCCTTCTTTCGGTTTGTACCCACTACTCCTTGTCCTGCCACCACAGTGGGCTGCCACGACTTGGAGGATTGCAAAACATCCCTAAAATCACTTAGAGCAGCACTCGGGCTTGCCGACCTGGAGAACTTGCTGCATGGGAAGCAAGTGGCGTATAGCTGCCCTTGGAGTACCCACAGAATAATTTGTGTGCTGTAAACTCATTAGCTAATTTCACGAATGGCTTTAGACACGTACACAGTAACACATTGGTAATGGAAGGGAGCCACACTTTAATGGTGTGCTGGATTCAATGCACACTGGAGGCCTGAGCAGCCTCACGTGGTGCCTGATGCCGTTCTAGCAGGTGTATTTTAACTTCTACACTCTAAACAACATGTAGGTGCTGATCATAGACCTTGTGTTTACTGCTGCACCTTTCCCTTGATCAAGTGAACAAGGTTTCTGAACACCCTGCATATATATTTGCCAGCAGAGTAGAGACACTTATATTGTCATAAGATGGAGGTAAAATTGGCATCTTCCCTACATTTAGATCAGGGGGTTCCTTCTCCTGCAAAAGAATCAACACTTCCTTTCCATGAGCAGAACTAACCCTGTATACACCACAGAGCAACTGATTGTGTTATACTCATGACAGTATGTGCCATGCCGTTTTCTAAATCCAGGTTCCCATCCGCCTTAAAGAGCTGGTTAAAGCTCTACAGATGAGGAATTTAGAAACAATTTTCAAAGCATGGTTACTCAAGCTGGAAGTTAGCTTTTAGCCAGACTTCAATACAGCTTCCAATATTGCAAATAAAAATTTGGAACTGCAGCTGGGTTGTTTGTTTTTTGAAATAACTACATCCATAATCTTCAAGAATAATTGAAAGTTAGCTAAAATCTCTGGCACGCTTTTGTCACTGAGGGATTCTGAGTCCTTTGAATGGACGAGACATCTGTATATTGTCATCAGAAAACAGCTCAGCAGAAAAAGGGTATCTGGAGTTTAAACAGGTTGTATGAATCTTGTGGTGCTTCTAAATGCTCATTGTAAATAACTTCCTGTCATCCTGCTTAGAACCTCTTCTGAGCTTCACTTCAGGGCTCACAGAGGAGGTACTACAAATATAGGTCATTTTTTAAATGCTCTAGTTGATCCCATTTCATCTCAACTTAACTGGAGGATAAAACCAATGCACAACATAAAGATACAGCATCTTATTTAAGATTTTAAATTTTTGCCTGACACAACAAAAATACCCTTAAGTAACAAGAGGAGCCACAGAGTAGGAATTTTGTATCACAAGACACTATTTTCTCAATAGAATGTAAAGACCTTCAATCATTTCTCTTGGTTCCTGTTCCAAAGACTTAGCCATTTCATGTGCTTCCAGTACACCATTTAGTCACTGAATGTGTTGCATTGAAGGCCTCTGACAGTTGGCCAGAGTGAGAGGCTACATCATTATCAGGGTAATGACTGCTTGTGTTTGGTTGTGCTGATGATAGTATGGAATAGTTTACTGCATCCTTTTGTACATGCTGTTTTTCAACTGCCAGTGAAGAAATGTTCTAATAGTGACAAACAGATGGGCTACAGCATTTGCCAAAGAGGAGTATGGAGCCTGTCTCTGGGTTGCATTCTTTAGCACTTATAACCTGTGCAAAACCACTGTCACCAGAGAAACTCTATGGAATATAAAATAAATCAAATTGAAATTTGGCCTTCTAAGCTGCAGATTTTTGTTTACTTGTTTACTCCATTAAATCTTTTAGATGCCGTACCAGATGATTTTCATAAAACTGTGGGGAAAACTCTGGAGAACTCTCTGTGATTAAGTAAGGGAAAGGCAAATAAGCAAAACTTGCATACTCCCTTCCACGTGGCTGGATTAGCACTCAGCAGATATGCCCGTACTGTAGCTGAAGATGGCATTGCTGGCAGAACTCCTTCCAAACCCCAAGGTGGCTAATTTGGATTAGCTTTTAGAATGAGAAATCAGTGTCATGTTTTTGGGTTTTGGTATGAACAGGTCAGCTCTACCTGTGAGAGCAGAGGATTAGAAGCAAAGTTTGGGAGAGGTCAAGTTTTGCAGCAGAGGACTCTGGCACAAAGAAGGCTGTGCCTTCTCCCATACTCATTAAAAGTTGCTCACCACCACTCTGCAAAGAGAACAGTCATAAGCAAAGAGGAAAACAAGGAGAGAACAAAAAGAAGAGACAGATGGGAGAAAATGCCCCAGCCAGTCTTTCTGATGAGAAAAACAAAGGTGAAACCATGGCACCAACAGGGATTGCAAGAAAAAGTTGCCAGTGAGGACAAGAGGGTTAAAATCCAGTGATCCTTGGAGCTCACACATGTGCACCCATACATGCAAAGCTGTGCCAAGAGCAACAGTTGTGTGGGGATCGGCTGGCAAATGGGTACTGGGGAAAAACAACAAGAAGGATCTCATCATTGACAAGTGAGCAATTAAGTTATCCAGACACCCAGCTCCTGCGAGAGGAATACATCTTTGTTAAAAAAGATGTAACCTATGAAGACCAGCTCTGTTGTCAGCACATGGAGAGTCTGATAACATGAATAGTGAATGAACTCCCCAGGCCAACAGCAGGCTCCCTGATCTGCTTTAGGGAAATTTCATACTCAGTCTTCTGGCATGAAAAGTACATGCTAGAACTGTTGGATTTTTTTCTTAGATCTGACTCTCAATTAAATGTTTTCAAGTGGTTTGTTGTTGGTTGCTTTTTTTTTAACCACAAATGTTACAGTATAGTACATCACTGTGGTTGTAGACAACATGGCTGACTAGAAGGCTTGAATCAAGGCATAGCACTGATTCTAATAGACAGTTTATGAAAGGTATTGCTGCAGCTGGAACAAAAACAAAAATATAAACAAACCAAAAAACAGTATCCTCATGTTAAAGCTAACTCGTAATCAAAATGCCATAAGACCAAGTCCATCTTAGAATTGTATATCTTCTGCTTGTAACACCCAACCTCCATTTTCATTATGAATTTTTAGCCATTCTTAAATTCTTTTGAAAGATTAAAAGTTTTTCCTTATTGCTGTGACTTGTCAGGAGGGTAAGTGCACCAGCAAATATTTAAGAATAACTGTCTCAGCTCCACCAGCAATAATTGAATATTTTTTTCTATCCAGAAGTCTTATTCTGAACAAGACTGCTTTTAACTTTTGTAATGAATATTCTTTGGGTTGCAGATATGACCTTTTGCTTCCTCTTGCAAAAAACTATGGGTCCATAAGCCCTCTCCTTTGGTAAATCTGGAAAGCAACTACTTAGAGTGAAGCTCTGCAATGCCTGCAGAACCATGGCCAAAGCCTGCATCTCCTTCAGTTTAATTGACCTGCAACAGCCAGAATTTTTTGTTTGGATGATGACAATGGAGTCAAACCACTAGACATCTTTCCTTGTCCAGACAGAGAACAAGTAAGGTTTTTAAGTGGTTTTTGGTCCAAAACATCAGCACATGGTACTGATAATAGCATGTTCCTCTCTGCTGCCTTTCTTCATTAGAGAAAGGCAAGAGGCTTCAAGGATGACACCAACATGTTACTCATTTTTTGGTTACATGCTTAAATACCTTAACTCATGTTTAAGTTTAGGGGCACTAGGTGACAGCTAATATTTATGGGCTTGTTGTCACCAACTCAACCTCTCCCTTGCCATCCATCCACACAAGTATCCGATGTTTAACACTGTGATACCTGAAAACCATCAAACCAATGTTCCCTCGGATTCAGTTTTTCAACAGGATTGAATAGCTTGATGTTTGTCTCTCTGCAGGGAGAACAAGGGGCCTGATTTTCTGTTGCATTATGATTGAAGCTACTGGATCTTAAAGTCCATCAGCACAGTGTGTTCGGTTTCTACAAGGGTAGATGAAGAGGAGCCTGACTTTGTGTACTGGATTAAGTCAAGAAACAGAAAATCGTCAGAAATCACCCATACCTGTGCAGACTCACATACGTATTACCACACACATCTGGGAGTGGCTATTAAAAAAAAAAAAAAAAAACCACCCTGGGACAGACTATAAGCTTTCTGGTGGGACCATCTATAGAAATTATGTTTTTCCTGATACAAAAGGCATCTATGTAAAATACATGGTATCTTTGGAAGCAGGATAACCAACTATTAGTGTGCATTCTGCTTTAATCTTATTATGTGTTTGCTAATAATAATAACACAGGGGGGTTTTTTTCATGTTACTATCAGGCGATGAAGTTCCAGGCCCCTTGCAGAAACACAGCTGACTGTATCCTAGCTGTTATACTGTGAGTACTGTCATGGTTGGTTTAGTACATGAATCTTGGATGCTTTATTTGTATGCTCTGTAGTTGCTTCTGCCATCTTTGATTAGTATCACCTGGAAATCCCAGCTTTTCTGCATGTAGTCACGCCCAAGAGGAAAGACTGACTCGGAAAAGATTAGTGTCACTTTGCTTTTTCCCCTCATCTTTTGCCTGTAAAGGAGGAGAGCTTTCTGATTGTGGCAGTGTATCAGTAAAGATAGCCTAGATACCAAATACCTTAAGGGCCTCAGTCTCCTCTCATATGTCCCAGAATTAAAGCTGGAATAACTCTGTTGACTTCAGTGGTGATTTGTACCTGCATTATTGAAAGGATAATTAAGTTCTGCGGTTTGTATGAGGGATACTATGAAATTTGTTATTTTAGCTTGTTAAACAGACAGTACCAAATGCACATTTCCATTAAAGAGAAGACTGTGACATTAAGGATGCCTTTCTCCTGAACTATTTACACCTGTACCCATTTGGTGGTGATGTGAGCAGCATGAGAGCAGCCCTAATACAGACCCAAGGAGCAGATTCAGAGGTTTCCCCCACCACAAATGCAAGACTTTGCTAGTGTTTGGGTCACAAACTCTCTTTGTGAGAGAAGAAAGACATATAGGAACCAGCAAACATTCCCACACAAACCAAAGCTGGTAGCACTTGAAATTTGTATGAAGACCTGCACTTCACTTTCGCAAGCTAAAATCAGGCTGCCAGACTTCGGCCCATGACAGTGTGTTTAATACAGGTCTTGTTTCAAGTCCAGGCATGAGCCACCTGGGCCAGAGCCACAGCGAATTCTCAACCAAAAGTGGCCTTGTAAAATACTCTGTGACTGGGTATGTTTTTCTGCTCACTGTTAATCAAGAGCAGGTTATACACCGTTATTTTTGCTGTAGCAGAGGCAGCCAGTTTGACACTGTTAAAGTCTCAGGAAGCTGTTCCTTTGGTTTCCAGTTTGCAGACCCAAAGGAGGTGTACCTGCTAACTGGGCATTCACACTGCCTTCTTTACCTGTGATCAAGTGGCATTTCTCCAAATTAGTGGATTCTTGTCTCCACACTGCAGCAAGCCAGCATGGCAGCCCCAGATTGCTTCCCAAACTTTTCACCTCAGTTTCTGTGGCTGAAGTAAAGCTTGTAACTACAAAGGTTGGGCTTATCATTACTTTCAATTAATAACTTTGTCTATCCTTTTAATTGTAATTTCTAATTCACTTCAGGCAACTATTAACATATATTTACATATACTTATTTATACACTTTAACAAATGTAGTCATATGAAAATAGGGCATTTTCCTGACAAGCTTAGGCCTGTTTCCCTATCATTCATCTTCCCTTCGTTTCACCTTTTGTTTTATTTCTTGACATTTTTTTCTGCTTTAAAACACTCCATTTTGTTCCTAAAGATATCTTTGGTTTCCAGATATCCTACCAGTTTTGGTAAATTCCTCTCACTAAAATCCCAAATGATACTGAGTATTACATTAATTTTTAACAAAACAACTGGGATGGGAATATGACAAACTGAAGGAAGCCAGAAACCACAGTCCTCTACTTCTGTTGCTACAAACCAAAAGCATATTACAATTATTTCCTGCATGTCCTTTCTTAAGCATGTAATCCCAGTTACAGAGACAGTCCTTGTGGCTTCAAGGAAAGTACCTACATGATCACAGGCTCTCCTCAAGGGAAAGAAATTCAGTTGACTTGTCTAAGAAAGAGTTTATCTGAAAGTTGTAGACTGAGGAGAGTCATAGCACCATTGGAACTTTTTTGCATAACCAGATCAAATCTGGCCTTGGTAATAGTGAGAAATTATTACCATCTGAACTCTAATCCATGGCATATGTAATTTGGGCTGGGTGGTCTCATTATAACTTCTAGGAGAGCAAACCTCATCTCATAAACCACCACTGCAGGTGGCACTTAAAATTGAGATCTTTAGGCTCAGTGGTGTAATCCACTTCTTGTTGAACTCACACAGCATCTTTAGCAAAGGAAATGTAACAAAGTCAGTTGTCTTCGTATTTTCTGATGCCTGAAGATTCCCACTAGATGTTTATGGTCATTATTTAGGGAAAGGAAAAAAAATAAAGACTTTAAAGGTGTATTTGGAATTATGTAAACTACAAATAATTGAGCAAACCTAAGTAAGATGACCCCAGCCCTAGAGACAAGCAGCCATGGGCCCCAACGAGCAGAATGCTTCCAAAGATACAGTCTGTGTTTTCAGGACACATATACAAATAGATCTGATTTTATAAAACACAATAAATTGGGATGATTAGACTCCTCCTATGCAAAAGATAAGTAGATATTTCCATATCCTTTGCCATATCAAATGACCTAGTTGCCTAATAGTTTTAGAGACATTAATCAACCTGAACTGGGCACCATATCAGTTTACATGATGAGCCTTAATCAGTGGCTGTTTGCACACATTTATTGGGTTACATTGCAAGGAAGGCACTGCCTGGCCATCTCATCTCATTTCTGTTTCAAAGTACCATGCAAACCTGGTCCACTCTGCTACAGCAGCAGCTAGCAGGCATCCTTGAGCTGGCATCTCCAAGGTTTAAAATTTGCATGAAAAATTATAGCTATCCCAAAAGCAAGTCCAACCAACAGCCAGAACATCATCACCCACGGTGGCAGGACTGGAAGGGCAGCACTGCTGAACACCCGCTCAACAAGACTCTTGATCAGTGGTGGTAGCTCAGTGATGGGCGGATACAGCAACATTAACCACCCTCGGGAAGCAGGGAAGGTAGGGCTGGTTGTGCACAAAGAACCCCTGCTTTGGAGTAGACATGTTTGCTCTTGGCTAAAAGCCAAGTTTTTGACATAGAGGGCCTTAGGAGGGGAGTTGCTGTTTAGATAAAAATGTGATACTGGTGAACAGAAGACATTATTGTAGCCCAGTGAAGAGCAGATACTACTTTTACATTTGATTTCAATGTATTTTGAATTTGTTTTCAAAAGCATCTAGAATTTAGGAGACATATATTTATATATAATAAATCAAAATAAGTGAGGAAGTGACAGCAAAAGGAACTGAAGACTTCCAATAATATGTTTCATTTTAAAATTACAAGAGCATAAATGCACAAAATCTTAAAGGCCTCCATCCAACAAAGCACTTACATGTATACTTAATTTTAAGTCTCCTTACAGTCACGCTTTGCTGAATTGAGGCATAATAATGGTAAACTTCTAGGCCAAATTCTGGACTGAATTCAGTAGATGCAGATGTCTTTAAAAGGAAACAATATGTGTATGTAGAAAGCACATCTCTAGACACGCATGCCTGATCACTTGCATTCATTTTCAGAAATTGTCAAACGCAGGAACATTTGTTTTCCCAGATTTAAAATACTTGCCTTGTTTAACACAGAGCCACAGAGGTGCTTTGCTCTGCCAGAAGAAAAAAATGGTCTCTGCCCGGAAGACCTTACAGTCTAAAATCTGGACAGATGTATAACAGGTAAAATATAGAAAAGGATGAGAATGGAGGAGAGCTGGAGCAAAAGGCTCACATGGTTATTCATTACAGACATGTGCGTTCTGTGGTTGCCAAGTTATAAGTTTTAAATATAGAAGTTTACTTTTATGTACAAGTAATAATTATTAACAGAACACAAATCTTAGGGGGCTTTGACAATCCAGAGCGAATGGGATTTTTACCACTCATTTCAGTAGAGTCAGGCTTTTATTCTGAGTCTCTGCTTTAACCCATATGTCCCCAAAAGAGAGCATGCACAAATCTTTATAGCCCAGCCAGGTCTGCCCCGACCTGTAAAGCTTGGAAACTTGGGTGCAAATATCTGGCAATTCCCAGCTCTCGGGAGGAACTGTCATTCACCACACAGCTGCAAATAGGACACTGAACATCGACAAACCCTTCTCCAGCCCTTCTTTACAGCCAAGCCTCCCAGTCAGCCTTACTGTGACCCAGGAACCAAGGAGGAGACTCTCCCAGAAGAAGAGTTGCTCCATGATACCCCAACCTGCAATGCTGCTGTGTTTTTCTGAGATGAAAGGCAGGGGAAACACACGGTGTGTAGAACTGCCAGTGAGGAATGGTCTGTGCAGATGGCCACGCACACAGCTCTCACCAGCTCCTGCACGCCCTGGGAGCTGCTAAGGCTGCATACCCCCAGCTCACACAGGAAAAGGGATTTCAAACTGTCAGGCAGCAGCTTTCACTATTAACTTTCGGTTTTTTAAACAGCTGAGAAGTGGAGGCTTTGAGGAAATCTGGGTCTGATTTTTATTTTTAGATAAACTGCCAGGGAAATAAATCACACAATAATGATTTTCAGTAATTTTTATAGGAGAACTGACAACTCACTGTGGTGACTCAGTGTTTGCAGAGTAGTCTACAATATAGCGTAAGCATTTCAATTTCATCCACGATTAAAAGAATTTGAGGGATCTGGGCTTTGTTTCGTTAGCATTTTGGAGGTGTTTCAGCATGAGGGGGGAAAAGGTAGCAAAGGACAGACTTTGCCAGTCTTGCTGCAGTAGACACTTTTAAGGGATCATGCAAGGTTACATGGAATTAATATTTTTTTCCTACTATTTCAGAACTTTCACCTCACCTAAGAGAAACAAAATTCTGTTATCAGAGATAGAAACTAACCGTAACAAAGTCAGTGGTCACGTTGGAGTAATACATGGGTTGGCCATGCTCTTGCCCTGTTTCAGTGGATCTGTTGGAGAAGATAAAAGCTTTCCAGTAAAATGATTCTAGCAGCAAAATACCTTTGTAGTACTAGCACAAAAAATCCACCCTAAACTGGGGTTTCTTCATTTATGAGGGGATTCTTTTTGTTCCAGTTTTTTTGAACTTCTATTAAAAAAAAACCCAAACAAAACACCACATGTTAAAAAGCAGGCTATGACACCTCTCTGAATCAAGGCACAGTTTCTTTGGGCTCTGAGTAAAGAAACTGGCATTAGTTCAGTGACTTCAGCCCGGCTCCGTGCTGTCTGAAAGGTCCATTCATAGGGAAGTTAATGCAGTATCTTGGCCTGAATTACCTCCTTTTTATCACTACCTCCATGCTATTTAGATATAGATTTTTTAGTTAAATGTACTTGTTAAATTTTAATGTTCTTCTGAAATACTGATGAATTCAAACACCACTATATGCAGCTTGCTGGGTCCAAAGAGTCACACAGTGGGAGCAGAGTTACACTCAAGCCATGCTGAAGCAGTTTAGTAGAGCAAAGGATTTCTGGTTTTTCACTATAGGCATGATGTAATAACCACCCAGCTCATAAGCTGTAGCTAGTTTGCAGTGTCCCATTTGTTCTATGGTTGAAATGGGTCTTCCCCCAGATTCCATACACTGTGAGCTGATTTTCTCCCTCCCACATCTCCAACCCCCACAGACACTCAGCTGTCTGGGCAAGACAGGCATGTCCTTGTCCAAGGGGTTGCACAGACAGTCACTGTCCCCTTGGCAAAGGCCAGGCAGCCACTGCAGAGTACACACAGCTGCAGTGCATGTGAAGTATTGCACAAACTCAGAGTTTAGAGAAAATTAACTCTTAATGTAGCCATAATAGGAGCAACCAGATATTATTTGTGAATGGGAGGAAATAAACACTGAATTCTTTAGTTGCACGTGTTCATTTGGTTGGGACAATGCTTTATTATGCAACTGAAATGCTGGAAAAATTAAGGAACCAGTAATTTCCTCTTGCATTCACAAGACAGCACCAAATATTTGTTGAATATCAACTGTGATGGACAAGGAAGTATAACGCATATGTCTGGAGATGTCAAGGCAAGAAAGGATTATTAGGTCAGCTATCCTAACTCACAGAGCAAAAGCTTCTGGACAACGAAAATACCCTTGCAGCAATTTAGTACTTAGACTTTGATTAATAATAGCTAGATAATATTGCTCAGAGGCACCTTGTGATGGTCTGAAGACACCAAGACCAGCAGAACCCATTGTGAATCCCAGCAGAGAGTTCCAGTGGGTACTCTGAAACAGCAGCTTTATTTCCAATTTCAACTTCAGTTTTCAGACATTGGTTCTTCTGACACATTTCCCTGCTAACTGAAAAAGCTCCCTGATACCCTGTATTTTTCTTCCCATGAAGGTGCTTATACATTATAATTGAGTCACTTCTCAATCTTCTTTTTATAATGAAAGACAGAATAAAACAGCCTGCGGCCCTTAGAGCACAGGCAGCTTTCCAGAAGAATTTATGAAGGAGTAGAGGAAGTCTTAATTTCCCTACTTACAATACAGTATCAGTCATCTCCCTTTTCAAACTTGCCAGAAGCTTTTGATTCCTTTTGGAAAAAGCTATATACTCACATTAAAAAGCACATAAGCATGTATCAGCTCAGATAGCCCTTGGTCCCTCAGCCTGTTTTTGTGGACTTGAGCACTATTTATGACAAACCCATTTGAAATTGCGTAGCAGGTAGAAATGTAAATCTTGTCTAAATCTAAAGCTCTAGCGCTACTTTTAACAGCAGCTTTTATTTCACTGAAGTATTTTCTTTTCATAGAAGTGGATTTCAACTAATCTTACACTGATTTGAGAAACCCCTTTGCAGATCCCAGTGTCATTACAGGCTGTTTGCAAGGGCTTGCTGTTGATTGCTGCCAACACAGTCATTGATGGACAGGGGCTGCTCCCCCCACCAGCATTTCTGGAGGGACTGCCCAGACCTCTGATACAGAGCTATTTTCTGGACACAGCAGCCAGGGTGGTTTGGCTGGTTTCTAGCATAAGCACCTGTATGTGTTCTTGTTATTAAAGAAAGAATCAGTGTGGAAAAGCGAGTTTCACCCTTGGTGGCACAGGTAGTACCCTCCAGGAGCTGTGCCTCAGCCACCTCCTTGGGAACCACGAACCTGCTCCCAGACAGATGTTTGCCAGGTGGCACCTCACACAGCAACCTGGTCCCTACCAGAGCCATGTGATGGTTAAACAAATCCATCTCTGCCCTTGCTGGTGCCTGTCTATGGGTCCAGCCCCTGGAGCTGTGCCCAACAGCTCCCTGTGAAAGCCATGCTCTCCCCTTCCCACCTTGCTGCCTGTGACAGCTGCTCTCCTTGCTCATCACCAGAGACCCATTTTCCATGAAATCTAGCAAGGGAGGCTTCCCAGTCCCTTTTTTCCCAGCACCCTGGCTAGCCCTCACACCTGGCCTGTGACAGCCCTGCACGGGGCCAAGCAGAAGTGAAGGGTCAGAGCCACCAGGACTCATGGCATGTAGGAGGAAAAGGCTGCTCCGTTCCCTGACACGGCACAGCCACCGGCAGCATCGCAAATCCTGTCAGGGCTTCCCTGTCTGGCACTAAAACCATACCCATTATTTATGGATACCCCTTTTTAAAATTAGATGATTACAAATTAGAAAATACATGTCCTTAAATCTGAAAGTGCAAAGAGGGGTTATAAATATGCTAAGTCATTCTTTTATGTGACCTGAATAATTATGGAAGCTGGAGGAGTTGCAGTTTAAAAGGATTTTCAAAACACATCATCTTTCAAAAGATACATCAGTAGAAGGTCATCTGTGACCCCTGCATTGTGTGGATTTTCTGATGGAGTAGATAGGCCTAAAGTAAGATGACAGCCGCCCTCTCATAATTATCAAGTAGGAAGCTGAAACAAACTGAAAGCCACCCGAAATATCAATATCAAAGTACACACAAACGAATCAGCATGAAGATAAGCATTATGCTTAAATCTCTACAAGATGCTGTATCGGAGCTTAAAGGAAGACGATGATTTTTAATGCAGACACAACACATGTGTAATTATTATATACTACAGTTATTATAGCAGCATATGCAAATCTTGTGCCATGCAGCCTGAGACTAGAGTGTACACACAGACGACTAGTTTGTGCAGTCAGAGTGATCACAACACAGGCAGAGAGAGAAAACTGCACGTGGCACGTCCGACTTCCCATGTTTGGCAGCCCAGGCAGATCCACCCTTCTGTCCTATTAACCATGTGCCCATCAACCTCATGTCAGAGCGACGTTTAGATATTCAAAAATCAGGACTGTCAGTTCTAATGGTAAGGGACAAGTCCCATTGTCTTCTGGCATATCACATTTTCTTTGAAATGACTTGTCCTAGATTTTTAGATTAAAAATAACGAGTATATAATTCATATATATCACATAAATTTTATATTAAAAAAAAAAACTTAAAACCATACCTACAGTACTTTAGTACCTGACTTGTATATTTATGTGACTATTGTTAGAAGTGACTAATTGGGTTTGATTAGCTTCATCATTAATATTCTGTCCATAATTTAACATGCTTCAATAAAATACCCTAAAGCAGTATAATGATTAGATTTCAGGAATATGTGTTTTGCAATTAAGTTGCTCTTGATTTTGATATGCAGATTAAGAAATGGTGGTCTCATTTAAAAAAAACTGCCCTTATTAACTCAGCAGTATACTCTGAAGATTAGGTAAGAAATCCAAGATTTTCTCTTTGTATATGCTAGTTAAAATGTATTTCAATCAAGCATATGTGGGCAAATCAGATTTGATTAGTTTAAGTTCACAGTCATTCTATCTAAATGAATAATGTGTCACCTAACATTGCAAAAATTTGATTAATAGTTTATCAGTTAATTAAAAATGGGGTTTAATTTTTCTTTTTTAGGAAAATGCAAGGTAGATATTCCTTGTCTTCATCATAAATGCAAATTATTTCAGCTTGAATCTATTGTTCCTTACTCGCTTCTTAGCCAACTGGCAAGAATATAAAGCTTTTAAAACCATCTCTTCTAGAGAAGCAGTAAAACTTTGTTTGCTTACACATATGGCTGCCAGTTGTCCAAGTTTGAGTGGGATAATTCCTGCACATCCGTATTCCTCCCCCAGCCCTGGCAGGGACTTTTTGGAGAAGGCCTCAGATTGTCTTTGCTCCATCCTACAGCAGCTCCAGAAGGACGCAGTGAGTGAAGCATCCAAGTGAGACCCACTGAAGGGTTCAGGGCGAAGAGAGGAGATGCCAGACACTCCAGGGAGTGAAAGGGAGAACCTCTGGGGACAGGCAGCACCCGCAGCCCCAGTGCCATGGGCAGTCCTCAGTGTATCTCTGTTAGGCAGCAAGCGTGCCAAACCTCCCCCTGCAGCAGCAGCTCCTCGGGGCCATCAGGCCCAGAGGGGCACAGGGGCAGGATGGCAGGAACTCAAACAGAGGGTTCCCAGGGAAGGGAGCTGATGAACAGATCGTGTGTCTGAGCATGGCTGCTGTAGGGTTGCACCTTCTGTGTATATATGTTCTATTTATTTATGTTATATGTATACACACACATTCTCACTAGCAGACCTCCACCCTGCCTAGCCAGAGAAGTGAGCAGGATGAAGCTGCTCTTGGTGGTTCCTGGATTTGTGCAAGCACTCTGTTCTTGCTGCTCTTTGTCACCAGCTGTGTGTACGTATATATGTATACTTTCATGTGCTGTGTATGTGCCTAGTGGCAATACATCCCCAGCCTCTCTGCTGGTTGGACCTGGGAGCATGGAGCTGTAGCAGCCTCACCTCTCTCAGGATGTCAGACCCTGCTTGGCACACTTTCCTCCAACATTATGTATGCAGAACAACTCAGAAAGGAAGGGAGGGGAAATTCCCCCCATCTAAGAAGCTTAGAAAGTTATTTACAAACACCAACACTAAGAAAATTGTAGTTCTACAAAAAAGAAAGCAAGTATGAAAAGTTAAAAACTGGCAAAAAAAAATGGTTTCCTTCAAGACCTCAGTTAAGTTCCTTGGTACAGCCACATCATATAAGTTATAATTATATTCTCCCATATTACACTTTCTACAGGATTTTACATTATCCAGTGCACAGCATGAATAGCACCCCCTGAATTCGCAAGTATGAAACATGTACATCTACACATGACATTACCCAAATACACAATTTAACACACTTGGCAGAGCCTCTTCTAAAGATGCTCCTACAAGTCCCATTATACCCCAGGGAAAACACCAGGATTGTATCAGGGAACAGCCTTCACACTGCAGAAAACAGTCACAGGAGGTGCCTCTCATCACTCAGGCTAAGCATGGGGTTGGAGACCGACCTGTGTGCTCACTGTAAGCATCACCATCAGAGCAGGTGAGATGGGCAGAATGGTGGCTTCGCTGGCAACTGTTCAGCAACTACCATAAAAATTTGTCTGTTTTTCTTCAAGAAGTGTGTTCCTTTAATTTTGCACCTGAATTTTCATGTTAAAATCAGTCCAAAATATTAAAAATACCTACTCTGAAACAGCTGGCTGAACTCATGCATCCCAGTTCCTTGCTTCTGCCCTCAGGCACTGTCCTCCCTGCTCAAGTATCGAGACTGTCCCACCATTTTTTCTTCCACCCAAACATTTCAACATCCTTTTCAATCTGTCTTTAAATCAAAACTCTTATTTTAGTCCTTATTACTGACTCTTCTGTTCCCTTGTCACCTACTCATTCCATACTTCATATCTTTATTTTCCTGTGTAAGGCAGCCTCCCAGAACTGATTGGAAAGACTATTACCCTTTCTCCTTCTTTCCATAGCCACTACTGCTGCTACATCAGGAAGAAATCAGCTACTTAATTACAGCGTATGAGACAGATAAAATGCCAATTTTGCCTCCTATTTATAATGATCACTTAATTTTGCAGGCACCCCACAAAGAGCAGAATCTGCATGCTGGTCCCTCGTATTTTCATATTGTTATTAATAATCTGAGCATGAGGGGGCTGAAAGAAGAGAAGAGATCATATTTTCTGCTGTACAGCTCCACACTGTTGTAGTTGAAGTACAATAACCCTGTTTGTGAGCAACTAAATGTAGCTATACCAATCACAGTGTCATACAGTTATTGGGGTTAGAAAGGACCTTTGAGTCCAACCATTAACCCAGCAAGTTAATCACTAAACCATGTCTGTAAGCCCCACATCTGTACATATTTAAATGCTTTTCTGGGCAGACTGGTCCGACGACTGACGACCCTTTTCAGTGAAGAAATCTTTCCTAAAATCCAAACTGGACCTACCCTGGTGCAACTTGAGGCCATTTCCTCTTTTCTTTTGCTTTTTACTTGGGAAAAGAGAGTGACCACCATCTGTCTACAACCTCCTTCCAGGTGGAGAGCGATGAGGTCTCTCTTGAGCCTCCTTTCGTCCAGCCTGAGACCTCCCAGCTCACTCAGCTGCTCCTCATAAGGCTTGTACTCAGGGGGTCAGTCATTGCCCTGGTTCTGCTGGCCACATTAGTGCTGAAAGCAGTCAGGATGCTGTTGGCCTGGGCACACACTGGCTCATGTTCAGCTGGTGCCAACCAGCACCCCCAGGTCCTTTTCCACAGGCGGCTTTCCAGCCACTTTTCTCTCAGCCTGTAGCAGTGCATGCTTTCCGGACAAAAGCAGTCCCTTCTGACCTTATAAGCATCTTCTGATTGATCATGTAGAAAGCTAAAAAGGGAAAGAAAAGCCTTATTTTATTATCCTTTGGATAAAAATGGAAGAAAACAGTTAACAGTAATCAAAAATCTCCAACTGCAAGTGGAAATGTACAGTCACAGTGAAGTGCTGACAGGTTATATTAGACAGAGGCCCTCAAGTAATCCTGAAATATGGATCCACCAGGAAACACAGTCCACTTCAGTGGCAGTTAGGAATACTGAGACTTCTTAAAATCAGGTCTATAAAGGCCAACACCTAGAGAAGTGCGTCCCTAAGACAGTCAGAAACTAATTGGTCATGGATAATAATATAACATGCTTGCCCTCCACCATTAATATGTGGCTATATCAATACATCATGGCTTGGTAACGTGGTATGACTGGAATCTATATTAAATGATTATGTCAATGGCCCATTAAGCAAATAGTATATTAAAACAGTAGAAGAGCATTGGGTGTTTGCTCCATAAATGGGTATGTAACAGCGGGTTTAGGATTTAACTGGATTCCCCAATAAAGCAATACTATATAAGCTGCAGGTTAGCAACAAATTTGCTCTACCTCGTTGGTTTCTATATAGAACCAGACATGAGGAGCCATTTTCTATCCTAAGATTTGCACTGCAGTCAATTAATATGAAATATTTTCCTATGAAAAGCCATACAAACATGACCATGTAATTCCCTTCCAACAGAATTGTTCCATTAGTGTTTCTGAAAGAGGTCATCAATTCTTCTTCGTTGTGTTACTTCCACCATGTCCAGCAGTTATGTATAACACTGAGGACACTGAACACACCTCCCATGCTTTTTCCCTCCTCCAGTGTTTGAATTCAGCACATCACAAAAGTTTAATGATGATGAACACTCCGGGACAAGAGCTTGTGCAGGATGGAAACAGGACAAGCCTCCCTTTCCTGTAGTGCCCTGATGTTGAAAGGCCATTATCCAGATGAAAGAGGTTTAACTTCTGTGCCCATTCCCTCTGCAAGGCTGCTATGAGGACTTCCAAAAAGACAAAAAAAAACCCCCACATTCACCGTGACAAAATCAAGTTGCAATTGGAGATGTTTATCTGCATTTTCAGGAATGCACTGAAATTGCAACACTTGCACAGGTCCCCAGGCCGCCGTCATCTGCCATCAGTCCCCAGCCACACCTGGTGGAAGCTGGAAAGGAACAGGTATCAAGGTGAGAGGCACCATGTAACAACAGGAAGGTCACAAAGAGCTGATTCCCTCTCATGCTGAGCTGAGCCTCTGGGCAAAGCATTAGCCCCAAAGTCACTCCACTTGTGTTTTGTGCTACAGCCTCTGCCAGTGACCCCCCAGATTTGCCTGGGCTCACTCACTGTAGCTGCCAAGAGGACTCTCACAATAGGTTGTGTTGCTCTGCAGCTCCCCAAGCCTCCCAGCCCTTAGCTTCAAACCAACCACCTTATAAAGAAAACACTGGAGTGTTTTTCAAACAAACAGAAAGAAACTGAAATTGAATTATATAAAGCTTTAAGCCTGTCCCTATGTACTATCCCACCAATAGAGCACAGGGCTGATGTCCTTCAGCACACAGCTAAGTCATGGAACCAATCACTCCCCCACCAGCGCCCTCCCCACCTGCCTGTCCTGAACACCAGATCAAGAGTCACCTTTTTTGTGTATCCTTTAGCAAACTCACGTAAATAAAAACCATGTGGTATTGATAGACACTATTGCTCTATAACAAAGACTTCAAAAAACAACATGGATAGGAGATGCAGAACCCAAGGGTTCAGGCCAGTTATTATAAACGAAAAAGGAATTCAAAAATAAAACACTAAGTCATTCAGTACAAGCTGCAGCTGGGGGCCAGGGCCACGTCTCTCCTGCTGCACAAGCCATGGAGAAGCAGAGCTTTGGGCAGCCCAGATCCTGCATCCCAGGGCTCCCCCAGCACCATCAGTCAGGCTCAGATGCCCAGTCCTGGTTTTGGGCACATCAGCCACAGGTCCATGCCCTGGCCCCCAGGATGGCAGGCTGCTATCACTTTGTGCCACTTCTCCACAGCAGGGCCCTTTGCTGCCACTCCCAGTGTTGCAACGCACTGCTGGGGTTCCCAACACACAGCTCTCCTCACATCCACCCACCCCAAGGGCTGCCCTAGGAACTGCTTTTCCATGAACCTCTGCTGAAGCCTCCCCCGACCTCTTTCCCCTCCTGGGATTTTTCCCAAGCTCGCTCTTGCCAGCGTACACAAGTTACTGCTCTTCTGGTTCTGTCACACGTTGAGCACAAATTGCTCCCCTCCACATGTGTTTTCTGTTCACCAATACATGGATCTGGTGACAGTAATCCTCTTCAGTTTCAAAATGGTTAATGGTTTTGGGCTCTGTTTCTCTCCACTGTGTGTTCAGCTTTCTGGCCTTTATGAAGTGAGCATAAAACAGAGTTTCAGACACTTCTGTTCACTGTGCACAAGAGAAAAGTGCTTGAAAAGATGCAAGATAGTGAAAAATCAGTGCGGTGTGTTTCTGCCTCATTCATGCCTGCCAATATAATTTTAAAAAAATCAATAGATTGCAATTTGCATTCATTTTAATACATTTGCATAAACTCAGGCAAATACATTGAAAGCTTTGTCCCTAACAATTTTAAAGTTATGCTGGAGCAAAACACCAGCACCAAGAGCTCATTGTAAGCTGTTGCCTGAGAGGGGGTGGTTAAATTGGACAGGTTTTCCTCTCCCTACATGGCACCACCTGGGCAGCGTGGGCAGGGAGCAGGGCTGGGCTCTGCCCTGGCAGCACACTTGGGAGGGATGGGCACATCCCTGGCTGCAGCAGGGCAACCACTTGTGAGCCCAGACTGGTTTTATGACTGCAGGTAAATTCTCAGACTTAAAGCAGTCTGTACTGTTTCACTCACGTGTTTTGGAGCCCAGTGTTAGGTCCCTGAGGAGCTGATCAGCCTCATACTACCTGCAGCAATTACTGAGCAGCAGATAGTTCAGGTATACACAGAAATGTGCTTAGACATTGGGAGATTTAGACTGGGGCAGGCTAAACATCTTTTTTCCCTGGACTAAGCCTCTAGGTCCGATCTCTGAGTCCACCTACTCCCAGCTTCCCCATTTCTCTTTTCAAGAAGGTGTGTTCTGTCTCCCAAATGCATAACTGATCAGGTATAAAATTT
Source organism: Acropternis orthonyx (assembly GCA_035583155.1). Lineage (NCBI taxonomy): Eukaryota > Metazoa > Chordata > Aves > Passeriformes > Rhinocryptidae > Acropternis > Acropternis orthonyx. The sequence goes on along the minus strand of JAWWEU010000163.1, from coordinate 11,227,180 downwards.
GTTGCAATACTATGGGATTGCTTTAAAAATCCTCAGATTTGCTGGGTCTCAATTGTGTTCTTCAGCCAGAGAAGCATTTCCTCATCGTATGGTATAACCTGCTACATAGCAGGACCATCCCATGCAGAAGGGACTATCCCACTGGGTCAAGGCACCAGGCACTGACTGACATGAGCCAGGTAAAACCAAGCAGGCAGGGCAGTGCAGCCTTGGCAGGGAAAGCCACAAGCCCCTATATCCACACTGCACATCCTGACATCAGCACCTTGCAGCTCAGACCTTCAGCAGGGCACACAGACCATCACACCCCCGTGGGCAGTCAGTGCCTCTCACCTCTCAGCACAGCGAGTGAGCAGAAACAAGGCTTCTCCAAGGTTTTTAAGCCACATTATTCTGCAAAAGTTACGTTGGTGACAAACAGACATAGCATGGTGCCCTTCAGCCTCAGCCACAGGCAACATGCAACACCACCAGGGCCTTCCAAGATTTAAGAGGGAAGAAAAATAGTGCTGCTTACAGGCCTAAAACCAGAAAAACAAGAGTAAAATTGAAGTACCAGCTTTTCTGCAAAATGTGTAAAATATCACTGAGAGAATAAAATTTGCAGTTGGATGGAATATAAATAGCAAAAAAAAAAAAAAAAAAAAAAAAATCCCACAAATACACTAAGGCCTTCAACTTTGCAGCTAGACCAAAGAGGAGCAATGCATTGGAAAAAAATCTTTCAAATTCAGTTCAGAGAAGCTGATTTCTGATGTTCTTCAAACTCAGAACTTCGAATAATTTTTTCCCCTGTAGGAACTTATACAAAAATTACAAAGAAGGAAAAATATATAAAAAGCCAAGAAATAATGACTTTTTAATCTTTGATGATATCTACTCAGAGGGTAACTCTCTACAAGGATTGCAAAATTTAACCTATCATTTTCACAGTGACAACAGAATTTATAGATTAAAGATTTATAGAATTTAAACATTTGGAACGAAACCATCTGGCTCTGCAATAGCCAGCCCCAGACTTAGTGCTTCAATAGCTAGAGCTCTTCTCACTGAACAAAAGCCAAACCTCAAGTCATCAACAGCATCTGGCTATGATAAAGCCTTGCTCCAACACCAACTATTCAGAGATGCTCTGCTAAATTAGCAGGATGCGCCTGAGAAGTTGAACTGCATAGAGGGGCAAGTGGAGACACAGTAGGTGTCCTCTGGGAAGGCTGGAGAAGGTATTGAGCATGTGCCTCCCTGGGTCAGGAAGAGGATGATTAAAGCTGAGTTGACAGACTACATTTTTCAGATCTGCTCTCACAGGGGTCAGTCGCTGCCTGGGTGCTTACAGATGTTTCCAGCTGAGGAGGAGGCAGCTCCTGGGAGCAGTCAGTGGGGTGGTGCCATGCCAGGTTGGGTACCAATGCAGCACTCAGCTCCACCTGCCCTTGGAAAAGACCTCCACAATCCCTCGCTGTCCCCGTGCTGGGGCTGGAGACCCAAAACACCCCACAAACCCAAGCCTCAGCAGGGGAGCAGGATCTCCAGGTCTGGGGTGGCCAGAGACTCACTCCCCACCTAGCCAGGAGCCCATCACGCTGCCCATTTCGAAGCCACTTCTGCTCTTCAGTGGTAAGGTAGAAATAGAAAACTTGAGACAAATCTCTGACATTTTATAACTGCATTTGCACTAACAAATGTAGACGACACATTTATTGACATTGTAACAACTCCTCCAGGACAACTACATTTTTAAAAAAATGGAAGAATAAAGATAAATCTCCCATAGATATTGCAATGAATCTTACAGTGACATCCTAACAGCTCTGATTCAATCCTTGAATAGGAAAGAGCTCATTAAAAATATCTTCCCCAGCCGCTACATGGGGCCAATGGCTCCTTCAGCCCAGCCCCAGCAACTCCCACATGCAGCTGGTGATGCCAGACAGGAACAATTTATGGTTTCATGAATTTGATGAAGTGATATATACACTCAGATTAGTGTGTTTGTAAGAATTGTAAAGGTTTCAGGCCCAGATTTTGTGAACTACAAATTTAATTGGCCCGCGATTACTATGACTGCATATGCAAATTAGATCAGCGCAATTTCACATGTAAATGGCCATAAATTGGGCACGCTGAGCCTGCTGTGGACTCACTGCCACTCTGCCCGCCTGTGAGCTCTCCACACCTGCATCTCACTGGTGCTACTACCCTCAGGATCCATCTACACAGCTACTTCATGTCAATGTCACAGGCTGCTGGAAAATGTGGCTGAAAGATCAAGCCATGGGCTGGGGAAAGCACAGAGCGATGCACAGCCAGAACTGCAACCCAAAAGGTGAGCCAGCACCTGTCCAAGGGACCTGCTTCTGTCACCTTGCAAAATCCTACCCCAGGCCTCTGCCAAAGGCTTGCCTGTGCTGGTGACTCACCAGCAACTAGAAACAAATTTTATCCCCAAGTTTTTCATACAGACTTGGCTGCACTTAAGAATTTTCACAGGTTTCCCAGACTTCAGTGCCTTCCCCTCAGAACAGCTCCTTCCCTCCTGGGTTTTTCTTCAAGGGAAAAAGTGTCCACAGTTAATGGGAATCCTGAGCCAAAGGTGTGGATGCTGAGACTGAACCCTCACTTTAAGGCAATTCAGTAGGTTTGAACCTAGACTGCTGCATTTCCATGCAAGGCCTGGAAGCTTTGGTGCACTACAGGGCAGCATCTTGCTGTCCTGCAGTGTCAAGCACCTGCCTGGGGGCACCCAGCCTCGGGGCCCAGGGGGAGATGCTGCAGCAGCATCTGAGGACACTGTAGAAAAGCCACCCCAGAGCCACCAGATCCAGAGACAGCAGCTTCTGCTCCGTTTCCCTAAGTATCTCATTTGCACACTGTAGTCGCTGTTGTTCTTTTTAACAAAGAAATACTTCAGATCTTCAGCTATGGACTTGGAGCTCTTCAAAAAGAAAAAAAATTCAAAGGCCAAAAGCCTAGTACTAATGAAGGAAAACAGAGCTATGCAAGCTTGAGACAACTAATAACCTACACAGAGCTATAAACTGATAAAGATTTGCTGGTCTCCAGTAAGAAGCAAAGCACCAAGAGTTTTCATATAATATGCTCTTAAGAAAGACTCCAGCATTCAGTCTATCTGAGCAAGATGCTTTAGGTTTAGTTTCCTCAAGACTTTTGTGCCATTTATGGACCATTTCTGCATGTAAAACAGGAAATTAGTGCACTAAAAATGACTTATGCACCAAATTAGTCTGTTTTCAGACTCACACAATCCCAAAGCAGCTGTATTTAACTCTGACCCAAGTATTCACCTCAGAGGTGAATTACCTAGAGAAGCTGGAATCAGATGGAAAAGCATTTGCAGTTTTAGGAAGCTTATTTTGCATATTCACCAATAATTCTATTTTGAGGAAACGAGTGCAGATTTGGTGCATGTTGTGCCATGACCCATTGCCATTAATACCAGATCCCCACAGTGCTGCTCCTTCTGACCATTTCTGTTATTCTCATGTCTGTCCATTTCAGATGAGCCCAAAAAATATATTCCAAAATAAAAATCCAGGATACCCAACCTCAGTAACTTGCATACTTTGCAGTGTCACACTTCCCCTGCCCTGCTGGGCTGTGAATCTCTCACTGGGATAGGGACATGTCTTGGTATCCTGCACGAGTCTCCCTCCACGCCCTGTGCCTGACACAGTGGCTGAAAGACACTTAGAAAGGAAAGCTAAACCTGGAATGTGTTGTACAACAGCCTCCCAGCCTATGGAACTTTTCCCCACTCATTTTCTAGGCATCTTCCAGAAATGTGAAGATCCTCCCCATGCAGGAATCACCACTCAAAACTTCCCTGGAACTGTTGCTCAGCCTCCAGTATGGGTTAGCCTGCAGGAGGTCACAAGCAAGAGCTGGAATAGAAATTTGCCTCTTTTGCTCCCTCAATGCAATCTCTTCTGTTTACATCTGCGAGCTAGATCAGCAAAAACATCCTGCACAGATGAACTCTACAAGTACATAATAAATAAATAATAACAATAACAGTTTGTGTTAATATAGCACCTCTAATCCAATTATCTGAAAGCTCTTTGCAAATACTAATTAATTAACTCTTGCAACACCCCTGTGACATAGGTTATTATTATCCCCATTTTATATATGATAAACGGGAGTCACCAGAATGTGCTATCCTCGAGCCCACAGTTAACAGCATGGCCAGAGCCCGCAGGCTGTGCTCCAGCACCACACATCACATCACTCTGAAAAAGGCAGGTTTTTTTTTAAGTAAAAATCATCACACTACAGAGGCAGAAAGGTGGGAAACTTCCCAGCCTTTTCAACATACCACCAGAGCCAGCCCTCACATGCAGCCAAGCACCACACTCCCACTTGCTGCTTTCCTGCCCCACAGGATCCCTGCAGGCCTGCAGATCCACACGGGGGGAAGATGAGGTCACACCTTACCTCTCCAGCCAGCAGCACAGCATGAAGCAATAATTATTTGCCTTGGGTCTACTCCAAGGCCAGGACTGCAAAACAAAGAGGTGCAGAGCAAGAGCTCAAGTCTCGAAAGGGCACCTGAGAGCACAGGACTCTTTTATGCCTTTAGTTCCCTCCAGGTGCCATGAATTTCAGCATCCCCAGAAAAAAAAAATCTGTAATTTATGACAGGTGGAGCCATTTGTGATTCATCCAGAAAATGGTCCATCCACAAAGGGCAGGTGGGTGGAGTTTGGAGGGAGCCGATGTTTCCCCCCCAACTCTCTCACTGTCTTGCCCACAGCAGCTGAGGAGGCTCGGGCTCAGTACCAGCTGCACAGATAGTCTGCTCTGCTGCCTTTTACGTGTCTCAGCAGTTTCAATACTCACTTTATTCATCAGCCTTTAAAAGAGAGTCTAACATCATGAAACCAACTAGTTTTTTTAACTTGCATTTTGTGAAAAATTAATCGTTTAAAAGACAGACAGTTGCTGCTCACTCTCTGTGGAAAGCAGGCCAGGTTACTTTACCTACCAAGAAAGATGAGGCAAAATATCTCTGAAAATGACCCTTTCCTGCTCTCTCCTGACAGGGAAACACATTTGAAGAGCTTTGCATTTGTTACAACTATTTTACACCCACACTGGTTTTAATTATCTGCTGTAGGTTGGAAGAGCTTTTGCAGCACCCTGAACCAACCATCCAAGTAAGGGACACTTTGGTCAGGAGCGTGGTTGGAGCCATCCATCTCCTTGTTTCAACTTACCCCAACACCAAGGAAACGGTGTGAAAATTTTATATTCCAGTTGTACCTTTTCAGGAATGTGGTGGCTTTCACTCCAGAAGTGTGTTTCTGTCAAATGCATTCCCCCTGCACACTGAGCTGTGGGCTGCTTGGTAGTAACAGGGGGGGAACCACCCTTTCATCTGCAATGAAACCCATCCTCCCCGTTTTTAACATCCAAGTAATAAAATTCACACAGCTAAATGAAAGATGTTGTTAATTATTTTATGGACTCGTTGCCAATTCATTCTCTCCCGTGTTATACTGAGGTCAGTTAAGTGCTGCAGCTAGTTCCCTGCTTCCCCAGCAGCACCACACGTGCAATGTGCAGGAAAATGGGCAAGAAGGTGTATTGCTTTAAGTCAAACAAGATATGGCTGTTTGCCAGTTGATTACTAAACCTAAGAAAGATCAAACGGCTCCAGTGGAGGAGAACTGGGTACAGCAGCTCGTAGCAAGTGCTGTGGCTAATTCCAGACCAAAGGGGAAGCAGGATAAGAGGAAATTTATGAGTAAGCTCTTGAAGTAATGAAACGAAAGTAATGCTGATTGGCCTCATTTGCAGCAGTTCAAAAGCTGATCAGCATCACTGAAGTAGTGAAGGATCAACTGACAATCATTTCCGCGGTGAGGAGCGGAGCTGACCCGCAGAACACAGCACAGGGGTCCAGGCACAGGGGGACACAGCTGCTGGCTCCCCTGTTCCCTCCCAGCATTGCCTGGACATCCTGCTGGCCCTGCTGGGGCACCAACCCAGCTTTCTTGGGAAACAGGGTATGCAGTGCCGAGTGATGACCGGAGCAGCTCACTGGCTCTTTTTTTGCCTCTGTGAAATGGGGGGACAAAGCCAGAGAGCAGGCGAGTGCCCAGAGGTGCCTGCCAGGAGATGAGCACCGTGCCAGTGCAAAGAGGAACCTGTGGCTGGACGGGCTCCACAGGGATGGGATGTTGGCCAAGATCCCACGAAGCACTCGCCCTGTCCTTGGAGCTTGAAGGGCCACGTGTGGCTGTGGCAGCCCAGGGAGAGCATGGCCCGTGCAGCACGTGGGTCAGGGATGTGCACCAATGCAGGAGCCGCTAACCAACAAATCCGCATGGAAGCCAGTGAATCTTCACCTACTCTAAAGCCTCTTTTTAGGATTAAGGACAGTTGTCTCCAAAAATTTATAGTGTGCTCCCCCAGAAATGGGGCAAGGAGAAAGAGCAGCACATTTGTTTCTAATATACCTTTTCTTCAAGACCGAGTTTGACCCGTGTCGGGGTCGGAGTTGTATGGGAATACATTATTTGTGAACATGGAGCCATCTGGAAAACATGTGATTCCACTGAATTTGGACAAAACCATCTGCCTATAGGTTGCACTGACGGAACATGCAGTTTATGGAAATGTTTGTCTCTTCCTGGCTGATGTACTGTGTTATGACTAATTTTTGTAGGCCACATTGCATTAAGTCAGGATGTGCAGTGAAAACAACATGCCTGATAAAATCTTATATGAAACAATGAAATGTAATATACATTTTGAGATCATGGAAGGGAAAAAATGGAGTTTTCCATCTACATATTTATTCAAGTCCTCGTGCAAGCACAAAATCACTGACCATAAGCACATATGTCTAAAAATGTCTTTCCTGTAGTGTTTCACATACCTGGGAAGAAGAAAAAAGACGAACCCCAAATAAACTGAGTGGCTTTGAGCTTTGTGTTTTAACACTGAACATAGTGGTTTAGTTTAGTCACTGTAATGGGGAGAATCCTAATCCACAGCTGCACCAGCTGTTTTAGGGGACACAGTGGTTGTGCCTCAGTGAGTTCCTTCCACGCCAGAGTTTATTCACGTGGAGAACAAAATCCCATAAGAAACCAGGTGAGGCTCTCGGGGCCGCACAGGAATTTCCTGCACGAGAAACTTCATATTTTGGGGTGGTGGGGACGGAGCGGTGAGGATGCTGGCAGGAGCCTGCGGGTGCCGCGGGGGGGATGCGGGACGGGCGCGGCGGGAAGATGCGGGTACCGCGGGGGGGATGCGGATACCGTGGGAAGGATGCAGGTGCCGCGGGGAGGATGCGGATACCGTGGGGAGGATGCGGGTACTTCGGGGAGGATGCGGGTACTTCGGGGAGGATGCGGCTACCATGGGGAGGATAGGGGTGCCGCGGGGAGGATGCGGGTACCGTGGGGAGGATGCGGGTACCGCGGGAGGGAATGCGGGTGCCGCAGGGAGGATGCGGGTACCATGGGGAGGAAGCGGGGCTCGGCGGGGCTCGGCGCGGCCCACGAGGTGGCAGCAGACCCTTTGAAATGCTGCGGCGGGGCCGGCGGCGGGCGGGGGCTCTGCCGGGACAGCCCGGCCCCTGCCGCAGGACGAGCCGCCGCCTGCCGATGGGTTTCACGGTGCAGCGGGACCGGTGGGGTCCCCTGGCAGGGCTGGGCGGTGCGGGAGAAACTCCAGGCGACACCTGGGGCGGCGGGGGAGCATCCCCAGGCGGTACTTGGGGAGGTGCGGGAACACCCCCAGGCGGTACTTGGGCCGGTGTGGGAACATCCCTAGGCAGTACTTGGCGGGGGAGGTACGGGAACATCTCCAAGCGGTACTAGGGGCGGTGCGGGAGCATTCCCAGGCGATGCGTGAGGCAGCGGGGGAGCATTCCCAGGCGGTACCGGAGCATCCCCAGGCGGTACCCGGGGCTCAGCCGTAAGAAGCGCTGCCCGGTGTCCATCCCCTTCTGACACGCGTCCCGGGATGCTCCTTGCCGCTGCCGCGCTCGACACAGCTGCTGAGGGGCTGCCGGTACGAGAAGAAACTTCTCGTTGTTGAAGTCTTTTAAACGTCCCAATAGGAGAAAATTGTACCTGGAATACCTTTGCTTTCGGAGAACAGACCCTCGCGGGGGGAGAGGATGGGAGAGGAGAGCCTGCGAGGCTGTTGGGGCAGTGGGGCGCTGCTGCACGGCAGCGCTGGGGCTTACATGGTCGCTCACCCACCCCGTGTGCCACAAGCGGAAAGAGATTCCATTTTTCTCTTTTATTTGCCTGCTGGGGCCAAATGAAGACATTTCCCACTAGGTCACTACGGGGACCGACCAGCCCTGCACTAGCATCCTCCTCCGGGAGCCGCGTTCGCAGGTGCCACAGGGGGACACGGGTTTGGTGGGGCTGTGACACGGCCCCAGAAGGCAGGAAGATCCCCCCGCTGGCTGGGACAAGTGGGGCTGGCTTTGGCTGCAGCTACAAGGCACGATCAGTGACGCAAACCCAGACAGGGCACCATCAAAATGCAGCGGCTGGTGACTCTAACTGGGGACCTGCAGGGTGATGGAAGGTGGCAGAAGGGAGTTTTGCTTCATAAACTGAGAATGCAGACCTGGAATCGCCGTCCACACTGATTTTGCCCCCAAAGAGCTCACACGCTGATAGAGACTGCTACACATCTCTGCAATTAAGCAGTCAAGACGTGCTGAGTAATAAATGAGCACAGAAAGGCTTCGGCTGCAGCTGGGACTGAGTCCCCGGGTAACTGCGGTGAGGGCAGCAGGCACACGCTGCGCTGGCAGAGCGCTCCCAGCTCCCGGCTTTGCCAGGGAAGTTCATCTCTGAAGAGCCTGGCTTTCTCACCAGGTGCCTTCTCCCTCACCTGTCCTACCTTGCCTTCTCACCCAGCAGGAAGGACCAAGCCCAAAGACCCAAACATCCCACCATTCCCCTCCCTTCCCTCTCTGCTCAGAGCAGCCAGTTCCCTGCCACCTTTACATCTCTGATACACAGACCGCTGCCCGCTTTAAATGAGCTGGGGAAGTTACATGTGCATACACGAGAATAAAGCAAAAAGTAATTAAAAGGTACGACCTACATCAAACAAGACCATCAAGTGCCTGTTACATTAAATGAGGTGGATGAGTCCTGCATCCTGCTCAGTTTTAACATTTATTTTTGGGCAAAGCATGGGAACAATGGCATTTTTACCTCCCCCTCCATACCTTGGGTGGCAATGTAACTTAGTTTAAAAGACTGTAAGGAGCAGACAAGTGAAAGGAATGAACACAGTTTGAGGTTATTGCTTGAGTGGGCAGGAGAACATGAAAATTCAAAATATCCCAGCAGCCTATAGATGTAGGCAAACTCATGGCTGTTCAGGCAACTGATTGTTCAATAAATGCAAATGGACAAAGCAAAGCATCACTGAACTTGAGAGATAAAGGTCCCCTAACAACAGAGGCTTTTCACAGCATTGAGTCCAATTTTTTTTTCCTGTTTATATAAGTAAAACCCAATTTGAGCAACTGGAGCATCAGCTCTTTACAGTTAGAGACAATTTGTCAGGAGCAGCCAATAAGATTGTGTGAGATCCTCTAAAGAAAACCAAAAATGTGTATCCTCATTTCATTAATAAATGGCTTGAATCCAAGCATAAAAATGATGGGTCTTTAATGGTTTCTCCAACTGGTAGCCACATTCCTTGTTAGCAAGAGATCCCATCAATCCCATGTGGGAACATTAAAGTGAGACATGCCCACGCAGAGTGGGAAACATGACCTAGCAGCTTCAGAATGCATCAGAGGATGGAGCTTGGCAATAAAATATTCAAATAAGCAATTCAGCCCTCAATGATTCTGTATGGGCTGGGTGTCCAGATTTCAAAATTGGGATTTAAATATCCTTCTATTTCTAAGTGCCAAGTTTTCGTAAGTAAATACGAAACCAAATGTCAAAAGCAGATAATTATGACCTGGCTGTACTTGGAAGTCAAACTGGATATTTTAAACCCACATTTTGGCTTAGTCCAGGAAAACCATCAAAACCTAGCATCTCTTTGTGAATAAATCTTTGTGAAGTTGGCATGCCACAGGTAGGAGGAGGGTCACATGATATGGTATGTTCTCATTTTTTGCTTCAGTAGACTCATTTTTTATTGAATAGCAGAGTAAATATTTAAGCAAAACTAGTGTAAACTGCTGGCAGGTATGCCATGCTAAGTAGCAATCATTTACTTTTAAATAATTAAAAGTCAATATACAAGCATAGCATTCTTGTTGCACTGCAGCACACGGTACCACCACTCTGCCTACATGTCACTTCAGAGCCTGATTTACTAACAAAGCATTTAGTTCAGCTCATTTGGGGGAAAAAAAAGGGGGAAAAAATAGAAAAGAGATGTTTTTAAAAACCCACCCTCTGCATCGTGTATGTTTGCAGGTGTTTTAGCTACATAGACCCCAGCTATTTCTGAGTAAGGTTGAATCTGCATCATTTGTGGGGCTGGTAAGGAAAGCCCCGATTTCCTTTGCATTATGCATAGTGGAAGTGTCAGGATGGCTCTGATGGCATTTAATTAAATATTTGGCAGTGTTTAATTAATTAAATATTTAAACATTAAATACTAAATAGGATGTGATATCTGCTTAGTGGACATTATATCTCAATAGCCATTAGTCATTAAATAGGACTCAAATTGGCCCTAGAAGACTCCCCTTAGCTAAGTAAGGTCTTAAGTACATGCACTTTTGGATCTTCATTAATAAGTAATAGAGGCCAATTCAGACTGTGTAGCAACACAGAGATCCCTATTAACAGAAATGTTAACGTCTCTGTTTGAGACCAGGCTCTCCAGACTAGACAGCAGATGAGATGCTCAGAGAGGAGGGGTGGGATGTGGCTCCTCAGGCGATGTACAGGGCTGTGGCCAGGGCGGGAAGGCAGTGATGGGAGAAATCCCCACCATGGCTGTGGGATGCCTGCTGGCACCTTTGCAGGGAAGGACTAGGGTGTAGTCTGTGGTCTACCAGTACCATAACATCCGTATGGGAGTGTTTGGGGTTGAGAGGATTTTAAATTAATGACATCGTTCAGCGTTTGCACACGCTTATGCTTGCTGCAAGAGCCCTGCTCACCCAGGGAGCCCTGTACAGCCACCTCGATGTAAATGAGAATCAGGCTCCACAGAACCACCCTCTGCCACATTCCCACGAGCCCTCACCACGGGCTCAACCAGCCAAACATTTCCTCGGCCAGCGCTCTAAGCCCAAGCTCTTCCCACAGCACCCACAGAACAGCTCACACACTGGAAACCAAGCACAAGCATAAGTGCCTGCTGAAGTGTGGTCTGTAAAAGTGAGGGGACTGATGTTTTAAAGATTTTTCTGTAATGTATGTGTAGCCGGGAAACAACATTTTACAGGCCCTTGTGTTTTTGAATGTGCTATTCCATTATTCTCTATTCCCCAAACCACCACTAGAGGCAAACACTTCATACTTTTCACCTCAGTGGTATTTTTGGTAAGACTTATAATTTTTACCATTGAGCCCAATATGCACTCAAGCACACATTGGTGGTGCCTTTTCAGCACTGAGCTGCTCAGCAGGGGTTTTGTAGCCTGCATAGGTGGGGCAAAAGGGACTCCGGCTCCGTGAGGATGTCGAGCAATCCCAGCACTCACCCTGCCAGCAACCTGGGGCTTTGCAGGAAGTGATAAACTGATTGTAACTTAAAGCAACCCTGACATAATTTTAAATGATGCTAAAGTCAAATTAAAACCCAGCAGGGGGATCCCTAAACAGCTCAAGAATGCTTTTCTTTGGGAATCTGTGGTAACATGCCACGTGGAGGGGCAGTGGTGGGCAGCCAGCAGGACCACTGCCAGGGGCCTGGTTTGATCCTGCCTGTGCTTCTCCCTGGCCCCAGCATTCATAGATCTTCTGTGCCTCCCAGGCTGCATACACGCCAATAATCAGATTGTGCTTCTGCCTAGTAGTTTTTACTTGAAATATCATTGAGTTAGCTCTTGAGGGATTTGTGTCTGGTGACATATATATTGGTACTGAAGTCAGAGGTCCCCTATTGCAAAGATCATCTTGATAGGATGATTATGAAAAAAGCCATGCTGGTTAGAAGACCCTCTAACTAGATTTGGGCTTCTTCTTTCAGCGTCACATTAGCGAATCCTGCTTTCTCTCTCAGTTTTAGTGATCCAATCTTTCTTCATCTGAATTTCTCCCTTGGGAGCTTTCTACACAGACATTTTAATATATCACACTATTCTCTGCAGAAATCATTTGCTCAATGAAGAGACTGGATTTTTTTTTTAGTTATAATATTAGCAGTGTTCAACAGCAGCCACAATGCCCACACCTATGCCTGGCACAGGCTGCTGGGAAGGGCTGGTCCTGGATTAAAGCCACCTTAGCAGTCAGTCAGTCCTTTCACCTTCATGTTTCCACCACCCACAACTCCCAGGGCAGCTGGGACCAGCTTTGGAGGGGACAGTGTGGCTGCTGGGAGTAGCACGCTGCAGAAGGTGTTCCTCCACCATTTTGCTCCATACTAACTCCAGCTGCACCTTCTGTAGGTTTTAAGAAATTGTCAGTGATGGGATAAGCACAATAAAGCAAGCACCCTATCAAATATTAAGCAGCACAGTCAGTCACTGAATTGCCAGCTAGCTAACTGCCAAACACAGGTCTGTTTTTTCAGTTTCAATGCTTCTTGATGCACAGTGTCAAGTTGTCAGAAGACATCGCCTGAGAACACAAAACAAGTATCAGTGCCATGCTTCCCAACAATTCAGACAGCCTGCTCAGCATCCTCTGCCCACACCACCTTCCCAGGTGACATGAGGTGAGCCCACAGGAGCTGCAGGTGGGCCGCACTGCTCCTCACACTCACTGCTCTCCCAGTTATTTCTCCTGGTAGCTTTGCATGCTTGTTGCGTGCTGTTAAAAGGCTTTTCATTTCCTGACAATTTATAAATATGTATTGGGCCTGAAGGATGAGGGTAAAGCAACTGCTGTTTCTTTTTTTAAAGAAAATTAAACATGACAAACTTAGTTATTCATGCAAACCATCCGCCTGTTATCTCTGATTATGCAGGATCCAAATGGTGAGGCTGAGTGAATGAGTGCATTCATCAAAGTAAACTGTCAGAGGCAGGAACACTGGGTTTAACCTACCCCTCTACCTGTTCTCTTTTGTACTTACGTTTCATCATCTTCAACAGTCAGTGCAGTTGCTCGGTACCAGGAGCACCTATTTCACTACTATCTCTCTATTTAAGGGGGGTAATTAACCTCCAGAAAACAGCAGAAACCCTGCATGTAATGCTCTCATGCTTTAAAACATCACTTCACCAGGCTATTTTAAGCTCGTGGGCCAGAACATATGGTATTTCAGGAACAGAGGCTGGAAGCACAGTGCACATGTGTCCCTGCACACACCCAGCGCCCAAGGAAATGCCGTGTTGCGTTAAGCCTTGGCACGCAGGCACCTGTATGTATGCGTGGGAGAAGCAAGCAAAAATAAACCTCACACACTGGCAAGTGGCAGACTGATTTTCACTCATCCAGCAACCTGCTCCACAGCAACAGAGAAAACCTGGGACAGGTAATCTTTCCAGTTTTCTCATGTTTATGTCATAATGCCTGAAATTTGTGGCAAGCGCCACAGTTCACTTGGCTGTTCCTTCAGACATCAGTTCTTATTCTCAGGAATGGCTTTGAGGTATCTTATGAGGAAGATCCCGTTTACCTGGCTTGGGAGGAGGCTCCTGTGCATGGTGCCAGGTCCCTTTCTGAGGGACCTGGGCAGGTCCCGGAGCCACCATGAGAGTCACAGAGAACCACCCCACTGTCCCTCCAGGTATGGCCTCACACCTCTCCTTCAAAGCGGGTCTTACACCAACACACCTCTTCTCCTCACCCACGCTAGCCTGTCTGCTCAGCATTTGCTGGCTGCTGTCAGGGCAGGAGGCTCAGGTGGAGATAACATCAATTTGAGTTAGCTGAAGTAGCGGACGGGGTAGAGGCTGCATTGAGGTGGTGCATTATGATGCTGCCCACCACAACTCTGTGCCTCATCATCCCTGCCTGGACAGTGTAACAGCCCACAACAGAAACCAGGATCCAGCACAAGCCCAGGTGGAAAGGCCCACACCACCCCAGGTGAGCACATCTAACCTCAGACAAGTTTTTAATACCTTTTTGTTTTTCTCAGAATGCACATACACACTGGGAAAGGCTGATTACTGTTTAATGTGGCACACTTGGATCATCTGTGCAAAATTTACAAGTTATTTAGTTACAAGTCATCCTTTCTTCTTCCCCAAAACCATTACCATTGTGTTGAATGGTACCTCCTGCTTGGATGATGCCCAGGAAACCAGAGGCCCCCACCTCTGTCCTGCACTGTCCCTCACTGTCAATCCTACTCATTTTGGTGCAAGCCAGGGACCAGAAAGTTAAGCTTTTGGTGGCACTGATGGCAGCCACCAGCCCTGTGGGTGCTGTGCCATGCCAGGGGCATCAAACAGGCCAGGGATTTTCAGGGTGAGCTGGAGGGCAAGGAGGACTTCTTGCAACTTGCAATACCTTCTGTGGTACAGTATAATGCTTTAACACCACGAAAAAGCCACAGCACTCTCCCAACATGATTTACACTCTCTTTGAGTCAGTGTGACAGCAGGACTACTTAATGCTACCCTCCGCCCCCACTGTTACAGAGTTATGACTTTAAACGCTGAATATGAATCAAAAGTTTCCTTTCCATTCAAGTCCTCCTTCTGCCCTTCTTATCTGACTCATTTCCAGGCTGCCCAGTGACCTTCATGCTAATTGATCATTACTAATAGATAAGGGTAATGCAGCTTTTGAACTGTGCTTACTGTGCACTCAGTGCTTCTTGATTGGCACAGGCTGCATTTTTTTGCCTAGCAGACTAAGATCATCTGAAATTAAATCTGAAGCCAGTGGACAATACCCTGCACACTAGAGCGAGCTGCCATGCTGCTACAGGCATTACCTGAAATTACTAGAAATCCCAGTTTCACCTGAGGTGGGCATTTGTAGGAGGCTGGGTGAAGTAGGCTCTTCTCTCTAACATGTCCTTGCTGCCACCGAGCCCTCTTACACCACCACATCTCCCAGGAAGGTATCTGGATTTGCTGCTTGGAGCTCCCTGGTTGTACTTCCCTGAAGGCTGAGGTGCTTCACAGGTGTTAGTTCAGGAAACCACACAGCATCCAGTGCATCCATCGAGCTGAGTGATATATGCCTTTGGATACAGCGAACTACAAAAGGTTTAAGTGACTCATCAGGAGTTATCGGGAGAGCCCGAGGCACAGTTCAGAGCACAGTTGCTGTCCATAGCCTCCTCTGCAGGCTCTATCAGATAATGCCATCCCTCTGCAATGCACTAATACTGAGGAGCACATTTCATACACAAATGGATTATTACTGGAATCCTATAGATAAAGCCATTCATCTTCTGAGGCCCTTGGGAGTCTGAGTAGTTAATACACATCACGGCAGAATGATACATAAAGCGTGCAACACAAAGACACAGTGAGAAGCATGTGTAGGAGTGCTGAAAGGGAGAGAAGGACCAGAGCAGGAAAGCAAACCTGCATGGGAGACACAGATGTACACACAAGTTCACCACACAAACCAGATCTTTGAGCACTTTCAGGTGAAGTCTTCAAAAATGCCAACATGAGCTAAAAACTTCAATTTTTCACCCACCAATTTTCTTGGAAAGGCTGTCAACAATACAGCAATGACCAGCCCTTATTCTCAGCCTTGCATATGCATGGGAGCAGTTGCAGGTGGAGGCAGGTGCTGGCGACACAGGACGCCCAGCCTGCCTAGTCCAGGTGCTTCTACATCTGCCCCTTTATCCAACCACATTGACAAAAGTAAGAGCAGAAATCCCAACACCCCATTTTCACCAGCTTACACCCTGGTGATGAGCACTCTAAGAACCCATTTCAGGCAGAATAGAAAATTAATGAGGGAATAAAAGAGGTTGAGTCACACATCTTACATCTCAAATATGCCTTGCACAAATCGGCCGTGATGAATTGTTGTATGAAGTCTGGGCAAGGCTCCTCGCTGGTCAGAATACAGATAAAGCATGTGTGGGCTTCTCACATGTTAAACAGAGCTCATTAAGGGAAAGATGCTGTTTATCCTTTTAATTCTGACCACATCATTCACTTCTCATCTTATTTAGACCCTTTTTTTCCCCAGGCTGGCAGGTGATATGATTGCATTGGCCTTGATACAATCACAGCTCACACTCTGCTCAACAATCCAGCAGCAGTGACCAGAGCTTTTGTGCTGGTGCAGCTGGGAGAGCCGAGTGCCTGTGCACGGACATCCCACCCCAGCAGAACCACATGGCCGGCATGAAAACAAAACCAGGCAACTTTCAGTCCATGAATATACATCTCGTTCAAAGCAAAAAGGAGGCTCTCCAGCAGTAATGCCAAACATGCAGATTAATGACAATGTTTTCCCTGTGAAAATGGCCTTGCTGAGTCCAAACACGTTCTCCTGAGATGCCAGATTTTGTAAGTTAGCAAAAATGTTGAGCTGTCTGTTTGTTTTAAACCATTACGTCAGCTCTGCCAGTAAAATATGTTCCCTCGCCTGACCTCCTCATGCTGTTAGGTAGGGCAGTTTTTGGCTGGTTCTTGCTTTAACAGAGACATTAAGGGACAGCTGGAGAGTTTCCTTGGGAAAAGAAGGACACAACCAGCTCGGGGAGAGGTGGAGGGACCAGCAGCACCACCGGGCTCTTGCAGCAGTGTGTGTTACCACCTGCCGCATCATAGCAAAGATCTAATACCCCAACAGAGGTACAAGCACTGATCAGTGTGGGTTTAAATCTTCAGTGCCAAGTAAAAACAGACCTGTTTTCAGAAGGCAGCCCTTTAAATAGAAGATGTCTGGTGCCACACTTTATTAGCCATATAGCCCTAAAGCAGACAAGACAAAGGAGGTTATTGTTGCTGCTCCCACCTCTCTCCCCAAAAGGGGAGCTAGAGAGATTAGAGAGAAAGTGAGATTAAATGATTTATCCAGGTCACAGTAGACGTTAGTGGCAGAATTGGGAATTGCAGAGGCTCCCTTGGGTGCCCACCCGGTACCTTAAGCACAAACTCAACCTTTTGCTCCACAGCACCAGGTCACAGGCTAGGTCAGCCAACCTCTGCACTGGAACAGCCTTTGCAGTGCCTGGGACTGGGCTGGCTGCTGAGCAGAAAATGCCATCAATGGCCAGGGCAGAGCAGCAATATTTACATCAGAGCTAATGGAGGCAAACACCCATTGCTTGCTTTTGATTTACACCAAACACACCATAGCCAAGGTCAGCTGGAAGAGCCCATCCCTCCCCACCTTTCCAAAGGATGCTCAGCCGTATTCAGGGGAGCTGCACCAGCACCCCATACCCATGGGACTGAGCTGGAGCCAGCCCTACAGGGTGTTTTCTCATGCAAGCAAACACTCCTTTCAATTTTTCCCCACTCAGTAAAACGAATCACACAAACTTAGCTTACCCTAAGGTGATACTTGATGTGAGATCACACAAGGCTCCCAGTCTGGAACACTGCTCAGACAAAGCTGGGCTAGATGGCAACAGCCTTTCGTCAGTTGCAGCAGAAATAAAACTAGAGGGCAACCTAATGACAGTGCTCACACACGCATATCCCAAATATTTCTTCCCTGTTATCTCCAGAGCCCATCTAGGCAGCCTTCTGGTATGCAGAGAATCAGGTTTGGGAAAGGCAAAAAAAGCCAGAAATGTACTGGGTATTGTGCTGAAACAGTTGATTACAGCATAAGCCAATTCTGAATAAGCCAGGGTGGGGGGGGGTGGGGGGGGGGAAACAAGAAAAATAGTTTGTTCTTCAGTTTTGCACTGCATTGGAGGGACTGTGAGATGGCACATCTGGGAGTGCCTGGGCCATGCAGCTCCTGGGTGCTCCAGTATCTCAGCCTGCTCTGAAGGTTTCTGCTCACACAGAGCTCTCTGTCCTATGCACAGAACCTCCTGCACCTTTCAACTACTAATCCATAAAAGTAGCTCCTCAGGATGCAGCTGCATATAAAGCCAATAGTCACCTCAGCTCAAACACAGTGAGAAAGTGTGCATGAGAAAACACAGTGTTTATAAAAGGTATTTCCCAGGTTATAATCATGTGAAGAGAACAGGACTGTGCAACAAATCCAAAAGCCATGACACTTTGACACTGATGTTTCCACTTCCAAGCTGGCAGCAGGTAGGACAACACAGTTTGCTCTTTCCAATATTCAGAGACAGTTTAGCATCAAAAAATCTTTCAGAGTGATCTGATCACAGTCCAGGAGAATACATCTAATTCCCTCTCAAATAATTTGGAGCTTCACTGGGTAGAAAATTGCTATTTCTGCTCCAATGCCAGAGAATTCCATTTTTAATGATAGTAATTTCTGTTACGCACAATTATAATATTCTTTCATATTCTCCCTCACTCTTAGTTCGAACACACTATTACCTTTTTTAACTACTTCTATGCATTGGGCAGACACAGGTCACTCCTGCCGCAGAGGAATGCCAATGTTCCTGCCTCCCGAATCAGCTCAGACCAAATAACAGAGGATGAAGCATCTTTTCCGTATATTCCTGGACAAATTATCCTAACAATCCATGAGTGCTTGGATGCAACCTTCAGACAGGTGAAATTAGAACCTAAACCTTCTCCAGAGTGCAGATATATGGACTGATGCCTTGGGAGAGAATGCAAGCTAAAGACCAAACTCAGTAAGCAGGCTGAGAAAAGCCACACAAGAATTCACAACAGAAGTTGGTGAAAAATAGTAGTAACCCTTCACTACTGCCTGTTTTTGCAACATCAGGAAATAAAGGAATTTCTCATGTCTCAAACCAATAAACACAAAATTATCTTTACACGATAATTAATCATTCTGTAGAATGAATCAGCTGAACCAAAAAACATCAACCTGTTTCTGAGGAGCTGTTGGGGCAACAGCTGGAGATGTGCAGCTCAAACCTGTCATGGTCAGATGAAATGAGAAGATTCCAAACACAGAGAAATGTGTCCAGACTCACATCCCAAGAATCAGTGTTTGTAAAGATACAAAGCTAATGAATCAATTGCTTTAATCTGTGGCTGCAATAAAAACTGTCTCCATACATTTTAGTACCTGGTTTTTCAGTTCTAGCAGCAATTTAGTATCTTTGCTGATCAGAATCAATAACTTTAATTGGTAGTTCAGAGTTAGGTGCAAGGTGCACTGACACTGATGAAAATTAGTTGCTTAATTCACCAGCCATAAGGGAAGCATGCTGGGGAAGGTGGTGGGGAAGCCAGGGAAGGGTGCTGCTCTCCGTGCCCCATTCCTCACGCATGGAAGGATGGGATGGGACAGGGCTGATGCAGCCAGGCAGCAGGAGGGGGTGCAGGCAGCTGGCTGAGGGTGCCCAGAAGCCCAGGCAGTGGCCACACCACTGTGCAAGTGGACACAGGAGCACAGAACAGTTAGGTACAAGTGCCAAGGAGTGCCATGTCCCTCCTGCTGCCCAGGGAGCTCAGAGCACATGGCATGTGCCCCAGGACCTGAGGCAGGTGGGCTCCCAGTGCCACAGCCAGGCTGCCCTGTAGCTTGGGGGCTTTACATGCACAACCAGGTCCCTTGCTCCTTGAGGTGGAAACTTTTGCTTGCTACTGACCAAACACAAACCAGAGCTCCTTGGGCAGAAGAGGAGGCAGTGCCTGCACACAGGGAGCCTGGCAGCAAGTTCCCAGCTGCCAGGACACCCATTCCATCATCGCAGGGATCCACCTCTGGCATCTGCTCTGTCAACATCCTCTGCTCATCACATTGAAGAAGCAATGTGCATCACCCCCCCAGTATCTTCCAATTAAGCTCTTTTGGTACAGATCAAAATTAAAACACAGCTACCTTGCAGGCACATTTGAAGCCCTTGCTAGCCAGCAATGAAAGGGTCCAGGCTGGCCCTGTTTCCTTTGAAGCGTGCCTGCTGGTTGTAGGTTTCTATAGTGCTCGCTTGCAATTACAGCACTTTTCAACTTCTCTCTCTTTTTTTCTTTAATTTAAATAGATTGAGAGGAATTAAAAAACCCTCATCAATCAGATTTATCAAATAAAACTGTAGAGGTAGGGCCAGCTGCAGCTACACATGTCAAACTCAGCTGCAGATATGAAAGGAAAGGCTGTCATTCATAGGGTGCTCAGCTTTTTGAGGGTTTAGCAGCAAAGCTAATCCTGTTTCTATATTCCTAAACCTACAGAGATGCCAGACTCTGAGCTGGGCAAGGATTGGTCCCTGCATATACAGGTCTGGACTCTGCCCTCTGTGAAAGGGGGTCTGTGCTGTGCTTGCTGCCTGGGCATGCCCCTTCACATTCTGCTGCAATGTCTTGGGGCTGGGGAAGGACTCAGGAGTCTTTTGGTTTCTTTCCCTATCCTTGCATGCGTGTGTGTGGCTGAACAAACCTGGATACATCATCTAAGATAGTATGTGCAGTTTGCTCTGGTTGCAAGGGTTTGAGTGAAAGGGGAGAGAGTAATGGCCAGCAGGTAACATCCCCAGATACCTGCAGAAGGATCTTAAGGCATGGGTGAGAGCAGTCATAAGGAGGCATGAGCTGACAGTCATGGTGAGGAATAGATATTTTGGGAACAGAGAAAGTCAGAGGTGGAGAAGCCTTCACCCATTCTGTTAAAAATTACTGCTATTACCATGTAACTTCCCAAATACCACAGTTCTGGGACACAAGTGATGCCCATGATTATTCTGCAGGCCCTGCTGGTCCCTACTTCTTGCAAAACCACGGATTACAAGCCTTTTTTTGTCATGGCAATGACAGGGGAGCACTCAGAAACCACAGCATCCCCACACACACTTTTCCACACTGCTGTCCAAACAGCCAGCTCTGTGCAAAGAACATCCCAGCAACTGCTGACCACAAATAACAGGCCTCTCCCTGTTAAAAATCCCAGGACGTTCAGGGACCAACATGTGTGTTTGTGCATAATGAGAGATACTCAGGGGTGCAAAAGTGTGGAGGTGCTTCACAGTTTTTCTCATCCTTATTTTAACCAAAAAAAAAGATAGCGAAATACAAGAGGAGAGACAAGGGCTTTCCCAGCCCACCTGATGGCACACACAAGCCTGGCACACAGGCTCTGCCCTGGCCTCTCCTGCCCCTGAGTGCCCACGGAGATGCTCTCTGACAGGGAGCATTACAGCCTGTCTTTGGGCACATGTTAATGCTGAACAGCATCTTTTGTAAGAGATAAGAACGTGACATCCCTTCTCCCCTCAGGCCACCCAGCGCTTCACCCTGCAGCACAGCAGTGCATCTTCATCCTGCATGCTCAGCCTCTTGCCCAGGATGTCAGGTGGCCTTGCCCTGGTGCTGCCATGCAGTTTAATGCAGAGCTGCTAACACTAAAAAATACCAGCAGGCTGGGCTGACATCAAAGCCCGTTGGGTTTTCTAGCACCCGACAGAAAGACACAGCAATGGCACAAGCCCCTCTCTGACAGCTCCCTGCCAAAGCCCTCCTATGGGGATCCTGTAGCAACTCACCTGGGTGCCCAGCAAAGCTGCTTTCTGCAAAGGCAGGTGCATCACCATCAACCAACTTCTTTAGCAGAGGTTTCCAGCCACATCTCACGTGGTAAAAGCTCTCAGTCATCACTCGCCTACAAAATCGAGCTAGTCTCTCAGACTGCTGCCAGACCCTCATGTCTTCCAACAGACTCCATCTGCTGGTTTTTTAGACAAGTAACTTCTGCAAGGACAAAATATTTTGAGTTAAATAATACACACTTCATCTCCTGTTTCTCTCAGCAAAACTGCACAATTTTGGAGATATTTTGTAAATTCAGATTTATGATGATTATTTTTCATACTATGGCTACCACAGTGACCATAGAGAATTTATTGAGGTAATAATGTATTTAAATAGCCAATTTTCAAAAAATGGAACCATTGCAACAGATTAACATTCAAACCATTAATATCCAAGCATATTAAGTCACTTGAAGGATTTTTGTGTGTGTATGCATATTTTGGGGTATATTCTCCTCCTAATACGTGGAGAGAAGATATGCTTTACTGTTGACATTTAGCACATTTTCTTTATTGCTTTTCATTTCATTGTGAGTAAAAGTGTTATTTGTCCACCCAGCCTTCCTTAGGACGAATGCCATCATTTCTGTTTGCAGAGGCAACCAAAAATTAAAGGAAATATTTCAGATGTCAACATTAAATGTCAAAAACCGATTTTAAGTAATTACTAATACCCTGGCACATATGCATTTTATTCAGAAAACTCCTGTTAAAAATATTCATTGGGGGATACTCAAATTTATTATGTAGAACAACACAGCATTAACATGCTGGCTTCTATTTAATGCTTTGGTTCATAGCAACAAAGATACCAATGGGAAATCATTAAACAAATATGCGATTTTTGCAGCATAATGGGTCTGTGTTTGGTATCACTTGAAAAAAACCTCACTGAGCTCAAACTGACAGAAAAAACGCAATGATCGGGCAAAGTACAGCAGCATTATAAATGTTAACAGATTTCAGAAAGTAATTTTGTGTTAATTCAAATGTTAATGCTGTCCGAGGCTGCTGAAAGGAGCGCGGGGCTGCGGGAGGAAATAGACATTGCCTGCAGGGAGCACAAAGGGCTGCCTCTTGGAGGGTGGGGGGGTTTATTAATTATATTTCCTTTAGAGCCCTAACAATAACATGTCAGTAATCTACACATTCTGTACTTAATTGACGTTAATGATCTGGCGGGGTCCCGGCCCACGCCGTGAGAATCCCGGCCATGTTGCGTTCCTCGGGCCCCGCCGCGCAGCCCCAATTAACTCGATGAGCGTGGGGCCGCCGAGCTGCTCCCACCATGGCCACGGCCACGGCCCACACGGATGTCTTCCGACCCGCTCTCCGCATCCCTGAAGGAGCGCGGCCCCCGGCACAGCCCGGCACAAAGGGATGCATTCATGTACCCCCAGAGATGACCACCCAGCACGGAAAGGGTCCTTCTGGTTCCCCTCTGACACAACAGCTGGGGAGAATCCGGGGCTTCTCTCTCGTGCTCCTGAGCAACAAGTCCCAAAGCTCACACAGCTGTCCCCACACCAGCATCCCACGTGCCCGCAGCTGCCCTCAAGGAGAGGGGTCATCTGTAGGCATCCTCCAGTATCTCTACCCAAGGTACAATTCGGCTGCCAGCCAGAACTTGTCCCAGGCTCCTGCATTTTACCTTCTCCAGTCAGTCCTTTCCATGACATCAGCGCCAGGAAAGGTGGTTTCTCTTCAGGCAGGCAGCTGGGGAGCAAAGTCCACTGAGCAGCAGCAGCAGCATCCAAACCCGCTGCAGCAGCCAGCAATCCCAGCTCTCTTCCAGTGGCAAGCAGCCCTCAGAAATGGCAGGAGAAACCTGGAGTCCTACCATATTTCAAGAGCACATAGAAGTTACAGCAACAACAAAACCAGGTTGTTCTGAGCAGACATACAAGGGTTTCCTGGTATTTTGAATTCAATGCATTATCCCAGCAGGATGGTAGGGGAAGAAGTCAAGCAAATTTCTCCACGAGGACCAGTAACAGACCTGCTTTTGTGCATGGCATTTCCTCCCTCCTTGGAGCTACTCTTAGCCTCTACTCATCCCTCTTCAATGCCAGATGTACATCGTGACTGCCAGTGCCATACCCCCAATTCCTTCCTCTGTTCCCACCTTTCACCCTCTCAGCATGGGGCCCCTGCTGTCACCTGTCCAGGGGCTGGCCAAGCACACAGCACAGTGGCTGAGCCTGTGCCTCTCCTTCACATAGAAGATCAGAAGCCTGTCTGACTCCTTTTTATTCTTACCTGTATAAAGAGAAGTCAGATCTTCTTTATGTTGTCCAATGAAGGAAGCCAACACACAGGGAAGTGTGGGGAGGAACCACAAAGGAAAAAAACACCCCATGAGTCCAGCTTTGTTAGGAAATCAGGCTAAAAAAATAATAATAAATAAAATCAGCACACTGTCACTGTAAGCAAATACCATTCCCTACTAGGGGGTTTCTGGACCAGTCATCCCACAGCAGCACCGCTCCCACTCCCAGCAGAACAGGGTGGCCCAGGCAGCAAAACATTCAACAAATTGTTCCATTGCCACTTCTCAGGGGAAAACATTTGCTTAAAAACAGTCAGATGAATTTGGAGTGATCTATAGGGCACTTTGTTATGTTAATGACTGTTACCAACTGTCTCTTCTTTATATTAAAGTGTTGACTCATTGTCAGTTGGGGCGAGACAAGACAGCTTGCTTGTGCCTTGCAGTCCTTTTGCACTCACCCAAACTACTCATGTGAAGACACTTTAATATGAAGAGACACTGTCTGTGGCTATTATTAATCTCCTGACTGAAGCCCAGAATACTAATAACACCATGCAGGATCAGCTAACCTTTCCTCAGAGCATTCTTCATTCTGCAAGATTTTGGCCAAAACTGAAACATTTTTCTTTGCTCTCACACGCCTGTGGCTGACAACCAGACTTCCCAATCTGAGATGTAAAAGGTTTTCACTTGCTCTCTACTGTGCTCAAATAAAATCATCATTGTTCTGGCAGAGGTAAGAGGTGTGCCTCCTGTGAGCCCAGAAACATCAGCTTTACCCTCGTCAGACAACAGAGTTTGGCAGGTCTGGCTGAGGTGAGAAAGCAACTTGTTTATTCTCAGACTCATCTTAAACCCAAGTGTAACAACAGAGTCTCACTGTGAGATGCACAATCCAAATATTACACTGGCATCTGGTAAGTACTGGAAAATGGATATTGGGGTGAAAAAAAAAAAATATTTTCTTTTAACTCTTGTCATGATCAATAGTTCTTAACACAGAAAAATTGGGCTGAGGCGCTGAGCTGCAGAGGCTGGTGTCTTGGTAGAGTACCCCTCTCAGAAAAAAAAAAATTCGAACACCTTACACAGAATTGCAAAATAAAGCACCATATTATTCTTTTCTGTCTGACATCGCTGCTCTGGGACTCAATCCAAGAACGCTCAGCCCATTTATCCTGGTTACACGCAGAGCACGCAATAGGTAAGTCCATGTAACTGGAGTCTGAACACGATAACCTGGCAAATCACAGCTGTCCCTACCTTTATTTATGTTTTTTACCTTGGGGGGAGCCCAAAGCCATTCCTACAGTTTTATTATATGCCTAATTTCCAGCCAAGCTATGTTCTGTGTGAGGCCTCTTCTATCCCAAATTAAGAAAAAAAAGCAACAATCTTAGATCCAGAGCAGTGTATGCTGCCTGCTCATGCAGACCAGTCAGTCTCACCCTCTCAGCTTCAGTGGATTTTGCATCCTTATGCCATCAACAGTTTTTTTCTGGAAACTAACATGTGTACCCAAGTTACTTTGGGCCCCTGAACCTACTGCAAATAAAATAATCTGCCTTCGATGGAAGAAAAAAATTATATACCAAGCTATGCTTTTAACACCAGGAAAATCATGTCTGTAGGGTGGCCATTAGCTGCATGATTTTCCAGAAAATGTTTAGGCTTGTTAGTTGTTTCTGTCAGGAAAATCATTTAGCTCTCAATTAAACCCATTATCATCTCAGTTTCAAGGAATGTTACTGTATACAGTTTCTAAGAAAACCAAACATTTGATCCTTTGATTTTGCCTTTGTAGTATAAAAGTATATGTGGCTGAATACTTATTTTTAAACAAAGTGTAGACCAACTACAATATTGCCAGAAAAACATTAAGTGCATTTAGAATTAGAGAACCATTTCCACTCCACAGCCCACACAGTACCTCCCTCCTCTGTGCAAGGCTCATGGGAATTTGAGAATTCCTTCTCTACTCAAGGCCAAGGCAGAAATGTAACATTTGAGACTAACACATCACAGGAGCACATGCTGGTAAAGGAAATCCTTTCCCCTCAGACAAAAACAGGTTTTGTCAGACACCTGCTCTCCTCCACCCAGCAGTGGCTGGGGCATATCTTACTGTACAGGCACAAGGCAGAAGCAGGTCTGCACATCATCTTTTCTTGTAGCCCAGGCAGACACACATTCTAAGGAAAACATTTTTGGCTTCCATATTTTTCCTCCTTGAATATTACTGCCATCGTGTTGGAACATCGAAACCCAGTATATTATAAAAACACGTTTGCTTTCTTACTATACAAGTTGCAATGAGAGCATGTTCAGCTTGATAAAACAAGCCCAGTTTTCAAGTAGGTTTGCAGTTCCAATAGACAGTCTGCTCCTCTGAATTGGCAGCAGCTGGAGCACCAAAGCCCTCTGGAATCAGAAAGGTTTTCCTTCCTTCTTTAATAGCCATCTGATTTAATTTGCCCTCAAACATGCCAGTCTGCAGAGTTTTGAAATCACTGGTTTTATTCAGCCTACAAAGAATACTCTTTTTATTATCTCATATTCACCTTAAACAGAAATAAAAAGCTTCATATATAAACTTACCCTTTGTGCTTAGTACAAACTGATTATTTCAAGAGACTGAGACAGATTACATCCTATTGCAATGTTCTGCAGTCTTAGTGAAATGTTTGATAATGTATAAATTGTGGCAACTAGACAATTGAAAACTTGAGGGAAAGAGGTTTTGTACTTTAAAGGGAAGATGTAACATGACTGGTTTGCAGGTAGCATGGCTGAAAGAGCCCATCCTCAAAATACTTACTGCTCAACAACTCAAGCCAAGTCAGTGCTGTGCTCTTAACTTCAAAGCACAGAAGTTTCACAAATTGCTGTAACAAGAAGAAATGGATATTAAAGTCTTCTCACATTTGTATATGGTATCTGCTGCCATCTCACAGACACATACACAAACCAAAAAAAAAAAAATCCCCAAACCTCTCAGTTACTCCACCTTGACTGCTCACCCCATGGCTGGGGTGAGGGCAGGAGGACCAGAAGAGGGAGGGAAAGCTGTGCTGATTCCAGCCACAGGCAGCACACAGTGGAGCTGCATCCCTTATTGATGGGCCAAATATGATGAGCAAAAAGTCTCTGGACTGAGAATACAAGAGCCCAGGCCAAGGTGACCTTGGTCTGGCCAGCAAGGAGGAGCTGTGCTTAATTCCCAAAATTCAAGGCTAGACAAGGTCTGAATTGTTTCATCTGCTAGTGTCTCCTTTTTATTGAGGGGAGAAGGTTCTGGCAGAGGAAGTTCTGGAAGATGAAGGCACAAACAATCTGTTGCATTAAATGCATGTTGTTAAACACCTAGAGGAAGCAGTCCCCAGCACAGGAGATTTATGCCAACAAATAAGGTGAAGTGGGTCCATCCAATGTCAACCTGTGAACTTACAAATTCCCCACTGCATGTTGACCCCCTCAACTATTTCCTTAGACTTTTACCTTGCAGTGCCCTGACTGGGTGTTACTTCCTTTAAAATCTGGAAGAAAGCCCATTGTAGCCTTTGGCAACTCCCAAGCTAAAGTTCAGGTGCTCTCACACCTCCCCGGAGGAGGAGATGCCGCTGTAAGCCTCACACCCTTGCACAAAGTCCAATGTCACAACCTGGTTGAAAGTCTTCCAGCCAGTCCCCTGAATTTAGGCTGCTGCTGCTGTGAGAGAAGGCAGCTGTGCTGTTCAGGAAGGAAACAGTACCCAAAAATGGAGGGAAACCTGTGTCAGGCCATAAGAGCTTGCAGGACTTGCAGCTCCCACGGGCTGACTGCTTGCCTCTGTCTCGTGCAATCAGGACTGCAATAAACCTTGAGAACCAAGAGGAGATGCTGGCCTAAGACCTAGAAATGGACAGATGGCCAGAGAGAGACCATCCTCCTGCTTTAGAGCAGACAAGCTATGCAGAACTACTTCTATGAACTACTGTGAGGTAGCTACAGCATTTACAACAGTGGAGTATCTGGCAGACTCACAGCAGGGACTGCAGCACCTCCATCCTTTCTGCCTACCAGCACACCTGCTCCCCCTCCTGCCGCCTCCGCCGCCTCAGCCGCAGCCGCGGGGGCCGGCGGGGGGCCCGGCGGGGCGGCCGCCGCCGCTGTCGGGCCGCGTGTACGGGCGGCGCTGGCTGGTGCTGCTGCTGTTCTCGCTGCTGGGCTTCGCGCAGGGCCTGGTGTGGAACAGCTGGGGCCCCATCCAGAACTCGGCCCGCCTGGCCTTCGGCTTCAGCGGCTGGGACATCGCCCTGCTCGTCTTCTGGGGGCCCATCGGCTTCGCCCCCTGCTTCTTCTTCATGTGGCTCATGGACAAGAAGGGTGAGCGGGGCCGGGGGCGGCGGGCCCGGGGGGTCCCTGTCCGGGTCCGTGTCCCTCTCCGTGTCCGTGTCCCCCGCACCGCGGCCCTGGGGCCGGGCAGGGGGCGCCGCCGCCCCGGGGACACTCGGGGCCACTAGCCTCGGCCTTAAAACGGGATGACTAATATTCAGAACGCATCATAGGTGCTGTTTTCAGCACGCTGTTCAAACGAAGGCACATCAAAGTCCATTCACAGGGAAGATACTTGAGCTGTGCCTAAAGCTGAGCGGAATTAGGGCATCTGACGTCGCGGCTGAGGTGTGGGTCTGGCAGTGTGTGCCAGCCTGGCACTGTCGGGCAGCTGCCTGACCTGGAGATAGATGGTCGTGATTTGTGATTACCAGCTGTGAAACAAACACACGCTGGTGGTCGCATCAAGTAATGGCAGTGCGCAGGGTGGCCACTGCATCTTATAGAAGTACTTCATTTTTAAAAGCGGGCTGGACGCGAAGTCTGTTGTTTGCTTTTCACTGTGCTAGGGAGATGCAGAGACAGGGGAATGGCAGACCAGAAGTTGCACTTCGGGGTTTTGGAAGAGGAGCCCAGGGGAGAGTTCCCTAATTTGTGTTCAGGCTGCCGCATCCCGGTAGCAAACTTCTGAAAATGGTGTTTGTTTCTGGAGAACTTCTCCAGGGCCTTCATGGTTCGTATGTGGTCGCTCCAGGGATTGCTCCAGCGAGGTCAAGTACCTCTGTTTGCACATTTGAGCTTTTGGGCCTAAATCCACAGAAGCCATTTATTTTAATTCCTGCCTAAACAGACCTTTAAACAGGAGATAGGAGCCAACAGACCCTTGTGGCTCCTGGTGTTAAGTGCTTACTCCATTTATTTAGGAATTAATAGCTCGTTTGTGAAAAGGGAATGGAAGTGGGGAAAGTGAAAGACAGGGAGGAAGACAGGAAGGACTGTGCCTCAAAATTGGAATTGCTTTTCCTAAAACTGAAGAGGCATTGTGGGAATAAAGTTTACTGGGCTGAAAATACATTCTCCAAATGAGTCCATAGTGGCTGTACAGGCAGTTTTCTCTCAAGCAATTTAGGCTCAAGTTGGAAATATCTGTCTAGACTGATGTATAATAGTGTTGTTAATTATCTTAAAATTAAGTTATTTTGGTTTGTACAGTAAAGACTGACTCTGCTCATGGTATGAAGGAAATAAAGCTGAATGTGAACATGTGCTTATAAAATAGAGTCTATATTTTTATTTCTGCATTTTCTATGAAGTTGGTCCTGAGCAATGCAAAATAACATTGGAAAAGTTTTGAAGTAACTTATTGAATAAGAAACTTTAGTGTTTTGTTATTTTATAATGTGATTAGTAATGTAGTTACTGGATTTCTTGGTTTCACAGGTAGCTTCTTTTAATGACAATATGTATACAGGTGTTTTTCTCATTTCCTTAACTGATTACTTGGGTGTTTTTCTTACTTTTTTTAATCTCCATTTTCGTTGGAGGTGCAGATACGAACTACCTCTTTGGTCTTGCTTTGTTGCTTTCCTCGTTGAGAGAATTTCAATTGGTACACTGAATAGAGCATGTCAACTCATTGGCTGTGTGCGTAAGGAGTAAATGCAGGCTCTGGACCAAGTTCTTTGTACAGCAGCAGATTTTGTGAGGGCCCTGATTGTTTTCTCATGTTTGTTTTATGCTGTTTTCTGCATCGGGATGATTCCCACAGAGAATGTGGTGCGGTTCACTTTGGAAGTGATGCTGGAGTCCTGCCACTTGGTTTCTCAGGAGCAAAGAGGAGAGCTACTGAGCCCAGCTCTGCCGTGGGGCACACTTCCACGGGAGGCATGTTGTGGGGAGTTACCTGCTCTTTGGAGTACGTGTTTTCCAGGAGGAGCTTGACTGCTGCTTTGAAGCCAGAAAGTTGGTTGAATCAGACCTTGCAAGGGCAGTATTTCACGTGCTTGTTGTTAGACCAGATTTACTCTCTGTACCATAAGTATAGAGAAGCTACACCGTTTACTCTCTGGCTTCAATCATCTGTCATTGGAGTTGGCTAGTAAGGGAGTTGTCAGGAAAAAATGTTTTTGTGAAGTGTCAACATGTAAAAGCTGGCATGTATCAGAAGTATGGCACTGTAGATGAGGCATGTCAGAATCTGAGAGGAGATTTAGCTATTAGATAGTCCTATACTTCACAGTCAGAGGTAAATCTATCTGATAAGTAGCTGCCTGCTGTCACTTAAGTCTGATTTTGTGTTACGATGCTTCACAAGAAGTCCAAAAGTATTTGTCTTTTTGGGTTTTAGTTATTCATTGCGGCACATGGTTCAAAACATAAATCTGTATCCGTACCAAACTTCTGCTGTATTATTTGTGCACCTGCTTCCTATTTCAGTCCTGCTTGTAAGGGTTTGGTCACTTTTTTGTTTTCTTTTTTTTTAAGCTTTTAACTAATTAGAAATTGCAAGATTAAACATTCAGGAATAGGCACACTAATAGTTGCACTTATAGGAAGCATTTCTTGGGCTTTGTCATTCAGTTCCACTGCAGCTTCTCAGAGAAGTGTGGGGTCCTCTGAGAAGAGGGGACAGCAGTATCTATTTTTAATGAAAGGTATGCTAAATAAACTCTGTTTTTCATTCTATATAGAAGGATGGAGGAATTACAAATTTATTATTTTTGGTTTTCTAACCTCAAAAAGTTTCTTGGCCTTTGGGACCTTTTCCCTCCTGGCTTTCTGAGAGTATCTCCTGGATTCCTTGTGCAAGCCTGTTTGCAGTTGACAAAGGCAATGCAGTTGGAGAATGGGAGAAGTGCGTGGGCTGGGACAGGTGTACAGATGATGGAATTTCAGCAAAAGATACTGCTGTACACCTCCCCCAAGGACTCTGACCCAGGATAGATCTTGGTGCTAGAAGTATCACGACAAACAGTCTTCGTTTACTTTAGGCCATGTTCCTGTGGGTCTGTAGGCATATCGTGGTTTATGAAATGTAGGGTGAGTTTTCATCCTGAAGGTAGTGATGGTCCTCACAAGGCTGTAATTGCAAAAAAAAAAAAAAAATCTTGAAGGTCTGAACAGACTCAGAAGGAATGGACATTTTTTAAGGGTGTTAACACTTTTCTAAAGGGTCTTTGAGGCAGCCTGGATTTAGCAGGTGTCTCTGTAAGGTGTGTAAATCGAAGCTACTTTGTATTTTTGTTGAGCTCTTGTCCTTCTCAGAAATACATTCATTTTCAGATGCATGCTGAGGCTCACATGTCACAGCTGTCAGTTCTTTGGGGAGCAAGCTTTCTTCCTGTTCCTGCCTCCCAACTTCCTCTGGCTGAATGGAAGACTTGTGCAAGCCCTTGGGCACTTTCAGGGAGCTTTGCCATGCTCCTTGGCTGGGTGCTGTATTAGGGACTGCAGTGGCATCTGTCACGTTTCTTAGTCCTGTTTTGGGACAGGTGCATGTTGACACTCAGAAATTATGTTTGCATGTGTCATTTCTGAGTATGTGCCATGTAGTGTGGGTTTAAAAGCCCTTTTCCATATGTAGAATTACAGGTGTTGTCTTGGTTGGTTGTTTCTTAGTGAAGAAAGGTTAAAAGGCGGAGTGTGCCATGGAGCTACAGATGTCTTACCTGGTGCGTTTTCTGTAGCAACAGGATTAGAGAGTCGTTGTTTAAATTCTAATTACCTTTAGAGATTCAATAAGCCTGAAATTAAATGTGAAATTACTTCAGTGTGCTATTGCATGGACCCTTGTTGTTTACGTGATTAAAATTAGCTACAATTCCTCACGTGATGCTTGAGTGTTTATGTACATTTTGTGCCTCAAGTGTTTCATTTTCTAAGAACTGTAAACACAAGCACACAGAACTGTTAGGATGTTTATATATCTAACTCGGAAATCAGAAACTTACATACTTCCCTGGATCTGGTTCACCACGGGGATTTTACTAAGCTCTTAGCTACAAGGTGAAACAGTGTATGTCAGTCTTCATTATGTTCCCATATAAGCAAGAAGGAATAATGAAGGATGAAATACTTTACAATAATTTACATTAAACAAATTGAATGGAATGGTGATATTTTTCATTAGTTTTTGGAATACAGTGAACACAGTTTTATACTGAGTTTGAAGATGAGACATATTACTTGTAGAATTGAAATATAATCTATTTTTTGGGCCTTTTATATAAAATTATATATGCTTATGTGGGTTGCGTAGACAGTTTTAGTAATCTTATTTTGCTAAAATTAAATTTATATAGCATTGCTGTTCTAGTGATTACATTATGAAGGAGAGAGAAAACTTCAATAATCAGATTCTGGTTTTTAATCAAGATTGGCCTGTCTGTTGAAACCATGAAAGTCTTTACTTGTATGAAATTATTCCTTTCCTGAATATCAAATTCTTGATTTCTTTGCTGTCACTTGAATTATGCTTCTTAGTTTCCTTCTCTGAGACATTTGATAGTTCTTCTCTCTTTCACCTGGGAATTTTGAGGTTAAATCCTTTAATGCAGTCTGACAAAATAGTCATGAATATTGAGTACTAGTACTAAATTGGACCTTACTAGTATAAAAATGTCTTAATAACTGTTCTCTGTATAAAATAAACTACACATGATTCATAAAGAGAAATCTGGATGGCAGGTTTCACGTTTGAAGTTTCCAGGTTATCCCTTGGTTCTGCATGCATGGAAATACTTGATTTTACTTTCAGGGGACCTTTATATTCCTCTGCCTCACATCTAGGGTAACTGGGATAGAAGGGAGTTGACTCTAGGTGAGCTTGTTCTCCTCTTAGATTTTAATATAGGAAGTGTTTGTGAAATGCATTTGGGTTTATTTTAAGAAATGTAAAGGTGGCTACAAATGGGAAGCAGGTTGTTGTTCCAGAAGTTTGTGGAAACATAAATGGCCAAGTGAATCCAACAGATGGGGAAGATTTTCTGAAGTGTTTCCATTGCGCTTGGCACTTCATGGTTCTTCTCTGTCATTTAGGCTTTTGGACAATGTGGTAGTAACTATAAATTGGAGCATATTGCTAATAACTTTGAAAAATTGCTGCAGGTGTAGTTGTGAAATTGATGGACAGTGTGAAGTACTTTCCACAGTGGCACTCACAAGAAAATACAGAAGCTTCAATAGAAGTATTCATAGTTCTGCCACATCACAAGTGACCATAAGCACATGGGGTTTTGCTTAACAGAGGAAGGACAAGATAGGTGACTTAAGAACCTTTAAAGTCTGAGAATTTTCACCTGTGGCAGAGAAACACATTTTCAGCTCCTAGTTGTCATGAGCTCAGAAACAGATTTTTCTTATTTCCAATGCATGACTGTAAGGTGTGTGCCCAATATTGCAAAATGGCCAATTTGATAATTCATGTGTCAAGTCCAACCATGAGCCTCAGCTAAGAATGTCTGGGATAAGACTCACCATAAGACTGTAAAATTTTAATATGATTTGGTGGCGTCAAGTCAAAAGGATTTGCACACTTCAACAATAGAAAAGGTTTATACTACAGACATTATCGTTTTGGGAGGTTAGTACAGCCTACCAGAAAGAAATTCCCACAGGAAAACTTACAGATGTGAAAATGTGGGTAGAATAGCAAGGAGACAGTGAGAAAGGCAAGTGTGATGCAGGGCTTATAGAGAGTAATCTCATCATAAACAGCTGATTCTGCTGAGTAGCATTTATGTTAATGGCAAAGGTCTTAACTCCAGCAAGAGAAGCAGAAGGCTCTCTTGGATTGAATGAAAGCTAAATGTGGACTTTGGGCTGCAGTTAAAAAAGAAGGTGAGGGAGAATGCCTTGACTCATAAGAAATGAAAGGTATGTGCATTTGGTGAAGATGCAAATGGTTGATGCACTTCAACCAAATACAAAAGAGGTTTGAAGGAAAATACCTGTTTTACCCCAGCCTGTTTTCTCTCATCCTGTAGACATCTAGTGCATGCTACAAATGATGCGTATTTCATTATCTTGTAAGTGATACTGATCCACACCTATCAAATTCTGTGAAAGGGATTAATTTTTCTAAGCTAACAAATCTTGGAAGAAAGGAGATGAAGTGTTGCTTTTCATGTGGAGAGATGAAAGAAGCAATTAGAGAGCAGAATATAGGCAAATCCCACTAGAGCAGATATTTGATCAGCTTGATTTTACAGAACTTATTTTGATGAGGTGCTGGTGTGCATGTTTGTGTAGACACACTTTTCCTCTATGCTATCAGAAGAAAAGAAAAAGGAGCACTGAACCAAAGTTAGGGTTTTTTTGCTTAATTTTATATACTGTGGCTACATGAAAGTCCATACAGCATTTCTGCAAGTGTTTGCAGAAGTGAGGACTCACTGGAGATTTGACTGGCTCACCCTCGCTGGAGTCAGGCATGCTGCAAAAGACCACTTGAGATGCATAATGATTAGCACCCTAGAGTGGTTTAATTAGGATCTGATGAGTTATATTAACTTGATGCCACTATGATTCATCATAGCAATGCTAGCTTGATTCTTAGCAGCACTTCTCAGAGCTTCTGCTGGGCCAGGTTGAGTCGGAAGCTTTGGTCCTGGCTGTAGACAGATGTCCTCTTCTGGGGTCAGTTCTTTCTGTTGGATTGGATCACCCCCACATCTCTGCTACCCCCCCATCTCTGCTTTGTACTGTGTTTCCACATACATTCTCTTCATGCTGCATATCAGGAAGCTGCATGCTGGATTTAAAAGAACTTTTCCGTGATGGGAAGTAAAATCCTTATATGAGATTGCATAGCCCATATGAGAATAGCAATGGCCATGTTATCTGAGGATGACGCTCTGGTACACTGCACATACAGGCACAGTGAGTGGAGGCTAATGGCCATAAGCTAGAACACAAGAAGTCCTAACTCAACATGAGGAAGAACTTCTTTACATTGTGGGTGGCAGAGCACTGGAACTGGCTGCCCAGGCAGGTTGTAGAGTCATTTCTCGTCACTGAAGACATTCAAAACCCACCTGGATGTGTTCCTGTGTAACCTGCTCTAGGTGACCCAGCCTTGGCAGGGGTGTTGGGCAAGGTGATTTCCAGAGGTCCCTCCCAACCCTAACAATTCTGTGATTCTGTATGTAACTTGATAGACCTTGATGTTGACATTACCAGTGTAAAATCTGATCCCTTTCTTTTCTTACGCAGCTGCTAACAGAAGCAAAGTTAAAGCACTTAAGCATCCCAGAACTGGGTCAGGACACAGCTCCAGCTAGGAAGGTATTTTGTCAACAGTAGCTTTTAGAAGTTGACTACAGAGAGTATAATTCTAGTGCAGCTGTGAACGGATAGCTCCCCTGTTGTATGCTCATGTGTTTTTACTACCCTTCACAACCTTCTCTTGACCCAAGTTCTTTCTAATCTGACTCTACTTCCTGCCTCACCTGTGTTGTGGCATGCCCATCTTGTTCTTCCATTTCCCAGAGTTGTTCACTCCTCTGGATTATTGAGGAGTAGGAGAGGTTGGATGTGAGAAGCTCAGGGCCCAGAGGAGTGAGAAAAGCCCTTGGATAGATGGAGAGAGAGACAGATGGGGAAGAATGTGGGACAGGGTAGTTGGTCATGCATGGGAGGCATGGATGCAGGAGCAAGATCAGGAGCCAGAGGGCAGGGAGTGCTGGGAATGGGAAAGGTGGAGGAACGAGTTGAGTAGGAGGCATAGGGAAAAGGGACACTGAGTGAGCAGGAGGCAGCAGGAAATGTGAGTTAAGTAGCCGGCAGCAAACAGTGGGGGTGGCAGGTGCTACACAGCACCACAGGTCAGCAGCATGGATTTTGTGAACTGCCTTGAGAGGCGCCTTTGAATCCGGGAGAAGGGAATCTCTCAGAACACAATTGACCTTTTTGTATCTCCAACAAGGCCGCTGTGTTTTGCCTCTTCACAAGCCAGCCTCTGAACTCTGCCTGGCACTGTCTCTTGTCACCCAGAGGGTGAATTGGCCCTTCCTTCACCTTCCCCTTGCCTGTGGTATCCCGGGCCAGGGCTGCCTGCTCCCTGCGGGGCTCTCCGGGCGCTGCTGACGCAGAGGAGGCAGCTGTTCCTGCTCTTCCTTCTTGTGTGGGTTTGGTGGGGACAGATGCCTGGCCTCGTGATGGAGGCACACGTGGGATGCTTGGAGTGGATGTGACCCCTGTGGCTAGTATCTCTCCCCTCCTGGAAAGCCTTGTGGAATGGAGAGAAAATGCTAAAATACCATTTTGTTTCCCGCTGCCTTGCTGCATTTTAAAAGCATTTAAATTTTGCCGGTCTTCTTTCTTTTGGAAGTTTTTAACAGTGTGGCAGCTGTGCCAAGTAAAGGTAGTTGATGCTAGCTTCTATAACATAAATTACAATGATAATTTCACTGTTATCAAAGTCCCTCAGGCTTTCTTGTAGATTTTTATTGTGACAGTAGTAAAGTACTTAGGAAAGTTGTATTGAATGTCTTTTGCTTGCTGTATGTTTATACTGTATTTGTAATTCCCAGCTATTAGTTTAGAATTCCATGGAAGAGAAGGAAGAGCAGATCAGGTGTTGGGCTGCAAAAGCTGAATGTTTCCTTTAAAGAAAACCGAGTCTTTCCTTCAAAGAATTAATACGGCATTTGTTTTTCCTGTCAGAAGAAACTAAGTATGAGCAAAGACCATTTTCGCTTGGTAATGCTGACTAACACAGCCTTGCTGATAGCTGAATTCCAGTGACAGCCTTACAGAACTGCAGAAACATAATAGTTTTTATTCATTATTTTTGGCTGATGTTGTTTTTAGTAGTTAATTTCGTATTATGTTTCAGGAGTGAAAAAAAAAAAAAGCGGAAGCAAATGCAAAAATAAGCTTCATTACTTGTTAATAAAGTCTGGATATGTTCTGCATTGCCAATTTCTACCTGTGTATTTTTTGTTCTGGTAGGAAATGCCTTGCTTGTGGAAAAGGACCTGTGTAAAACAGGGGTATTTGCTTTCCTTTTTAGAGCTGAAGAAGTAGATAGTACATAGCACAGGTCCTGCCATATTCTTCCCTGTTGTGACAGTCTGTAGTCTGACACTGTCAAATAAAAATATTTTGTTTATATAAAATATTTCTTTAAAAACACCGAAATCCCCCAAAACCATGGTCAAGGGCTGAGGAGAGCAGAACTACATTTAAGAAACATTATGTTTTGGCAATTGTTACTTTATTTTGCAAATTTTCTTGGAGAATGTTTGAGTTCTCCCAGTGGCAGACTGGTACAGCCTCAGGTGAGCAGTCCAAAGACCTGGTACAAGTTTCTTTAACAATTTTTATCGCTATAATGCCAGGGCAAGGGTAGTTGTGTCTTGCCCTGCCTTTCTCTCAGTGGTGATTCAGAGCTATTCCATCCCTTCCTGCTGCTAATTTTGTTCTTTTCATGCTTCTCACGTGCATGTTCTATTGTGACTCTGTAGCCATGCTGTAGCAGTAATTGTGCTGCAGGAGCTTGTGATCAATGCTCCAGCTTCCTCAAAAGCTAGAAATTAAGCTTTCTCATGCAGATTTTTAGAAGGGAGGATTTTTAGATTTTTCCTGTTTTTAGAGCTGTAGATCTGTATGACTAAGCCAGAGGGAGTGCTGTATTTTGAAAGTGAGAGGTCTTCTGCTTTTTGCAAAGTCTGACAGTGTTTTTCGGGAATACAGGACACCAAGTATAACTGCATTTAGGAACTCTTTCTGGTTTATTTTGTTATTTTTGATGAGTGCCATCCCTTTTGAATACTTGAGAAAGGTGGAGTTGTTATTTTTTTAATTAATCATGTGAACCTAAAGAATTGACCAGGAACCTTAAAAAATATAATGGCTTTAGGACCCATTACAGTGCTGCAAAGGGTGGCTTTTAGGATGAACTATGTACCCTAAATAGTGCTTGATGGATTTTAATGTTAAAGTAACATTGAAACTGTTCACACAGAGTAAAATTGAAAGCTCACTGCAGTGACCTTTCCAACAAGTCACAAGACCTGCATGGATATTACATCGAGAGACTCTTACAGGGCTTTTTTCCCCAACTTGCAGCAGGGATAATAAAAAGGAGAAACTTTGCACTTAGTGTCCTGCTTAGCAGATGCACTTGGCAGTATTTAGTATAGCTGCCAATCCTTGCTGCACAGTTGCTTCTTGATACTCTGTCATGGCAAACCAAAATGCTCTTTGTATTTCTTAAAATTAAGAATTTCATACACCATTGGGTGGTGTGGGTAAGTACCGCCAAGATAATGACTGAACATCTTCCCTCTTAGATGTCTAAAAGAGAGATTGTTTTTCCTCCCTGTTGCCACAGATAAGGGTCTGTAGTTAGTTGTGTGGTAATCGAGCCTGCTGTGCAATTGGCGTCCTTGAAAGGAGTGGGAAGAGAAAAGAAAGAGCTTCCCTCCCCTTGTGCAGTGCTGTGAGGGCTGTTGTTCATCCACAAATACAACAGCAAGAGTTTGAGTGAAGCTTCTTGACTTGTACTTTCTGTCGACTTATTAGTAAGCACCCATACTCTGTCTTCAAAATTAACGAGGAGGTGTAGCCCGACTGCATTACTGACTGGTTTTGTCACTTGCTCTGCATCTCTCTGTATTTAGCACTAGCACATAAATAAGTACACACACACATGCCCCATTATGTAGGTTTCATTTTATCAAATGACAAAAGTGGATTCAATGATTCACCTGAATCTTCATGTTTTATTAGATTCTGGAGTTGAGAGTAGAAAGCAGGTATTTGAGGTGAGGGAAGAAAGAACAACTGTTAAAAGTGTTAATTTCACAGGTTTAGTAGGCACTCAGATACTTCTTTTCTTTTATCCAGGCACTGCACTGACCTCAAGCGAAGAGATTGTCAGACTGGCTCCTGTTTCCAAGTGTTTATAACCTAAATAAGCAAGGCAGAGAGGGGGAAAAAGGTGAAGCAGAGGAGAAGTGGCCTGCCCAATTTCATGAAGCATGTCGATAGATGCAGGTCCCACTGCCCAAGGCCAGTGCTTTCTTCTCTGAGATGCTCTGCAAGCATTAAGAAAGGTTCATTACACTTGGATTAGTTGCAGATAAAATGGATACTTTCTGCAGTAAAATATATGATAATAATTGCCTACAATAATTGGTCTCCCTTGAGGCCAAGAAACGTATTAAAGAATAGGAGATATTCTAATAGAAGGTCTAAAACTGTTTCTAAAATCATCATTTTGATCTTCAGGCAAATACCATTCAACTCAGCACTCTATCTGTTCAGGCAAAATGTCAGTCTCTAGATTGCTAAATAGAATTTACGTCACTTGTATAAACTTGTAATGCAGATTTTTAATCTACATCTTTTGCCATTTGTTTTTCCATTGTTGATGTTAAACTGTTAGGATGCCTCAAAATCCCTCTCTGACATGAGGAAGGAAGCTTCAGTACTTGTAAACTACCTTTTCATGCATCCAAAAGCCCAGATTAAGCCTGTGCATTTCTTAAAAACAGGACTACTTTATTTACAGCACCAGACCTTTAAATTGCTGTGCAAACTCTGAAATACTTGCTTTGTATTTACAGGTGTAGTCTGTCACCATGGTTAAATCCAGGCTAGTGTAGCTAACTGTGTAAAAACCATAGAAGAACTTGGGTCATTAAGTTTGTAATAACTAAGTGTAGAAGACTAGAGAGCAGAAGAATTAAAAGATACTTTCCTTGACATATTTTTAGAGATTGATTATGTGCTTGCCTAGTACGCTGGGATAATGTTAAAATTGGATAGATCCACTGTTCCCATTGACTTGGCCTTGTTGATGGTTGATGCAAATGAGATGAAAGCATCCTGCAGCCTCTTGACATGGTTGTGATTGCTTGTTACTCCTTCTAACAGGTGCAGTCAAATTCTTATATTTAGAGTAAACAGAAAATAAGGACTTTAATAGGCTTTAATGAATGTTGAGGGAGGGTGAAGAAGGAAAATACTGTAAAACAGGTGTTTACAATACAAACCAGAAATGCACTTAGAGTATGAATGCTTAAGTGTCTTGGTTTTCTTAGAGTCAGGGTGTACATAAAGAAAGATGCTCAGGATTTGTGGCATGGTTGTGTGATTGTCATAATTCTCAATTGCATTAGATTTAGCTTTGCTTGTAGCGATTATGTTCTATCAGCCACTATATCTGCTTTGGTGGTTACATGTGTTTAGTCACTTCCCTCAAGATGAGTGTCCTTTCTGACACACTTGACTGGCTAAGTTTTGTGCATTGAGTCTCTTTGTTGTATTGTGATTTTTTTTTTTTTACAAGATTCTTAAGTAACCTCAAAATTCAGGAGGGATGCTTTTCTTACAAGGACTCACATGATGTCTTTTTGCAGAGAATGCATGTTCTTCACCTGAGAGGTACACTGATAAAGGTGGCGAAGAGTGTTTGCCCTCATACTTACAGTTTTGCGTGCAGCCTTGCTGTGTCTGTCAGACAAGTGCTAACAGCAGAAATAACTTTATCTTTGGGTCAGATCTGGTCCCTGGCACTAGTCTGTCTTCCTGATTTGGTAGGGACTTTCCTCTGGGTTCCCCCACATCACTGTGATGACCCTTCTGGGATATGGGCTTTACTGAAGTTCTGACTGTGATGAGAAAGTCTGTAGCAAGCCACAGGAACTATTTTACTTGAAGTTCCTATGTTTATACATATAGAATGTGTTTCCTCAAATTTAAACTTTGCAAGTTAATTTATATAGAAATTTCAAAGTCCTCCTGATAACCTGGGTGTTAACTGGGCAGCTACTGCTGACAGATTCTGTTGCAAGAGCTGTAAGATATTATGAAGACAAATTGCCCTTCTGAAGATCATTACCTCTTAAATCTACAGTTGAAAAAGTTTCTGGTACATATTTTATCTGGGCATCTCAATCTACCAGCTGTTTATGTCAGAAATTGGAGCACAGTGTCTAGTGGGATCTGTCCTCCCCTTGCAGTCCTCCACTGAAGAGTGGAATTGTGTTATGGATTTGTACAGGAAAAGAATTTTTGTATGCTAGGCAAGACTGGGGGTTGAAATGTAGCTCTGGGTCTAATTTATTTCAGACAGGTTCTGTATGATAGAGCTTGGTTCTTTTTGATGCCAGAAGGAAGCTGTCACCTATCTCACAGAATGTTTAAATTGCATTGGCTTCGTTTTCAATCAGCAAAAAGTACTCAAGTCCTAAATCTTTCCGGTTGAAATTTGGATACTGTCTTGGCAGTGCCACATAAAGCCAGGGGAATGTATGAAAGCACTTGGCTTCAGTTTGTTTTAAAAACACAGCTTACTAAGAGGGGCCAAGAACAGTAGCATCAGCATCATGTAAGCCAGAGAGAAAGGGAGGTCCAGGATGTACTAAATAGCAACCCATGATATCTGGGCCATCAAACTAGGTGTAATTTTGGATTAGCTACATATGACCCGGTAGTTCTCCTCTGCATGCAGTCTTGTATTTGGTTCCCAGTTTTTCTTGCTTCTGAGTTTAGTTGATGCTATTTTTGGGAATGTTTTTATTTTCCATTGAGTTTCCAAACATTTATGCTCCTCTGCAATCAAGTGCCTTTGCAGATTCCAAGGCAGACCCAATGTACTGACTTTTCAAGTTTGTTCCATGTGTTAGCAGAAAGATTGCAACCACATCTTGGCTATGAAGTCTTTTTACATCAGTGAAAAGCTTCTTTTATTTTGAGAATTGTATTTCTTGATGCAAGGATGCCTCTTCAGAAAGAGGATTGCTGCTTATCCCCCTTAGTAATAGTCAGTTTGGCAAAGAGCAGGCACAATGGAAGTTTTATTCACTGTGTTCAGTAGAAAGCTAGCAAATTTTCTTTGTATTTTAATCATGACAAAGATAACTGATCTTATGAGAATAAATGTCATGGCTATTAGTATAATTTTGCTAGAATTGCATTTAAAAACCAAAGATTTACAGAGGATAGTCAGTGATGAACAAGGAAGTTATGTGCAGAGATTTCAGGATTCCGTGATAAAGGGAGCTGTTTAATTAAGCCTTTTTTTTTTTTTTAATTATAGCTAAATGCAAAGGGATGTGTCAAGAAGGGAGAGACACAGACCCATCATATGAAATGGAGAATTGGTATCCAGCAAAGAAATCCATTTGAAAAGGATGCTTGAGCACTAAGGAGGGCATTTAGGCAAGACATAAAAACAATTCCTGGACTGAAAAGAAATCAGGGAAGACTTGGAGCTCAATGCTTTGCTTGCTGAACCCAAATGTAAAAGTTCTTCTTTGTAGGTTTATTCCATAGAAGGAAACATGCAGGAACTGTGCTTTGTTTTGTCAAGAAAAGCAAAACCAGAATTTGTTTGAAAACTGAATTTGGTTTAAATTGGAAGGAAAAGCACAATTTAACAATGAATTGTTGGAACAGCTGTTGACATTGGTGAGCTTTTAATATCCTGGTGTGTTTGGATCAAGACAGAATTTTATGTTTATTTTCTCTTAGATATATTTTAGTCAAAATAATAGACTAGTTAAGCAAATGCTCTCAG
This sequence comes from Acropternis orthonyx, assembly GCA_035583155.1. Classification (NCBI taxonomy): domain Eukaryota; kingdom Metazoa; phylum Chordata; class Aves; order Passeriformes; family Rhinocryptidae; genus Acropternis; species Acropternis orthonyx. Next base: position 11,184,377 of record JAWWEU010000163.1, on the reverse strand, counting down.
TTCAGTGTCAAAAGGGACCATTCATGCTTTCAACCTGGTCTTTAAAAACTGTGAAAATACGCAGCAGGCTGATGTCACTCACTCCTAATTAGAGCCTTGTTTTACTCTGTGAGAAATGATTTTGGTATCCGCAGCTGAAGGAAGGAAACCCCTCAAATGTTAATGCATCCAAGAATAGGGGGTGTGAGCTTTATGAGGGAAATCCACTGCTGCCATGCCAGGTGGAGGACTGAACATGTCAGCCTTTCCTCTGGCCAAGCTTCCATTAAAAAAAAAGGAGAAAGGTGAAAACTTTCCTATTCTGCACATCCAGCTGGAATTTCCCCCTAGGATGAATGCTCCGTTAGGAGGCAGAGGGGAAACCAAACCCAAACAGTATGTGCCATGTGTGTGATGCTCTGAGCTAGAACATGGTGCTTGCAGTGGTCTCTAGCAGTAGCTGGGGAACCGAGGGGGCTGCAGTACACCAGCCTCAGCCTGGGGAAGCACAGGGGCATGTTAATCGTGTTCTCTTTCTGAATCACAAACTGTAATGTATGAATAGTTGGAATGAGGGCATCATTACAGCCATACAGCATCTTTTATTAGGTTTCTTAAACAGGACATAATAAATCACTTGCTGAGTTACAAGTCAGTAATGAGGGGGGTAGGGGAATGCATTTTCTTTTCACGTACTTTTAAAAGCGTCCTCAAAGTAAGGTATGCTGGAAGAGTTGTGGGGGATGCAGCACCCACATATCGGATGCTCTCACTTGATGTTGCTGTGAGGGAGCTGGAGAGCAGCTGGGTGCCACTGGCAGCCACAGCCTCCCACTCCTGTGGGGCACCACATTCCAGCATGGTGGGGTTTTGCTTGTTTTCTGTGCTGGGCTGTGGGTGGTGGAGGGCATTGAGAAGAGAGTTCAGACGATTGTGTGTTGGGAGTGTGTGTTAAATCTGCAACAGTGGCAGGAGAAAGAAAACCCAGCAAAGGCAGCATGGACTGCTGAAGTCATAAAGCAGTCAGTGTTATGAGCCACAGGAGGGCTGAACAGTTGAACAATATCAGCTGTTTCACTCATAAATGATAATTAATATGTCCTTTTTATTACCAACTCAATTTCTGCTGTTAACTTGGACTTTTCTGTTACTGCCAATGACATTTGGGTTTTCTGAACATGGCCAGTTTGCTCAGGAGCCAGTGCCACCTCTGGGGCCCAGAGACCTTCTGCAGCAGGGTGGGAATGAGCAGCTATGGAGACAGGCTACGAAGAACAGAAAACCTAATCCATTGGCAGAGAATCTCCTTTAGAGGAGTTTCTTTCCAGCCATGTGTCAGAAACCTCTGATAGATGGGGACTAAAATGTGTTTGATGGATTTTAAAAAGCTATAGCCTCCCCCTCTCTCCAATTACTGCTTGCATTTACAGGGTAAAATTAATGAAGTTAATTACATCTACTCAAAATCTCTTGGTTGAGTGAATTACTTAGATCTTTTAAAGCAGAGACATAATTTTCTGCAGGGTTCATGGGCTTTTTTTTCAGGCTTGGTTGGTTACTCTCGTTTATAGTCCCCATGATGCATGGGTGATATCTGTAGCACTGTGGGGTGCACCTTTTAGAGTAATGCAAGGTGTCAAATTCAGATTAAGGACATCTGCAATGTTCAAAGCAAAAATGCTGGAATAATTATAGAAATACTAATAAAGACCAGTTTCTAACAAAGATGAAAAAGAGAGTGGATTCAGAGAGTTAAAACGTAAAGCAAAATAACAGGGCAAGGTGCTTAGAGGGTAGAAATACGTCACGTAATTAGCAAAGAAAATGTCTAATGTACTGCTTGTCTGACAGTCTTTTCTTCACTTTGGTGTCATAATTTCCAACATGCAGCATTAACCGAAGGAATTTTCAGGAGTGTGTTTACATATTAAAGTGGAAAGAAAAAGGAAGACCAAAGAATGCTCTCTGCAATCAAAACATTTACAAGTGATACCTTACAGTGTATCATTTTCAAGATTAGGAGTTCAAAGAGATCAAGCACACATGATCGTGGGGCTTTAATTGATAATTATACTTTAAAATGACCCAACACATAAGGTTGACATTAAAGATAAGCCTAAATTTTCTTAGGAAACTTTTGTGCACATTTAATTGAAAACTTTCTTGGTGTGTATATTTTTGCTTTGGAGATTCTTTAGAAAATTAAGAATCAAGTAGAAGTTTTTTATATTTAAACACTCATCTTGTGTCTTTTGGTGATTTAAACTTAATTTTCTGTGTAATACTAATTTACTACTGTGCCCTGGGCTTGCCCCAGGCCAGTATCTCCTGTGGTGCCCCATGAGCAGCACCTTCAAGGCTGTCTCTGTTCTTGTGTCTCCTGAAAAGCAGAACACATCATGTTTTGTGAAATGTAATTCAAAAATACCCTGGTTTATATGGAAAATAAGGTAGTATGTACATTACTAGAGCTTTCCTGAAGTATTTTAGCAGCGCTTCCTAATGGAGAACTTCAGATTTTTCAGTTAAAAGTCTTGTGTTTCAATTTCGTATCAATAAAATTGTAATTCTTACTGTATACAAATTCTCATTATAAGCAAAAGGAGCACTAACAGAGATTCATTTCCCAGGAGAAAAGGCAAAAGCATCACATATGTGATCCTGATACAAATAATTGCCCCCACAACATAGGCGGTGTGGTAATATGGACTTAAGCGTGTCATGAAGTCTCATATGGTAGCTTAGCAAACATGAAGACTTATGAAGGTTTTGAACAGCCATATTATGTGGGCATTTAGTTAGGGCTCTCTGAACACACACACTTGAAAAACCAGTTTAACAGCAGTTAAGCACAGAGTCAAGCAAGTAAGTCTGGGCAAGCATTGGGAAATCCTCCAAGGAAACAAATATTCTTGCCTGATGATACTTCTCCAGGGCATTAGGGATGTGAGGTGTCCTACAGAGCCACATCACTGCAGGTGGCATTCTTTGTGTTGATGACTGAGCCATACCACAGGAAGTCATACTTCCATTTCAGAAACCTGTAACATGAACTTATTTTTGTTTGGGTTTTCCTGGGCTCGGCTGATCAAGAGAGAAACTTGTCTTTGGTTTGCAGTGTCCAGCACAAGGAGTTGCATGCCCACGGGTGAAGTTCACGAAGAGCTGTTGCAATAAGAGCAAAACAATGTCTCATCCACTAAAATTACATTTTAGTAAAATACATTCTCTAAAATTGCCATAAAATTCCCACGAAGACAAAATATTTAATGCAACTGTTGGTTGACCCTGAGATTAGCTCAATTGGTTACAGCATGGTGCTAATAACACCAAGGTTATGGGTTTGGTCTTGGTAGGGGCCATTCACTTAAGAGGTGGACTCAATAATCCTTGTGGGTCCCTTCTCACTGAGAATATTCTACACTTCTCTAATTGTACTGAATACAGAGTGACTAACAGAGGGAGCAGTCCTCTGAAAGTGGATAGTTTAGGAAGAATCAAAGCTGTCTGTTTGATAGGTGAGTTATCATAGAGACTTGCTTTTTCCATCTGTGTTTTGAGTAGCTACTAGTTTTACGTAAATGTTAGAGAAATTGTGTGTTTGTCACCATTAATAATTTTTATTATGTTCTACTAAGAACATGGAAGTCCTTTATTTTCTATTTGTTGCTGTGAAAGTGTTTCAAAATTTACAGCTTCACAGATGTAGGCTCTGTATGTGGTTTATAATTGTGCATATTTATGATATTGGTGTTTTACAAGATTCTGGAGCTTAAGCCCCTCAGCTGTCAGTGTTCTTTGTTGCTGATGAAAACACCTTAGCAGCAGCAAGTACGCTGCTGGCAAAGGGAATTGCAGTGCTAAGATAAGGTTGTTTCTAATCCAAGTGTGTCTTGGTCAAGAATCACAGTATGAGGAAAAAATATACTCAAGGAATCAGTCAATTGTGCCTTTTTTCTAATGTACCATATTTACAACCTCTGACAATTTGAGCTGAGAGCAGCAAAAAACTGGCCTAATTGCAAGGACTGCAAAAGAATACTTGCACTTTTTTCCCTGAATAAATGGTTATTTCTTTGTAATGAAATGCGTATCTGCATTACGAAAGAAAACAGTAACAATGCTGTGCCTTTGCTCATTAAGTGCTGGGAGAAAAATGAACAAGTCCAGGTTTTTCGTTATGTCTACCTAGATTTCAGACACACTAGAGCATGTTCCCCAATGCCTCTAATTCTAAAGGGTGTATTGTACATTTTGATGATGCTTTTATTACCACTTTTCACTTTCAAGGATGTCTGTAGAGATTTTGGATGTGCTCCTGTGCGTTAGTATGCCGAGAGTAAGTCTTTGTAATTTTGGAGTGTAAGTATAGAAAATAAGTCAGAATTTCATAATGTGTTTGGAATTCATATCAGCACAAAAGTGCTTATGATTTGCAAAAGATATGTGTTACTTCTGAGAGACTGCACGTAAATATATATATTTAAGCAATTTTCTTTTTGCAACATTACTGATTTAACTTGTAAAATACTGTTGTTTTTTCATCTTAGGTCTGAGGGTAACTGTGTTGCTAACATCATCCCTCATGGTATTGGGAGCTGGCCTCAGATGCGTTCCAGTTTCAGACCTAGAAATTAGGAAGAAGTAAGTGACTTAGTTGTTTTTAATATATGTATTTTATTCTTTCTGCTAATATAATTTTTACTTCCACTGCAAGGAAATCTTAGTACAAATTTTCTGTATGAAATTGATACGCCAAATGTTTGTTGTGTGGCCATGGGCTTACGTGCTTCTTTGCTTCTTAAATGGATTTTTGTATTTCTTCTTCTACATTGTATCTGAAGATCAGAAAGCCCTTTGCAAATTTGAGTTAATTAAGCCTCACCCCATCCTGCATAGCTAAGATTAATCTGCTTTGCAAATAAGGAATCAGAGATTTAAAGAGGTTCAGAAACTGGCGCAAGATCACACAGGGAGCCATGCCTCAAAACCCAAAAATATGTAATTTGTATGCAAATGTTAAATAGTTAGTTCATTTTCTCATATTGGATGCGTGGGATCATGCCATGAAACAGATGAATTTGCTCAAAGAGGCCTTTCTCATGTGGTCTCTTCCAGTCTGGATTCCAAAGTAGCCTTGTACTTTCTCTGCAGTGAAATGATTGCCTTCTGTACACATGCAGTTTCAGAGTTTGTGATAGAAACAGATTCCTTCCCAAAAATCACACAAACCAAACATATCCTAAACCTGGGAATCCTCAGTAAGTACAAGAATAGTGCTCATTTTGTACAGCCAGGGAATATGGGTCGCTTGTTGTTCACTTACCTGCCTTTTTCCTCTTATGCTGAAGGAGGGGGGAGTACACAGGCATTACTACACTTTCCTCCTTCTTTAAAATCAGCAGTAACCCTAGCTCTTCACTAGTTATGCTTGCATAATATGTAAACATGAAGAACTTAAAAGGTTTCTATGTGGGTTGTTTTTCTCCCACTTGAGTTCTAGTCAGCTTTCAGGCAGTCCTTGTATTATTTCAGCAAGTTATTTTGGTTTGGTTTTTTATTCCCCTTAATATTGCTTATCTTGAAAATCAGCTTGGAAACCTTTTAAGCTGAGAAAGAAAACGTTTGGGGTGAACTTGAAAGCCTGGGTGCCATGGGTAAAACAAAGGAAGAGGTTCAGAGAGAGAACTGAGAATGTAAAAAACACATTGATTGTAAAACTAGCCCAAATAAGTAGACTAAAGAGCTGTGTGTCAAGTAGGGGAGATGCAATTTCAGTTCTGAGGTGCTTGGTTAGCATATAAGGAAGCACCCAAGGTGCTCGTGATGTTGGTTGCCCAGTGTTGCCTGCTTCAATGTAGTGTTCAAGGACTCTGAGCAGGGAAGGCTGAACTAACCACATTGTGCTACGTTCACAGTGCCCCCTTCAAGGAAAATGGACTGTTAAGGTGGCCAGGAATGGCTGTCCTCATTGTGCCCTTGTTTTACCTTTTCTTAAAATGTTAATTCTCATCAATCTTGGATTAAATATCAATAGATTTTAAATGGGCCAGATGGTTAATATACAAGGAAGTGTAGTGTCTTATGTAGCTTTTAATTTATGATTGATGCCAAAAAACATGTGCTGCCCTAGGCTTAACCAAAACAAGGATGGAGACTGTAAATACCTGAGAAAGTGAACATTCCTGAATGAGATTTGGATATGAGGTATCATTTGGGGAGTGGGAAGGAGACTTTCCAAAAATTCTGATCACCTTTACACAAGGTTTTCCAGTGTAGCTGCAGCAAGAAGACCTGCAAGAATTATTAAATACATGCCTAAGGAGAAATAGTCAAAGAACAACTTCTTTAACTCAGGAAAGAAAGGCTGCAAACTGTATAATAAAGTCTGATGAGTGAGATGTATAAAAGATGATGTTACAATTATTGAAAACTATATGGGAAAAAAGAAGAGCATGAACAGAATCATGATGGAAAAGGTTAATAATTTCATCTATTCATGCTGTGAAAATATGCATCATCTCCAGCTGAAATTGATAAATTTGCCTACTTACCTACTCAAAAAAAAAAAAGAAATTTTCAAGAATTGAAGCTCTACCTGAGGAAGGAGTTTGATCTTTTACACAGTTTGATTTAAAATCTACAGAGGCTTAAGTAAAGCTAGCTGTGAAGCAAAAGGATGGTTTTCAATGAAGTTTCTTGAGACATTACAAATAATTGTACAGACTGTGTGACATTTTATCAGGTAAACTGCATTGTTTTGAGTGCTAAGGCTGAAGGCCAATTTCCGTTTGTTACTTGAAGCATGATACCAAATAAACTAATATTTTTGAGATGAGCATTACTGCTTAATGCATTAGCCACAACTGGCTGAGCACTAAATTACACACTTGTTCTGAATGTGTATATGCATTAATACAGCAACTTGAATGTTACAGAGCCTGTGGGATGGACAAGATCACACACAAGCTAATATCCAAGCGTTTCAGAAGCCAATGTAGATGAATTTCTTTAAATGCTTTTTGCATGTTTTATAGTATATTCCTTCAGTCCTTGAGTAATTTTTAGTAATATGCTGAAGGATTACCATGGGCCAATTATGTCAGAGTTAACATACATAAAATTATAAGAATGTTCATGAGGTTTGTAAGGTTTAGGTTGGGTTTTTTCTACTTTGCAGCTGTCTCTGCTCCCCAGGTTCTTGTGATTTAATGTTAAGGAGACCTACTAAAGCCCATCACCTATCAGAGCAATAACAGATGTAAGGAAATGACTGTTAAAACTGGCATTTAATCCTGACTGCTTTATGCTCCTTATCTCACGCAGAACTGTAATATCCAAGTGTATTCTTAAGCTCCTTTCTAGTCTATAATTATTCTTTCGGCTGTAGTGTGTAGCAGCAGGCTAAGGCTATCTTCAGTTCTCCAAGTCATGCTTTACACACAAACCTTAACCTCTCCTTTTCAGTTCATTTGATGCCCATATATATGAAGGAAAATTCAGGTTACACATTTGAGTGTGTCTCTTGAAGCAGCTGTGAATTTCCTATGGTGAATTTTCATTCTTTGCCAGTGTGTGACCTAAAACTGCCCTGGGAATCCATGCCAGAACTCTGTGCAGGCTGAAGTGGGAGCACATGGAGAAAATGTTGAAGTGTAAACTTTCATGTGAGATGGAGGAGCCATCCTTTACATGGAGTAGCAAAGTCCTGCTTGTGTACACACATGCTGTTACCAGCTTTCCTCCCCAGCCCACTAATCTGTGAGGTTAATGAGTCTATCATACGGACAAGAACATTAAGAAGAGTTTTTCTTATGTACCGTGCACTTCTGGCTTGTCAGATGTGCCAGATTTGTGACACTGAATTTGTCTTTTACAAGTAAAACCCTGAAACATTATTGCTTTCTAGATATTATGAAAGCCTCATTTGCCACACCTATTTTCTTAGTTCACAGTTAATATACATTATATAGAACATTAAAAAAAAAGGTGTTACCAAATTGTATCTTCTCTTGAACCTTTTTCCCTTCTGTGAGGGTTACAAGAACATTTCTAGTGCTTTCTGCCTGCATTTTGTCCAGTCCTTTCCTTTTTGACTCCTGCTTGTGATTATTTTCACTGGACTCTTTTAGAATGTGATTATTTTATCCTGAACATTAACATTAGTAGAAGTCCATTTTTTATAGGCTAAATCAGGGTTGGTTTTTTTCCCTCCACATAACACTTCATATTTACCTCATATTCTGTGTTTAGGAATAGATTTACATACATCTTAGATCTTAAATCTAGGCAAAAAGCTGTATAGCTGAAATGTGTAAAAAAGAAGGAAATTAAATGATGCAATCAGCCCGTAGCCATAAATCTTTGGCTTTTAAGACCAACCATGTGATGTAAGACTTCTTAAAATGTTTTGAAAGACAGGATAATTAAAGACATGGAAGTAAAGGATGTAACATAATTTATCATTTATATTGAATATATTAATTAAACAATCTATTAGAACTGAGTGTGCTATGGGCTGGTATTGTTTGTCCTTCACATTACATTTCACAACAGACAAATAGTTATTGAGGACCTCGAGTCACAGCAGTGAGAGGGCTCTCCTTGGCAGTAAACACCATCAAAATTTTTGTTGGGAATCCAGCAAAACAACACAGAGACAGTGGAAACAGTTGATTATTTACACAGTCATTTATGGGAGACATACCAGTAGTTGGTAGATCCTGTAAATGAGTCTTTTTGTTAATACTGCTAGTTCTTAGGATTTTGAATATTTTTGCCTGCTCTTGAATAAATTGTTAACTCTTTCCTTTATTATATTTGAAGAGTCACTCCTGCCACATCTTTGGTATGTTCTGTTTCTCTTAACTAGTTGCAACCTAGTTTTTATTTTATTTTTGTTAGACTTACTCTTTAATAGTTCCACATTTTCTCTTTTTCATCCCTGAAAGCCTAAAGAATGACATGGGATCATCTCATATTTGTCCTTTCTGATCCTAAGACTGCCATAAGCCACCATTCTTATGCATAAAAAATGCAAAGGGCTGTCTCAGAAGGGGTGATTTCAGTGAAGACATACTAGGATTCTCATATTCCCTAGCAATACTGAACACACTTCTGTGCTCAAAACCACCACCACCACCACCACCCCCCCCAAACTGGGAGCATCTGTGGAGAAGAGGAGTTAAAATGTTCCGGGGAATCAGAAGAGCCTTTTAGGAGAGGATGGTAGGAAAATCTGCCAGTAAGAAATAAAGACAGTGTGATGCATGTTTTATGCTCCCTAACTGAAAATAATGGAAAACTGAAAGAAATTAAAAAAGGACTTAATCTAAAGTCAGGTTCTGGAAGTAAAGAGATGAATAAACATACCTGTTTGTATGCTGTAGCTCAACAAGTGTAGGAGGAAAATGTTAAGATGGAACACTTGCCTGGTGCTGATGCTGCGGGTTTGTGCTTTGGCTGCAGTGCTGGGGGAAGACTGAGCAGAGTTAATCCATGGTATCAGAAAAAGAGATCAGTGAGAAAGTAAGGAAATAGGTCATTCATGGGTAGGTTCTCATGGACAATACTTAATTTTTATACCCCTGTAACTTGACAGTTTAGCTTGTTTTAATTACCTCCACCAGCTTCATCTTATACACAGGGTTTATTTTTTAACCTCTGCTCCAATGCATTTGTTGTAGAAGGGGTCCTGTGAGTTCCTAAGCAGCCATGATTTTATCCAGCTTTGCTTATTTGGTGATGGTAGTGGCAGGTGACTGAGTGTCCCTCTGTCTGCCCAGTGGTCCCACCTGCCACAGCTCAAGGTGTGCGTCCTGTGACCGGCACTGCCTCTTAGGGGACAGCCAAATGGGCTTCTCCTCCAGCTGGAACAGCCTTGGTGGAAAAAGGAGATGACAGTGTTGGTCATGAACGCTCATTCCGCTTTCTCCTGTGCTGTATGTTAGCCGTGGCACTGTGGGTGTCAATCCACCTCCCCCAGGCACCAGAGTGTCTGCTGAATTAGCAATTCACAGACCCTGTGCAAATTCTTGGAGTGATGAATTCAGGACATTAAAGGAAGCTCTGAAATCTCAGAAAGGGCTTGGTATTGCAGCAGTATTTAGTGGACAGCATTTCTACAAGGCCTCAGCTAGTGTAAGCCTATGCTGGGAAGGAAGAGAATATCTCTGTGGGATATTTAGATTCATCTTGTAAAATGGCAGGTGGTATCCTCAGATGTAGAACACTTTTAGTTTTTTTAATCCTATTTAAAATCTATGCTTTAGTTTGTGACTCTTATTATGTTGACTAATTTCTGTCCTTAAAGAAGAACTCATATTAATTGAATTTATACCGAATTTGCTGCATTATAATGAAAACACCCTGTTGCTCTTTCACTCCTCATTATTCAGGAATGTTTAAATAAGTCTTCTTTATCCCATTCCTTAATTTGCTGCATCTCCGGTGCACTCCTACTCTTTTACTAAAATATCCTACTTAGGACCTCTTTTGTGCTAAGTAATCTTTATCAGCTTTCTCCTATAGCAGCCCCAATAGCAGCCGGTCCTGGTGCACTTCCCTGATAATTTGTTTCAGTAAGTTTTGCCTCATTAGCCCATAATGTAATTGCCTACTTTGTGTTTACAACAATGTTGTTTACTTTGAGTCTGTTCATCTTTGATGAACATGTCCTCTGTTAGTGTTGTTTTAAAGATGTCTTATTTTAGTAATGGGTTTTGTGGGGTGGTTGGCTTTAAAAGAGAAACAAAACCCCACAACTTTTTAATAATAATAAAAAAAAAAAAGGTTTGATTTTATGTGCCCTAATCCTTCAGACCTGGATACACTGAAGAAACTCTCTTCTCAGCTGTGTGACAGCTGTGATGGCTGCACAATAACGTGGTGTGAGAATGCGAGTAAATTTGTCACCATACTGCACTGTACAGCCACCTCATCCCTTTCCTCTGTCAGGACATCTGATGGAGTTGTCAGGGTCTTGGCCTGAGATTGCTGCTTCCTCTCCTTGCAAATCCTAGTCTCTCTTGGTAGGCTCTCAGTAATAAGTTTTGGAGTAACTCTGGCTTTCCAAACCTCTAAATTTAAAACCAAACCTCACAAGTTTTCATAGCATTTTAAAATGTGTTTGCTGTTTTCTTTAAGCGTGGGAGAAGAGGCGTGAGGGTGGAATGCCTGGGACATCCTACGGTCCTTTCAAGTCTGCTCCCATAATGTGTGACTGACTGTGCAGAGGCCATGGTTTGTACAGGGGGTAAAGCATGTGCCCAATTCCTGATGAAGATGGCTAAATGTACGTTTTTAAGTTTTTCTCCTTTCTTGTTCACTCCATTGTTGGAGATAATGTACCACACAGTGACTCAAGGCTTTCTTCTTGTAATAATGTTTCTTACTGATGGGGGAAAAACAGATTTAAATTTTTCCACATATCAATGGTTGCATGCATCAAAAACAAGCAAAAAAATCCTAATGGCCTCAATCCATGAATATCCAGAAGGCATGAAGCTTTTGTAGTATAAATGTATCATTTAATGAAAATATTGAAAGGAAGTGCATTTCCATGAAATTCATCTATCAGAATGTTATTTTTAATAGATGAATTCATTGCTTTACCCAGAGGTATTTTTCTTTCCAGTTGTTTTCCAGACATGGGGCCTTACTGCACTCTCTTTGGGTTATGAACAAAAGAGCATTTGCATTGGTTCTCCCTATACTTGTAGCAGTGAATTGCTGCAAAGCATGAATTTGACCTCCCTAATTCTCTCTTTGTCTTAAAAGTATCTGAAAACGTTCTACTTAATAAGAGGTTCTTTTGTTGCATTTATTTTTGTGATTCTGAAGGAAAAGCTCTATCCACTTTTAGTAACTTCATTGTGAAAAATCAGAAGTGGTTCTTGACAAATCTGGTATCAGTTCCCTCAGAGGTACAATAAATCTCCTGATGTATAATGTAGGTAAGTCCATGTCTTTTCACGTGCCTTTTCCTTGGCAAGCAGCGTGCATCATAGATCACTGTAGGTGCTCTAGAATAGGAGGTACTTGCTGGCTTTGTTGCCATGTAGTGACACTAAATTCAATAGCACTTGAAAAGTGCTCTGAAGGCCTCCAGTGGAAGGGTCTCTTTAATTTGCTGCCAGTAGTTCCCACAATGAGCTAATTGCTACATAAACCTATTTGTCTTCCAAATTAGCAGGAGTTGAACAATCCACTTCTTTCAATGAGTGAAATTGTCAGGCATGTGAAAGAAATATGAGCCATCCATTTTCTCTAAAACATTAACTTCTTTATCTGGAATTGCCTTTTGCGTTAATTGTTAGGATCACCAGATCATCTACTAAACTTTTCCATACCAAAGGCACACAACAGTGCTGTCTTCCACTCTTGACGTGACTTGGTTGGTCCTCACACTTTGCCTAATAAAACTGAATTACAATGTATTTGTATTGCATTCGTATAGAAGTTTGAATAGTACTAAGCAGTCAATTCTAATGGCAGCTGGTGGGAAAAGTTTCAGGAAAAAATCCTGCACCAAAATCATGTCTTCACAAGGCTCTTGAGATGAGCTCTGCTCCCTCCTAGGTCCCAGAGGAACTGAATTCCTGGCTGACCAGGGAAATACTTAGAGAATCAGAGGGACTGACAGGGCTGCTCTTCCTGTGTTGTCTGCCAAAGAAAAGATGAAAATGCTTTTTCCATGCTGTTGATTAGTGTTAAAATTCTCCAGTCTTAGCCTTCCCAGAACAAGTTCAATTAACACATCTTAGAGCTGAGCTTTGGAGTCTTGTAGTTTAAATCTGTTGTGTTAAAAGTAATTTTTTGAGTAAGTAATTTTCCTCTACTGTTGCCTTTGGTTCCCCATTTGATTACAGAAACTAATGAGATTTTCTTTCATTTAAAATTCTCTTAAGTCCAGACATGAGACATGCAGTGATAGAAACCCTAAATGTCTGGGTTTTTTTACCTAGAAAAAGCGTTTATGTAACACACAGCTTTTAAATAGCTTAACAAATCTAGTCCCTGATGTGACTGTGACCATGCATGCAAAGTTTCAACTCGTACAGGGAGTAAAAGATAAATAAAGCTGACTGTAAATGGAAGTACTTTCCCATCTTAACTGGATGGTATTATCATGAATCACTAAAACCTTTTTCCTGTACAATCTCACTTTTTTTCCCATACCCAGTTTGCTCAGTGATATTGTAATTTCAGCAGTTATAGCCTTACATGGTTTGCTTTGTTGCGGCCTGTTAGTATATTGCATCAGTGACAGCAGGGAGTGAATAAAACAGGTATAACCAGGTTAGTTCTTAATACTAGTATAAAGTCTTCTCTCAGGGAAGTGATGAAAACCATATAATTAAAGTTATTTATAGTGTGACTTGACAAAAAAATTGGAAAAGAGGTGACAGTATAGTACAGTAAGTGTTTTTCTTCTCTAATTTCTGTTGCTGTAATTGAACTATCCCGTGTACTATTTTTTTTTTGCAATTCAGAGGCCAGTTTGGGAACAAAAGTGATCTTTACTGTAAAAAGTTTTGTGTGTGTATATGTCTGTGTATTTCTATATATATATAAATACATAATGTAAAAATATTAGTTATCCATTACTGTGATGCTCTGGCAATGATATTTCTCATTAGCATTTACTACCACTCCTCAAATAATTTTTCTTCATCTTTTTTAAAGGGCTCATGCTCAACTGCAAATCCAAACTTTGGCAGAGCACATAAATTCATTAGCAGAGAGGTCAGGTGTGCAAAACCCTTAACATTTCAAAATGAGTCCTGCCCTGTCTTCTGAAACAGTTAATACAAGATATTTTGGGTAGATGTTTACTTCCCCACTTTTGCTTTAAGGCAGACAGTCATCAATTATTTTGTAAGTGGAGGATGAATTTTTTCCAATTTTCTCTTTCATAATTGTGAATAAAAAGCCTTCTGCTCTTGTGTTATTTTTTGTCATTTGAACTCAATAGCTTTCTACTTTCTGATACATGAAAATAATTAAATGATGATTGGATAAATAACACATATGAAAACAGCAGAGCTGAATAACAGATGAACATTACCCTGTTACTGTAATGAGATTGAAAAATATTTTTCCATCTGGGTAAGGTCCTGAGCTAAAGTTATCTTTTTAGCCTTTTTCTCAGGAAAGAGAAGTCTTGTGCAGAATGAAACTGGAATAGTGACAGGAAAAAATGCAGTTGCTCTTTGCACCTTTTCAGTAGCAGAAACAAGAAGAAAATCAGGGAAACCTCTCTTGGTCATGGAGCAGTTTTTAGGACTGATGGTGAACGAGAGGAGCCTCATGGGCTGTGAGACCAAAATCTAGCAGAGCATTGATAAGATGTTGTAACAAACAGCAAAGAGCCACCAAGACTGTCGTGTTCATATTTCTCTGTCAGGTGGAGAGGCTGCTATGTACGTCTCCCAGAGCAGCAGCTTTGTAAATGCTCTGAATTGTGCTTTGAATCTCTCATCACTGCCTCTCTAGGGAAATGAGTTAAGGATGTGCAGAGGAACCATGCAAATAATCTTTTTCTCAGGGAAAAAATAGCTTAATTCAAGTCGGTATTGAAAGAGATAAAATAGGGTTTTAGGCTGTTATCATATGCTGAGATACTGGAGGTAGTAGTCTGTATATTGATGGCAATTTAGTTTGAAAATACTGTTTATTAACTCAAATATGTTAGACTTGAAAAATTAAGGAATACGAAGATAAGAGATGTTCTACTCTGGATGATAATGTCAAGCTCAGTAAATGCCAAAAATGTAGATGGGAAAGGCAAGTCCATGGGAACAGACTACACGTCAGGCAGGGCAAGGCTGGAGAGACAGCAGGCAGGAGAATACCAGCAGAAGAGACCTATAGAGAGACAAAATTAGCTTGCTCTTTAAAAGAAAAAAAAACAAAAACACAACAACAAAAAAAAATCCAAAAAAAGTAATACAGAATTAACATTCTGGAATAAGGTACTACTTTCTCCCTTGGGATCTGCAAAGTAAAATGAACGTCTGTTTCTCCCTCACGTATGAAGGTCGATTTTAGAGCTTTATTCAGATGGTGGAGTTTGATAGACATAATCTAAATCTGAAGCACATGATAAAAAGAGTATGTACAATTCTCACAATCAGTAAATTTGGGGGGTTTGGGAGTTTGTGGGTTTTTTTACAAAACCTTTCTTCTTCTACCAGGTGAAATGCCAACATGAGCATAAGTGCTGCACAACTACTGTCCTTTTTTCTGATTTTAGTGAGTTTTATTTGCCTTTAGGATTACTACAGAGTAGGGATATTTGAATTAAACAATAATACCATAGTGGTATCAGTGAACAGAAGTGTTAGTGTGGCATCCAAAGTCATAAAGGTTATTTTGTGATGACACAGTTTTCTAAACACTCAGTAAGAAGTCCACAATTTAAATATTAAATTTACTTTGGAGCAAGAGGTGATACTAAAATAAACTTTATATAATGCAGTAGTTACCTCACATGCTACTGAAATACAGCTGTTCCTGGGGACGTGCCATAGCTCTGCAAATACCCTGGAAGAGTTTAGGAGAAGTTTGAGAATAACTTACGATAGTGACGTAAGTAGAATGAAAATACCAAAGTGCACAAGGATGCCTTGGTTTGTCCACAGTACGCTGAAGGGTAACCATATGGGATTGATGTAATGTGTCCTCCAGAAAATTATATCAGAGCATTATTTAAACAGTGCTTTTTATTTCTTTAAAACTATTTCATTTTGGTTTAGTGTATGTGTGTCACAGTTTAACACACATTAAAAAGGCCTGACCATGCCTTGGTGATGTCCATCTGAAGCACATCATGAACATTAGTAATGAAATTTGTCCTTGCTCAAAAAATAAAAAGTTGAATTGATTGATTATATGTCCAAGTGGATATTATATTACTTCTGTCCCAGCTCAGAAGGTGCTTCCTTCAGATGCTATATAATAGCTCTTTTTTTTTGTACACTTTTTATAGATTTTGTTTAAAAATTTAATTTCTAATCCACAGAGAATCAGTAGCATCTCTTCCTTTTTATTGCAATCTAGCTTGTTAATTTGATAAAGAGTCTGTCAGCATTTCTTTTGCATATTTTGTTCCTTTGTGTGCTTTAAGAAACTCCTGCTGCACTGTATGTTATTCAGCCATTTGTGGCTTGAAACATTGCCTAAATGCTGGCTTATGTTTCCCCATTTTCAGGCCATAGCATTTTATGTCTGACAACTCAAGTCTTGCAGCAATAACACTGAGTTCCTGCTATGGTTTGAAAAACACCACCCATTAGAAAATATCATCTGCCACCATTTTGTTGCACAGTAAATAGATCTGCTTTGGAGGGCTGCAGTGTCTTGTTTGACTCTCTTAACTGATTTTTAGACATGAAGTTTTTATGTAAATTCCAAAATACTTTTGCCGTTCACGGCTAATCACCTTTTGGAAAAGTCAAAGCGGAAGGTTTCTGGGTGACTTCCATGTGTAGGGAGAGCCTTCAGAAAGTCCTTTCTGTATGTGCTCATGGTACTAATATTAAGCCAAACTTTGCACAGACTTCACTGCTTGGAAGTACTATCTCTGTTCTGTCACCAGCCTTATCTGTTAAATCCCAATGAGTGTGAAAAACGAGAAAAATCTGGGTTTGCTTGGCTGTTTCAACAGTATGTTGAGAATGGCCAGATTGCTGGAGAAGACGATTCTCTTGGAAACCCTAACAGCCCGGCCTCCTCATCTGTAGGCACATAGAGCTCATCTGAGTGTGTAAATAAAAATAAATAATGCAGTGAAAAAATATGCAGAGTATTTTGCTGAACTGTTTCAGTTTTGGATCTGCCATAACTGATTTAAATCTTCTGTTGGAATTTATGCATGCAAGGGGTCAGGTCGAAGACGTTTGTAATTTAAGGCTTTTCTGCTGCAACACCTTTCCTACTTTTGTATCCTATCATGGTGCCTTTTTGCTGCAAAGAAAGCCTCTTTTATTCCCTTTTCCTTTCCTGCTTTGAAGAGAACATTTGCTTCTCCATTTATATGAGGTAATGAGACCAGAGTAGCTCGGGATTCTTTAAATCAATCTGATTTGGCTTCTTTTAGTGTACAGAATATCCTTTTTCTGCACGAGACTTTCATTTCTTTGTGCAGTTGCTCCATCACCAGCACTCCATACCTCACGTGCCTTTTTAATTAAAACCCCCCAAAAAGGGCAGGCAATTGTCATCCAAATGGCTGTGGTCTGTTCTCTCTTCCAGGCTGATTCATGGAGGGCAGCTGTTGAACGGCTTGGCGGGGCCAACTGTCATGAATGCGGCACCATTTCTTTCCACAACGTGGTTTTCTCCGGACGAACGTGCCACGGCAACAGCCATCGCCTCGCTGCTCAACTACCTGGGCTGTGCTGGCGCCTTCCTGGTGGGGCCTCTGGTGGTGCCATCTCCTAATGGGACAGCTCACCTCCTGCTGGCATCGCAGAGCAACACCGAGCACATCAAGGACCGCATCGAGGCTGTGCTGTATGCAGGTCTGCTTTAAAAATAAAACACTAAATAACAAAAATATGTGAAAAAATGTACTTACTCTTGTGTGTGTTTGGTACTTGTGAACCAGTACCCTCTAGTGGCTGGTCTGCACAGGATTCAGGTCTTGACTGAGGGAAAAATAATTAAGTGGTAACTTATTGTACCATGAGAACGGTTAATATTTTGCCTTTTTGTGTAGGAAAGATTTAAAAATAGCCTTTTGTACAGACTGACTCCAAAGGAAGTAATTCAGTTGTTTGTGTCAGCTAATCTTGGGAGAAATGTCTTCTAGGAGAGCTTGCACTTTCCCTGAGCTTCCAAACTTGTTTTTGCTTATTGAATTTTCATTAATATGTGTCCATGACAGATTGTGTTTTTCTATTGTTTCTGTAAAGATGGAAATCCAATAGTATTTTAACATTAAATTCCTTCCTATATTAAATCACCTTTAATTTATGAGCTGCACATGCCTTTCAAGTGTGATTAGATTATTACTATTTAAGAATCTAACATTGAAATTAAAATACAATAGATTTTATTTTTAAAACCACATAATTCATATTGGTGAGCAATTTCAATGACATGACAACAGTTCAGTAGAAAAAACCACTGATATAAAATTCATCTGATATAACTTGGATTTTATTTTATTTATTTGCTCTTTTTCTTGCAATGGCTTCTATGGCTCTTGGTGTCAATTGCAAAAGTCAGCAGCAGACTTTAAGGAGAAAGCATTGGTTATGTGGCTTAGGAGTCTTACGTTCTGATTCTTAGTGGGTATAAATTAGTAAAGCATTAAGAGCAGCTCAGCTCTTTACTATCATGACTGTGTCATGATAGCTGCACATTTGGTTGGGTTTTTCCCCCCTTATAATTTCAGCCTCTGAAATTCAGCCAGGAGCTAGCCCTATGTGTTCCAGAAACCTTAAGGTATATATACTGTGTAGTTTATATGGAGGCTTATGGGATTGAGTTACCCATTTGTGATCATTTATTCCTGGACATAATTCTTGTGGAAGTTAATATTCCTGTTGGAAGAGCGTCACTTTACTGTTTGTTTTAACGGAAGTGTAATAGAAATTGAATCACTATTTCAGCAAGTATTTTTGAGTAATCTGCTTTTTACTGGACTCAAATGGAACAAAAATTAAATTTGGGTTTGGATAAGCCTTTGTCACAAGTAAGTGTGGTGTTAGACTCCGAAAATCTCATGGCAGATGAAAAAAGCTAGTGTGAAAGAAGGAAAAGTGAAAGCAAGTCAGGTTTTGTTCTGAGGAGCAGTAGATAAGGGGAGGAAAACTCTAGCAATTAGAGAAGTACCTTAGCTCTCCCTCTTCAGATTTTCCATGGAGACAGAAGAATTGATCTGCCTAAAGGTAGTACCATTTTGTGCTTGAAACCACCGGTTTGAGCCTGGTAGCACTAGAAGTATTGCTTTCAGCACCCTGTTAGATTCACATTCTCTTCTCTTCTCTTTAGGGAGGTTTTCCTAAGCATTTTCTTCAGAAACAGGGATGGATCTTGCCACCAAGATTCAGGTGTGTGTTGCCTGCCCCATGTCTCAGCATGGCTCTTTATGCCTTTCTGAGCTGGCAAGGTTTGGGAACACCCCATAGACCTGTTTGGAATCACTGGTCCCAGCATGAGATAATCCTACAGCAGCTCTTCATTTTCCTATGAATTGTGTTTTGTGAGGCATTTGTACTTCTCACTTAGTATTTGGAAGTGCCTTGAACAGAGGTGGTTTCTTTGTGCTTATGTTTGTGTCCTACAGGGTGCATCTTTTCAGGAGCTGCAACCCCTTCAGCTGTTCAGGCAAGGACAAAGAGCTGATTTGTGAATGGTACTGGCCTGCAGTCAATCACAGTGCTGATGGCAAAACCTCCAACTGGTGTAAAATTGGCAAGAACTATCTAAGAGGAGGTTGCTTGGAATCCCTCGTGGATTTTCTGCTGTCTCACCTCAGCCCTATTTCCCTGGAGAGCTGAAAGCATGAGGTCCCTGCTGTGACTGCCTACCTTGTGCTGTCTTGTGCCAGATGAGCTCCAGAGGTGGAAAGAGGGCTGCCTCATGGTGGGCAGCTGCCTCGTGGTAGTGTACAGACAGTTCTGTTCACCTCAGGGCCAAAAAATGCCTGGTAGGTGCAATAGGGTACTATTTGTCCCTTAAATCAGCTGGGCAGAAAATGTGGCACAAATTGGCTTCCAAGATTGCTAGTAAAGGTTCTGGAGAATGCAGCACAACGAGGAGCTGCACCCAAATGTCCCACTTCCTCACTTCTTTAGCAAGTGCAGTTGGGCACAGTGTGACATCTCATTTTGGATACTGTCGGAAAGCCAATTTCAGAGGATAAGCACTCTGCATTTTTAATGGAGTTGTGTTTGTAACGGAGCTTGTTGCTTTTTTGTGAGGTAGCAGTAGATAAGCAGCCTTCAAAAGTTAGATGCTGCCTTTTAAAAGACAGTAATGACGTGAATTGTTAACTTGGGATCAGTAGTGTGCCAAGAGTGTGCAAATTTTCAAAGGACTTAACCTCAAACATGATTACGAAGCAATTGCTTATAAACCCATTCTGAAATTGCTATGTTAACTCCAGTCTCTTCTGTGTTTTAATAAATTGCTGTTCCTTTATCTCAGATCCAGACTAAGAGCTCAGCTGAATTACCACAGCCTCTTTCTGTGTCATCTGTGTCGCTGCACATTCTGGTTCACAGCTCAAATAGTACAGATGTAGCAAATCACAGTTGAATTGTATTACCTGAATTGCACAAGGAAGCTTGAATTATTCTGGACTGCAGCCAGAGCTTTTAGCCTTGTGCTTTCCTAAAAATCAATGTAAAATCATTATTTGTTTAAAAAAAATATGAAATGTGTGTGAGTGTGTAAAGGGCTCTCATTCCCCCTTTACACTACAGGACAATGTGGGGAGGAAGGTTTCTGGGTTTGGGTAGTTTTTTGTGCTATGAGGAGTCTATCTGAAGGAAAAAGATGTTGTATCAAGGAGGTTTGTGTCTGTGTGTCTCTGTTAAACCTCTTTTTTTTTTTTTCTTTTCTCTGTTTGGGGTTTACACAAGCAGCAGGATGCCTACATCCTAGGCTGAAATGCAGGCATCTCTCCACTTTGACAGTCACAAGTCACTGGTGTGGTATGCAGCTTTTGTGAAGCGTTCCAGGTTCACTCCTCAACAAGAGATACATCTCTGTTTTTTTGTAGCCTAATTTATGACTTGCCCAATCCCAAGTACATTGCTGCATCCACTGTGCTGTTGAGAAGCCAACTGCTCCTGTGGAAGAGCTTTAAGACAGATTTTAGATTGTATTTCTCTTTATCTAGTCTGAAAGAGTAAATGATGATGGAGATAAAGGTGTAGATTTCCTGATGTGGAAGGAATTCAACATGTAAGAAATTGTATGTGTTTGGCAGTACTTGGACTTCTGATGTAAGTGTGATACACAAAGCTAAGATGGCACTAAAGACTTCTTTCTTCAGTAGAGGGAGCTGCTTTAGTTTCCAAAATGAGTTCTGCACTTTTCTTTGGAGGGTAGAGCTAGCTAGGCAAAGTTGTTAACCTGGAAAGTGTAACACCAGGAAACATTACGAAGTTGCAAGGAGGTACTACAAGGACAGCATTCTGAATTCAGTAATTAAAAAAAAAAAAGAAGAAAAGAGAAGTGTTACCATACTGCTCCTGCTGCAGCAATTTGACTGGCAGAAACATGGAGGCAGCACACAGATGAGGCTTCAAATGGGCACCTGTTATAAAATATTGCTATGACTTAAATTATCAATGTGGTTTGCATTCTTCAGAAAACGATCTGGCCTTTGCCTTATAGCAGTGTAGTATAACAAAGTTAAATAATGAGTACCTTGGACAAAATTGTTGGGTTTGTGTGATCACATTCTGGTTGGCTATAGCTACCTACATTCTGAAATCTTCCTTTAATATGTGATTTAAATACGTGAATGCATGTACCTGCGTATGCCCATAAACTTATATGTAGAACTAGAAGCAGGAGAGGCAGATAAAGAGCTTTTACTAAACAGCTGTGTAGTGGCAAAGCATCTCATCCCTTTCTTGGTTCTGGGATGATCAGTTATGGCCAGTTCTTTATTCACTGTTTATGGTCTCAAAAACAATGTACACAAAGATAGGAATTAATCTGTTTTCCGGAGAGCAGAGGAGATAGAGTGAGAAGGTCTACTTCAAATGCTCCTGGCCCTTGAAACACGCAGTTAGTCCACAGCAGGAAAAGAAACACCATGTAATTCAAAATAAATCCTTTAGTATTTGATCATGAAGAATGGCATTGTCACATTCCCAGTATGCCTTCAAAGGAAATTTAGTGTAGACTTTTTTCCCCATATACCAAATAGAAGCATTCATTTCCTTTCCCCATCTCCAGCTGATCCATTTAGACTCTGAGTGTTATTTATTTTCAGTTCCCTGAATTTATTTTCTTCTGGTTTAGCAGAAGACCTGGCAAAGTGCCATGTTCATATTGATTTATTAAAAAAGAGAAGAAAAAAGAAAATGAATGCAATTGAGTATCCAGCTCTGTTGGAATTTATTTGTGGTGTCAGTGAACATTTCTTTGTTATAAGATCACAGGTTCTTTTAAGATAACACACTTCAGCCATACATTTTTCTCTCCAGTAGCAAAGAATCTTGTTTTCAAAGGAGTAGGAGAAGTATTGGGATTGAGGACTGTGGAGAACATGATATACGTTGTAAAATGCCTGTAAAACAAATTAATTAGACTGACTGTGGGTAGAATTGTTTTTCCTCAGAATGTCTGCTCATGTGACTTACTATTTTCTGTGAAGTGCTCATCACTTTTCAAGTTCAGGTCCAAACTTCTGCTGTGAAATTTTTCAAAGATTTAGAATACCTGCTGCTGAACAAGAGAAGCATCAGCAAACAGCTGCATTCTTTCATTTTTCTCCCTCTTACCTGTACTTTTTCTATTCCTGAGCCATGGCTGCTCCAGCACTCTTCTCTTTATATTCTGTTGGCATGTAATACTGTTTGTGTCCCAACTGCTGCCTTGCTTGACCTTTTGTTTGCCTTCATCATCTTGTGCAGTGAGTAATTGTCATTCTGTGCCCTGGGGCTTCCCCAGTCCCATCTGTTTAAAGTCTCCAGCCCGCTGTTACCTGTACTGGTTACTTCCATCCTGAGCAAACGTGCCCAGATCTTCATATTGTAGTTCTCTCCAAAGAGAAAAAGCGAAGCTTTCCTTTTTCTTCCCTGAGTTCCCCCATGTGTGAGCCTGGTTCTCTGCAGCTCCTAACACTGGAATGGACTGCCAGTCTCATTGATTCTCCCATCTCAATTTGAAATCTTGTTTGGGGAGGGGAAAAAAGAAATTCTCCTGCCAGTTACAGAGTTCTGTTGTCAGGAGCATTAAAGCACTTGTGGGATTTATGTCTTGGAGGCTGGCTGATAACAGCCATGTACCAGAATAAGTCTTCCAGCGCTAACATCTGTTCTCGGTGTTGTTTTTTTTGCCCTCTTGCTTAGAATTTGGAATGGTTTCCCTGATATTTTCCGCAGCGTTGGCCTACTTCCCCTCACGCCCTCCGTTCCCTCCCAGCGTGGCTGCAGCGAGTCAGCGGCTCAGCTACAGGAGAAGTTTTTGCAGACTCTTAAGGTAGGACCTCACTGGGCCTTCACTTCAAAGCAGATCGGCACCTAAATAAATAAAAACAAGTGTGCTTTAATCTTCTCATTGAGCAAACAAGTTGGTTTGTAGTGCTTTTAAACAAAATAAAATTAAATATTCATGTTGAGACATAAAAATATGCTAACTGCTGAAAAGCAGACATTAAATTTTAAATTACTGGGTATATCTCAAGCCTTCATGCCAGAGTCTTTCAGTACCAACAGTACTTTAAGTCATCCTGTTAGCACAGATTTTCTTAGGCATTGCTTCTGTTACATCAGGTTATACAAGATTGTCAACAGTGTCCCATGAGATAACAGTTAACAACACTGGGCAAAACTAATAAGCTGTGCTTATTATAGTGGAAGGAGTTTGGAGTTTGCTTGTAATTTAAAGGATTATTCAGCTACTTTCATTCAGCCATTGGAGCAGTGATGAACTATCTGAAACTATTATATGATTGATTAAATCTTGTTAAATGTATGTTAAAATATGAAGTGGGAATAGGAAAAATGTCTCCAGATGTGTTTCTGGACAGGTTCAAAGACAAGTTAGCTTGCTTGAAGTTTTTAGGTTTATAAAGAAGAAAAAAGTTACGAAGAAAGTGACAGCTTTGCAGCTTTTCCTACTTGGGCTCTTTTGGTAAGACACAGTCCCACTTCCCCCCAGTGTTTGTAAATGTCTTGTGTAATGGAAATAACATATCAGAGGAGCAGCTGAAACAGCTGTAATATCAATGATGAATAATTGTGAAGGCCTGTGCCCTGTGCGTGGTATGCACAGATGAACTTCCTGGGGCAAAGAAGAACTGCTCCTCTTGTACAGAGTGTGACTGACTTCAGGGGAGGGCCTCAGACTCCTGATGTAATTGTTTGTTGAGTAATGTAGTGATAGAAGCTGAATCTGAATATAAAGGGCTGCTTGAAACTTGATGGAGTGGAGCTTTAGACATTCAATTGTTACAGATCTGCTGTGGGTTGGACTTTCAGTAAGTGTATTTAGAGGCAGCAAGGACAACTCATCCCTTGTCATTCGTTTGGGTGGTTTTTTTTCTTTTGTTTTTGGAGGCTTATTATTTTGTTTGGGGTAGTAAACAGTTGGCAAGGTGCTTAATCCTGAATGTTCTTGCTGGAGCAGGCTGGCACTCTGGAGAAGGTGTGAGTACAGCTGGCTGGTTAGTCTGCAAAGTGACCTACTCAGGATATTAAAAAATAGCAATTCCCCCAAGGACACTTAGCACATACAATAATGCTGTTGCTCACCCAAGCTGATGTGCATTTAGACCCTGCCTGAGGGCTGTGTTGTAAAAATATTGCCGTTGAACAGAAATCCAAACAGCAACTGGCTCCGCAGGTGAGATATAAAATTTCTGTTGACAGTACTCCATTCGGGAGTTTTTTAACCAGTAGATTCTGTATTAAAAGTGTTGTAAACAGTGGACCTGAAATACTGGTAAGGTCAGGATGTAAACAGCAAATCTGGCTTGCTATTCACAACCAATGAAACTTAAGAAAACAAACTGTACTCTTACATAATGAGCATAGTTTATAGTGTTTCCAAGAACCAAGAGGGTTTTTCTTAGATGTGGACAGGTAGATAATTGAATCTCCCATCTCTCTGGCCTTCATGCATTCTTCCATGCTACCCTTTATCAAAGGCACTTCTTCATTCCTCTGTACGTGAAACCATCAACAGTTCATCATTAAACCCACTTACCTTGAGTAGCCTTTCAGCAACAATCCATCAAGCCAAGGGGGTTTTATAAAAGAAAATGGTATCTGCCATGCTTCAAGAGAAGTCCATCATCTGGGTCATTAGGCTTCTAAGCTCTGTTGCCTGCCTAATCTAGGCTTCATAATTCTTGGCTCAGAGAGCCTTTCTTTTGACTTAGTGGTGTAGACTGAAGGTAACCAACAGATGAGTACCAGGAAATCATTATTTCCCCTTATGGTAGACTTACCCTCTGGTGTAAGAACTGTGCATGCGGCATTTGGGATGTGTGTGAGCTCATGGGCTGACCCAACTGTGTACCTAAAAACACTCCTGAGAATGGAGATGTTTATCATTTCCTTCTTCGGCCCCCTAGGCTGCAGTTTTATTACTTCAAAATAAAGCAATGTAGCATAATGTTACCTTTGAAGTTATTGACCTTTTTACTTGGGACACCAAAGGGATCTGTCACATGATTTCAGCTGCCACACTCCTTAGTGCCTTCAGGTGCTTGCACAGTCATCTACACAAGCTGCTTCTTGCAGAGTTGTATTATACCATCAACAGAGGTCAACCATCCCCTCTAGAGCATTTTTTGGGGACTTTCTTAGGAACTTGATTCTTTCTTCAGATTTGGAGAATTCCTGTTTCTGACAGATTATAACAATTAGCTGATCTCTGGTTATCTCCTGATACCAAATCTCTCAGCCTGCAGTGGGAGACGACAGATTAGTCATGGTTTGGGAGCCAAGCCCAAATCTTTTAGCAGTCTATCACATGCTGTGACAAGTGTAGTTTGAATTTCTATTAGAAAAAGTGCAGTGCCCTTTATCAGTTTCTTGGGTGAAGCAAATATGACTTTTCTTTTTTTCCCCAATTCAGAATATGCAGCAAACTTAAAAGGAAAAAAATACTAATACAAGTAAATAGTTGATAAATCTTAAAATCTGCATTAAGAAAAGTTGATGTGATTTTTGCTTTGAGGTAATTAGATAGTTTTAGCCGGTTACGTGCCTTCGCTATTTTCAAGGGATTATGTAAGCAATTTGGAAATTTTGTAATAGGGTTTTTATGCATCATTGTTGCTTTAATGAAAATTTCATCAACACCACCATCCAGTAATGGAAGCTGCTCAGAGTGTGCCTGATGTTAATAGGCACTGTCGAAGTTATTCTGAAAATGATGACTGACTTTGATGGGACTCCCCTCTGAATCAGTCTGTCTTAACAGATTCTGGTAGCATTAGATAGGTTTCTGAAAAAATAGAAGAAAAAGTCAATTTGTATTCCAACAGAATGGTTTAAGAGAGAGGCTAATGCTGATGTCCCGTCATCCTTGATACAATGGAAAACTCTGTGGGTTCACCAGCTGATAATGTGACAGACAGCACATTTTTTTATTTTCAGTGGAGCAATTGCAAAATTGCAAAAACAAATACAAGTGACTGGAGCCATGCAAAGCAGAGCTGCTACTGAAGATACATGTTTCAAATAGCTTTAACACTTAATGTAGCCAGCACTAGCTCTTGCTTGACAAGGGGGCAGACTGACATCTGGTGATCGGGGCCGCTTTGTCTCTGCCATACATCCTTTCTCCTGGTCACCTTCCTTATGCTGGAGAGGAGGCAAGGTGGCAACCTCTGTCACTGGGAGATGTCACGGTGCAGAGCTGATTCTCTTGTATTACTGCTAGGACTTGGATGTGACGCAGAGCAGCTATCCCACATGACAGTCTGTCTTGTTGCTTGAGTTACAGAAAAAAAATACATCACAGGAAATTTTGGTCAAGTAAATTACAAAGTTCTCACTCCCTCAAACATAGCTATTTAATGAAGATAAGGTTCAGATGGCCAAAGATTTTGAGTGTTCATCAAGTGTTATTTCAGAAGACTGCATTCAGACTTGTTCCCTCTTTGCAATCTACAGCTTGACTATATAATGTCCATGCAAAATTCCTTTTTATTTTACTCTACAGATGTTGAATTGGCTTTCACGTAGATAGTATTAAATTGCGTCAGATGTCAAGGTGATACAAGATAGACTAGCATAAGACCATGGCATTCCTGAGAGAGGAAAAAAAAAGGTTGTCAGGAAGACGATAGCATTCAGAGAAAAATAACCAATATGTAGAAGAGATGAAAGTTTGGGAGTTGTTTTTCTTTGCATTAAAAAATAAATCTGACACAACTGAAATTGAAAGCGGAGGATATGTTCATGTGATGGAAATGTGTTATTCAAGAAGAGGATGTGTGAAAAAGAACAGTGCAAAAAAGCACTGGCTGGTGTACTGTGCATGGATCATCTAAAAGAGTAAAACAGTGTAAGCTGCAAACCTCTGAGTGCTTTGGAGAGTAATTGAATTTCTTTCTCTCCCTCTTGGCTTTCGTAACTGTGTGCTATCAAATTGCCACTGCATGCCAAGGAACTGGTACTGATCAGGATCAATTTTATGTAAATTGTTTGGGATTGGAGGGAGCCACATTTTGTGGTTACACAGATATCCCATGGGATAACTGACCTTGGAATCACCATAAAATCTGTTCACTTTAAAATATCATTGTTGCAGAGTCCAAAGTATATTTTCTGCTTTTCATCCAAAATTGAAACATTTTTGAGGAAAATTTGGATGTCTCTTAGCAAAGATTTCACATTTGCTTTCAGTTACGGTGAGTGGGGAAAGTTGTTGGCTAACACCCTGCTTAGCTGTATATGATGATGGTGACACAGCTTTGACTGTTTCACCTTCACTGAACACTAAAGGTTGAATAATTTTAACTGAGGAGGGGAAAGCAAACACATTGACTATTCAGAGCAGAATATTCTATTGTCTCTGGTTTTTGCCAGTTCAAATTGTCAAAATTTTCAACTCTTGCAACTGTACGCATCTTATTTCCAGAGCTCTCCCTGCCTTTCAACCAAAACAAAAAGAAGTAAAACAGGATTTCTTTTTGTTTTTTTTTTTTTTTTTTTAAGTTCAGTTCAAGAGGCATGAATCTCTGATTTTATCCTTGAAATACGCTTTTCATCGTTTAAGTTAGTGATTATTATTCCTAACATACACTTAGTCTAAGGAGGTTTTCCATGCCAGTGCATGGAAGAATTGCGTATGGAAATGAGAAACACATGAGCCCAGCATGTTACAGAAATCTGTGAACCATGTGGAGAGAAGGGCTATTTCTATCATCACAGTGCTAAGGCAGCAACATATCAGCCACTGGAAATTCAGTGCCATGTCTGGATACCTTTCTTGTTTTTCCTGGCTCACTCCTCCTCCAGACCTTTGCTGTTTTCCTTGATGGGCAGAATATAGAAGGCGTCATTTACTGTACTGGCTAATCTTGGTGTGATTTCTAATACAGGCTGCAGCTAATTGAAATGTTTTATCTTCACAGCAATTTCCGATTCTTAATGATTGCTTTAGCCTATGCTATACCACTGGGTGTTTTCTCTGGCTGGTCTGGTGTTCTGGATTTGATATTAACACCCATTCATGTAAGCCAAGTAAGTATCTCCTGACTGATAATCAGCAGTTATTTTGTAAGTGGCATATTTTTATTTTAGACTATCATACAGTTTTATCAGGTTTTTATGTTTAAGCTGCTATTAATACAAATGGGCCACTTTTCTCCTTGAAATTTTAAACAAAATAAACTGTAGCTTTGCATCCCATATTGTCATGGTTCTCCCTGCTCACTCTCCATCAGTGGTGAGTGTTTTCAGAACTGTACACACTTTCTGACAAGAAGGGAGAAGCAGGTAAACAAACAGGAGTGTTATTGGCTGCTGCACCTTTAGGGAAGGAAAATAATGTGTGCCTGGTGGAAGAGATGAAGTGGGGAGAAGATGATTTCTAAGCTTTTGATAGAGTATTATAAAAGAACAGAGGACATTACTCAGATTCTATAAATAGAGGTCACTTTTAGGGCATAGACCACTTAGTCATACTTCCTTGTAGTGAATTTATTTTCTTTCCTAGAAAAACCCTTGCATTTCACATTTTTGTCAGGGTCTGTTGTTAGCAGTTTGCAGCTCCTGCACGCCTTTTGTTTTGAAAGTAAGATCATCTTATTTTCTCATCTTTAACATATTTCTCTATGTTTTGTTTTGTTTTGTCTTGTTCTTCCTGTCAGGTAGATGCAGGCTGGATTGGATTTTGGTCTATAGTTGGAGGTTGCGTTGTTGGAATAGCAATGGCAAGGTAGGAATAATTACAGGTCCTTCTCCATTTCTTCAACTGTGATTGTCATTTAGCTTATCCTCTTAGTAACGTATCTTGTTTTCTCTCTTCTTCTGGAAACCTGAAATGGAAAATGCATTCTGGGGTTATGAAGTGTTTCTTGTAGAGCAGTAATTTGTACCATGTTAGTGATTGCTGGGGATTGAGAATTCTACATGTGTATACCTGAATTTGACAAGTGGGACCGTTACTCCTGACAAGGGCTTCCTGTGCTGCTTTTAAACACAGCTCTTGTGAATTCAGCTGCCTGGTATGAGGGAGAACCTGTTGTAGCACATTTGGAAAGCACTGAAGAATTTAGTGTCTGTCTCCTTCCTTCAACACTTTAGGACATACTGATTCCCAAAGGGATATAGGGAATATAGCACAGGCAGCATACCCACAATAAAGTTATGCTCCTTCACAGAGAAATTAGTCTGGGCCCTTTTTGGCCAAGTTGCTGGATTCCTGTATAGGCTATTTTCTGCTGTACTCCTATGGACTACAGTATCTGTGTACCTGTGCTTTTTATAAATCCAGACACAACTCTTTGGCCATCACAAATGCTGATGACATGGGGAGCAGAACAGCAGGGAATGGATTGCCCTTCCAATAGGTTGCTGCTTTTTCTTCTTTGAGGTCCTCTTTAGAAAAAGGAATTGAGGGGGGAAGGAAAAGTCTTTCAGGAAGTACTTGAGCAATGAGTTTATAAAACTCTCTAAAACCAATTGCATGTTCCCCTGAGCATTGTCCTGGCTTCTCTATGTCCACTCTTTAGACTCCAGTTCTGCAAGGAGTTCAGCACAAGTGCAGAGATCTGTCATCATTGCCGTTGTTGCAGGATTGTGGACACAGGGAGTCATCTTTTTAGGACAGAAATTGAAACTCTGTTTTTTATACTTGCTTTCCCACATGCCTCATCAGAGTACACAATGCATAAAGAAATGTGAGGTTTCTCATCCTGACGTTTTGCAGGCTGCCTAGCAACTGCGACAGGGAGAGCAAAAAACTCCTGACCCAGGGAAAAGAAACAAGTGCTTCTCTTCCATCCACTCCAGATGCAGGCCAAAGGACTCCAGCCAAACAAAGTTCATGCCCCAATTTCCTCTAAAAAGAGTTGCTTTTGATTAGCTAAGCTCAGATAATGAGGTTTTCTCTGTAAGACACGTTGAAAACCAACAGCTGTAGATGACACAGATGCCATAGGTTGCATGCCGAAGCAGGTAGTGTGCCAGTTTAATATTTTCCCTCGTTAATTAGTATATCTGCAACATTTCAGTAGTAAAGGGGCACCCTTAGCAGCTCACTTAACTTTGTTAGGAGAGAACCTGCTGACTCAATGCCAACATGCAAATCTCAGTCTTTATGGTAGATTAATTTATTTGATATATTGCCTGGGTTAAGTTTCAGGAAATGCTGACAGTCTCTTTAACTGCTTCAAAGTTGATTTCAAACCTTGTTGAACACCCATATTTTGTAGCATTCCGTAAATTTAAAAAATACCAACAGTCTGTCTCCAAATATGTCTTTCTAACTTGGGCAATACACAGTTCAAATGGGAGGGTTTGCATACAGAAAGGGAGGGAGGAGGTGATTTGTCACTCCTGATGGATGACTCTCCCTCCTAGGCCTATTCAGCATTTATCTGTGTAGGGTTGAATCAATGACGAGTCTGACTGTAATCTGCTGAAAGTTGTAATTAGGAAAATTAAGTAATGATTCTTGTCAAAGCTGACAAGTTGATATATTTCAGTGTCAGAACTGTGATTTGCCAAGCAAGCAGCTTTCTCCCTTAACCACCTCTCAAGAAGCTGTTAGTTTTGGGGTGGGGTTTTTTCTTTTTTTTTTCCTGCTAATTTATCAGAGCAAAATTGGTGCAGTTTAGGCCTTTGCTCATCCCATTTTTGTCAGTGCAGATTCTGTCATTTAGAACTCTTGGCAACTAAGCCTTGCCCTGGAGTATTAGGTCCTGCACATCACAGTAGGTGTTAAATCATCTATATATAAAGTAATGCCCAGTTTGGAAATTTGTTTATCTATCTCATTTTCAAAGTGGTGCAAGTTTTCCTCAGCATTATACATAAATCCTCCCAATCCACACCCACTGCTCTCCTGATAGCTGTGAACTTAAATGTTTAGCTAAATTGTGTGATGCATTTTTATAATTGAAAAGCCTGGCCTATTTTGGGCAGCTGACAGGTGTTGTACCCTTTGCTGGCAGCTTTCAAATGCTACTGGTTTGCAGAAAAGCAGTGTCAAAGAGCGATGTTCGTCTTACTGCATGGAAACATAAATCTCTTCCCTTTTCTCAGATTTTTAAAATCTTTTGCCCCACATTTGCCAATGATAGTACATATTTCTGAGAGTTGGCTTTTTTTCCCGCTTCTAACCTGCAGTGTAGTCAAAATGCTGAAACTTCATGGCATGGTGATAATTTCCTTAGCAACAGACAGTGTTGTCAGCAACGCAGGTTTGTGATTTTAACTGTAGGATACAGCCTAGGGCTGGATCTGCTGGGATGCTGGAGACTCTTACCAGCAGTAGGGTCAGAGATCTGTGTCTGGGTAAGTATTACACCTTGTCTTCTGTTGTGCCTACTATTTTAGCAGCTGCAGACATCCCCTTAGATGCTTGATGATGAAGGATTTAAGCAGAACAAAGAGGTTTGAAAGCAGATACCCAGGTCAGAGGATAAAAATAATTTCTTGCATTTTTTGATTTGAAACAAGTGTTCTGAGAGTTGACTAGATTTACAGTCTTCTTTATTCTCCTGTAACCAGACAAAAAGCAGAAGTACTTCAATTACCAAGTTCAAGCAAGGTTGCTATATTATTTTTTTTCCCTATTATTTCTATTGCTGGCTGAATCCAGTAACTGCATAAACCTTTACCTTTGGGGGTCATTTGGCCCTTTCAGAGTCCTGTGATATCTGAGAGCTCCTTAGAGCACGCTGCTACGCAAACCAGGATCTTTGTGTCTAAAAGAGTTGTAGCTGCTCTGTAAAGGTAGATATTTTCTCCACTTAACTGTTACGAATGGTTTAGAAGTGTATCATCCTCCCATTTCCACATATCCCTGATGGTAGGATAGAGATAGAGGATCCCCTAGAGATTACCTCCAGAACTGTTGTCTTGTCTGTGAATGTCCCTCCCAGAAGGCTGATACTTCTTACACTGTGTTTCATTAGAAAGGATCTACGTCACTGCACTTGCCTATAAGGACAGGGAATAGTGATGTGGTCTGCCAGCAGGCAAGGCGGGGAGTCTCTGTGGAAGAAGCTGAAAGCTTACACTTTGAGGAGCTTCTGCAAAGCTTTTAAAATTGCTGATTTTGACCCCAGTGATCCCAAAGAATAATTAAAGAAACTGCCAAATCAGTGAGGTGATCCTGATTGCTGGATTGGACTGTCAGAAAAAAAACACCAACAGTAGCAGCTGACCTCTGCTGTTGGAGATGAATGCATAAGCTGTTTCAACACTGCAGTCATAAACTTTTAAGATGATATGCAGCATTGATTTCGCACTACAGCTTATTGAATTACTCACTGCTAAATTCAATGTGGAATTAAAGCACAGGGAGAATCAAAACAAGAGGAAAGAAGTTGGTTTGGGAGGGTGGAGGGTGTTTGATTGCTTTACTCCTACATCTCTTAGGTATATATGGAGCTGTGGTTCCCAGTTTTCAAAATGTTGGTAGTATTATCTCTTTTATCAAGTAAGCTATAAGGCATCTGCCTGTAGAGTGATCTTTGTCAGGGCAGAGAAGGCAGTTAGCTGATGGATGGACAAATTTCATCGTGGGCTGACCGAGGTGGATTATGCTGCCATTAGCCTAATCAAGGTAGGAGGCTGTGAGGGCAGAAGATTTGCTTTAGACATACATACCTAACCCGTCCATCGCAAAATCCCATCTCCTAAGCAGGAGATTATAGAAAATTACTTGTGAATAAATGACATTGCCTTTTCTAATATATCTTTTTTTAGTAGCTAGGTTGAAATCCCTTTTGAAAAGAGCAGTTGCACTGATAATTATGTCATGCAAGCACTCCTCAAATGCATCCTGTCTTCTTGAAAGAAAAAGGAAAAAAGATAAAAAAAGCAACTGTACCATCAGGTTTGCATAAAGATTGTATTTTGCTCTGTGTAACAGCCAGATTGCCCAAAGGCATGTGGGGCACTCCTCCCCCAGACTGTCAATGGGGTATGTGTAGAAGAGGAGTGCCCCCAAACTCTTGGTTCCTGTAACATTTCAACCCAAAACAGCTACTGGCAGAGTGACTCCCTGTGTAGAGGGTTCCTCCTTTGTCTAAGCCAGTAGGAGCTTTGTCACCAGTGCATCCAAAGGTTCTGAAGCTGTTCCTTGTCATCTTCAACTTGGGATTCTGGTATCTGGAGTTTTGTCATTTCCCACAGAAGTGAATCTGGACACTTTATGTCTTGAATGAAACACGGCAGCCTCCTCATATGCTAATGGAGTGCTGTGTCTGCCAAGGGAGACTGGCAAACACTGACAAAACAGTGATGGAAGTAGTGGTGTGATATTGTGTCCAACAAATGCAGAAGGAAAAAAAAACAAATCCTTGCTCTATACCAAGTGTTTTTGTTTGATGCCTTGAGAATTGTTCTGGTTTGGTTGTTATTTCCTGACAGCTAAAAAATCCGTGGCTCTTCAGCTTGACAGCTAGAAATATTACCATTCTATAAAATCACCTTTTTTTCTAGTTCTGAAAATGAGAAACAACTTTTAAATTCTATTTATAGTCTCAAAAATGTTTAAGGGAAATATACTGAATTAATTGTCAAGCATCACATTTAAATAATATGAAAATCAGCATTTGTACTGCTCTGATCTGTGCTTTTATTTTAGGTTTGCAGATTTTATCAGGGGTATGCTGAAGTTTATACTGCTGCTGCTTTTATCTGGAGCAACATTAGCATCAACCTGGTTCACTCTCACCTGTCTAACTAGTGTGACTCATCTGCCTTTAACCACAGGTATCGACAGTGATTTTAATTCCTGTTATTTGTAATTGATATTGCAGGCAGATATTTTCAGTTTTAACTATCTTATAACCTGGTTTGGTATCTTTAGTAATACAGTAGTTCTATTAAGACCAAAAAAAAAAGCGTGTAGAAAGCCTATTGAATCTGATATATCTTTACGAGCTTCGAATAACTTCATAAAAAGGTTAAAAACTTGCAAAACCCAATAATGAGAACCCAGAATACACGCTTAAATTTGATTTGGGGACAAAGTGTTTTTCTGTTTTGAGTCTTTTGGAATAACTGAGGTGAGAAATCAAGAAAAATCAGATGAATGGGAGTAGTGTTGCATATAAGAAACAGTGATACGTCTGGGAATTTAGGGGTTTGAAACTTACATCATTGGATGTATTGGAAAGACGTGGTGCATTTCAAACCAAGGTGACCCGGAGTGTTTTCAGCCATCTAAATCTGTCCCTGCACAGTGCTGTCCTCTTCTTTTGCACCGGCATGCAGGTTCAGGGAACTCTTCCAGCCCAGAATTAACTCAGCCTCAAAAAGACAGGAAAAAAAGCTATTGGCAGGAGTGGGGGAAAAGCTCAGAGGTCTACTCAGGCTGCCAGCGAGCTGTACCCTTAGTTGAAAATTAGTGCTGCTCAGTTCTTAAAACTCTGTCCTTCACCTTATTATCTGCACCAAAGGACCGATCCACCTGTGATTCCAAGACCTTCAACAGAATAATGAGTTACACTAAAACCTAAGCCATTGAGATTTAAAAATACATTTACTTAGTAAAGAATTCTGTAAATCCATTTTAAATAAAGTGCCGTCTTTGTTATAGGCAATATATGCATTATAGGAAAAAAGAAAACTTTTTCCCCCCCATTTTTAATAAAAGAGTTTGGTGGGGAGAGTAGTATATAGAATAATGTTTTACTCAAATTAACTTGAAGTTTCAGTAAGTGTCTTTGGCCAATTGCAAATGTCACAACTATAAACTAAAATGGGTACAGCAAATTGAAATACATGATCAATTCCGGAGAAACACCATCTGGATGGATAGGTCAGATTTGTGCTTTATCTTGAAATTTCAATGTTTTAAAAAAATTCTGTATAAATAAAACATAATTTAATCAATAAACAAATCAAATTTAATGATGGCTGTTGTCATACCAAATGACTACACTTTTCCATCAAAGCTAAAAGAAATGCAATAAAGCTTTTTTCTTGTGCTTGCCTGCTTTGTCACTAGAAGCCTGCAGTAATATAAATTTTTACAGTAACTCTATCCTCTGAATTGATGCAACAAGCCAAACACGTAAATGTCTCTTCAAGTCTATGCATAAGAATGAAGTGGAAAGGTTTCAAGAGGTGAAAGTCATTATGTACCTACGCACCAGCGTTCCAAAACAAAACTGATGGAGCTCTCACCGATTTTACTTTGTTTGTTTGTAAGGAATTCAGCATGCAGCATAGGTTCTGTAAGACTTCTTACTTGTTTATAGCATGTAGGTGCATTGCAGTGGTTTTTTTGGAAAGGTGATCCACTGTCAGGACAGAAAAATAGGTAAGGTATTTGGGGTTTGATATACAGTATCCTAAAGTAGCATCTCTTGATAAAAATCTAGGGATTGGGTTGTTCTTTTCATGCCATTATCATTTCTCTTAAAATGCATGATTCCTTAGATTAAGTTGTAATTATAGAGTTTTCTGTCAGTACTGTTCTTATATATGTCACTGTAAATATTGAACCCTTTACTTTAAAACACAGGCTTGTTTTGAATAGGAGTGCCAACCATGTGGTGCATTCCTTAAAAAAAAAGGCAACCTAAAGCATCACAGTCTAATGTGCAGGCACCAAATAAGATCTCTTTTTTTCTTATGTTTAAATTTCATAGATAGATGGTGGGGGAAGGTTCATACCAGGCTTTTCTCATTTAAGTTCATATAAAATAGATGTAATGTGCCTGTCCAATTTAGATTCTTGTACACAGAAAAGCAGTGGTATATCTTTATGAAATATGCTGTTATGGGTGAAAACACACAAGCTATTTAAGCTAATTTATAGGCCTTCATGCTAGATTATTCCTCAATGTAATGATGCAATATGATGATGACCTCTGCATTCACAGTAATTGGGAGAAACGGTACATTTGAATTGATTTGGATGAACTTCTTTTTTGATTCTCTTTTTAATTAAAAGTTTGAGATGTAGAGTCTATCAGAGTACAAATGCAGGAGGTCAAATGCAGGCCGTGGGCTGACAGCTTTAGGAAGTGATTTGTGGTAGCTGGTAAAGGTGGAAGTCACTCTGCATACTCAGTGGACTAATGTTGACAGTGGGCTGCCAGGTAGTTATCCTCTCTGTGTTTCTGTAGAGCTGGAAGGTGTGCAAAACAAAAGCAGCCATCATTGTGGGGCTTTTTCCTCTTTCGTTTTTTCTTTTTTCTTTGTTTTCTTTTTTATTCTTTTCTTTTTTCTCGTGATTTCCTTTTTATCTCTTTTTTTTTCCTTTTTTTTTTTTTTCCCCAGAAGAGGTCCATGTAATGCTTTTGTATCCCAGAGCCCCTTTGCAGGCAGCACTGAACACCTGCTGCAAAGCAGGAGTTGTTGTGTTACTGAGAGCAGCAGGGTTTGATGTTGCCAGAAGTTTAATAGGCACCTCCACTCCTTCCTGCCCTGTGGCAAAGAGCACAAGTGCTGGGCTTGACAGTGCTACAGAGGCAGTGATGGATCTCAGTCCACACTTTCAGCCTTATTCAAACAGTGAGGCAGACTGAGCAGGGTTCAAAACTGATTTGGAAATGTGTGAGAGTGTACATTTGATCTCTTCTCTTCCAACCATCTCACTCCCATTTTGGGAGTGACTTCCCCCTCTTCTCTGGATTTGCCTCCAATATTGTTCTCTTGAAAGAGTCAGACTTGGCCCTACAAAAGCACAAGTGTTGCCATTTTCAGCAGTACCTCGAAGCTGCTAAAATACTGACATGATCTGGCAGACTGCTCATACAGCTAAAAGGGAGCTCTTCCGTGGGTCAGGACTGTCATTTTGATGAGGAGGCAAGACATCTCATGGAAGCCTTTGTACTGGCCCAGGTGTTATGTCAGGCTTCACCATAGAGATGAAGGTTGGTTTGATAACATCATCATCTGCCCCATCTCCCCAAGTCCAAAACGAGTCTTTTCCTTTAGCATGTGGATATTGAGTGACACACATGCTCATTTCCCTCTTCTGAAAACCCTCTGCCTATGTCCCAAGCCCAGAGCAAGCACTTAGGTGGGTATGTTTTCATGGAAACTGACTTTTTAAATGCTAAAAAGATGAGAGAGTTTGGCCAATTACTCATCCTAAAGGGAAGGGAAGAAAATCTCTATAATAAGGTTTTGTTTTTAAAATACAAACAAACCAACCCCCTTCTTTTAATCAGTATTCTTTGTAGCAGTTGTAGTAATGTCTGGTCTAAATACTGGGGGAGGAAATGTAGTTGAAAAAAAAGTCACAGCAAAGTGTATTTTCCTGACCTTGTTTGTATAATATTCTCTTAATTCCTTGTAAATAGGCACGACGTAATTTAAAGATATTTCCTACAAAATGTAATCACGTAGAATGGAGACCTTTAATGCAGATATTAAAAATCAATGACTGCATTTGAAGGGTTTTTTTAAATGATACTGTTTAGCATTGTTTGTATTGAGTAATGCCTACATTGCTTTACATTTGCATAATATGCTCTATTTTTCCTCCAGCCATGGAGGAAGACAAGTTTTCTGTCAGTTGCTGATTTCTTAATGTGTCTCCAAAAGATTTTATAAAAAGTGTATTCAGAGTCGTATATATGAACTATAACAGCCAGTGTGGGGAAAAAAGAAAGCAAGGCAGTAATGATACACTGCCATCATAGCTACTGTATCATCTGTCTAAAACACCTCTCATCAGCTAATCACAGCTCTCCAAAAACCTTGATTCTGGAATTGGTTTATATTTTAAGCAAGCCTGAATTTTATTTTAAGAAATTTTAATTTTAATGTGTATTATTTGCATTTCGGTTTCAAAGACAATTTTATGTACACATCGCGGATTAAAATAGTTTTCCCATTGAAGTCCCAGTGCAGCTGCTGATCTGTTTTTCTGTGCCAAGCTCATTGTTAGTTTGCTTTGTACTGAACTTCGTTATGTGAATTTATGTACAATGGGATACTTCGACCCAAAATAATTGTGTAAGGCATTGTAATGCCAGTTTCAGTATCTCGCCACTTTGTATTGCTGGTAGTATCTTTGGATACAAATACTAACATTTTCCAAAAATTGATATGCAATGCTAGTTGCTCACAGCTCAGATTGAATGTTTTCAGCATGGCATATCAAGAATATTCTAATATTTATGAGCACATTCAGCAGAATTTTGCTTTACAAAATCTTTTCTAGTGCTGCATGGCAGACACTGAATACGGTGGCAACTCCAGGAGTTGTTGACTGTATTTAGGTTAGGCAGCCTACACTTTTATTTTCAGGTTCAACAGATTGAACATTATAAACACATCTGTCTCTCTGTCCTCATCTACAAAGCACAGTATTGAAAAAGAGAGATGTTAATTATTTAATACTGACTGGTTTATTATTTCAGTTTAATTCCTGTACTATAAACAAGATGTGCTTGATAAGTATAATGCAGGGGGACCCAGAGGATAAAACAGTGGCCTGAAAACACTAACCAGCTTATGGCTGTGGGCAAACCACCCCCACTCCTGCTGTGTTTTTCCCTCTCACAAGATGGGAGTAATGACCTTTGTTTTGCTGACAGCTTCTGTAACTCCACAGATAGAAGAGTGCTTAGAGAAGAACTAATTTAGGGGGTTTATTTGTAAACAGTTTTAAAAAAACAGTGTTAAATAGTTTGCAATGCTTGAAATTTAGAAGGAGCATTTCAGAGATGAATATCTACGAATATGGGCACTTTAAATATCCATTGATAGCGAACATCAAATATTGTGTAATTTCCAGCCCCCTCTTTTATTTCTTAAGACTTGCTCAGTAATTTTTTCAGTTCTTAGTTCTTGTAACTGAGTGCTCTGCTTTCAAAGCAAATTCCACTTGCTTTTCTCATGAGAAGTATATAGAACAAATCAAATTTGATCAGATTTTTTGTTACTTTCAAAACTATATCATGAGATAACAATTTGATCAGTGCATGCTGGAATGGAAATCCAAGCAGTGAAACATATTGATGTTATAAACATGCACTTCAGAGACATATTTCTTCTATTGTACTTCTTTTTGTTCCTGTAAGTGAATTACAGTAAAATTTACTGTCTTACCTTGAGGGAGTCACATTTCTCATTGAAAAATTAAGGGAGACTTCTTCCATGACTTTTCTTACCATAGCCAGTGGCAAGAATTCGATTATAGGGAGGTTTCATTATACTTTAACAGACTGTAGATTTTGGTAGGAACTAACTCTGAATTGTTCAAGTCATTCATGGAGATACTGCAGCACTAAAGTCAACAAAACCTGCATCCACATGAAGCATTATCCTTTCACTTTGGTACTTAGGGTATAGTTATAATGGGCCATGACAAAGTGCCCTAGACCTCCATAGGTTTTGCTTTAAATTGTATGCTGCACCCAAGAGAACATACTCTGTTGTGTTTACTTTCCTGTTTATCCATATAAAATTTGTGTGAGTCTTGGCTCAGTGTTAAAAAATGTACAGAGTTCAAGAGATTCTGGCAGAGGACTTTGGAAGAAGATACTGTACCACCTGCTTGCAGTTGATACAGCATTGCCTGTGTAAATTCATCTGAAAACATTTTTTTTTAAAGAAATGGTAGTATTTCATATTCTTTGTTAAAAATCAGCCAAGATATGTGTGCCAGTTGTTGATAAGAATGAGTCACATCACTTGAGGTCCTTCTATCAGTTTCATTTGGGTTTGGATCAGACTCTATAGTTATTCATTTAGTGATAGTATAATTTAAGAGTAAATTGCTAAACATGTTGCAGAACATCCTGGAAGATTCTGGAAATTGT
The DNA here is from genome assembly GCA_035583155.1 of Acropternis orthonyx. Lineage (NCBI taxonomy): Eukaryota > Metazoa > Chordata > Aves > Passeriformes > Rhinocryptidae > Acropternis > Acropternis orthonyx. Next base: position 11,144,275 of record JAWWEU010000163.1, on the reverse strand, counting down.
TTGGATGTCAGAGATACTTGAGTCTCCTTCTGCTATGTTGCAGGCTCATCTGGGGACACCAAGTGAATGCTGTTATTTGAATCACTTCCCTGTTTGAATACCTAATTTTTTCCCTATTTTTTTTAAATTGGTATAAAGCTTTTGCCACAGCTTGTGATAGGGAGAAAAGAAAGTCTTTTTCTGGCATACAGGCATGTATTTTCGATTCAGTAGCTGAAAGCCTGTAGGAGATAAGCCAAGAAGGAACCTTCCTTCTTACCACTTTTTCTTCTCTCCATGCTAAGCCACTGTATCACCATCAGTCCCAAGTCAGTGCCTTGATTCATCTAACTGGTAACATCTCCCGTGCTATTATCAAGGCACATGTAATTCCTTGCTTCCTTCCTGGCCAGGAGAACGAGTGCTGAGAGAATAGCATGGGTTGCCTCATACCTCAAGCATGAACATGACAAGATGAAGCATGGCTTGGGCCTCTGCTCCTGGCCCCTTCTCTGAAGCAGCTGTGCTTTGAGTGGGTGTTTTGCCTTTCCTGATGTTTTTGCAATGGCCAGCCTGAGAAATAGCTGCTTAATGCACACAAACGTGTTTTAAATTATTTCAGTTAGTATCATGTTTTAGGAAGCCTAGCCCAGTTCCACTACTGATGTCCATAGCGGCAGTCTTGAATACACAACTTTGTACATAGATTCATAGGCAGTTACTTCCTTTCCCTAAGAAAAGTGATCTTTTTTTATACTAATAGCATGACATGCTTCCCTACTCTGTGCCTATCCAGGCTAGCTGGTAGTTCTTAGGACATAATGTTAACCTCTGGGTAGATCATCTCTTTTTTTTTTTCCATTCCTTTTTTTTTTCCCCTCTTTTTTTTTTTTTTTTTTGTATCAGTGCTTTCATATTCATTTGCAGTGACTGTCATTAAGATTGGCTTAATCGAAAGAACATTTGCTGTAACTTTAGCAGCTGTTCTTCTGCAGTCAAAAAACATGATAATTGTTTGTGTTCATTCAACGCAAGGTCACTGTAATGGAAAGCAAATGGTCTCTGTTAATAGGTAGTATTCTCCCTGCTCATGCTCCCTTGTTGCCCATGAGCTGGAATGTGAGATATGCTATTTAGTGTGTGAAATAAAAAGCAAAAAACACTTTTGAACTCTTACTTTACTTCTTTCTGTTACTTACTTTTCTGAAACTGCATATCTTTGAGATTTGTCTAGTTGACCAGTTGGATTTGTGACTTAGTTGCCAAGTTAATGGAATAAGTTTATTTGTATATCACTGAGGATGACCTTGGGTGATTTGCAGATACATAAAATAAAAAACAGTTTCCCATCACTACAATATGTACCTATTAAGGAAGGCTTTCAGATGTGCATATCTCCTTCACTTTCAGAGCTTCTTTTTGTCGTTTACCAGTTAAAAGCTGTCATTTCCATTAGATGTTAGAACTTAAATTGGCATCTGCTGGATGCTGTATTCTGTGTGTCCTTTTGCTGTGACATTTCAGCTTATTAGTTCCAAGGATGTGTGTACCTCTGTGTAGACCTTGTTTTGCTGGTGTTGCCTGTGATCTCAGCTGAGGTGCTGTCATTGGTATTCGGCTGGCAGTTGTTGGTGTGCACACACAAGGCAGGTAATGCTCTGGGGCAACCAAAGGGTGATGCTAAAGCTGCTTTGCTCCTGGTAGTATGGAAGGTGAGGTGGATCCTGGTGGGTGTATGTGCATTAATGTCATGACGAGGAAATGTGAGGGTGTAATTTCTAAAATAGCGAGCTATGCAACTTGTTTGCTTATGAGCTGGTTGTCTTCATACATTTTAGTAAGTGGTGAGTAATGATGTAGTTCAACTAGCATATTTTAAACCAACAAATCTATTTTGAAGGCTTCCATTTGTTTTATGGAAACTTTGGCACCTATTAGATTAACTAGAATTTGAAGTTTTGATCTTTTAAGTGACTCTTAATCTGAGGTATTTTTTACTTAATTCGGTGACCCTTACGTTTCTAGAAATTATACATCTATGAATTGTCTCTATTCAGAGGCATGTGGTTCCCCTTTCCTGGCTGTTGCTCTTTACGGAAGATACTTCAGCCCTCCTTCAGAGGTGTTGATCCTGACACTCTGTATGCAGCTCCACTTTTGATCCTGCTGTTTTGGCTTTCAGCAGCTTCACGACTATTTCTGCTGTTGGAGTTTCTGGTACAGAATTACAGCTGGCTGCCACCTTCTCTTCTTTGGGGAGAGTTCTGAAAGTGTGCTCTAGAAGTTACCTATAGTTATCTTCAACTGAGTGGAATAAGGGACAGATGTTCATTTGCCTTAAGAGATTCTTCTATTTCATTTATGTGTTGGTTTCTTAAGCCGGTACAAAAACTTCCAAGTAGCTGGGTATGCCTGGATATTCTGGCTACCCCTGATAGCAGTTAGAGACAGTTAGAGCAACATGCAGTGCTGTTTGAGGTAACCGGGAGTTCAAAGAGTGGCTCATGAAATTTTAAACACTGGTGAGGACTTGCAGTAAAAATCTATGGATCTTTTAACTAGGGAATCAGTTCTTCTGTGTTAGCTGGAAGAGCCCATTAGGAAGGAACATCCTAATACTGGTTTGGATTTTTTTCTTCCTCTCTGACAACTCCTGGACATACCTTGCATTGATTTCTTTGATGTATTCTGCAGTTCATGATAGGAGAATTTAAGAGTTGGAAAAGTTACCGTATTTTTGGGGGGGGGGGGACGGTGGGAGTGGTTTG
>JAWWEU010000163.1:11117957-11141518 GCA_035583155.1 Acropternis orthonyx | reverse complement strand
CCCCCCCCCCCCCCCCCCCCCCCCCCGGGGGGAGGGGTTTGGTTGTTTGTTTTTTGGTTGGTTTGTTTGTTTCTTTTTTCTTAACAGCTCAGAGTATTGTGGTATATTCAAAAAAAGTGGTGGCCAGCTCTCCCTCCTTTTTTCTGTCCAGGGAAATCCTCTGTAGAGAAAGAAATATGTCTTTGTGCCTTGTAAGCAAACCACATCAAATAGAGGATCTGACAGATAGCCCTGTCTGCTTCTTAATGCCTTTATCTCTTTCCCATGATTCTTGACATTTGAAGTAACAGTGATTTTTTTTTAATTTTTTTTTTTTTGAAACTGGAAGTTTCCTGCTTTCTAACAGCTTCTCAATTGAAAGCTTGAACAGTGCTTAACAGATGAAGCAGAGCTGTTTCAGTTGTTCCCTTTCCAAGACAGAAAGGTGTAAATTAAACTGAAATACAAACATATATATCTATACGAAAAAAATTGTCTGAGGATTTGGTGCCATATTGCAGTGAAAAGATGCTATAAATAATTTCTCTGTGACTTGGTAATACCTTTGTATCTGAAAATTTTTTCTATATGTTTTCTTACCATTTTGGTGGCAACTTCAGAAACTATTGCAGAGTTTTCTGGTTTTTTTCAAGCCTTATAATGATTTCCTGATTCTTCGTATTTGATCAGTAACCTGCAGTAGTTGAGTTTGCAGGTCAGGAAATCTTCCCCATCCCAAGACAGCACTACGGAAAGACTTATTTAAATCTCTAAATAGACACTAAATTCTTCTGAAGTTTTTTTTTTTTTTTCTATTTCAGAAATAGTTATAATAGATTTATTACCTGATAATATAGGTGTATTAAGCTTCTGTATTAAGCATTGTAAAGTATTTGGCAGGGTTAGAAATTGTAGAACAAAACAGTTGAGGCTCCTAAAGAAATGTCTGTATTCTTCTGTTGATTTGTCCAAGAAAAGCAGTTTGTTGTACAGCAGCAAATAATCTGCATTATCAAATCTGTCCCGTTCCTGTCAGGCACTGGGTGCCCTTCATTTCCTTTTGAAGCCAGAAGGGATTCAATGTGTTGCAGCTCAGGCTGTGCTGAATACTAATGTCTTGATATCTGGTGGATCATTAGTATTTATTTGTAGAATGGAAGCAGAATTAGTTTTGACCTTTAGAGCTAAGTCAAAAGGTTAATCCATGTCCATTTCCAATTTGGTGCATTAATTGCTCCCTGTCCTAATTGTGTGGAGGACAATATTTTCTGTTTGTTTCAGAGGTAAATCAAACTGTAGGTGATGCTGTGCATTCATAATTTTGTTTGTTTTACTTACAAGTGAATTCCAAATCACTGAGTGTGTCTTCATGGGTTCTGTCTAAATTAATAAATAAATAAATAAATCAGTATTTCTGGGATTTTTTTCCAAATCATGCATGCATTCTGCCTGAAGCTTTATGCTTTATGATACACAGAGGATAAAAATAAGTTTATGCATTTTTTTGGTTACTCAAGTATTAGTATTCTTGGCAGCTCTGAATAGGGGGGAAAAAATACCAGCATGAAATTAATAACTGTTTTTGTTTCTGTTATAGCTACACTGTACACATCCTGCATTTTGTTGGGTATATTCCTCAACAGCAGTGTACCAATATTCTTTGAGCTCTTTGTGGAGACAGTCTACCCTGTTCCAGAAGGAATTACCTGTGGAGTTGTCACCTTTTTGAGTAATGTGTTTATGGGAGTGCTTTTGTTTTTCCTCACATTTTACCATACAGGTAAGAAATATAAGCCACTTTTAAAATGTAATTCACCATTAAGACGTACCTTTGTCAGTAAAAGGGAGGATTTGCACATACAATTTCTGTTAATAAGTGTTTGAGCCCCCCAGTTGGGCAGCAAGGGAGCAGAATTTCAGTTGTTCTTTTCTTTATGCATGCTAATAAAAATGAAGTTACTTAGATGCAAGATTCATTCTATTTGAATTTGCTGTAGCCAGAAACCATCACGGTACATGCTGTCATCATATTTTTATAAAGGCCTGAGTAATGTGACCATTAATAATGTTTGTACCTAGGAGCATTCAAAACCACAGTAAAACTAATCCAGTTTCATGCTTTTGGGTAGAATTGTATTGCCCAGGAAGAGCAGAACAGAAATACCCCATTTATGGTCAGCTCCATTGCAGGGCAGAGAGCAGCCCTTCACCACTGCTCAAAGACAGTCTTTCCTTTAGATAGTCCTGTGGCTCAATCCAGCACAACAGTGTTTTCCATGATGTTTTCATCAACTTCACACTTTCTCATCTCTCAAGCATAATTGGCTTCCTCATAACTTGTAATTATAGCTTACAACTTGCTATTTAGTAGACTGTAATACTTATTATTACTCTAAGCTGTAAAATAAGAACCCAACTTGCTTTCAGAGGGAAGTGGTCTTTGCTAATGCTTTTCAAAGATGCAAACTATTGGTTTGTGGTAAACGTTTGCTTCACAATGCAAGATTTGTAAAGCTTTAGAATATGTGAGCTTTTATATATTATCATGAGTGCATGTGCTTCTTAGAATGTTGTGTTTTATAACCAAGAGGAAACTGACAAATTTCAGAATGAGTTCTAGTAGAAAGTATCAAGATTACAATCTGGGGCAATTTTTCAGCATAGTTTGTGTCTTTTTGCCAGGAAATTGCAAGCAGGATGGCAACCCTGTTCCAAATGGTGGTCTGTGAACACAAACAGAGAGAAATAATTTATTTTTCTTTAATACTGTTGTCGAAGTGCATCATTGTAAAATCTGAACACCAACTGGGCTAGCCTTGGGTGGTGTGAGAGGTAGTCTTTATATTTTAAAGTATACTTCTAACATGAATTTGTTTAATATTAATTGGTGTGAACTGTAGTTTCTGGCATCTGTGCTTGATCTGGAAAGACAACACAGAATATTGTGAGAATTTTTTCAGAGTAGCAGTCCAGTGTTTGGCATTACTTAATAAGTGAGGATGGGAATACAGTCTCTCACTTCTGATGGAAAAATTATGATTAAGTGAACCCGTTCCCTCATAAATAGGGTATTTGGGGGCATTTTTTGTCTCCAGTATTTCTTTCCGTAGCAGGGATCAATAAATGCAGGTAAGGATAAATCTGAAATTGGTACATCCATACACTTGGAATATTTTCCCCATTTCTTCAAAGGGAAAAAAAAGAAGTAAAAAAAGTAATTTGTGCTTAGGACAATCCATTCTTTGACTGAAAGTACAAGAGAGCATGTGGTCACTGGGGGGGATCAGTGCCAGTGGGTGCTATTGGCTCCTCTGATTAAAAAAATCCTTTAAGAGGTTGATAACGATCTTAATCATTTGCTTTCATTTGATTCAAATGCATCTTCTAATGGCATGTAAGAAGCTTAAAGATAAATCAGAACTCAGTCAAATTCATCTTGTTCCCTTGGTCTTTCCTTTTTAGGCCAAACAATCATTGCGTAGTTTTAATTCTGATTACTCTTTTCCTCCTTGTACCCTGATACTGCAAATGCTGTGAAGGACCCAAACCCTGGAAGCCTTCCAGTGCACTGAAGATTTTAGTTCATGTACCACAGTGAAGATGTAAACCTTCCTAAAGCTCAGCCTCCCTGCTAGTGCTGTCCCCCCCTGCACCCTGAAGCCACAGCCTCTGGATGTGGTTCCTCTGCCTTTCCTGCAGGGACTTGCAAGGGAAAAACAAAGGCAAACACTGACCTTTGGCTTCCTGCGATCGAGGCGTTCGCTGCATCGCCAGAGCTGTCACAAATTCTCGGTTGAAAAAAAAAGACACGAAGGATTCACAAGTTAAATTTGGTGTGTTAGGATATTGGAGTTAAAGTCCGTTTAACCCAATTAAGCAAGAATATTATAAGGAAAATAATAGCCGAGCGTTTGACTATTGGATTCACATATTGGCAGCACATAACAGAGTCTTCTGCAAGTCCTAGGAAAATTTTACTATGGTTTTAGTAACATTACTACCTAAACAAATCCCTAGGGGTTTTTGGTGGATCAGGGAGGGATCAGGTGGATCATCAGTTGATGGAGGTTGCTGCTTTTGGAAGGTTGATTTTTTAGGCTTTCTGACTTTTGACCTTTGCATTGTGTAATATAAACAATGATTTTTCTTTAGCAGTGTAAATTATAGATTAAAAATAGTAGCAGTGCTGAAGCGCTGATTTTGAGTAACAGACCTTGAGGGAGAGTTTAGGTTCTGTAAAATTAAATAAATAATAATAATAAAGGAAACTTAAAAAAAAAAAATAGAACACTGTCTCAAGTGAAATTAATATTTCTTGGGTAAGTTGACAGATTTTTTTTTTAAAAAGGAAATTGCGGTGCACTTGTTTGAAAAAAGCCCTGAATAAAACTGTTAATTAGTAGTCAAATATCAGATGATAGGATTTCTTGAATGTGGAACATGGCCTTTTAAGAGCAGTACATTATGTCTTAACAGCTGAAAAGAGGCTTTTGAGAAGCTGTTTTTGCAACCAGTTTTAAATTGAATTGATCGTACTACACAGAAGTTTCTTCTGAGGAATTGGTTTTCCCTCCTTATACGATGTAGCAGGTTTAATTCAAAATCAAATCCAGCTTCTTCCTACACTTTTAATTTGGTTTAGTTCTCAATCCATAGAAATCAAAGAACTAATGAGAAGAGTCTTTGGAAGTGGTTGATTCTCCATTAGCAATGATAGATTTTATTTTTTTTTCCCTGTTCTCTTCATTGGCATGTTGAATAAGGAGGATTAATGTTAGCTGGAGGCATTGGTTATAAATATATATATATATATATATATATATATAACGTAAGGTGTCCATGGAGAAGTCTCATAGACCATGTTAACCATCAATTGATCAAGGGCTGTCAGGATTTTGCTCAGAACACAGCAATTTCCTTCAAACCTGCCGTCAGTCCAGGTTTTGGTCACTTTAAACACAGAATATGTTTGATAACTGTTGGGTTGGGTCTCTGTTCTGCTTTACAGAGTTTTCCTGGTTCAACTGGTGCCTGCCAGGATCGTGTCTGCTCAGCCTGCTCCTCATCCTGTGCTTCCGCGAATCCTATGACAGACTCTATCTCGACGTCGTCGTCTCTGTGTGATAACACCAGGCTGGTGAGGGCTTGGAAGAGACTGAAAGTCAGCTTTGCAGTCTGCACCATCTGCCTGGATTTGCACAGCTGGACAGCAGAAACCCAGAGAAATTACAAGAGTTAATCGTGGCTTTATTTAGAGAGGGTGAGGGACGGGTTGTTCTTACATTCAAGACCACCTTGATTTGCTGTAAATGTGGGACTTGAGTGGTGATAATGATGCTGAAATGCACAAAAAGAGTACATCTGCTGTACAGGTCCTGGTGCCAGAGCTGGGGCTCTGTATTTAAGAGGCTGTTGATGTAGCAGTGAGGTGTATGTTGTGTGTGTGTGTGTGTGTGTGCTGACTCACAGTTATACACACCAGGGTACCAGTAATCTTTAGAGTCTTCTATCAGAATAGAAATAAGGAATAGTCTTAACAAAAGGAAAATAGAAAAGAAAAAAAATCTTTTCTTAAAGATCTCTTCTAAATCACTAGTCATTTATATATTGAAAGTCCATTAAACAGGGAAGCTAAAATTATTTGGTGCTTGTACACTACATTTACATTCTAATAAAGTGATTTCTGATATAAGACACTGGTACCAGGGTTTTTAGCCATACTAAATATCCCAAATAATCCTTGCAGTGTTGTTCGAGGTGTTTGTTATCACCCTGGAGCACAAGTAAACAATAGCTTTAGCTGCCACTCAATCCCAACTTGCACCAACAGTCATCTCTGGAGTACCACCTTTGTTCCATATCTCCTGCATATGGAGCATCTGTGGTGTACTGGAGAGTCACTCCTGCTAAATGTTGCTGTTCTAAAGGCCACCACTGTGTCACTTTTCCATCCCTAGTCTCCAGTACTGCCTTTTTTACTGTGAAGACCTATTTGTGACACTGAATACTGTGGGTGTGGATGTCTGAGTCGTGCTAGTTCTGTTCTGATACTCCAAGGTGTGTGTGGTTTTTAGAATTAGTTTGTGATTGAGGGTGCCTAAACAATATTGCTTGTAACCCAAGTCCTGAAAAATCACTGTTTCCTAAAAAAAAAAACCTTTCTAGTTGATGAGATGCGCTGATAGCGAAATGACAATGAGAAATAACTCATGAGTTCTGGCATAATGTGGGAAATTAATGCCAGCTCTTTTTATCAGTACTAATCTGTGGTCATTCTGGCCCTTACTTGAACATAAATATTAAAGACATTTTGATTAGTTTTTTTAATCAATTTTTAAACCTGCTAGTAACGTCTTAATTATATTCTTATATTTCAGTTCAACATCATTTACAATATTTCCATGTGTGTGTGTGTTCCGTGCTTTATGTAACGGGGGTGTGTTCGTGTGCGTGTGCGCGCGCGTGCGTATTTATATCTATGTATACACAAATAAAACTTATATATATAAGATACATATATATATATATATATAAGTTATATAAGGGTATGTGTTTACATAGGTTTATTTTAAGTGATCCTGTCTGGGGATGGTGGCTTGCCTGTTTGTAACTACACCAGTCGCTGCTGTGAATGGAAACACATGCATTCTCTTGTCTGCAACATGAATTCTTTTCAGGGGGTGAATGATTTCCTGTCGTGGCAGTTTCATCACAGGGGGCGGGTGCACGTGTTGGAGGAGGCTGGTGTGCAGGATTCTGTGTCTGCAGAAGTCTGGATGAAGCACCCCCTGCTCCTGTGGGGGGCTCTTCTCTGCTGCCCTGGGGTGACACCAACACTGTAAGCTCACTCAAATAAACCCTGAACGCTGCCTTTCAGACATGGATCTCTTCGTTCTGCCTGCTCTCCTTTTGCAGAGAGAATACACCACTAAGACCTTTAACTCAGGAGTGTATCTGTGCAGTAAAATAAAACGAGCTGTTCCCTGCTTTTATGTTTTCAGAGCAATGGCTGTATTTACTGAGTAACTGAAAACGGATTTAGCTTATTACCTGTATCAGCTACTAAATGGTCTTTTCTGTCTTGAAGCAGGCTCTTGGAGGAAATGGAGCTAACCTACGTGGAGGTAACTAAATCAGTCTAACCAGCATGTTCAGATCCACTGGCATCATCCTCTTACTGTTTTTCAAATGAATGGTATTAACTGTCCAGCTTCTTTTTACTATGTTTTAGTGCCTGGAATAGTTTCAGTATCCAGTAGCTGCTGCAACCTATTGTCTTCTGAAACCAAGGATTGCTTGCCAAGAGTCTGATTGGAGTTGCATTGTCATGGCAGAACTGCAGGCACGGATGGCTCTTCAGAGCTCTGTTTCTGCAATTTACTGTAGCTATATTAAGATTAAAATTGCACAGCTCAGGCACTGTCCCGAGTGACAGAGATTTCTAATCCTTTCACCATCCTGACTATTTTAAGATGGAGAAGCACTTCAGACAGTATTCAGACTATAACCTATTCTGCCTCTGTTCCAGAAAGCATCAAACAGTTCAAAATATTTGTCAGTGCTGCCAGATGCAGGCTCTCCATAGTCAGGGGAGAAGAGTGAAGCTCTTGTTTTAAACCCCTTTGGTTGTTTTTCTGAGTCAGTGTGAACTGCTCACTGCAATCCTGATGCTTGGGTAGATGTTTTTCTGTGCGGTGGGTTGACCGTGGCTGGACGCCATGTGCCCAACAAAGCCACTCTGTCATTGCCCTCCTCATCTGGGCAGGGGAGAGAATATATAACAAAAATCTCATGAGTTGAGATAAGGACAGGGAGAGATCACTCACCATTTACCATCATAGGCAAAACAGACTCAGCTTGTGGAAATTAGTTTAATTTATTAGCAATTAGATCATGGTAGGATAGTGAGAAATAAACCAAATCTTAAAAACACTTCCCCCCATTCCTCTCTTCTTTCTGGACTTAATTTCACTTGTGGTTTTCTCTCCCTCCTCCCCCCAGAGGTGTAGGGGGACAGGGAATGGGGAATGTGGTCAGATCATCACATGTTGTCTCATTACCTGAGGAGTATTCTTCACACTCTTTCCCTGCTCCAGCGTGTCATCCCTCCCACTGGCAAAGGTCCTCCATGAATTTTGTCAATGTGGATCCCTTCCATGGGGTGCAGACCTTTGGGAACAATCTTGCCAACAAGCCTGTTCCAGTGTGGGCTCCTCTCTCCACCGTGCCGCAGGTCCTGCCAGAAGTCTGTTCCAGCACAGGCTTGCCACAGGGTCACAGACTCCAGACATCCACCTGCGCTGGCGTGGGGTTCTCCACAGGCTGCAGGTGGGTTTCTGCTCCCTGTGGACCTTTGTGGGCTCCAGGGGTACAGCTGCCTCACCACAGTCTGTGCCACGGGCGGCAGGGCAATCTCTGCTCCCATGCCTGGAGCACCTCCTCCCCCTCCTTCTGCACTGACTTGGGCACCTGAAGAGCTGTTCCTCTCACACATTCAGTCCTCTCTCCACCTGCAATTGAAGTTGTGCCGTAACTTCTTTCCCCTTCTTACATCTGTTACCCCAGAGGCTGTAAGGATTTTATTAGATTAGCAAGTCTGGCTCAGGACAGGTGAGGATTGTAAATGTGTTTGCTGAGATCTCTGAAAAATATTTTATCCCCATCTGTGCCCCACAGCAGCGACCTTCAGGGGAGGAGCAGTCCATTTCATGTCAGTAGCCCAACTCAACTCACAGGAATAGTTTTGGGGTAAGTGTTATCACTTGGTCCACCCCTTTCTGCATTTATGAAGGATCCAAGCTGCCAGGATAAGTGCATTTTGATGGAAGTTTGAGAACTCAGGGAGAGCCCTAAGCAGTGCTGATATATAATTAGCAATAGTGCAGAATAGGCTCAAAACAGTTTTTAATAATGAGTGAAAGTTCAAAGTCTCTCTAGCTTTTGAACCAGTAATGATGTTGGCTGCTGCGTGGCCTCTGACTTGCTAGCAGAGGAAGGCACCCTGGGGAGCCACAGAATTTGCCTCTCTTCATGGCCTGTAAGTTCATCACCCTGAAGAACATTTTCCCCAGCACTGCTGGGCCCCTTAACACACAGGTAGTTGTGTTATGGTTTGTGTTGGAAATGCTGGGGAGGATGCTCCATAGTGACTGCTCTCTCTTAATGGATCATTTTAAATACGGACTGCTCCTTGTGTTTCTGTTTCGCTCAATAACACCCTCATTTCAGCTTCCAGTGCTGCTGGCTTTTCTTCTCCCAAGCTGCAGAGCTGTCCTAGCTTCCACACTGCTCCTGAGGAGGGTCAGGATTAGAAGATGTAGGCTCCACTTGTAGCACTGGTTACTGTCTCTGGTCGCTGCTGTCACCCATTGATTTCCTCTTGATTCCTTTGCCTTCCCGTGTGGCTGCCCGCTGCCCTGAGCTGGAGGTGTGAAGAAGAGCTTCTGTGCCTCAAGGCCAGTTTTAGAGGGATGGGCTGGCTGACCATGTGCTTAATATACGTAAGAATTGGGATTTTTTAGAAACACCAGCTAGAAGAAAGTGCAGACCCAAAGGGTTCTACACATATTGTGAACAGATAATCTGTTACGAACAGACTGTAATTTGCCTGAAACTTGTAATTTTTAGCTCCCACACCTGGAGAGGCCAAGCTGATAGACACCATGTGTGTTAGGTATTCAGGCTCACAGCATCCCAGTTATTCTTGACCATCTGACAGAGCTGAAATTAGTCGAAGGGGGATGTTTTTAATCTTGGAGTGGGTTGGAAAACCCCAAGCTGTATCAGTGGTAACCTGGGGAGAGCAACAGGGTGGTGGATTGAGTAAGGGAAGGGGGCCAGTTCTAGGGTGCATTTCAACACTGAAATACTGCACTGAGTTGATCATATAAAATTTGAAGTTTTGTCGTGATGGGGATGTTAATGCCTGGCTCGTTCTACAGTAAACTGAGCAAGTGACTGTGTAGCCTTGCACTGCAACATAAACAAGCTGAACTGATTGATGTGCATATATTGGCTGTTACAAGAAAGGGAAATGCCATTTAATTGTGATGAGTGACTGAAATATGAATGGGAATTACACAGTTTGCACAGTGGATATAACTGCTCTGTAATGCCGTGACAGCAGGGCTTTATTTCTTCATTCTTTCTGTTGGGTCACTTGCAGATATTAGTATCTATGACAAAGGCTTTTTTGTGTTTCCTTAGTTTTGCGGGGGTTTCTTTTATAGTAAGTATGGGCCATTGTAATAGCTTGGCAAGACAACTGCTCCACCAGTATGGAACCCTACATGAATATTTGGTTTCAGTTGGTATTTGATGTTGGTGCCATCAATTCTCGGTGTACTTACAGTGCCATGCAGGGAGAGCAGGGATGTGGGGAGAGCAGGGATGTGGGGTGTGCAGGGATGCACAGTCGTGCAAGGGCAGATGCTGACCCTGCCGAAACACACAAGAACTTCATCTTCTGTGGGTCCCAACACCTGGGCTGGGATGAGGAGGAGGGGAACATGCCTAGGAGTAAATGCTGCCTCGTGGCTGCTGCCTCCTGGCTGATAGAGACAACCCCTGGGCTCAGTGCTTCCCATGTGAGAGAGCATAGCTGTCAACACAGGCTCCAGTCATTCCCTGCAGGCGTTACTGCTGTGAGGTGGGTTGTGGGTGGCGTGGGAAGACCTGCCTTGCTCCCTCCAGGAGTGTCAGTTCAGCCAGCAGAGAATTGCCACAGAGCAGGTGCAGCCCCGGTGAAGTCAGAGGACATCAGTCTCCTCACAGTTTTTGCAGTTTGTGTTTCAGGACAGATGAAACTAATAAATAGAGGAAGAACAGTAAGTCTGGCTAAAGTTTGGACAAGCAAAAGCAAATATTTGCACAGATGTGCTGGCTCCTGCCTATTACTTGGGTTCACAAGGTGTTTGGAGCAATTTGTGCCCACCCCCACCCAGAGCATGGACCTGCTGCTGCAGCCCCAACACCACTTCTTCACTGCTCAGCCCTAGCAGCACTGCAGGAAACTTTGTGCCCAGGCTGGGGGGCAGTGACCAGGGCAGAGCAGGAGAAGGGAAGACCTGAGCCAGGACGCCCAGGAGGTACAATGTTGGTGGGCACCTGCATTATTTGCACAGGAGGGGTGTCTTCTGCAGTGCAGTTGTCTCAGAGTCTCATATTTTGCTTCCTCAAGGATGAGTTTCTGACCTTTGTTTTCTGTTTGTTACATGATTTGTGCCGCAGGGACGGGTATGGTGGTGGCACATGGCACAGAGGTGCTGGTTTTCTGAGATGCAGCAGAGAAGGCAGGTGGGATTTGTTCTCTGCAATAACAGCTTTTCTCTTCACAGTCTCTCTGCCCACTGGCTTCCTCCATGTGATTTATCCACTTGGTATATCTGGACAGACTCATTGCACTCACTTTGTATTGCTACATGAAGAAAATACCATCAGCAAAACCTTTTTTCCTTATGGGGAGCTTCGCCCTTCAGGCTGAGGCCACTTCTCTAACCTTAGCCCACCTGTTTGTAAAAGCCAAAACAACTCCAAGCCCATGTTCTCCTTTGCAGAGGGGATGTGCAGGTTTGTGTGATGCTGGGATGAATAATGAGAGCCTGGGCACTACACTGATGTGGTCACAGAGCTGCTCAGGGACTTGGGGAAGGGCTGGTTGTGTGTGGGAAGCCCCACTCTCCCCACCTGCAATGGGAGGGGGTGCCACATGTCCCTCCCCAGGCAGGGACACCCTGGATGTGCAGTCTAAGCTATGATGCAGGAACAGAGTTGGCTTCCTTGCCCCAGCCCCTGCCTGCACTTCTGTGTGCCCCGACCTTTCTGCTGCCACCCTCTCACCTGGGCAAGCCTGGCAGAGCCGCAGGGTGTCCCCATGGGCAGCTGGCCATCCACTCCTGCCCCACCCCCCGGGGCAACTGTATTTTCCAGATATATTTCTTTGCCTATGATATTTTCTAGATTAAAATCTCTTTTCCCCCTACCGAGTTTAATGTCTTCCGCTGTGCATTTTAGAAAGAAGTACTTGATAAGGTGGAAAAACCCCAGCTTTTAATTACAGGATGCACCTAACAGTTGGGACTTTTTGAACTGCATGAACATAGGGAAAAGGAAGAGGGTTTTACATCTTTGAGAGCATCTTTGTAAACTATCCTCAACTTGTAAGACTGTTCAGTTTTACTGAAGTTTGTATGCATTTTACTTTTGTAATTTTTTAAATGATTTGATAGAATTTTATTTTAGGGCAAATTCTACGTTTTGTATGCAATATTCCAGTGTGATGTATTTTTATTTTTGAGAAAATAATGGTGAAAGCACTATTAACTTGTCAATGTAATGTCTCCACCATGTCATTTCTATTTAAAACTGGACTATGACCGTGAAGTGCGTGTTATTTTACGTACTGGTTGTTGCACATTAAAGATGTTATTCAGATTTGCTGCCATCACTGTTCATGAGTTCCAAGAAAACACAAGGGAATAGTTTTATTTCTGCTATAATACTGCCAAAACCCACTGCAGATACTGCTACAAAATGGGGGTTGTTTAGTCTGAATGAATGCAGCCTTATCCAAGCCCCCAGCCCAGCCAACAGAAAGATTTCCATCACTGTCAGTGAGGGTTTTTAGGGTGGGGGTCTGGCACTGCTGTTGGACCAAGAGTGCCCACAGACCAAGGGATGCAGAGGGTGGGCTGGGGCGGAGGGTCCCCAGCCAGGAGGGGACTGAGGGAGGGAGGGGGCTGGTGGCGGTGGCAGCCCCTGCTGTGCCACCCCACCGTCACGGCTCTGATTTCACATCCAGGCTCATGACTCAGGGTGCTGCAAACCAGGTGAATTTGCTGGTTTGCATCATCAATGTCTCCTTTCGGGCTTTTAGAAAGGAGACCCTTCATAATAACCTTCCTTGTGTTTATCCCTCATTTAATTGAAATGGACCCAATCTGAGATCTCTTGATCCATGTTTATTTTCTAGGACCAGCTCTTCAATAATGCCCTGACTATTTACCAGGGCAAGTTTAAAATAGCCTCACATCCTATTAGTTCTGGGAAGAAATCTGTCAACTCTCATGTCGTGAAATATCTGGGCCCCACTATTCTTAGTAACAGTCTCTTTCCAGGCTATATATGGGAGCTTAAAGCGCCTCTAATGATACAGTTCCCAGTTGTATTTATCTTTGCGGTGTTACAGAAATCTCTGTCCTCAGGAGGGACGAGAACTGAGGGTCCACCTCAGATCCCTGATGCAGTTTTGTGTGTTGGTGAAGCCCCTGTGCTTGTTCTTTCTCTGAGGTTTTTTTTCCCCCCAGTTCTGATTTTATCTTTGCTGTTGTTGAACTCTGCTGTTTCCCTGGCACATAAATGACATTTATTCTCTCTTTTCTGCTCGGCACATCCTTTCTGGGAGCTCCTGGTGGCTCCCTCTCTGACCACCCTGCAGTTGCACATGGGGGAGCAGCTGGGCTGGCGCCAGGCTCGTTGAAAGCACTTGGTGCTGTGCCCAGATGTGGGCGAGCCACTCACAGATACCTCATGTCTAATGGCTGTGGGACCAGCAGAGTCTGGGGGAAGAGTTGGGGCCACTTGTAAATGCAGGGTATGGGTGTTTTGGCATCTTTGAGTAGCAGCCCAGTGCCAAGAGTTGCTGATGGTGGGAAAGATGGGTCTGTCTTTACACTCCTGCGGAGCAGCTGCAGTGCTTTACCTGCTCCAGGAGCACGGTTTGGGCTGCCATCAGGGAGTTCTGTTGGGACCCAAGGCATTCTCCTTTACCTGACACGCTCCACTGATGGTACTCGGCACCCACCACAATATGAACATAAATTTGCAGCTGAGAATTTTTTCTTTTGCCACAAGTTGAGCTTGAGCAGACAGGGGGGAAGCCCCAGAGTGTGCACCATGCCAGGACTCCCCATGCACGCTGCCAGGAGCAGCATGCTCTCCTTTCCTGGTGTGGGCCAGCTTTACCCACTGAAGTCATCCTTGGCTAAGGGCTGCAAAAGAGCACCTGAACTCTTCAGGAGTCAAATGAGCATGGGAGCAAGGCCCAACAGTCCCAGGAGGCTTTCCAGGTCCCGTGGCCACAGCGAGGTTTCTCTTTGGGAGCTTTCTTGCTTTACTCCATTTCTTTGCTCCGTATCTGCAGGCAAGTCCCAGGGCTGGGAGAGCTCTGCTGGTGGCACCAGGATGGGTTGGACCCCTTCCCTGGGGACTGCAAGGGCTGTGCTGTGAGTAAGCCTGTCCGTCTCTCTATGCAACTGCTTGGCCACAGACCTACAGTCACAGTAAGTACCTGGCTCAGGCGCTAAAAGGCAGTGGGCGGGGGATGCAAACCTCCCCATGGGCAGCACACAGGGAAACGTTGCCTCGCTGGGACCCTGGTGAGTCGGGCTCAGGGAAGCGTGGGCAGAGGAAATGCCAGCAGGCAACAAACTGACCCTGCTGTGTTCTGAACCTGAAACTCTGCCCGGGCTCTCCTAAACCTGCCTTTCATTGCAGAGATGAGGGTTGGGATTATGGATGTAGCTTTGTGGCTGAGTTTTGGTACTGGAAGGGGAAAGGGCAATGGTGGGCAGTTGAAAAGGCAGATCTGAAGGGTTTGCAGTGAGTAGATGAGCAGCAGAAATGTGAACTAGATCAGCACAGCCTCATACAGAAATGCCTTCACTGCCACTGAAGTGCAGCAAAAAACATTTTGAGAGAGATTTTCAGCATAGGTCTGAGCCCATGATAAAGCCTTGCAGCTTGTCCCACCTTGTGCACTCACGTGGTAATTAGAGATAATTTTATCTTGGCTGGGGTGAGACTGTGGTTCTGTGGGCTGGTGTGCAGAAATGATGTTTGGACTTATTAGCCCCAGACACTCCTTGGCTGCAGCATCACCTGGCATGGCAGGGACTGCCGGACTCTGAGCTGCTCCCCAGGACAGGCGGCCTCTGCCAGCAGGAAGGTTCCCTCCAGCGCCAGAGGAGTGATGGATCAGCAGAAGACAGTAGTAATTGCCAGGAGGCTTTCAGGCAGAAAGCAGAGCTCTCGCTTGAGGACAGGCTGATGTAAGTCAGCATGTAAATTGGGGACAACATAAAAATAATTCCAGCCGAGCTCCTAGGAAGAAACCTATGAACAAAAAAATGTTGTTGCTAAGAAATGTGAAAACAGAAAACAATAATGTGGCTCCTGCCAGGGCAATAAAAGTGTATCAGCATTGTGCCTGCTCTCTCGTACACATCGCTTGCTCGTGACAGTAAATTAAGTACTGCCAAAATGGGTACAGTTTTCTCTGTGGCCATTGATGCTTCACATCATGGAAATATCAAATGTTTCTGATGGCTGTTCATTACTCTGCACTTGAGAGGGGAGCAATTCTTTGCTAGCTCCATTATTTCCATGACAGCAAGGAAATGACTATGGGAGGTTTAAAAATGAAAGAATACAGCAAGGTTAGATGGATCGAACCTCAACAGCCTGTTGCTGTTCACCGTGGTTGATGCTAATTCCAGGTATGGGAGACACCTCACTGTCTCCAGAGTGATGGAAAACGAGGACTACTCTTTGCTTCCAGCTAATTGCTGGTTCATAAACTGTGATGTTTGACCTTGAAAATCTTCAGAGAAGTTATTTTGAAGGGTGACAACGTTGCAGCACAGCTACTCAGCCAGGAGGAGCTTTAAGCATTTGCTGTATTCCAGATCTGCCTCAGCTGATGCAAGGATCCAAGGCGTTGCATCTTCCGTATTCTGTAGAGATCCACACCACAGAGCTGAGGGCTGGTGTTCAGAATGCCAACATTTCCTTGTCATCTTAGTAGTTTTAAGCTGATTTTACACACAGTTTTGCTGCCATGAGGTGATCAACATAGGGGCAGTCACAGCCAAAAAAAGGGTGATAAAACTCTGGGTCACAAAAAAAGAAACCTGTCCTGCAAGCACTCCAGGACAAGCAGGAAAAGGCAAGAGTCTGCCCAGCTGCCAAGAGCCAGCTTTATAATTTTATCTCTACACACAAAATCTTAGCCTGGTTCACTCCTTTCTCCAGGGGAGAATGGTTTGTTTGGGGATATTGTCAGCAGATCCAAGTGTTGAAATCTGACCAAAGGTTGAGTGTGTGTGGGTGTAGTTGGTTTTTTTTCCTTTGGGCACAGCTGAACTCTGTCACCTTCTTGATTAATTTGAAGCTCAGGTTTTTTTAAACAGAAAGTGCAATGACAACTCCATCAGTGGCTTTTTACGAATGAACAGAACAAGCCATGTCAAAATGCATTTCAGCTGTTAGCAAAACAGCATTTTTAATGAATCTCCAAAGCTCTGGTAAGTAAGCTGTGTGTTTGGGAGCGTGTGGTCTCTTGAGGGGCAAACACACGCAAGACACTGTGGGAAGTGGAGCTTCTGCAGGTGGGCCTTGACTCTCACGCACATTGAGGAGGTGCTTGCTCTGCAGAGATCTCTGTGGGACAGCTGCACTGAGCTGGTTTAAGCTGACTCAGGGACCTTTGTTGAGCCTGGGGACTGTCCCCCTGCCTGGTCACAGCAGCGCAGCCATGTGGGCTCTCACAGCTGAGTGAAACGCTTGTGTGGGCAGAGGGAAATTCAGGAGTCAGAGCCGGGGCTTGTGGTGATGGGGCAGCTGGAGGCACTGGTGGGGGTGCCGGCCATTAGTAGGGGTACTGGGCACGGCAGTAAGGGACTCACTTGAGGCTTTTTTGCTTTTCTTACTCTGCAGCCTGACTGCTTTCTGAGGAGTGTGTCTGCGCCATGCTCTGTCTGACCACTGCCCCTGGCAGCATAGGAGGGTCACGTAGGAGTCAAAAACCTTGCTAAAGTCAGACAACAGGATATTTATTTCCATTCTATCTGCAGGATACAGTGTCTGTTCAGAGGAGGAAATTAACATGGTCTGACACGACTTGCTCTGGGTAATGCCCTGGTGCCCATTTGCATCTGCTCAGCCACTCTGGTGGGTATAGCTCCCTCATCCGAGTCCTTGCTCCTGCATTTTCACTAGCACGGATGTTAAATGGGCTGGGCTGCAATTCCCTGCCCCTCCTTGTCTCCGTAACACACCGAGTGTTGGCAGTGCCCTTGCTCAAAGTGCCCCACCAGCCATGGATGTTTCCACTGCTTGACAGAGAAGGAAAAAACAGCAAAAGGGTTCACACCGGGGGACAGGGCTAGGACAGGTTTGTCACTGCAGCATCTGGCACAGCCTGTCCCTAAAGCACCTACTGCAGGGAGCTGGGAGAAACAGGTGGACTAGATGTGACACAAGAGGAAACTTCTGCTTTTTCCTTTTCCTGAATTTCTATATCCTCAACCTCTGGGCACTGCCAAAGGCAGGATGGAGGGGGAGCCGTGGGGCTGTGGCTGTCGCTGCTGTTCCCACAGGAAGCTCCACACCCTGGCCCGTGTTCCCCATTTACCAACATTGCTGCAGGTGCTCCCCAGCAAAGCTGATGGGGCAGCAGGTGCTGCTCAGCCCAGCAGCGCAGCCCTGAGGCTTTGGCTTCACAAAGAGCTGACAGGGAACCTGCAAGGTAACAAAACTTTTCGCTGTTTGCCACACGGTTAAGAATTAAAGAGGGAAAAGTGTACAGTTGGGATGCATAGTGAAAGTGAGAGAACAAAATTTACTGAGGCTACAAGTGAAACTGTTATGTTAATGAATCAAATTAGCAACTAGGAAAAAAAATGTGGTGGTAGACAGATTTAAAGGAAACTGGAAATTGGTTCCAACGTGATACTTTGCTCTAATTGTGTGCAGAGGTGTCTTGATGCAAAACAAAACCGTTCAGAAATGACCTCCCTGTGTTACCGTGCAATCTAACTGGGAAAAATATCCATCTTACAGCAAGTTTGTTCTTACTGATCTTGTGCCTCTCAATTACTTTTTAATGGGCTGCATTGAAAAGAAATTCCTGTATGCACACTTGAGAATATGAAAACACCCAAATGATAGCTTATGATTTAGTAGGATTAAAGTATTATGTATGCAGGTGTAGCACGTTTCAGGTTATTAGCAATCCAATCTATTTTTTACGACATTATGGTGCAATTTTCTGTATGGAACTTCAATAGAAGTCTTGAGCTGTATCGGAACATAAACTAAAATGTTCCTGACTCTGTCACTTTTCATGGTCTTTACTTTGATTAATAAATGCAACAAGAGCTATAACGTTCTTCAATACGAGGCTACGATCATCCTTCAATCAAAACGTGTCCCTCAGCTTTTTATAACTTTTCACATCAATATGTAGGGCTTGAGCAGGGGCCGTGACAGGATTCCATTGCAGCTGAGCATGCAGAGCTCAGAGGCTCTGCAGAGGATGAGTGCCTTTTCACTGGCTGCAGCCAGCTGATCTCCTTGGCACGCAGAGCAGTTGTGCCCTTGGAGACTCGGTGTCACCTGCGGAGAGTGGGAGGCAGAACTGGACCAGGATTTGGCACCCCAAATTTCAGATCTTACCTCACTGGGCACCTCACTCAGAAACAGCATTTTTGAAATGCACCCCCGGTTTTGTGTGGAGCTTGTGAGGGTGGGGAGGTGAATTGCAGTGACAGCCTTTGGTGTAACATTCAGTAGCACAATTTTGTGTTCATGCACTCTACAACGCATGATAAATACAATCCAAACTTGGGCCTCAGGATGTAGCCAGAGTGCACACTGGGAGCAAAGATATGTGCTGCAATTCCCCATGCCTGCTCAGGCAGCTGAGTGGATTTGCTTTGCTGTTGGCCACCAAGCTCAGGAGGAAGCTCCTCTGTGTTCCCGCTGACCCACCGTGTCAGTGCTGTCCAGAAGCCCCAGCCCTGCCATGCATTGGGCATGCAGGGGAAATATATAACTCACAGGCTTATCAGGTTGGTCTGTTTTATTTCTGAATTATTCTTTACATTGTACAATATATAAAAATACAGAGTACCCAAAAAAAATTCACAGTGTCTAAAGGCAGTGATTACAGTCTAGGTCACCTTTATGCTAAAGTACCATCAAGTTCAATTGCATAGGAAGGGTGATGTGCCTTCACAACAGAGTCCAACAATACTCTCCAGGTTTTGTTGTTTTGGGGCAAGCATTCCATGTTGGCATGTATTCTGTTTCCTATGTATCCAAGATCCAGTACTGCACCTGTCACTCTCCCACCTCAACTACAAGCTAAATCCTATCATTTCCATCTCACATACCGTATATCCTCCCTAAAGCTTCCCCTGTGGGAATGCTCCTATTTAAGTGGATCACTTTTAGATATGGGCAGGATTGGATGCTGTCTGAGGAGGGGTGTGGATGGAAAGCACACTGCCGAGCAGCTGGCTGGCTTTTACATTGTTTGACATTTTGGTACTAATAACATTTTTGCTTCAGTTATTAATGGCCCATCCACGCCGTCCTCTGCCTGACTCCGTGGCCTGTGAACCAGCAGCATCCTGCTGGGTGACGGAGGTGTCAGAACCAGAGTGCAGCGTTAATACTTTTCACAATCAGATTTGTTTAAAACCAAATCATGGCTGGGACCTGCAGAAAGCCAAATGCTGCTCCTATAGCACTGAACCCTCTCAAACAGCAGGAATGAGTTTGCAGCTGAGGCTGGAGGCAGAATATTAAAAATGATGGGTTCAAGACCCAAACTTATCTTGAATGGTATAGAGCACTTACATTTGTGGTTAGGTAAATAGTGGGTCGCTGGTTTTACTCCTCCAAGCAGAACTAATGCAGACAATAATACTTCCCAAAGGGTCTAAAGGAGGAATTTCCAGACAGAACAGCTGAGACTGGGTAAGTCCCACAAAGACCCAGCTCCAGAGGTGTTTCTGCCCCGTTTTGAAGGCTCTGGCAATCAGGCATCACAAAATCGGTCAGAAACATCTCTCACCTACCCAGAAACTGCTCTTGAAGCCACCTGATATTTCCTCTTAACAACAATTTTAAGGGAAAGATTCACCTGTTAGAGTTCGGGCTTGGTCATGAGGGCATTACAAAGTGATTTGCTGGAAATAAAGAAATCCTTCAAACCCAGTTTAGTGGGTATTTCTCTCTTATGCCAAACAGCTCCCAGGGGTGCCATGCCCTGCTGTGCAGATGGGCTGGCTCATGGGATTGACAGGGACAGGAGCGGATGCAGAGCCTTGGTCACTAATGCAGAAAGCTCTGCAGACACCCAGGGCACCACGTGCCTGACTCCCATGGCCCCGTGGCTTGTTTTTTTTTGGACCCCTCTGAAAACCAAGAGCCATGGGTTTTCATGTTTTCTATTTTCCTACATTTTGTACTAAAACCTCCTCGTGTGACTATGGGGCAAGGCTTGTAATGCCAATCGATAACACCGAAGGCAGATAACGCCAAACTTCCTGAACATGGAAGATGACATTTTTCCTGTTCTAACAGATGATGTCTTTTGCTCTAGTGGTACAAGATTTTTTTACTCCTACTTGCTGTTTTAATTTTCTTTGCACAATTACTCCCTACTTACAATTACAAAAACAACAGAGGGATACACATGAGAAATTTGGGAGGCTTATTCTGAAAATATAAGCAGTAACAAGTATCTTTTTCTTAATCACTCTTAACCAGAATGATTTAGGGGAGAATCAGCATTCCTAACTAGAAAAATCAATTTACTTTTCAATTAAAAAATTATATTTCATTTACCTCAAAAGTGGGTTTTTTAACCTAATGGAAAGGATACTAGATTTTTACAGGGTTTTTCTTCACTTTGTCCCTGTGGTATTTGAATACCAGCACCGCCTTTCTTATTCTAAGTTTCCTCTGCAGGCATTTTGCTAAATATATATATTGCGTGTGTATATATTATAAATATATACTGTATCTATCCACTGATAGATTTATATACTGTTACAAAAAAAGAGCAAGTTGTTACACAAACTTTACATTTACATTTTTATATATATATTTTTATATATATATATAACTCTCCCCCACTACATTTGGTACAAAGAATAAATCAATCTCAATGGACAGCAGTTTTTCTCTCCAGGTGGGCTGAACATCAGATTATCACTGGAGGCATCCAATTGTCTGCGTCACACACGGGCTCCGTTCCTGCTCTCTGCTGATTTCAAACCAAACACTTTCTGAACATAAGGCATTAGGAACAGTGGTGGTAAGACAATACATGTTCATCTCCTACAGTATCTGTACAGTTCATATATTTAAGAGCAGCCCTGGCTCATATGCTGAACGTTCAAGTGCACCTTTAGAGCAATAGCACCTCTTGGGTGATGGTTTGATCATCAAGTGGCTTGTTTGGTTGTGAGCAGCACAAGTTATGGGTGCCAGCTGCTCAAGTAAAGCCTGACAGCAACAGCACAACACAGCCTGGATAGCACCATCATGCACACCCCTTCGGCTTTTTCCGCTTCCATGGAAAAAGACAGAATGGCCTAATTAAAGATGTTTCCACTACATACTTGGCTGTAAGATTTCCATCATATTTCAGATCCTGTATACCTGAATGCTACCCAAAGGGTTTGCAGAGACACAGTGCCTCCAGACCTACACAGAAACTGCACAGGGTTCCCCTTCTTAGAAGTAAAAGAAAAAAAAAATATATATGTGTAGCACAATAAATCTTTTGGAAAGCAATGTTGCCACAGGAAATGCATTTCCAGTGTACTTAGAGATGACCTTAGGAATAGGAAATTTTAACAAGTTAAACATCCAGCTGCAGGAGCAATTCAAACTGATACAGATATTACAGACCTGATGCTCAAGGTGCTGAATTACCTGGATCGCAAGACTATCACTGTACATGGTGTCATTAACCTGCCACGTATTAGAGAGCTCATAAAAAATGCAACTCTCACACTGCATTAACATCATCCTTAAAGAACTGCACTCTACTGCAAACATTAATTGAGTAATAAGTGTTCTGATTTCTTTTTCTTCACTCTCTCCTGGATTCTGCTTTCTGCTTGAATGGAGACTACAGCCCCTTGCTGTGATTGCCAATTATATGAAAAAGGGCTGAATCCATTTGGATGGCTGGTAAGAAGGAATGTCTTGATGAAACTATAACCACATGCACCACCCTCAAAGCACTTGTCCTCCAATAGCCTACAAAATATCCACCTCCTGAGCACAATGGCAGTAATCACCTATCTTGGTGAGTTGAACATTTAAATAATTTCATCTGCTATACCGTACTTTGGGGAAAAAAAATCAGTTTACATCATGTTATTCTGTGAAGTCAAAAATGGAAAAATGTTTAAGGGGGGGAGTGGGGTGGGGGAGGGGGGGGGAAGAAAAAGGAAAAACAGAAAATTGAGATAATTGCAAGGTTTGCCTTGCTCACATTCCCCCAAAACTCTAGCTACAACCCTGCCACGGGCATGGTAATTGCAGAGTGTGTCAATAGAGGGAATTTTCTGAATGGGAAACTCAGAGATGGCTTTAATTTTACAATGGGTAGAAGGATCTTAGGAGCCAGTGTTTTCTTCTGAATCACATAAATTACATCTGGGAAATCCCATTCTGATACTCTAGTATAATAATTTTCAACCCCATGGCTACATACTTGTTAGAACTGCTTTAAGTCAGGATTTTCAGTGTTGCTGAGAGGAATGTGGAAATTCAGGGTGAACTCATTATGGCATGAGGCACAAAGTCATCACTCCTCAACTTGGATTTAGGGGCCTGGGAAGAGCCTCTCTGCAGGGGCTGGTACCTCCTGCCAGTGCTCTCCTGCTTCCCTGGTGTTCCTGTTTCACTCCTGCTGCTCTTGCCTGGCTGTGCTGTCGGGGGGCTCGGGGCTGCTGAACCACTGTGCCTACTTGGAGGGTTGCAGCAGGTTGCTTCAGACAGATCTCCTTAGGTCTGCATCAGCTCCTGACTCCACTGCTTAAAATCCATTTAAGGGCACCTCTCTCCCTCTGCCCCCTCTGTTTCACCTGGTGGGACCAGAGCAGAAGCAGGATCAGCTGCCAAATTAGACAAGCAGCTGCTGAAAAGGGGCACCGCTGAGCCAAAGGTGTCCTTGTGGCAGTGCTAACGACCCCACTTTATTACAAATATCCCTACAGCCTTCAATCACTGCAAACTGAAGTCAAGCAAAGTAATTTAAAAATGGGAGGCTATTTTATACTTGCCCTCTGGTCAGACTGCCGTAACACAGAGCCATGTTGGCTCTTCCTCACAGGAGAAGCAATATACTTGTTACGAGCAACAGTCTTTCTTCATTTCCTACCAGCTGCCTACGTGAAAGAGCTGAGTGCACAGCCCAAGCTGGACTTCCAAACAAGCAACTGCAAGGGAACAGCACTGAGAAACAATCGATGTCGGCTTACAGCGGAATCTGAAATGAAGCACAGACAGACGGGACTGCTGGGAACGCGGCCGGGTCAGTGGCCAGGCACGGGCAGGGCAACTGCTCGAGAAAGATGCAGACGACAAAGCCAAGCTCAGGACCACGTGGAGCTCATGCGTATTTCAGGGTGTACTTTTATCTCATGCTCAGTATTGCGACATTCTAAAATCCTTAGCATCAGGAGTTCATTATAAATATTTAGAAACACTGAATGATAACAGCGGTGAACTTGTTCACGTTGCTAACACACTGGATGTAATTGTACATTAAGCAC
>JAWWEU010000163.1:11085180-11117947 GCA_035583155.1 Acropternis orthonyx | reverse complement strand
GCAATAAGTTTCCTTTTTGCCAAACAATTATGTCAGACAAACATCTGCTTGTAGACAACATGGCTTCTGCATCAGACTAATACAGTTCTTATAGACACAGTCACACACATACACAAAATTACATTTCAAGGCTGGATATACTGTTTAATAATGCTACCGCCCCAATTTACTTCAATAGCTGCAGCAGAATTTGTTTGTTGGGTTGTTTTTCTCAGAAAAATTGAAGAAATATTGGCAAACAATGCACATTACTCAGCTGTGTTACAATTTCATAGAGTATTGACTGGAAGACACTATAAGTATGTGCAGACATTCTGGGTCATGTCAGACTATGGAAACATTCCTTACAAAAATACCTTCCCCCTGCAAAGTCAGAATTATTCACTCTTTGAGAGTAAAGGAACTAAAACCCAATAACAAAACAAGAGGAAATATTAGCCCAAAGCATGGTGATTTCCCACAAGAAGTGCATGGCCTATAAAGTTGCCTTTCCTGGCAGACACAATCAGGATCAAAGCTAGAACAAAACAGTTAACACTGTCTCAGAAAACAAGAAAAAGGAAGAAAGAAAATAAGCCCATGGCTCTTGTGCGGCAATCATCACATCTCTTTTTCCAGTGATATAAACATCTTTGTTTGTTAGGCACTCCAAGTTCATGTCTCCGATGTTATTCCAACATTTACTTTTCTCAGTGTCTCACTGCCTGTATAATTTTCTTTTAATTAAGACTGGAAACATTCTGGAAAGCTTCTTTGGATAATGCACTTTGTTTGTGTGTTGTTTCTCATCAGCTGATCTGCATATTACCAAAGAAGGCTGCAGAGAGTATTTCCCGTAATATGAAAAGATTCTGTTGAAGATAAAGGGAACACTGCCCTAGAAAATTACTACTTTTTTTTTTTCCCCAGAAACATTAAAAAAAATCAAAAATAAAAAAAGGAAAAGAAAATGTTCTTCAAGTTGTTGGCACGATGGAGTCCTGTTTGGCCTGTCTCACGAGCTGTGTGTCATGCAGGGCACCATTGCTGTGCTGGCTCAGGAAGGATGCTCTTCACCAGACAGACACCCCTGCCCCAGGAGGCCACCTCTGGCCTTGCTGAAGTGCTCCTGTGTGTTGTGTGCTGCTGCACAGTGGCCACCAAGCCCAGCACAGAGGCCCCCAACACGACGTTAGCCTTGGACAGCAATGCTGATCTTCCAGCCACAAACAGTTTAGTAGTAAGAGCCATCTCCAGCCAAACATCCACAAAAGCTCTGCAGAATGGTCCATATGCATTTTTGTCCTTGTAAGGAGATGTGCTGTTTACAAGAAATACAATTAACCAAAGGGAAAAAAAAAAAAGACCCTACTGTACAATATTTACATCTAGAGTCTGGGCTGGTATTTGGTCCATAAAATCAATTAAAAAAAAAAATCATATAGGAAGTTATCCAGTCCTGTAGGATCTGTCCATCATCAGCTGTTGGTAAAGGTCCTTCCAGGGGAGGCCTCAGGCCTGTAGTCATATTTATTCAGCGTACTGGGATAATAGGTTGTTGTGTACACATTGGTTTGCTGCAACGGGTAGAAGTTGGTCCTGTCATCCGGTATCAAGTTGTTCTTGTTAAGTGTCTGCAAAAGAGAAGAGGAGATGACAGGCATGGCAACAGCGCTACACAATGACTCTTTTCTACCTGCAGACTCCTCCCTCTCACCTGCCTTCTCCATCACGGACTCTGCTGTGGGCACCACCACCTTCCCTCCGGCTGGGAGAGTAAGACGGTACCTCGCACTTGCTACGGGGCCGGTCTGTGCGGGACCACAGCTCCTGCCAGGTCTCCTGCAGCGGACCTGTGCTCAGCTACTGCTAGGGATGGAACCCCCAGCTTTCTTCCAGAGACCCAGAGTCTCCTGGTAGATGGCACATTGTCTGAACATCATTGTCACACAGAACCATGCTGGGCCTACACGAAGGTTGGTGATTAATGGCAGCACTGAGTCTAACCTCTTCCAAAATGCTCATGGTACAGCCTACAGCTCCCTCTCATACCAATTGCCAAAAGGCAGCTTTTCTCTTTGGAAGAGCAGGTGTGCATTTACCTGATCTCCATCTCCATTGGTAGATATCCAGGTTTGGACCCCCCGATATTAAGTGTGTCACTTCTGTAAGCTACAGTATAAGTAACAAATCATGGTCACTTTTGGAAAATCTAAAATTACTCAAAAAAATTTAACAACCACGTAACAATTGTCGGAAACAATAACATAAAAAATGAGAATGACAAATGCCCCTTTTACCACAAACATTGAGAAATGTTTTTTTTCTCCCTCCCCTCTTCCCACCAGCAAACGATGTCCCCTTCTCCCCACACTAAAGCCCATTGCTATGCCAGCTGTTTCCTATGTACAAAGGATAAAATCCATTTTATGTGTGTGTGTGTGCAGTACTTCTACAGAACTTTCTCCTACATCACAGTCACCTGGTTTCTGTGAATTTGTTCTAGTAACTTCTATAAAAGTTTTTCCAACTAACTCCTAAATTAAATTTCATTTGCCTATCTCTGGTCTCTGTCACTCAGAAGTGCGCCTTTAATGGCTGGGTTATGCAGGGAACCCACTCCTTTCATCTGGGAGTCAACACCAGGCATGCTGCTACAGCATCCTTATGTTGAGGGCACATTTCATTAACAACACATTTAAGGACAGTATGAGAATCTCTCCTGTCAGGAGCAGAGATGGAGGGGTCTAATGAGGCAACAAGTCCTGGGGCATAATGGTTGTTCTGCCACAACCCAATGCGCCTGGGGGACGCACTTTACCTCAGCTTCCCCTTGAGACAAACGCCTCATACCTGACCCAGCTCAGGGCAAGATGAAAACGAATTAACTAATGCTCAAGTGCATGAACTACACAGCTCTGTTACCTTTACCTGACCCATCTAACCTCAGCCACCTCAACTTCAGGCATTGTGGCTCTGTCAAAGGCACCAAGAAGTCTACTTTCTACATGAGGGCAGGTGCAGATGAAATTTTCTGGGGAAGTCCCTGTGTGCCCCAGCCCCAGCAGGGTGACCTGGCACCAGTGGATGCCCAACGTTTAGGAGGCTACAGTGAGCAAGTGGGGTCTCACCCTGTGCACAGTAAGGGCTTAGTCACATCCCAAATGTGACTGCTGAAATGATCAGCTACCCCAGGCTCAAAGACAAGACCACAGGCAGTACATTTCTCTCCCAATTTCTTTGTAATCCAATAATTTTACTGCATGAGGAGGGGGAGAGGAGGAAGAAGAAAATGCTTTCTTCTAATCAGATAGCAGATTGACAGCTACAGCTACTCTGGGAGCTAACAACTCCCAGTTTCATCCAAAATGTTAGGAGGAAAAGCTTTCCTATGACAAAAGTACCCTGGGCAAAGAAATCTCCCAATTGCTGAACCACTAAATTCTTCAGAAAATGAGCACTACCTGAAACATCTCATATCTGAAAACTGAAGGAGACCCCACCCTCTCCTGGTCTGACTGCGGTCTTTCCCTGCCTGGAGTCTGAAAAATGAGCCCACAGCACAACACTCATAAGAACCAAGGAGAGAATTTGTATATGCATGCTCAAAGTGACAAATATTTTCAAGAAATGAGAATCTGTGCCCTTCAATACGAATGAAATGTCATGCTTTGCTCCCAGTCACCTGAAGAAATATTAAGATAGTGGGGGTAACAGTCTGATGCTTTGTGCTGGAGCCTGGGAAACAAGGAAATCCTCAGTCCTCAGTCCTCCACTGCTTGCTATGCTTCCTTGGGAAATCTAATTAACTGCTCTGTTCTTCTGTATCTTCTGACTCAGCTTGAGAACAACTTTTGAGATCCTCTGCAAAAATACACTTTACTAAGTACTACCGCTGAGTATTTGGGGGAACTGCTCTCTGGCAAACCCCACAGGTGTTCGTACCAGCTGTACACAATGAGTGCCGTTTCCTGTTGGTGTTTCTAGCCCGGGATAACCACTGCAGGCACCATAACTCCATGACCACAGTCCACCACAGCAGGAGGAAGAGGCTGAGTTCCACTGTTGCAGTGTCTGTGAGCTCTCTTGAAAGTGGTTCAACATCCAGGCCTTGCCTGTGTCACTTTTTGGGATGGTTAAGATTCATGACATGCCAGGATTGCTATCTCTGAAACTTAGTGACATCAAAGTCCTGACCTGGAATAGCTCAGGACCATCTTATCTGAAGATTAACTGTATTGGCTTTCAACTCATCTGAATGAGTTTCAACATGTCACACAGTATTCAAAACTGGCCTATTACAACAGATTAGCATTTAATTAACATGATTTGCATTTCCCCCTATCTCTCTTCTTATTTTCACACAATATTTAATTAGGAAAACCCCCACAACTGGTCCTTTGCTCTTTTTGGTTTTATTTCTGATGGAGGGCTTATATCTTAGGAAAACACCTTACGACAATGGTTTAGTAGAATTTATAATGTGATTAGCTGCACAGAATTTGTGTCTGGAAATGCTACAAGGGCAGTACTGTCCTAAATCAGCATGGTCAATCTGCACTGCCTTAACATTTCCCCACAAAAACTTATTGTCTGTCTCATTTTAATAAATAGATGATTAGGTTCCTTGGTGTAAGAAACTGGTTGATATTTTGAAGAAGGAAAATTAGGCAGCAGTGAATTTAGAGGTGTATGCAGACACACGCCTGCATTTACTGTAGGAGAAGAGGTGTGCAGTTAAATCTCTCTGGTGGACTCCTGTGCTGCTTTACTCAAGAGCTTTAATCCTTGCTCTCATCCTGCAAGGCTGTGACAGTACAGGAACGGCCAACAACTCTCCCGTTGGAAGATCATTCCCCAATGCTATGTGGGTTGTGCCATCAAGATCAGAGCCTCCTGACACCTTGAACTCTAACTCACTGGAGTTACTGTGGGGATGAGAACAGCCTGCTGCACCCATAGGTGCCCCCACCAATACTGAGCAGTCCCAAAAGGAAAGGCAAGAGCCGTCACCACTGCTCAGCTACTCGTTCACAAAAACAAACACAAAAATGAACACAGCCCAGACCCCGGCTCCTGGCCCAACTCCTGCCAGTGCCTCTTCACCTCGGCCACCTCTGAGCCAAGTCCACAGTATTACAGGGACCAAGAAGTGATTGCTGAAGTCAATGCCCAACAAGTCCTCCTAGAAGGGACAATCCTCTGGTGCTTTTGCAGGGACTTATCAGTAGCTGCAGTAACTCAGCTGACTGAAGCAGTGCAGCAAGCACTGGAGCTCAGGCTGTCCTCACTAGAGCTTTCAGAGATGGAAGAGAGACTTGCCTGTGCAATCTGAGCCCTCCTCTGGTATCCTCCAAGCAGACTTGTCACTCATCTGAGCGCCCTCCAGACCTTACTGATGTTACTTTTCCTGACACTCAACCTGCATTTTCCCCTTGCTGTCTGCTCCCTCCCATATCAAATACTACTGACTTCTCTTGCCAGCAGCTACAACCTTTTAGGACTGTCTGCTTAGTAAGCAGAAAGAACCAAAAGCTGGATCAACACTTTCTGCTGCAAGAGTACTTGCTGCAGAATCTCTGTGCCATACACATGATGTATTTCAAACACTGAGGAAAATATATTTCAGGCCTTCATTTTTGTCCTTTTCTTGAGAAGAAAGAAGTTTCAGATATTTGTGCAAGCATAATACTCCCCACAAAAAGTGAGGCCAGACTCTGAGCTAACATGAAAACCTGTGTGATGTGCTTAGGAACAGTGGTCTGTTTAACTAATAACTAGTTCTTTTACCTGCTTCCTCCCTTCCTGGACGAACCATGCCAGCCTCACATATTTATATACATTTTTTTTCTTTGGACTGTTCACCACTAACCTCAATTCAATTACCTGTTAGCAGAAGGTAAGCCACCAGCAAGCACTAACCCAACCAAGTGGATCACTCAAAAGCAGGCACAACTTCAGCTGCTTTCTTTAAATGACTCTTGACTATGCTGCACTGCCATATGACTAATATAATAATAATTAAAAAAAAAAAATCTATGACCCAGGAACTGTGCTTTGTTGAGCAGGGATGTTTTCAGATGGACTAAGACTGTTATGGCTTTAAAAGCAGCAGCTTGCTCCACTGTACAAGATCTGTCAACTAACCAAGAGGTCCAATCGTGTTGTCAGTGAATTGCGTGTCTATGCCAAGCACAACAGAATCCTGAGTATTTCAATATTTACAGAATGATATGAACAATTTGTGGTCACTCATGCTTGTGTATAAGCAATCAGAACTGGAAGAGTCTGAACGAAGGGTTACAGATATCTCCCTTGTGTTGGGCTCTGCCTGCCCTGGAATTCACACCCGAGGCAGAACATTGATGTGCGCTCACAGGCTGTTTCTCCCAAGGTACAGCCAAATGTGTTAACCATGCCTGTATTGTACCATATGAATGCATTTAGCTTTGTTCAGCTTCCTCCATTGATATTTTTAGCCTAAGTCATCATTCAGATTTTCCGTTTGTTCCTTTTTCTCCAGCAGGGCCTTGCCACTACTCCCCAAAATTCTGCCTCTGCTCCAAATTGTTAAGTCATTATCCACTGAACTACTTGCTTACATTCTCCCAGATGTATCAAAACATTTTTACACATACACAGTATGGGACTTGTAATACTACTCCCAACTCCCATCCTACAGCTGCAAGTATAAGCTGTCTAAACATTTCTTACATACATAAACAGATCAAATGCTTCAATTTTCAATATACGGTCATGAAAATTTCGAAACCTGATTTAAAAAGAAGAGGAACGTCTCCTCACTCCCAATTAAAAAGTATTGCATATATTTTTAGAGAAGCTGAAGTGAAAAGGATACTTCTAAAAGCCTCTGACACACAGACAATTAATACCAAAATAAGGGTCACAATGTAGTTCTCACAGGGTAACATATGATGGCAAGATTTCCTTAATCTGCTCATGTAGAAAACACTCAGCTTTCTGGAGCTCAGCATTCTCTCTGAGCTCCAGATCCTCTTTTCTATTTTGGGGGTGGTGTGGAGGAAAAGTCAGCAAGTTTCCCAGGAGTTTTGTAGGTTAATCTCCACCACTACGCAGTACCACAGTCCCAGTGAAGTGCAGTGAGAGAAGACAATTCCCCTGAACATCACAGTTTCTCCACTATTTCCCTGTTAATGGGTGTAATTTCAGTTCTTCCACCTCCCACCCATGACACTTTGCTCTTTAAAAGTAGGAAAAAAAAAAAAAAAGAAAGAAGTTGGGTGACCTTCCGGGGCAGCTTCAAACCCCTCTGTCCAGCATTTATGGTTACCACCACTTTAACCTCTGAAGAGGCTGAACAACACAATGTGCATCTTTCCAATGGCCAAGACTCATCAGAGATGTGTCACCTGTGCCAAGGCTGCATAGTTACAAGTTTCCCTCTTGAAAGTTTGCTTGTAATGTTGAATGTTTCACGTACTACAAAGAAAAACTTCCCATTTCTTTCATCACAGAGTGCAGGCATGAAGGAACCAGAGGTAGCAACTTCCATCACTGCTAACCTTGGTCACCCACTGTGGACACGGGTGAACATCTAAAATCAGGGTCCGGGTAGCAGGCAGCAATGCTGTAGCCAACCCATTCCTCTTAGTGAACCCAAATGAAGCCCATGTGCATCCTGCATCCTCTGCAGAAGTCAAGGACAACCTTCCCACTGAACTCAATCACACAGTTATTCCTAAAAGAATTGAGGGAGCCTTTCCAGTTTTCCTTGGAACAGCATCCAACAGGCCTCCTGTTGCAACAGTGGGATGGCCATTACACCCCCTCATCCCCCAGGAAAATGGAGGGATAAGGGAATTGTGCAATGATGTAATGAAGCCAAGATCCAACATTTAGGTTCTTTTGTGCTTCTCTTAAGTCATTTGCTTCTTGCAGTGAAGTCAGATTGAGTAAAATGCCTTTTTGATGCAGATTAGCTGCATTATGGAGCTAGCCATGCCTTCTTGTTCAAGGATGTTACTTTTTGCATTGTAGGAACATTAGCCAAATTACATAGAGTTGTGGAAATATATTAATATTATGAAACATTTCCCACAGCTTGTACATCTCTGGAAGTACCAAGGCAGAGATCTCAGAATTATAATTAACCAGTAAATTTGGAAATAATTAGCATAATAATTACATTTCAACGAAACAAACCATACAACTAAAATAACCTCTTTTGGCAATAATTGACACCAAGAAAATACATGACGTCTGGCCCACCCACATGCTCCCTTTCTTCTGATCAACTGGATGCCACAACACTGCTGTGCCTCTCAAGCTATGCATTACAAATAACCCTGGAAAGATGGAAAGTTGCCAGAAAGACCTTATGAGACCCATGTATTTACTCTGAGCTAAGAGTGATTTTTAAGACTTGAATAAATCTTCTTTCCGATCTTTCTTAAAAATTTGCTTAGGGTCTTACACTAAGCAAACTATCTCACCTGATGCTTTTATAAAACCTCTTAAGCTCTGCCTACACAAAGTAAAAAGTAGCAGTGGCCAGGGTTTATGCATTAAGTTTTTTCTGATTAATTCAATAAGGCTGTTTGCAGGATTTACAGTGAAGTGTAGATGTACAGATGAGAAACCTATTTTCTATATAAGAAGGTTATTCCTCTCAAAAAGAGATACAAAAAAATCCCACTGGGACACTAAACTTATGATTGTATGTTCTTTTTGGATGGAAGCTTACCATATTTTCAGACTGGAAATTCTTTGTTCACTGTTATTGGTAAATAAATTAAACAACTCCCAAATGATGGCAGCATCTGTAGATGTGCTCAGGCTGACAATAGAACCAACATTCAATTATAAGAAAATGAATAGCTTCAGTTATCTATAGCTGTTTGAAAATAGCTATTTTATCCTTGTACTTAGGAGAGAGTGAAGTTATATTGCTGCCATTTTAAACTTATAAAAACCTTCAGACTTGGCAACATAAAGGACCATTGTCAGAAGGATGCTTTGGCACATCTCTGACTTTAAGCACATGAGTAAGATGACAAAACAAACTGCATGTAATAGTAAGGCAAGCTGAATTAGGTTTCCTGAACTGGAGACTGAAATCTGAGGAGCTGATGGAAGCCATCCCACTGGCAAGTGCACGTGTCTAGCCTAAAGCTTGCTATTTATCCCTGGCTTGCCTATGATTTGGTGGTGGCAACGTGGTGTCCAGACACAAAAGAGGAATTCAGGGATGCCCCAACTGCTTCCCAATATAGCTGGTGCACAGGACATATCAGACATGATCTCAGCTGTGTGGGAAGGTGTAAACTGTCTCCTGTGCCTTGGTGTTTGCCCTTCCTGGGTCCTCCATGTATACAGTGGTGTTACCACATAGGTTCATCAGCTGAACTACGGCATGTGCTCCTGCACACGCTCCAGTACTCAGACAAATTCACCAGAGGCATAATCATGGCCCTCTAAAACTACGATAAATAGTTCACATTGGGTGCAGATGATCATCTGGAGCACTGGGCTATCCTGGGCTTCAGCTGATGGTACCTAATAAGGGCTGTCTGGGGGAGGCAGCTCTCACTGCCTCGTGCAGTAATACTGGAGCAAGCCGCCTTGAATTTTTGGATGGCCTCAGAGCTGCTTCTCCTGGTAAATTACCAACACAAAGTCATGCAGCCTGGTGCCAGCCCACAGCACTGCGTTGAGACTGAGACTTGCAAAGGTGTAACTGCAGTGGTGGGAAAAAAAAAAAAGAAGGGCAGTAAAAATAAAAATAAGAGTAAAAACTGGGCCTAATTTGCCATCTGCTAAATCCATTCTGTCTTACTGCTTTCCAAATTCTCCCACCATCTAAATAGCCGCTTTTTGATTATTTTCCTCAAGACTGCTTTGTTTTCTCCCCATGCTGCACCTCACTTTGTTATTTCCTCTCTACATTTGTAACCTGCTCAGGTAATTTTCCATTATTTCTTTACCAGTGGCTGTTTTTTTTTACACACCTCCCAATTTAATATCTTCTACTAGTTTAATTAACATGCTGACTGCACTCTCTCCAAGCTCATTAATGAAGATATTAAATAAAGCCAAACCTTGCATTACTGCTTGCAGTGCCCCAAACAACTCCTCCCCACAGCCCTGTTTGTTCCCATTAACAATTGCCCAATGTTCACAGTCCATTAGCCAGGTGTCGATCTCTACAGCAGCATTCCTGTCCAAGCCAATTTCTATTTACACATCACGAGATTATTTAAGACACGAAAACCACCCTCTTTTCTTTAGATGTATGGACCAGTGAGGCTACATTTTTAACCTGCTGAGAATCTGCTCTGATGCAGCTCAGTTTCATGCTTTCCCTTCATTCCCTAATGCTGAAACTCTGTGCAAAAAGTGATTATGTTTGATTTCTTCCTGCTCAACATTAGGTCCTGGCTTAGCTGTCAGTTCAGCCCAACCACATTTCATTTCATCAGGGTATGTGATATGTTGCCTCTCAAGTATTAATTCAGATCTGCCTGCATATTAATACTGACACAGATTTGTTTCAATGAGTTTCCATCGCTG
Organism: Acropternis orthonyx; assembly: GCA_035583155.1. Lineage (NCBI taxonomy): Eukaryota > Metazoa > Chordata > Aves > Passeriformes > Rhinocryptidae > Acropternis > Acropternis orthonyx. The sequence continues at coordinate 11,107,417 of JAWWEU010000163.1, read as the reverse complement.
TAACTGAGAGTACAGTCAAGTCAATCCCATTTGTTTCTCCTGGTTTCACTCTCTAGTATGGCCCTGACTGCCAAGTTTTACAGACGGAGCAGGATTTAACACCCCATTGACATGCTTTGTTGAATGGGGAAGGTCCAGGCGTACTCTAGCGATTGTGGGCCTGTATGCTTACAGATGTTTTGTCTTATCCCCAAATCCAACTGGCATTTCCCACACAGACTTACTGGAGCTATTTGTGTGACTTTAGTGCATTGGACTTCTGTAGCTTAACAGTGACTTAATTAGCAGGGAGGAAATTGGCCTGCTTTCTCACAAACACTTTTGTATTACCTTTGCATTTCATGGCACTGGGGGTTTGCCCAAGATCCATGATATTTAGAAAGGTAATTGGAGTTGTTCATTAGCTGGTTCTCACAGATCCTGGGATACAGTCCATCTAGATTCCTTCATCCACAGACTTTCAGTTTTCTTTATTCACATGCTTTGTGCCAAATCTCAGGATGATATTAGAGCTGACTTAATGAGGATTCCCCCAGCTGTATGGGAATGCAGGCAGAGTTACTCCTGCTTCCCCTATGCCAAACCTATCATGCATATAAAAATGATGCACCAGGGAAATGTGGCAATGGCTGTAGTGTTCCTGCAGCCTGTGCATCCTGAGCAGCCTTGAGCTCTCAATTACTCTCTAGAAGAGGGTGGTCATGGTTCAGGGAAAAAAAGCTCAGGTGTTTCATCTGTCCTTACTCAGAGCTGCCAAACATATTCTGGACATTGAGCTCTAGTCCTGAATATGGACACAGCTATCTTTATTTTGCATGCATGTAGCTCCATTTCTTTATAATTCTACTTAAAAATCCATTATTTGAAAGTGGAACTGTTCCAGAAGAATTTGAGGCAGCACCCCCCCAGGTGTAGCACAAAGTTATATATTTTCTGGTATTTATTGTTTGTCTAATATTACCCTCTCCCTTCACTTTAGGTTCCTGTCTCTTTCATGGCTCCCTTTAAACTCTTCTGCAAATACATAATTAATTCCTCCTGCACATCTTGGCAGCACTGAGGATTTCCCAGTTCAGCTAATGCACACAGCACACCTAGCCAGAGCTTTGAGGAGATGAGGAGGGGAGAATCACTTCAAGGACCTGGACCAAGGGAGAACCATTAACTTCTAGCAAATGAGGAGAGGGTATATTTGAAATATTCCTCTGCTGACCAGCAGAGGGAAGTCATGTAAGTACACGGCAGCCAGTCCAGTGCAATTTTGTTGTTCTCATTCCTGCAGTTCTTCATTTAATTCTCCTTCTTCCAGCACAGCTGGAGGGGTGCAGGCATGTACATGTCAAACTCAGAGAAATTAGGAAAGGCAAAAATTGCAAGAAAAGGGTAATATCAGTCATTAGAGCAATTAATGTAGCTGGAAAAAATCAGATAAACTTTTGAACACATCTGTCTGTCTTCAGTTCTGAAACAGCAGCTCACATGTTCAAAAACCTGCCAGTTTTTCCAGCTATGCTCATTGATCTAATTAAAAACAAACCAAAACTTGTCTGCCTACAAAGAGATTATCACAGCTGCAGTAACACAGCTCCAGAGAAAGGCTTGTGTGAGCATCTGTGATGACTAGCCCAGCCTGTGAGAAGGCAGAGCAGGGACCATATCCCTAACCTGGATGCAGAAGAGATACACCTGATTGTAAAGCAGGCACAGAGAAGGCTGAGTCAACAAAGACAGACGTGACAGGACTAATAGGAAGCTCTACTCTCAGTGTCAAAATTTCTCAGTATGGCTTAAAGAGGAAAACAGAAAGTCATCCCAAAAGCCAGACTCTCAAAATGATGGGAAAGAGAGAACAATGAGGATTCCCACCCTACAGGGAGCAGCAACAGCCCTGTGAAGCAATGAGGGTTTGCATGACAAGCAGATGGAGCAGGGACCCAATTCCCATTGGGGGACTGTTGTGAGCAGCTGCTTAGTATCCCAGAGGGAGCAGGAGCAAGGTAACATTCAGATCCCAACTGGCAGTCTACCCTACTCTTAAATACTTTATCTGTGAGAGTGCGGTATCTGTGACTCGCACACAGCAACCCGCTGAGCCCCTGCTGCCACGGGGTGGGGACAGTGCCAAGAGATGCACATCCCTCTTTGGGCACAATCATCCCAGGACAGCCACACCTCCAGGCATGCTTGACTGCTCAATTTGACTCGAGCCAATGATATAAAGGGAAGAAAAGATGCTAATAGATTTTGACTGAGATGCACCACTTAATCCTTTTTTCCCCATCAGTAAGCTCTCTTGCTTTCCCTTCATAGCAGGCATTATGCAAATCAAGAGTCCCCTGAAGTGATATTTGCAACTGTAGGATCATACAAGAAAGGGCACAATGCTCCTTTGCCGATACAACCCCCTGCCCCTACTATTCTTTTTCAAATAATACTATACTCATGGTAAGTACTAAAAATACGTACTCTACCATTCAAGCACTTAACGTTCTTAAATGCCACTTTGTTCAAGGGAAATAGCCTTTGTTAAACATGAAATTCACTGGGAACAGAATTTATATTTCAATCGGATTTCCTGTATTTATATATATATATGTATGTATGTATGTATGTATGTATGTATGTATGTATGTCTTTATTTTTTCCAGCTGAATACATCAGTTAAATCTCTTTCTCAAATGCCATGCAGCTAAAGCAAATACTTAAGGGACACGGTTGATAAGGTATTCATAATGTTGGGCATCATCAACTACTGCCTTATGTGTGAACTTTACAGCCACTTCCTGAGGCTTGAATGATGCACAGTGAAAGGGTCACTGGGCAAAGAAAAAAGCTTGTATCACAGTGCTATCAGTGTAGGTGCTGTGACCAACAAAAATAAATGGGTTAGCCAATTTCAGCTGAAGTAGCAACATATCAAATTAAACAACAGGACACTGAAACACAAAGTTTTCCATGGAGAAGCAAATATCCTCAGAGACCAAGGCTGACTTTGTCAAACATTCCTCTAGGGCACTTGACAGCAGTTAAAGCTATTTAAACCACTGGCAGTCTCCTCGCTATAAAAAGAGGTGTGATTTTCAGCACCAATGAAAATGACCATCACCAAGAGAGAGACATTTAAAATTCATAGAGAGATTCACTTTCCTATACCCTGAGTTTTACTGCTTTTTGCAATGTTGAAAGCCAAACCACTCAGTTTGTTGTTCTATTCAGAAGGATTCTTCTTCCAAAGACAGAATCAGTTTCTGTTTCTTAACTCTCCGTGCTGGTATTTTATTGGCATGAATTATTTGGGATTAGTAAAGAAGTGTGGATCACAGGGTCCTGAGTCCTTTGCAGAGAGTGTCTGCTCTGCACTGTCATTTGATTCCCAACAGCACTGTTCTCACTTTATTTTAAAATATTCATTGTAACTTCTAATTTATAAGTTCCAAGTGGTCTACTGAATATTCCTCCCATTTTCTGGTCTTCATCTATAGCTTCATCTATATTTGCTGTATAATTCTAGGCAAGTGAAGGACTCACATTCCTACTGAAATTATTGTGCATTTTTCTAATGTCCTAGAAAATTCAGTTACCAAGTGATATATCGAATACGTAGTTTCCCTTTTTTATTGCCATATCCTGCAATCTCACTCAGTTCTCACCTCATCTTTTCCCACAATAAATTTAATCCTTGACATAAATGACTGCATTGCTTCAGTGTTTGGCCCTTAGCTTCTACGAGAGCAGTGATGATGCCAGAGCAGATGCAATGCTCAGGTGCTTCCTCAGCTTCTTTGAGGCATCAGCACAGAGAGTCTGACTGTGACTCATGACTAAAGCTGTGATTAAGGAAGGAAGGACAGAGGGAAGTCTGTCCAGCACAATCACAAAGAAAATCTGCAGAATCATCATCATAAGCATCCTGCAAACTTAGTTTCTCACTGATCCCATCTGGCCTGATCAAAAGGCCATAGGATTTTGGATTTGGACCAACATGCAGATGCCTTTGTCCAAATCCCATGTGGAATAAAATGTTGGCTTTCTTTATTGGCAGAGGATTTAGCAATAGGGGAAGAAGTTGAGTCCAAACCCTTTCTCCATGTGTGGCTGTTCCAAGAGCTCCTCTAATTCACAAGGGCTCAATCTTGACCCTGCATCCTCCTGCTTCTACTTCAGGATCATCTGGCTTTCCATCAGCATAACTCTAATGAGTAACTCACATAAGGCATTGAGTAGCTGAAGCAAGATGTTAAAAAAGAGGATCTCCTCGCTGCTTTGATAGTCAGTTATTAACTAATCCAAGTGGCAGTACTGGGAAGGTTGTAGGTGGTTCTGTAACCCGTCATGCCACAATGTGAAGAGTAGATAATTTTTATTTCATTATGCTTTTGTTCTGCACAGTCTTCAATATTGTCAGAGTGCTGTTTGAACTTCAACCAATTAATGAAACATGAACTGCTTATTAGGTGACCCAAAAGGTTTCTCCCTTACCATCTGTGAATACCAAATCAAAATCAACGTGTTGCTGGTAAATGCATATGCATGAAATCTTTCAAGACATCATGGCTAAAATAGCTAATAATACACCTCATAGTAATCTTGAGAAAGGAAAACAGGAAGGGAAAAGAAGCCAGCAAAAATAAAACATGCATCTGCAAAACACTAGCTATGCAAGTTAGCATCAGCTAAATGATCAATAGGTCACCATTTACATCTGATCTGTATTACTACAATGCTGTGCTTAAATGTCCAACAAGGCTCATATCAGCTAGCACTTCCTTCATTAAAATCTGCCTTCATATAGAATTCACCTTGATTTATGAGTTTGCATTCAGTGTTGTACATTTGAATGTAACAATGCCAAATGCTCACCTGCTGGTTGGAGAGCAGAGATATTTCAAGATGAAAACAAACTAAAGTTGGTTGCAGAAGGCTTGTTTCCATTATTAAAGAATGGAAAATAATATGGCCAGCCTTCTGTTACCATCATGTCACTGTGTATTATCATTTTCTGTTACTGAAAAGTAGTCTACACATCACATATTTCCTTAATTGTGGACTTCCTAACTCTTTCACACAGACACACACACAAACCTACAAATATTCTTTTGCTTTCATCACCTAAAAATGTTGAGGGCTATTTTCTTGGTATTTGCTGATAGATACTTATTTGGGTTTAGAATTTGGAATTTCAGGTGTTTCCACTTTCTTTCATACGTACGCATTTTAAATTCAGATGCGCCCATATCCAAAATCAGTCCAACACTCATTTTCAGGGTGGGGAATTTTCTTTCTCCATCATTTGAATGTTAATTTTGTGGTATCACAGTAAAACCACATATGCTCCTTGAAGGCATGAAAAACTCCCTCCTGACCCTTAGAAAAATCTGCCAGTTATTCCTAAATATAAAGCTGGCTAATAACAAGTTCTGTAAGTAATTACACAGCACAGAGCACACAGAGCCTTCCTCTTACTTCACTGATGCTGTATGCTTCAATGGAACACTGAGGAGTGGCAAATAAATAGTACAAAATGAGAAATTTTCAGCCAAGAGTTTAGGAAAGAAGGGGCAATAGAGAAGGTGAGCAGAAGGAAATACTCAACAGGAATGGAGAAAAGGGAGCTTCACTTGATAAATAGATTTCACCCTTTTCGTAAATCTCTTTGCCTCATCCACCACTCTGAAAGTGCATGACTTTGAGTTCCTCTCAGCAAGTAGCCCCTTGCTCCCAAACATTTAGTTTTGGTCTGTCCAATGACTGCAGATTTATGCACTTGAACTCTTTCACTTCCTAACATTTTATAAATAAGCCCCATCTGGTCTATCTCTCCTTGTGTCCAAGTTCCTTCTCCCCCCAGCCTAACTCATACAGTCTCAGTTAGCTAATGCCTTCCTTTAAATAAACCAGACTTTTCAAAACTTGATCTAATGCCTAAGCTCTTCATGTCCCTTGAAAGAAGACTCTAACAGCTGCTCACTTTTACTATACACTAGATCAAGTATTCAGAGATGGATCTATCAAAGAGGTCAACTCCCTCCTGACACTACATTAACTAATCGGCTGCTATTTTAAACTTTGCTTAGCTTTGTTATTACTTCTACTTCACTGCATCACTTGACATAGACATAGTGCATTTCTTAACCCATTTACCCAGCTGATCAAGACTATTCTGTGAACAACCTCATCCTTCTAAATTTGAACCATTATGCCAATTTTAGTATCATCTGATAAAGTATGATTTTCTCCATGATATAAATCATGAAGAAAATGTAACACAAAACCAACTCGTAACTATCTGATTTAGGCCACAAAAATAATTTTATCCCTTTTCTTCATTGTTTTCTATGTAAGAAACAAGGGAATACTCTTGCTTATCTCTATTCCTGCAAGCCTTTCTAATCTGGGTCTTCCTATTGACCTTGTCACAGCTACTCATGTAACTGAAAGGATTACTCTCATAGTTTGATGCTTCCAAGATCAAGTCCCTGTTCTTTACCTGTCTTAATAATTTATTACCGAACCCATATATGCAGAGTGTGTAGAATAATACATCCTGTGAAACTTTGTTAAAAGTCTCTGAAAATCCCAATATGTCTGCTGCTTCCCTCTTATCTAGATCAATATTTATTTAATTTAAAAAAGGAATCCAATTTGCTTGACATGATTTACTTTCCACAAATCCATGCTGACTTGCATTATGATGCTGCAGTCTTATTAAACTGTATGCAACTGTAGCCTTATGTGATAGCAAATGCGTTTTTGAGACTCCATTTATATGCAGTGGGATCCTCTGAGAGGTTGCAGTGCCCAACACAAGGAATTCACCATGTTCTTATTGCCAAACTAGTCAGTTATTTTCCACCTCAAATCGTTTTTCTTCAAAACAGCGAAACAACATGGGCACTTTTCAAACTATTTGATGCAAGCTCTTACTCCCGATGCGCATTCACACTGCAAATCATGGCCATGTGTCAGGAGCTGTCCTGTGCCCAGCATTATACAATTCCTACATAGAAACAGTCCTCAACACCCAGGGAGTTTAGACTATGGCAACAGTCCCAGCACTGATCTTATTGTTGGGTCTCAGTTAGAAGCCAGGCCAGATCAGCAGAAACAGACAATCAAAATGTCAACAGCACATAGCTGTTTGAAGGAACAAGCAGCTGCATTTTCTTTCTGGTTTGTGTTCATGTCCCAAATAATGCTCTACAATGTTGAAGTGACCCTAGGCAGGCTATTCTTCCTGTGGTGACATGAAGCCCCTCCACCCATCCCACTGCTCACTCCTATGATGCCACACTTCATTGGGAGACTGAAGCTCAAACAAAAGGATGTGCCTGTCTCAGCGTATTGTCTCCAGCACCCTGCATCCTATCTGATCAGATAATGGGTGGTGTTCTTTTTAGCAGGCAGACATGCCAACAGCATATGCCACTTCAGCACTCATCTCCTACAGCTTCAGCTCTCTACTCTACTACTCTCATTAAACTCTGCATGGCTGCCTAGGGTAAGTTCTGTCCAGTACTGATAGAGGGGGCAGAACCCTCTCTGCTTTCTCATTCACTCCAACTTGGCAGTTCACAAAGAATTTCCAAAATCTCATCCTACCAAAGCACATTTTCCCAGCTATTTGTCTAATGAAGCTTCCATTTTTATTCTTCCTCCCCTCCGTTTCCTCTTACCACGCACTAACAATGCACTGAACTGAGCTCTTACTGATTTTTTAGAGGACAATTTGTATACATTCAATAGTCAGAATGGGCTGGAGTATCTTGGTATGTACTTGCCAGACTGGCATTCATCAGGACTGTGAAACAGAACAAAATCCCACTGCAGTAATGAGGCTTTTTAACCCCTTTGTGACAGCACAGCTAAATGCACTTTCAACCCCATATACAATGCCATCAGCTGGGCACAGAAACAGAAACCTACCCAGTTCCAACCATGACATAAAATCAGAATTTATTTAGGTAGTATCAAGCTGTTTGTGGTATTCAAGTACCCCACCTTAAACTCCATAGGGGTGTACTTCTCATTCTTGGGGGTTGTGTTGCCCTTGTAATGGAGATGGTTGGGAGTGGTTGGGTGGATAACAGTCGACTCCTGGGACTGCCTCTGACAGCGCTGGCAGTACACGTAAATCACAAACGTTAAGAGGCTAGAGCCGAAGAAACAGGAGACCCCAGTGGCAATCAGATGGATGAGACTGAAACCTGCAAGTGAAATGACAAGAGATGCTATTTTTAAAGAACAGCCCTTTTCCCTCCCCTGACAAGACCACAGGTGCAAATCAGAGCTGTGACATCTCGGGCTCAACATTAATAAGCTGCTGAAGCCAGAGTCTTACGTTATAACATAAACTGACATAATCTCCCTGCAAATCGGTCTCCCCACTGCAGCTCTGCCTTGTGCAGTTTAACAGGTTCATGCATTGTTTTCTCAAAGCTCCCTCCCCCTGTCTCTCCTCTCTCCCCTCTATTGATATTGAAACTAAACATTATGTTAAGCTGACAGCTAAAGAAATGAGCCATACAAACAATGCACATTAATGGATTCCAAAGCATGTGCGTGTCTTGGAAATAAGGGGATAAAAATGCTCAGTGTTTCTCTGAAGGGGAAGGAAGGGAGGGGAAAGCACTTTTTGTTGGCTGCCCAAAATGCCTATGGGACTGTGTGTGGGGTGGGGGAGATACACATTCCTCCCCCTTGTAATCCAAGTGTGCTCAGCATTCTTGCTTATTCACAGGGTGGCATTGCCTTGGCCATGTCTGCACTACCTCTGAGGTGTATTTGTACTGCTAAAAACGAAATAGGGGTCTTTGGGAAAATGAGAACAAGAAGGTGGGCAAAGGAAAGGGGGGAACTGCTTGAAAAACACTTCTTTGCTTGCTTTCTCCACAAATCACAGAGATAGGAAGCCAGTTGCAGGCAGGTGCAGGCAGGGTAGCTACAGTGCAAATATTTCAAACAGAAAAGCTCTTGGACTGTAAAACCCTCCTCCAGAGATCTCTCCATGTGGATTGCAGCAGCACCCTCCAAGACCAGCACTGAACTCTGGAAGGAGCTGCACCTGGGCATCCTACATACTGCGGAGTGCCTAACTCACAGCTCTGACTGGTGGGGGGAAGACAAAGTCAAAGAGCACTCCTCATTGCTCCCTCACCTCACAGAGTCTCACACCCCACGGTAAAACCAACCACCAACAGATCTCCACTGACAACAGAACAAATAGTAGCGACCTTTACAGCCACCAAGTTAATGAAGCAACCAGAGGCAATCTTGGGTGGCAAAACTTTATGACCCTGTTGTATTTAGCTATGTGCAGGGCGGACTCTGCAGAAAAAGAATCAGCTATTTGACTCCAAATGCTACTGCCTTTCCTCTGCCTTTGCTCTGTCATCTTTCAAAGAGAACTGACAGGGGCCCTAGTGCCTGAGGGGGACCCCCTGACTGGCTCCCCAGGGCAGCTGTCCCAGGGGTCAGCCACACTGGCTCGGTGGCGACTGCAGCAGTAAATTTCCCGTAATACTTAAATAGCCAATTCATTTGGACAGACTGCTGTGTTGACTTGACTGTGTGCAGAGAAATGGGACCACTCAGAGAGTGGCTTTAAATGAGGCTCATTCTTAGTCTGATCACGGGGTGCATTTTTTTGGTGCCATCTTACATTTTAACTGATATGCTTTTCAAATAGCAGATTCTGCCCATTAGTCAATGGCTCTCGTCTAACCTTTAGTTAAAATATATCCTCCTAAGTTTAAAAAGAACAAAACCAATAGAGTTCTACAGCAAAGTAATGCACTTCAATCATAATTACAGTAAGGAACATACAGAATTTATTAGACTGATGAGCTACACTTATTTTTCAAACCACACTATAAAACTCTATTGCAAGATTACCACTTTCTATTGTGTCTTGGACGATGATCCAAAAAAAAAAAAAAAAAAACCCCCCCAAAAAAAAAAAACCCAAACAAAAAAAACCCAACCAACCAACCAAACAAACAAACAAAAAACCCAACAAAAACCCAGCAGAAAGATTATAATTTCTTTCTTAACATTACAAGACTTTTTCAAAAAGACATTTCCTTTCTAAAAAACTCTGCCTGCTTTATATCACTCTCCAGAGCTAAAACACCGCACACGCAACTGTGCTCAGTAAAGGCACATGACACGCTGCCACATTCTCCTCAGGCCCAGCTTTGCTTATATTGCACTGAATGTTTCATTTCATTGCCACATTTACAAGTCACTACATAAAGCTCTCTTACATTTCACTCTCACCTTTGGAACACCCATCTGATTCTTCAGATGAGTTTTAGCTGTGTCTTAGGGGGGAAAAAACCAAACCACCAAACAAATTACTTTGTTTGCAGGACGTGAATCCCCAGGGAGGGGGAAGCCTTCTGGTTCATCACTTTGAAAATATAGATTTTCTGAGATGCACCAACAGAATTTCTATTGATTGGCTTCTTTGCCAAATATTATAGAACACTAGGTAATAAATACTATTAGCTATGGTAAAATGTAGATTGCAATAGCAAATACAGTGGTGGTGGTAGAAGAAGACAATGTGGGTACTGTGCACAACACAGGAGTGCAAGCCATAGCAAGGGGTCCTGGAACCGTAGCAGAATCATTGCACCCTCTGAGGGAGAAGCAGTGATGCAGGAAGCCAAATGTTACATTGCAGGGGATGAAATATTAATTCCATTGATTGCCCCACAGTCACAAACCGAGGCCAGATTTCCATGCCACAGGTGTCATGCCTGTTTTTGCCATGATCTCTACAGGGAGAAGAGATTTTGGCAGCCTGCAGATCATCTAGATTTCAAGAAAGCAGGGATGTGATGCTAGCAGGAATTGGCATGGCCATTAGTGTGAAACTAGCATTTCAAAACGTTAAAGAAACCTGCCATTTTCTTCAGTCTGCATTTTTCTCATAGGGGCTCTTAGGGCAGTGGAAAAGTGACACTAATGACTGGATCTTTCCAAGTTACATGCAGAAAGGAGACACAGTTTCTGCGAGAGGTGAGAACTTGAATGAAAGGAAGTGCTTGGAGGACAAGTATAAACCTCTAATCTCAACCTATATCAGCAAAGGATCTGTCTAAGAGACTGTTCACTTAAATCTTTATAGGTTATTTAAAAACACCTGCCTTCAAACAGCTGGAGGCTTACAGTGGTGGAATGGGGAATATCCCTTCCTTCCTCCTGAACCATTTACCCTGTGAGTAAAGAGAGACAAGCAATTGCTCCCTGGTAATTAATGACTCTCAGTGGTCAACCCGAACTCTCAAATAAATAAAAATCTTGGAACTGACAAGTGGACATGCAATACATTCCTCCAGTCTGACTCAGACAGCAAGACTCCAGTGGAATTAAGGCTATCAGTGGGATATGAGCTGTATAGATTAATGGTTTGGTTGATACTGCACAGGGAGTAAAGAAGCCAGGTTAAGATAAAAATAAGATATATAGTTAATGGTATCCTACCTCCACAGTTCGTGCTCTCATCAATGCTGGAGGCTGGCAGGATCACTAAACAAAGAAAAGAAGATTGGAGGAAGTTGTCATTTTGCCATCACTTTACTTCTCGAATAATTAAACCACCTGTGCTCCAGACACGAGAAGGTGCTCACAAGTTCTGCAGCACCCTGAGAGTCTCTCTAAACTGAATTATAAGCTCATAGTTTGAAACACTTGCAACAAAACCTCTCCAAAGACCTGACAATTCCAGTACTGTTACCTGATCACTCTTTAGCTTCTTCAATTAAGGGGAAAGATGAAAGCTGAGAAAACAATGAAAGAGACTACCATTGCCCAGAGATCTCAGATTTTTAAGTTAGAACACTGTAATCCAAAAAAGAACACATGGAAAGGCATTATTCAGTCTAGACCTATATCAAATATTGGCCTAAGAGACTCAATTTCCAGAAAACACAGAGTGGAATATGCTGATGACCATCTGTCCATCAACAGTGTCTCTCAGATCCTGGATGAATTTCCCCACTTCACACCCAAATTTTCTCCATCTGCCTCACCTTAATTCTTCACTCTTGGGATGCTTCTTTAGATACCTGAAAGCAAGGACCTTCTGTTGCCCCTATCCACACTGAGAATAGAGATCATTTTTATAACCCAGACTGAGATGAACTATGCAAGGTTAAAAGCTTCAGTACAGGTGAAGAATTAATAGCTATTTGTTGCAGATCTAGGTAATTCTGTTTAAAAGAAATATTAAACTGCCTAAGGGAATGCCAGTTCCCCTGTGCCTTCCACAAGGGAATGTGCAATATGTTTGTTTGTTTGCTTGTTTTTCCAGAAGCATCCAAGCCCAATTTATAATAGAGAAAATCTCAGCCTCATCTGACAGTCTGGGCATGAACCGCTCTCCTGACCTGGCCCACCCTCTCCCTCCTCTCTGACACTGTACATACCAGGAATTTCATTATACAGGCAATCTTGGTACTGGGTGCTGTTTCCAACGCACTGAGAGGAGTCTGGACTGTGCACCTCACAGTACCGGCTGCGGTACTGGATGCCCTCTTCGTTACACAGGCTCCACTCGGACCACTCCGACCAGCCACCTGAAATCCAGAGCAGAAAAACACACAGACAATGTCACCAAGAAGGAAAAGGATGCTTTGTAGATACCTCCCATGCTGAAGGATGTCTAGGTCCTGGCTTGGGCCTCTCTCGCACACCTAATCCAGCAGTCTTTAGTGGATTTAATTTTCTCAATACAAATACCAATGATAGCAATATACCCTACTTGTCAGGTTCTAGTTTTCTTAATATGGACTAAACCAACCCTTGCCAAGCACTTCACAGCACAGAGTTGTCTTAAAAGCTCCTATATCAGCTCTCTGGCTAAAGACATACAAGGAGCTGGATCAGGAAATGTTGTACTAGGACCTCCAAGCTTTGATGTGGCCTCCCAGGGATGCCTAAAGCAGCCAGCACAAGTTAGAGCACTTAAAGAGTTTTGCTGAGGTTCCTAAGGGCAGGAGTCAGCCTGTACTGGGTCAGAAATACACAGACATAACTCAATGCCAGCACTGACCTAAACCCTGTCCTCGGGGTTGTACTACATGCTCATCTGCTGTCTGTGAAAGAAAAAGGACAGATTGCCCCTTCAGCAATTGCTGCTTCATGACCCCTTTTGTTTGTCTTGTAAGCTTCCATGTTGAAGAACCAAACTCCAGCTTTTTCCATTACTTGAAATGGATCAACCATTAGCAAGATTGTACCTCACCAGCAGCAGAATGCCAGAGTATGAGCTAGTGAAGAGGCACAGAGAAAGGTGACGCATTGCAGTTGAGCACTGGGATGTCTCCTTTTTCCATGGCTCAGTAGAGGTCTACAGAAAAACTCATAACTGGTGGTATTTCTAATTTATTTTTTAAACATTTTGCAGATATGCCTTGCTCCCACCACCACCCAAGCCAGCTGGGGCAGGGATGAGAAGTGGGTACCTTCGCAGGGGTGTGTGTTGCAGAGGGCCTCCTCGGTGTGCAGGCCGATGCAGATATCCTCCCCGCTGGACGGAGCCGGGTTGGTGCACGTCCGTGTGCGCTGGTAGTGCCCACCTCCGCAGGTGGCTGAGCAGTGAGACCACGGAGTCCAGCAAGACCACGAGCCTTTCACTGGAGGACATTGAAAAGCAGGGAGAGAGAGGTAGGTGCCACTGGTTACTTCTCTCACTGTGACAAAGCTGGAGAGCCCTGGCATCTCACCTTGCAGATCCACCCTGCCCAGACTAGCTGGCAGTTTCCTGCACCCCACAACATTTGGACCTGACAACAAGAGCTTTGCATCAAGAGAGAGTACAAACATATTGCACTCCATGGATGCAGAATGAAATCTATGCAGAAAAAGGCTCTGCATCATGAAGTGCCAAAATAGAAGCTACTCTTTATGGTAGTCAATAATCTTCACTGAAATAGTCTACTCCATTCTATTCCTTTCCTTTTTATAGAACAGCATTGCTATTATTATTGTTGTTGTTGTTGTTATCTCCCGACACTTTACTTACAGCAACAGCATATTTACTTGGGGAAAAAGTGCTGTACAACCTAAGGGGAGCTTATATGGCACCCTTCTGTGGGGACCCTAAGTGCTCTAGTTTCAGCCTGCAGGAAACAGAAACTCAGAGGTTTGATTTATTGTCCCTGTTAATTGCAGGGGTGTTGGACTAGATGACCTCTAAAGGTCCCTTCCAACCCTACGATTTGAGCACAACCTCATAAGAGGCTCATAATAAAACTAGGAAGAGACCTAAGATCTCTGATTCTCTGATTCCCCCACTCCCCACCCACTATATTGTCTGATTTACAGGTCCACATGCCATTAATTCAGAGGATAATAACCTGACGACTTAGTGAAAGATAAACCAGGATTTGTGTATACACACTGAGTGAGGCAGGGAAAGAGGGAGACACAGAGAAATAGTAATCATGCACTCAGAACAGACTGTAAAACATCATAGTGTCCAAGGGGAGAAAACAGCACAGAAAAAGGGCACAGACATTAGTGAAAAGCCACTGAGAGCTTCCAAAATAGTACTAATAGCTGCCTTTATATGGCTAGAGTTATTTCCTTTTTATAGGCCATAGAGTGCAATATTTGACACTCCTGCTACACTCTTGCTGCACATTCTGATCATATCTCCATTGGAATTTTATCTCTGAATTGAATTTTAGAGTCATGATAGTACTAATATAATAGAGCATTTTCAAGTGTAGGCCACAAACTATATTGCCAGAGGTAGATAATTGCTAGAATTGCAAAGAGGCAAGGCAATTTGTGTAAGATCAGTTAAATTTAGTTTAGATAGTTATTACAGAGCAAGGAGAAGGACAAGTGAGAGCGAATACAGCAGTCAATAGTCTATTACTACTATTCTGGACCAGGAGTGCAACATAAACATGAGAACAAACTCGAAAACCAGGAAACCAGGCAAGAATACTCCCTGCTGGCTGTGCAGGAAATGGTAACTGATGTCAAGAGGAGATGCCCATCGCAAGAACAATACGTAAGCAGGAGAGGGGGAAGAAACAAGTGTTCACAAGAAGAACCGCCACATCAAGCATCTCTATACAGTATTAAGCCACATTTATTAAGCCTGTCTTCTCATCAAGGAGCAGATGCACTGTGATGCCCTCCACTGGATGGAGCATCAAACCTTCCTGAAGCAAAAAATTGCTACAAGCCACTGTACTACTTCCTCTAGGGTATGTGGCTGTGTTACCCTCTGAGCCGAGGTGCAACCTAAGTCAGCGTTAAAGATCACATACGTGGGTCATTACAATAGCTTTAAAAAAAACTAAGGAAAATCCCCCAGATTGAAAAAAAAAAAAAAAAAAAAAAAGAAGGAACATAGGAGAATACCAATATTAAGGAAAAAAGCTGTTCATATATTCTGGATACTCCTGGTATTAAAAAAAAAAAAAGAAAAAAATCCCATAAAGAAGAAAGTGTATAATTTGGTGTAATTTACAAGCTGAAACAGGCTACTTTAAAAGCTCAGATTCTACTATGGCAATTTCCTACCATTACATTTCCAAACTCCTTTTAAAACATGTCTTTTAGAGGACTAATTTAGTACCACCATTAGCATCTGATGTTTTGTTTTCAAATGATTTTACAATAAAGTGGGCCTAGAATATTAAACCTTGCATTTTGCTCCTCTCCAGAATTGCCCAGACAAATATTTCAATTGCAAAGAAAAATAAACTAGACATACTAGATTTTTTTCCCCTTAAGTTAATTCCAAAGAAATTGGACCTTCTCTGTCCAATTCTGGGAGCTTTATCCAGTAGAGATTATAACTTCCACCGTGGCAAACTCCAACAGAAAACAGCTCCTACATCGTAGTATGGGAAGTATTTTACAACTACCTTTGTCATCATGATTTTTTGTTGAAGTTTGAGACCAGGAAAGGGACCCTTCCATTTCCACCATTTCTTTCAGAAAAAGAGAAGCAAGGTTTCAGGCAGATACAATAATGCATGACAGTTCAACATACTTCATGTCTAATTTAGGGTTATCAAATTAAAATCTTTGTTTTATATTGTCAGGCCCGCTGTGCATTATTATCTCTTTCATCAGATGAGATCTTTGAAGAGTAGTTTCCTTCCTTATGTGGGCCAAATATTGTTCTGTTTTCTGTCTTAAATGGCTTGTCAGATGATGATCTTGGTTTCTTCATGATTTTTCTGATTTTACCATTATGATTAATTTTTAATGCACCATCATCTGAATAAGACTAAAGACCATTACTTTTCTTACTTCATAAGTGACAGAAATGCCTAAGTGCTTCAGACTAGTGCATTTATTGAGTCCATTTTCTTTCTACCTTTCTGCAAGAAAGCTATTGTTCTCACAACTGGGTATTTCAGGAACTACTGTATCAATAAATAACTTGTTCTGCTTCCCACCCCCAACCAGTCCCTCTGGGTTAGAAGGGCTGCCTATAGCCTCCCTGTAATAACTGAATTTCAAAATATTGCTGTTATACAATCTCTTTGTTTTTTTTTTTTTTTTTCCTCCTTAGAACACTGACATTTGCAATTTCCCTTTCTTGATTGTAGTCATTGTGTTGGGGTGAGAGCCAGAGCATAAGCAAGAGGCTGCCCAATATAATATCATCCTTCTGCTATCATTATCACTGTGAAGAATATCTGGGATGAGTGCCTTGTTTTTGTCTTGCAGAATACATAAAAATTTCATTCTTGTTTTTAGGGGCATATTTTCAATTACTTTTCCTGCGTATTAGTAAAGAGAGATTTCCAGCTCTTCTCACTAAGGCAGAGACAGAAGAAAGAGAAAATCCCTAGAATTATGGACATGAAACTGTAAGTTATTGAGCAAACAAACAGGAGGCATTGCAGCTTCATTGTATGAGAGTCAGCCAGAGAATGAAGCTTTGAGACGGATCATTTGTTGAAATATCAAGTAGTAACATTCTCTACATTCATGATCTTATCCAAATTTTAGCCCTGGTAGCCACTTCTGTGAATGATTCAAAGCCCAGCTCAGATTAATCAAGTTTTAAATCAGTGTATCAATGGTAACAAAACAGCTTTCTTCTTCTATCATCAGTTTTTGTAGAATCTTTGCTTGATTATCCTGATTGTTGCACGGGATTAAAACTATTTTTGTATCATGTCTAATTACTCTCTAATTACTCACACAGCAAAAAACTGTACATGACTCCAACTAGGAATATAACATATTAAACAATGTCTAGCCATTTCTGCTATTGATTTCCCTTTTGACAGGTGCAACATAAAAATGCAGACATATCGATACAGAATAAGAAGTGGTGGCCAAACTATGATTGCACAGTTTTCTTTGATGTTTTCTCAGAAACTTGTGTTAAACATGATCTTACTGCTGGTTTTCATAAAGGACTTGTGGATGATAGATATCTTTCTTTCTGAAGTACATTTCCATTCTCTTTTGGATTTTTGTGCCTCTGGCATCAGTTTAGTGTATGATGAACAGTAAGCTGAAAAGCAAATGTGAGCAAACAGATGAACACAGGAAAAATGAGAGAATGAAAATGTTGTAGAACCTAGAAGAAAAAAATGGGACTAAGAACATACTTGAAAGAAAATAATTCAATTGAATATCATAAATTAAAATAAGAGAAAGGGGAAATCTGAGGACTGTGAAGAGCACTTATTGATGAAATAGTAAATTAATTTGCCTCACCATGGGTGCCTCCCAGCATCGTGAGTTGTCTTCACTAGATTCTGAAAGAATTTACAGCACACAGGTAAGCTATCAAAGACAAAAGCTTTTGTTTACTTAGACTTCAGGTGCATGACCTCATTGGCAGTGACAAATTAATTTCTTTAAATAATAATAATTTTCTAATAAAAGTGATTTTTTTTCTCTTGGCACTAGGTTGCAGAGGTTTTTTTGCTTGTGTATGCACATTCCACTCAGTTTACTGAGTACACTCCTTCATTTTCAATAAAATTAATGAAAAATCCATATCTTGAAAGAAAAATAGGAAAGTACTGTAAAAGGAACAGATATGTGCTTTTCTGTCTTCATGGGCAGATATCCCTACATAAGGATGCCAAATGTAGCTACTTTCCTTATTCCTTTGTTTGGGTTGTCTGTATTTCACTTTCTTCTTGCAAATGTTTCATTCTCTTCCTTGTCTTCTTCCAGCTTCTGGTCATTCAGCCTTTTAAAAATACCTTTTCCAGGTACATTTGCCTCTGAATTATATCACAAACAATTTTGCGTGAGGTTTTTTTGGCACCAAGCAGACACAATCTCAAAGTCATGGGACAGTATGAATATGGGCACACTCAGGCTGTCTCCTTACAGATTGGAATTTTTATTCCAGAACTTTGGAGTTCTAAAATGCCATATTTATCTTGTTAATTCTTACATCATAATTAGGTTTCACTCATCAGAAATGACCCTGTAGAGATGCAAATTGTGAGTACTTTGTGACGCAGTAGAACTGGAAAGAAGACTTTTAGCAGGAGAGAAAAAGTCTGTGTTGTGAAGAGTTCTTCATATATGTGAAAACTACCTTTCAGAAAAAAAAAAAAAAAAAAAAAAAAAAAAAAAACCAAAAAAGGAAAAAAGGAACATGTTACTAGCAAGGAGACTCAGTGGAATTGTGACCAGCTAATGAGGTGGCTGGTCTGCATAACAATGGGCTGAAACTAAATTTACATTTCCCTGAGGATATGAGAATACACATATATACGGGGTGGATAAGCTGCCCGTTCTGTTTGCAGTGAGCAATTTCTGCATCTGCCACCAATAGAGAAGTGTGAAAACCTCTATACATTTGTATTGGTAAAGTAAAATTCTGTCATCTCAGTGGAATAACTTTTACTCTTTCAACGTGGTAAACAATGGAGTTTCTTGGCCCATACGGAAAAGGACATGTCTTGCGTCAGAGTCTGGTTCTCAATTAGAACCTAACTCAGAGAGAAACTTTGCAGCAGAAAGTACTACAAGTAAAAAAAGAAAAAGCCTAAATGCATATGGCATTTTTTCTTTTCCAAGAAATCAGTATTTCAGTGAGCAACTAAACTTGTATTTTGATTGGCATTAGGCACAACACTGGAGCTGTAAGACTATATACTGGATGCAGATTTTGTTGATATCATGCTGCTATTTTGTGATTTGTCAAAAGTTATGTACAAAATAATTTACTCTATTAATTCAATATTTGTCACAATAAGGTAATTATGAATTTATTAGTTATAATTTATTTATGGAAACAGATTTACACAGAATTTTATTTTGTGGACACCTTACCCAGATACTGTTGTTGTTGTTTTATTCTCTGAAAGCAAATTGTTCTCTGCATTGTAATTAAGTACTGTATCTGTGATAATCACATTGAGATGATCTACACTTCAGACTGAGATAGATTATTGCAGGAAAAGCAATGCACCACAATTACTTGTTATATAAAAATCATCATTAAAAAAAAAAAAAAACACAGGAATTGACCTTACAATTAATTTATCATCACCATTTGTCTAGTGCCTTTCATTCTTAAACTGTTTTAAGCAGTTAACAAGTAACATATGAATTATGACAAGCTATCTGTGGCAGAATATGATCAAATTGCTTGTATGGCCTTCAACAGACCCATCAAAAGAAAATAATTTTACAAGTGACATTTACCAATATTACTTCATAAAATGGACTATTCCTAAATCAGATCCTGAGCATAACCATATAATGTTAGTATAATTACACACATTAGTATGAAAGAAAATATTCTTGGCTAAGGTAATCTTATTGGGAAAATCAGTTTAACTTCTAAACAGAATACTGTTAAGTCTTTGACTTAATTTTATTTGGTTTAAGACATGAAGAGGGAAAAAACTTAATTTCTAGTGAAAGGAACAACAGAAAGAAAAAAGTGCTTTTTCTAGAAAGGCTGATTCATAAACAGTTGTATTGCCTTGTTCATCGTTGTAATTTGGAGGTTTCTGAGACTAAAACAAAGAATAATTCCTAGCATAAGTGTCATTTTGATGTGTTTGCTATTGCATCTGCTTCCTGACCACCTGTGAGGGATAGCTACGTGAAAGAGTGAATAAGATGGAGTTGCCTAGTACTGTCCAGGAAGCTTGAGGCAGATGTGGAGTGTTTTTATTCAGCAAACTATGTTACTTATGAAGCACTTATTCTATAGGGTTTTTTCCTAGAAACAAGAACCTTTTCACCTATGTGTTATCTCCTATGCGTGTTCAGTGTTTCAGTCTAAAACCCTGAGCTAAAGACCAATGCAAACAGACAAAAATAGATTGTGAGACCAGAAGAAATAATTTGCTCACACTTCACAAAGGCTGGTGATGTTTGTCTCCTGAAATCAATCTGTGTTCTGTAAATAAATTGTTAATAAACATCTTTGCTTATTGGCATCAGCCAGAGAAACAGATAAAATCCCCAGCCAATTACTCCCTTGTTCTAGGAATCAGGTAGTTGGCTGATTTGCAATCAGATACACAGGCTGTCTGTCCTTCGGGGGTTTTCTGTGGGAATGCTTTCTGAACTGCATACATATCACCCTATCAGAAGAAAAAGAGAAAAAAAATAGAAGTACCTCAGCAAGCTGCAGGTATCTAACTCACGGAGTGTTAGAGGGAAAGACTAAAGGTGAGAAACTTTCATGCTCGCTTTCCTGAGAGACACAGAATTTGCTGCTACTAAACCAGGTCTGTCAAAAGGACAGTTCATGAAAGTGGAATGAGGGAATAACAAGTCGCTGATGGCTCTTCCCAGTGAATTGAAGCAAAGTGTTTGATTTCATCAACTATATTGACAGCAGTTTACACAACACTTTGTAGATGATTTTTCCTGCTGAACGATTTCTAAACAAGGTTATCAGATTAGTGGTAAAAATCTTTTATTATTCCTGCAATGGCCTCAGTTATGAAGAGAAGGAGTCATGAAATTCCATTGTGAAAGCTGGAGTCCAGTTTGCTGGATGGCCTTACGGGTAGCTTTGAAAGAAAGCTAAACTTTCTACCTGAAGAATTTTTCTCAGGTCTACAAGTTCCCATAGAAGTCATGTGAAAAATATGGTTTATTTTGCTACCATAGTGAGAGAATGCACTATGAATCATTTATTAAATGAGTTTAGCCTCTTTTTCTGTCTGCAGAATATCGAATATCCACAGGCTTATCACAACTTTCTTGCATATATTTGTCATTCTAAATTACTTGACAGCTCTTTTTTTGTGTGTGTGCAAATTGTTTACTCTGTAGGTTGCAATGTGTGTTCTGAAATTATAACTTACCTATCAATTTGTGACTGGTTATCTAAATCAGGCAGTTTTCTTTTGTTTCCCTGCTTGTCAAAGTACTCACTCTATGTAGGACAAGTCTCTTGGTATAGACAGTGCTGCATCTGAAGTTAAGGACACCGCTTCATGCATACAGGATATAAGCAGAAATTTGCTGTGAAAGCATATGGTCATAAATTTAAGGTGGTTGGTTTTGGTTTTTTTTCTTTAGTGAAATTTTTCTAAAAGCCAATTAGATCTTAATTTACCAGAGGTAAGAGGATCAGAAACCTTCTTACATAAAAATCTGAATGCTATTACTTTTTTCATTATTAGTTTAGAGTCTTTGTTGTTGCAAAGCTCTGTAAAATTACCTATGCAGATAGCCTTGTAGCCAGTGAATTCTAAGTGCCGGATGTGCATGCTTGGAGAAAAAAAATAAAGGTAAGAATTTCCACCTAGATGCAAACCTTCTGAACAGAGTTCAAGCAAATGCTAAGGGAAGTTGATTCAAATAATCTCTTAGATCTTTGCAAATAGATGGAATCCCCAATGTCTGGTGAGCCCTTTTCTTTCTATCATCTTTATTGATAATGGTAAATTTTTCATTAATCTAAGGCAAATCTAAGGTATTCAGAGTAAATTGGAATTCTGTATACATTATTTATAATATGTCTTTAAAAGAGTGTTTTATATATAACAAACCTGTGGCATAACTCTAATCCAAATTCCCCTTTGTAATCTCTGTGGAACTGTTCACAGACACTTATCCAAAATCTATGGAAATGAAAAATTTAAGAAATTAATCCCAATCTGCTCTTACCATTTTTGTACTGATATATACCTGTAGTGATAAAAAGAAACACTTTAAAGAATAAAACTCTTGCCAAAGATGGAATATTAATTAGAACGAAGAGACAAATGCAAATGCCTTTTGAAACTGAAACCTTTACTATTGT
>JAWWEU010000163.1:11050018-11085080 GCA_035583155.1 Acropternis orthonyx | reverse complement strand
ACCAAAACCCCCAACATTAAAAAAAAAAAAAAAAAAAAAAAAGAAGGCATCTTAGAAATAGTAGGTTTTTTATTGTTGTTGTTGGTCTAACCTTAAGATTAGGGAAAAACTTCTCTGAATTTCATGCAGGAAGATGATCATGATTACCTGGGCAGGGATGAGGATTGCAGTCTTGGTACTCCGTCGCTGATCCCACACAGGGCAAGCCACCATTTTTAGGTTCAGGGTTTGTGCATGTTCTCTTCCTGATCCTAAAG
The DNA here is from genome assembly GCA_035583155.1 of Acropternis orthonyx. NCBI lineage: Eukaryota > Metazoa > Chordata > Aves > Passeriformes > Rhinocryptidae > Acropternis > Acropternis orthonyx. The sequence continues at coordinate 11,084,823 of JAWWEU010000163.1, read as the reverse complement.
CCCAGCTCACAGTCCCTGGAACACGAAGACCAGGCCCCCCAAAAGGACCAGCCCCCATTGATAATCCGTGCAGAGGTCTTACCAGTCTTGAGGAGGTCATCAACAAGAGCTTCAAGGAAAACAAACGAAATCACAAATTAATCAGTTGTTGGGCTTTTAAAAAGTTGTTCATCTCATGAATAAAATCAGGATTTATGTGCCCTGTTGAAAGCCCTTAGCAAGAGTTTGGTTCCACAGGGTTATAGCTAAGCTAGACACAAGAAATTTGCACACACACAGACTAAGTCTACTGATAACCTTGATGATCTTTCTGGGCAGAAAATTGTGGGAGTCCAAGCTGTGCCTTGCATCACAGCAGTACTGCAGGGACCAACCCGAGAGACCATGCACGAGGGGAGTTCCAGAGAGAAAGAAAAGACACACTGTCCTGTAGAGCAGCTTTTCTCTTCTTTACAACCTCATTACTTGCCTGTTCTCTTTGGGGCAGCCTGGCAGTAGCAAGAACAAATCTATATAATGCCATAAGTGCAGAACTCATGACTGTGTATCTCTGTGTCACAGGGCTCTCTCCATCCCTGCCACTGCAGTGCCACTAGTCGCACATGTGACACTAGTCATACTACTGCAGACACGGCCAGGTTCTTGTTGTTCTAAGAGGACTCCCCTTCCACCACCCAATCTAGGCTTGCCCTGTGGTCCTTTAGAGCTGGCAGGACGTACAGTCAGTATCACACACTGCTGAGCCATCGTTGGGGCAGAAACGACTCTCGGTTTTCTTCCTCCCAAACTGCAGCTCGTGGGGGTCCGACAGCTGGGCACGACACGTGTAGCGGAAGCGCTGCTCCTGCCGGGCACCGTTCTGGGTGATGTTCACAGGCATCCAAGGGGTCCAGGGCGTGTTCCTGCGCACCTCCGGGCAGCTCTCTGGGTTGCAGGTCTTATATTCCTGGCAAGAAGGAAAATCACTCTCTCCTTACTTATGAAAGAGCAGCAGCCTAAGTGGCAGAGATTTATTTAGACTTTGGAAAGATCCTCTGGATCTAAAATAATCCCCATCCACATTATCTGACCTCACAGGCACAAGCCAGTGCTGGGCACAGCACAAAATGTGGTGCCTATGGAGGCTGTGGTGGTGCATAGCTTCAGATGGACCTCAAGGGTAAACTATGCTTGCTATTTTTATGTGTCCCTCAGGTTTGTGGTTATTTGCTGACTCAAAGCCCTGTGGGGCTTCGACAGCTTGGTACATTATGGGCAGGAGAATAATTCGGGCAATAGATAACAGTAACAGCCAGCAAGTTTTCTGCTATGACCCTGAGATGCTGCTCTCAGGTCAGCCTAGAGGAGCCCCATGAGGACAAAACGTCAGGAAGGTTTATTTCTTGAAAAGTTGATTATTTGATTTTTAATATGGGGTTAGATTATCTCTTTTTATAGCTATTTTTGTTTGGTTGACTTTTTGAACTCTCTAGTGAGGGTTATGAACCACTTGCCATCCTTGTTGTAGAGCATCCACTGAGTATAGACGACATTCTGCCTGGGTAAGGATGGGGTTATTTGTGGGTTTTACAATTCTCACCACTAGTGGGAGGAATTCCAGTGACAAACATTGTGTTCTTGATTTCAAATAAATGAACTAACCACTCTTTTCTGGCAGAGAGGAAGAAATAATGCTTCAGGACTTCATAATTCTAGAGTAAATGCCAAACAGCTTGTGAAGAGATGGGAAGTTTCAGATCAAGTCTGCTTACACTGAAAGGAAATCTCACAAAACTAATTAAAACAGCTGCATGAAACTGCTGCCAGAATAGGAAAGGGAAAGTAAAGGGAGAAAATGGGTAGCCATTGTCTTACTGATGGGTGAACCAGGTGTTGGACCTGATGTTTACTCAAGTATGACAGTGCCACTCATTTCTGATGTGCGTGTGGCCTCCTTGACTCAATAGATCATGCTTGGGAGTGAGACAGAATTAAAACACATGTACAGTGCTTTCAGGTGAAGACCTTGATATCTAAGTCTGCAGAGGCCTAAGGAAATCCTCTGTACACCACTCTGTCCCTAAATCTGCCATCTCTCTGCTTCCAAGTTCATTTCAGCATCCTCTCCAGCAAAAGCCGAGATTAGCATTTTCTTCCTAGCTTGAGAAATAAAACCAAGATGGAGAGAGGAGCTAATACCACGTTCCTAGATGCTGGCTGTCCACAGCTGCCCCTTATGCAATGTCATAAACAATACGTACCACAGCGCAGCCTGGACACGTATTTCCATTTTCACAGGACCTCTGCCTTGAATGAATCCCTCCGCCACAATTCACACTACATTTATTCCAAGGTCCCCATGAAGACCAAAAAATCGGTAATGGACATGGACTGTTCTCATTACAGAATCTGAAAGAAGAAAGTGCATTGCTCAGAAAATATCCATGTCAGCACATCTGAGGGACAAACCGGCGCAGGACGCAAGGCTGCACACTGCATTTGGGCACAACTGATGCATGCACAGAGGGCCAGCAGAGGCTGACACATGTCAGATTAGCAGTATTCCTGCTCGTGGAGAGAACCGTAGCCTTTGTACCAAATGGGAGTGGATAGTCAGGCTGAGCTCAGGGAGATAGTTGGAGCAAATGGTCGAGATTAGTTTATTTAAAGTGCTCTAGTCTCAAAATTTTTCCACAAACACTGAGTCCACAAAAAAGCTCAGAAGCTGAAGCCCAAGTGTCACAAAGATAAAGAGGGGACAGTAAATATTCTTAATGGGATGACTAGTGGGAGGACCACTCAACAGCTGTCTGTCACTAATGGCAGGTGCTAAACACCTGGCAATCTTCTCTTCACACAATGTGGCTTTTACTGCTGTTTGGACCCTAGGAAAGTAGAGTTTGCAAATAGAGCTGAACTAGAAGCCATATGCATCTAAAAGCACGCCCTAAACAAATGCTATTTCATGTTCCCATGTCAAAAGTAACTTTAATTTTGTTCAGAGCATTCAGCCAAGCAGCCTTAATCTGCATTCACATGGAAGCCACCACTCCCAGCTGCCAACATTGTAACTACAGAAATTAATACATGGCTCTGTGGACACCTCTTACCTTTCTTCCCTGCTCTGTCCAACGCAGACTCTGCCCCCATATCGTGGAGCAGGATTGCTGCAGGATCGCTGGCGGACCTGAAAGCCTATCCCACAGGAGGTGCTGCACGGGGCCCAGGAAGACCAGGGTGTCCAAGCACCATTTCTATCAAAAAGGGTGAGAAAGAACACAGTATGGGGGTCATCCAATGGGTCTCCCTTATCATGCCATGCTTTACACAGCAAAACACATAAGGTACTTATGGAGGAAGTGTTGAATTCTCATGGAAGAAGAGTATTCATTTCAACCAGACTGAATATCAGCAGAGATTTAGAAAAGGGAGTTTCAAAAGTGCTTAGCACTGGCCTAACTTTCCTCCTCTTGAAGTCTCTAAGAACTGGGAAAGAAGAGAATGAAGCCAATGCTAAATGATTTTGCAAATGTCTCCTAGGACTGGTTGGGCAACAGTGTGGTTGATACAACTTTCACTGACTATTCTCTCATCACCTCCCCCATGTGTCATAACCTGGCTCTTCTGAGCCAATGGCTGATCCCAAAGTTGTGTCTCTGAACTCTTCTGCACAAAGAACGCAGGTTTGGAGAATCACAAATGCCAGTTGTGTCAAAGGATGTAAAAAACCTACCCTCTGCTAATTCAGTAGGTACTGATGCTTTAAATCTCTTACAGCAATACCACTGTCAGCTCCCATGGTTTTATCGCAAACCTCACAATATTTTGTGTTTTCTTAACGCCTTCAGCATTGAATCCTATTAAGTGGAAATCTCAAATTTCATTAAAAATAACAACAATTGCTCCTAGCTTTCATGGCCACCTGCAGACGTCACTGTAGCGTGACCTTAAATCTGTAGAAACCAGAGGCAATTAAGAGCTCAGAGGCAGGATCGAGTTTCATGGTTTAATGAGTGATCACATCTCTGCTGAAGAGTGGTAACACAGCCTGAAGCAAATGTGATGTAAAACCCCTTAGTTCACACCTCAGTGACAGAGATGTTGGCAAACACCCCGTGCCTCGCTCCTGCAACAGGCTGAGCACGTGCCACCGATGCTGCTGCCCTGTAGTGACTCAAACGTGCTTACACAGAAGCCAACATTTTCATCTTTAAAATCTTGCATCTATTAAAACTCACCTTCCTCTGATTTGGCAGCACTGAACCTTGAAGTAGGAGAGGAGGAACTGTATCTCATTTCATTTGGGCTGCAGGTTTCATTTCATATGGAGCCAGTGGTAATGCTCTGTCTTATGAAACTGCCTAATCTTGACACTTCACTGCCTTAAGCCAAAAAAATATCTTTTTTGGGGTGTGTTTTTTTATACAGAAAAACCTTTCTAAAAAGTCTAGTGAGAAAACAACTCAGGTGCTCTCTGAATCTTGAAAGCTAAGCTTGAAAACAGATGTTAATTTTCAAAGCATTTACTGAACTAATAACACTGCTGGCAAGAAATATTTTCTGGCATAGCACCAATCAGGGCAGAGGATGAAAGTTAAAACCCACATTGCCCTTCACACTTTTTATATTTGTTATCAACTCTTGCCTGTTCTTGGCAGCTTTATTTCAGAATCCTGATAGATCTTTTCCCCCTCCTCCTCTTGTTCTCTCCTACCTCTCCCTCCTTCCCTTCCTCTCTTCCACCCCAAACAAGGTCAAAGAACAAAAAACTCACTTATATAAAAATCCTACTATTCCATATTATTCTGCTGTATTTTAACCCATCTACTACACCTCTGCTCCTTAACCCAAAAGAAAGAATATATGTAAAATTATGAAAAGAAAAAATCAAATGGAAGGTTGCTGTTATTGCTGCAAAAAGGACAAGTAATTTCTACTAAAAAATGCTCAAAAACCCAACACTTCTCAGCATCTATTTGTTTCAGGATTTTAAACAGAAATAAAGACACCTTCCACTTTCAGATCTCCAGATTTCTAATAGAACTCATCTTTAAAACATCCTGCTCCCTTTTGCAGAAAGAAATCTCAATGCCATACGAAGTCAATTAAAGGAAATTTGAGGGCTGAGGCGGATGTAGGATGACCAGATGTCCCTATTTTTCAAACCATGCTGTTTTCCTATGTCTTAAGATTGAATAATCTGTTTTTCATCCCCTTCTTAGAAGCTGTTCCTGCCTCTTTTGCCATCAGAGCAGTGCTGAGAAACCCATCCCACTGTCATGTTTTCCTTTTGCCACTGACATAAGAAGCCTGCCTGGGAAGGGTCCGCTCAGCCCACGGTGGCAGCACAGGGACAGGAGTGACAGCACACCTTTTGGGCAGCTCGGCCCACAGCTGGAAGGAGAGGTGCCAATTAAAACATGAGTATTGCTGAATTTTTGGTGCCAAGACCAGCACTGATCTGCAGGGATGAGTCAAGAGACAGCTGTCCTTAACGGAATGCATGTTTATGGAGAAGATAAAGCAGATAAAAACTGTACTGATCCAATATTTACCAAAATACTGGCTGTCCCCACCCTGGTTAAACAGTGCTTACACTATTGCATGGTCTTGCCTTAAATCATGACATGATGTAGTCTGAGCGTGGTGGGGTAACACGGACACAAACACCATGGCCATGTTTGGGCACCCACGAGAAGGGCATTTGACTTCCATGCTGCTCAAGCATTTGCTTCAGGCTTCTGTGGACAGGCAGCACTTGGAGCCAAGTTGAGCTGGATGTGCTGTTTCAGTGCCATGCCCAGCAGACCTGCCTCCCCAGCACTGCTCACTGCCAGGAGATGACGTGCTGCTTTCACCTGGCCCGCGTGCCGCAGACAGTTCACAGACTCACACAACAAGGCAAACAAGCCTTTCTCAGAGCTAGGCTAGGCCCCGTCTTTACAAGTGTTGCTCTGAAGGAGCTCTGCTTGCCTTTGACAACACAGCCTTGGAACCCAAACTCTGAAAAATTACGAGCTTATTGATTTTTTTAGCCTATTGCTGTTCAGTTGGCAAACAACTTCTGCTGCCTGATTTGCCTCCTCCTGAGGGGTCACTACTCACTGTACAGCTGAGGGAAACCGAGGCACAGTGTAGGGAAGGTTAATGTGTACAGTGATTTGGGGTGCTCATCTTTCAAGAGCCTTGGCTGACAGCCCTTGGGCTCCGTCATTTTACACTGACTTCAAGCTGGATCTCACATACCTCACTTTGGCTGGAATACAACAACATGGTCAGAAATACACAGGGAAGGAGCTAAACTATGGATGGGCACAACTCCTGTCCCCTTCCTAAAAAGCACAAAGAACACTGAGGTACCTTGAACAATTTGCGACCTCAATCCTGGCCCCTTCACAGCCACGACCTCCACAGCGAGGACGAGGGCTGTCACATGAACGTGACCTGCACATGCAGGAGCCTGTGCTGTCCCCATCCGAGTGCTCACACAGTTGCCATGGGGACCAAGGCCCCAATCTTCCATTCGTTGTCAGATTTTTCACCTAATTTTAAGAGGGGAAAAAAAGTAATTAATAGCAAGTTTACATTTCTGGAGACAGGCCCACAATGGAAATGCCAAACAAAGCTGCCGGGGGGGATTAGAATGCCGCTTAGATGGGAGATGTCTGTGCTTGTGAGCAGGATTCAAAACAGAGGGCTGTTTTCAGACAACGCCACATCATTATTTACCCTCCAAATTCCACGCCACATACCTAACATGTGCATACAGGCACCGAGCCGACCCAGCCAGCAGCACACCAGGAGCAGGCATCCATCTGCCACAACACAAACCCACCGTGCTCCCCGTCCCACACTGCACAGCTTCAGCCTTTCAAACACCCAGCAGTCAGTGCCTAGTGTCCCCACTCATTATGCTCCAGCCTCTGCATGCTTCCTGCAGAGTGTTTTCCAAGTTAGCGTCCATATAACCATAGTGACCAGCTGGGGCTGGGACTCACTGAGTCTGCCCTGTCCAAACACACAGTAAGAACTGGCTCCCTTTCTAAACAGAGCTGTAGCCTAAATGGCCAAGTGGATGAAGGACAGAAAATGGAGGAGATGGTGGTGACTAGTACTAGTGCTGAGGATCACATAGTGATCTAAAGAGCAAGAATTCATCCAAGACAATTTATAGAGCAGAGCACACTACTGTTTCCTCTGCCCTTTGCTTCATGCCCGTACAGCCTTGAACAGACTGGGACTTGAGTTTCCTGCATGCTGTAAGGAAGGAAAAGTACAGTAGTCCTGGCAGACCAAAAGCATGAGAAACAGAACTATTTCAGCCCAGGGCTGGTGAAGACCTTCCAGGAGACCGGGTGGCAGAGCTTGCTCCCCTGTGCCTTGTTCTCAGCAGTGCTGCTAAGTGAGCCCTGAGCTGAGGGCAGGGGAGCAAGCTGCTGGGGCCCTTGGCCACAGGGCTGGCTGGAGAAGATGTGTGTTGTCTGCTTCTCCTGGGTTCACTCCTGGCCACCACTGCCTTCTTGTGCCCACTCCACCACTACTGCACAATCCAGCAGACTGGTACCATGTCTTGAAAGCTGCCCTGGCATCCCCTCTGCCCCTGACTTGAGGAACAAGAGGCAGAAAGAGATCAGTGCTGGCCCTGCCTAGGTACAGCTATTCCCTTGCTCCAGCACAGCACCACGATGCACCCTGTCCCAGTGGCTCCCTCCATCCCCCCCACCCCATCTCCCAAACCGTTGGGTATTGCAGGTGGATGGCACAGATGGTGGCTGCCTGCAAGCGGCTTATCCCCGTGGTATCACCCATGGGGTGCTGGGATGCTCGGAAGCTTTGGTAAACCCGCGGGCAAAGGCAACACTGGATTTGGCCTCAGATTCACACGCAGTGAAGGGTGAAGGAAGGAAGAAGCTGAGGCCCTGGCAAACAGCCCTGGCCCCAAATCTGAGCCAGCTACTGCTGACAAACCCCAGTGTGCATGCTCCATTGAGCTCTGCTGCCAGCAGGACCAGTCCCCTGGGCTGCCCCAGAGGGGAAATCATTCCTCCTGCTTTACAGACAAGTAAACCCAGGCATGGAGAGGCTGCGAGCCTGCTCAGGAGCCACGCAGGGAGCCAGCCCTGCACTTATTCTCCAAGTTTGGCACTAAGCTAAACACTCAGAATCACCTCTGATGGGCTGTCATCTTCCCCTCTCACCCATCTACAGCAGCATCAAAAGCATGCAGCAGTGGCATGGGAGTAATTTAGATCTGATACTGCACTCCTCAGGCTGCAGTCGGGGGGTCTCAGGCATCTGCTGTAAGCCTTTGTTTGCAATAGATTATCATGTCGCTGTAAAAATTTGCTCTGGGCTGCAGGTTACAAGGCAAGATGCCCAGGGAGGAGAACACCGAGTTTTGTTGTTGTTGAATCTGCTGTTTTAAACATTGTTTAAAAATCAATACAATTGGGTTGCTAAAAGTTGGGGATGGGGGAGGTGGTGGTGGGGTGGGAAATCAAAATAACTACTTTGAGATACTTAATACCAATTTTTATTGCCTTTTGCCTCCTGCCTTACAAAAGTCATAATCCAAGTATTGGATCATTTCTATTCATCTTTGAGCCAGAAAGCCTTGCTGATTCCTGCAGGGAGTTCTGTTCAGAAATCAATGGTATGATATGGCCTGTGGCTTCAATTAAAAAAAAAAAAAAAAAGCTGACAAATTACTGGCTCATAAGTGATACTGGGAAACAACCCAAAAATTAAACAAATAAGCAGCCATAACCAAAATGTTGAGATTTATAAACATGTCACATTGTGAGTGTGGGAAATTTTTACACTTAAGAAATTATGTATGGATTATTATTCCATCTTTAAATTCACAACAATATCTTCAAAAGAGCAAACTTGGGAAGTGGGATAAAAACCCATAGGCATTGACCTTTTTCAGGAATACCTTTACAAGGCAAATCTTTTGTAACCAACAGAGTGCCCATCACGCAGAGAGGACATCTTTAAAAACACATCTGACCAAATGCCCTTCTCTCACCTGACAATATTGCCAGTTCTGGAATTCTTGTCTTTTTTAAACTGTCATACTCCCACCAAAGGCTTCACCTTTTTCTTTCTTCCTTGGACAATCTAAAGGATCAAGTGCAGGATCTAAAAATTCAGACTGGCCATTCCTAATCCCTGCTACTAGAATATTTACTGTGCTTATTCTGATATTACAGGTAAGACTAGAAGCATTCATTGTTCTTTCAGTTAATCTATTCTTTATCTTAGGATTCAGGTGTCAACAGCTTATAATTTTGCCAAGCTTTTATCTGGAAGTTTCCATATTAGTTGTTCGATGAAAATCAAAAATTCTTGCAAAGTTTCAGTCAAACTACTTCAACCATTTATAAAATCAAATCTAGGGGAAAAGAGCATCCACAAGTAGCAACCTTTTCCTTGAAAAAAGGAACAGAACTTTATGTCCTTGTAATACTTCTTTGCAATTCCCATGAAAAGCCATTCAAAACTGACCATTCAAATCCTTTGGGCATGGTGGGGAAAATTCACACTTTTCAGAGATTCATAGGTTTTGATCCTGTGAACTGGGCATGCTTCAGTGTGAGCCAGTGCAGGATTACCCTGGGCACTGCAGCTCTGAGCAGCTAAGCCCATGTAAATTGACTGCAGGATACAAGTCCAGCAGACATCCAAAAAAAGAGTGGGGAAACTGGCACTGACATGCAAGAAAATGAGGTAACAGATTCATGACTGAGATAGGGATTTGCTGGACACACAGAGTGGAACTGGGATGAAAACCTGCATGGAAGAACATTGTTTGGCTCAGGATAAGAAGGACTATACACTTTATTGGGAATACTCAATTCCTGACTTGCCACACCACCCTCAATAGTGACACCATGAGCTTGGCTAACGGAGTTTCTTAGCCAAAACTAAAGTTCCTTTCCTGCTGCTGGCTCATGTTGGCATCAGTAAGATACTACAAAGTAGGATGTGGCTTTTTTCAGCTTTTCTAAAATCAATGTGCACCTCAATCCCTTCTCCCAAGCCTAAGGAAAAAAACCCCAGTCATGTATTCAGGACTCTCTGATACGACACATGTATATACATGGAAGAGCCATGCGATTTGTGGAATTTTTGTGCTATAATTTCTTTATGTTAAAATGGTTGACGTTGCAACCTTAGTAATGACCTTTAGTAGATTCTGGGTATTATCTGGTAATAACATATATTAACTATTGCCCAAGGTATTATATGAATGCTACATGATTAATCCTCTTTCTAAAGTCCCTTAATATTAAAGCTGGAGAGAGGAAATCTGTGGCACTATGTAGTGCTGCAAAAAGATGTTCAGACTAGCTCTGAACAAGCCTGTTTGCACAAGAGCAGCAGTCAAGTTGTGTTAGTGTTGTGATTGACTCACACAAATGCCTGGCCCATGTAGGATATAATTCAATAATATGCCAGTTCTGGCTTTAAAAGTTGTTGCATGCCAGTCTCTCAGCTGTGCCAGGACATCTGTTTGTGGGCTAGGCTGCAGAAGAACTCACTGACATTATCTGAGTTAGGAAAAGTTTATTTGGGAGGGGTGCTTTTAATCTGCACCATTTCTCACTTGACTGTGATCTCACGTACAGCTGTACCAGCACAGCTGAGCGCCTGGTGCTCAGCCCAGAAAAGTGGGGTGAGAAAAGCCAGGACTTCTTATGACAGTAACTCTTCCTGCTCAACTCCCAGACATGTCTTTTCCAGAAGGGAAATTCAGCATTGGGTCACTGCATTCCCTTCCCTTTCCAGTAGTCATCCGCACATGCTGTCCTAGACCCTTCCCTCTGTTGATCATGACCTTCATCCTGCACTGAATACAAGGAAATACTTGGATATTGCTGATGTAGGTGCTTAAACGGTCCTTCCCACTCCACACCAGTGGTGAATTCATTCCAGTGAGAGGAAAAGGTGAAGAAAAAAAAAAGAAAGGACTTGCATGTGGATTTCAAACAGCTTGGCAGCCTGTCAGTCAAAGAGCACAAGGCTGATCAATGTAACAGATGAGAGAACCTACAAGGAAAATAATCTACAATGGAAATGTTAAAACAAACGTAAAACTAGCAGCTCAGGAACAGCCAAAGCTTCTGAATATTCTGTGCTGGATTTTTATGACCTTGAAACAATGATCTGGAGTAGCATGTTCCCTAGTGTGCACCACAGCAGACATGTTCAAACTGGAGGATTAACACCTCACACACCTATCAACAGACACAGGCGTTAAGCAGGACGAGATAACAGCATGGGCAATCAAGAAGCACTGCATCCCAGTTCAACACAGGAGGGTTATAAACACACAAGCCTCTGAATCCAGCAGTGAAAAACTTAAGCCTGCCAAGCTGAGGATGGATTGAAGTAATGACTAATATTTCCTGGGAAAATATCTGAGAAGTAAGGAAGATAAGGGGAATAAACATCCCAGCACCTCCAGACAGAAATAGCATACTGAAGATATAACCCATCCAGTCCTCTCTCTCTATCTACTGGACTTAGCGGTATTAACATGCTAATTGACATTAGATAATAACAATGAACATTAATGAGAATTTCTCCCCACCCTCAATTTATTTAACAAGACTGGTTTTCCTCCCCAGACACCTTGCAGGTACAGTTCAAGCAGCAGGAATTACATTTGGCTAGACAGCTTCTGGGGATCACAGCCAGGAACTGGATATTGTTGTCAGAGGAGGGCGGGTGGCTGGGAAGTGAGCTGGAGAGACAACTCAAACTGACTCAAGCAACGACACTTTTTCTTCTTTCATGCATCTCATGGAGACCAGGGCAGGGAAAGAAGGCCATCTTTTTACAATATCACATAGATTTGGTCTTCAGTCTGCTGAAGTGAGATTAGAATCCAACACTGTCTTTCTCATGTCCCCTCTCTTGGTTACACTCTCACCTTCCCTTGATTTCTCTAGTACATACTGTATCTTTTTGTTCCTTCTGCAAATAATTCATGCAATAACTTCTCTGCTACTCCCTAGATAGCTCTTCCTGCCAGTACAACACTTTTTCACCAGTGTTGTCTACTGGGCCCAGCTCATGGATCCAAGAGGAAAATTAACCTAATGCTGCCTGAGGATGCTGTAGTCAGCGATTCTTACTTTCCTGATCTGCAGGGAAGCCAAAGAATTTGTGCAGACAGTGGAGCAGCCCTGAGAAAGCTCAGTTTTCAGCTGGGGCTTACATGGTTCTCAGCAGTAACCCAAGAGCATGACCCATTCTTTTTCACTCAAGGCATGGAGGGACATGAGGAGGACTGAAAGCTTGCTTTGGGGTCCCTCTTTTGGAGCAAACAAATACATTTGGGGTCTCTGTGTTCTAAACAGGAGGTTGTGCACAGGTGTTAGTGTGTGTCACTGCTTTCATGACAGCCAGCCCTCTTCAGGCTGCCACTCACTCACTTGCCCTCTCCCTTCTACACATACACACAGACACATACACATATCAGTATGTATAAAATATTTCCACTCTTTCCACTTACTGGGCATTCTGTAATATTTTGTGTCCACAGGCTCATGTTGGAGCTGTCCTCGATGGTGGTGCATCGCTTCTGCTTGCTGTCCCAGCCGCAGTAAGGGTCTCTGGCTCCTAGGCATTCCCTGCATGTGCACAGACAAAAGATTAAAGCCCTTTAAGACTGTCTCCCTCCAAAGGCATGTATTCAAGTATAGTGCTTGTATATGACAGCTGTCAACTGCACCAAGGCTCAGCAGAAGAAACAATTTCTTCTAAGCAGAGGTTTACCTGCTTGGAAGGGGAGAACAGCTGAATAGAAGGGTGATAGGACACAAAGCAAATATCACTCATAGAAGCTGTAGGTTAAAAATCAGTTCACTCCACTCCAAGGCTTAGGGAAAGAAAATGACTTTACAAATTTTAGTCAAAGAACACTTGTCATTGAGATATCTTTGTGCCCCCATGTAATCATGCAGCAGGCCAAATCTCACACAAAGCAACCTCTGTGACTATGTTTTCTGACACTGTGTCCATCCAAAGGGGTTAGACAAGCAGAATTAGCCAATGGACCGGTAATAAAGGCTTTCTATTGCTCTTGGCCTTTGGTGGAACAATGGTTTCATTTATAATCCCAGCATCAAGATGTCAGTTTGGAAAAGTCACAGCAGAACATTATTTCTAAGCTTTTGGCTGCTTTGAACACTGCTGTATTCATTTTCCTCCTGAATCCATATTTACAGGCTAAGTGTGTGTTCCCAACATGTGAGCAGCTAAAGAAAAATAACTAGGGCTAGTACTGCCACTTAACAGAGAAGGTCAGTCACAGAAGTAGTCTGTACTGATAAAATTCAGCTGTAGTGGTTGTTCCCATGAGTTGCTTTCAAATTGTTAATTTTCATTGAGAAAACATAAAGGTAACAAGCCACTTCATGCATGTATTAGTGAAAGACAAAGAAGAGAGGACTAAACCTAAAAAGACTCACAACGCTATTTTTAATTCCAATGATCCATTCTCTTCTATCACACAAAAGGCTGATAGGATCTTTCAAAGAGTCCCAAATGACTTGAAAACTGCCAATTAGATAGCAGCAAGGGACCAAGAGGGGAAATTCAGTTCAAGAAGCTAAATAGGAGAGTAATAAAATGTATTCTAAGCGTCGGTATCAGTATGATAGATGAAACATCAAAAAAACCCTCCCTCAAATGCAATGAGATGTGCATAAAGATTTCCCTCACAGAAATCTTTGAAATCCTATTAGCCTGCAAGCAGCCACAAATAAAAGCAAGACCCTCATGCACAGTTGAGAACACCCTATTAGTCTGTACTGACTCCACAGCCCTTTGCCCCAGAGCAAACCCCAGATTGTTTTGATGTCTGGTACCCGTTGCTTTTTTGTGTGTATATATATATATATATACACATAGACACACATGTACATATTTATATTTTAATTATGAGTTTCCAGTTTGTTCTGCTGCTACATTTCCTCTGCTAAAGAGTTCACACACAGAGTTGTAATGAACGTAACTTATTTTTCATGCTTTACGAAGGTAGTTACAATGACTGTCTCTACTATATTTTTCCTTCAGTTGCTTCAACATGGCCAGGGAAAAGGAAAAGATGATTTTACTCCAGCCCCAGGCAACAGAACATCAAATATTTGCCTAGAAAATTGACTTGGAATCCTCAGTCCAAGGACACAGAAGGGACATGTGCTACTTTGTTCACCATTCTGGTTAAGGACCCCCATCCTGCTGTGTTGGCACCCCCTCAGCCATGAAGCGGGGCTGCTGCCACATGCAGAGCTGCCTTTGCTGTCCAGCAGTCCCTCAGCAAGGGCAGCACCCAGTTTATTACGGAGCCAACACTCAGGCACTCCCTGATGCTCGGCACTTTAGGAAGAAACTGGGCAGTTTATAGAGAGAAGAATAAGAGAAGCCGTGGAGAGGGAAAAAACCAAACACGAAAAGGAGGCCCTGGTTTTAGTCAGAGAGCCTTTTGGTCAGGCTTTCAGACCCTGACACCATATATATACGGCTCGAAGCCGTTTTGCTGGGCACTCAGCGAGCTGAGAAAGGTCATTGTAATTCATAACAGGGAAGGTTGTTGTGAGCATCACCCTATTATGATACACATTTTCTCTGAATTTAATTTATAGGAAAACATGTGCTGCATAATTTCAGGAAACAATCTCCGTATGTTTTGTGCTGCAGCCCTCAGCCACTCCTCAGGCTTGCAGCATATCCCAGTTAGGGACTGAGCACTTTGCTGGAACTCTCATAATGTGTGTCGTGCAGCTAATGTGCCGCTCTCGGCTGGGAGCGGCCAGCTATGGATCCCTACCAGTGCACTCCCTGAACCACAGCCTGCGGTCCCCTGTCAATGCCTGTGACCCCCCGATGATGGGCCATCAGTGACTGAGCTGCAGAGCCACCAGAAAGCTGGGATGATGGGCTCTGGGAAATGCCCAGCACAGAGCTTGTTGGCTGGGAGCTGCAGCCATCCCGCGCCGCACCAGCCCTGCGCCCTGCATCCTGGGTGTAATGAATTCCTACCCAGCCCGGGCTATGCTGGGCTGTCAAAAAATGTACTCTGTAATTTAACAACCATCACAGCCCGGGACTTCTCCTCATCCCATGGCAGGTCCTCAAAACCATGTGAAATCTAAAAACTAAATAGCTATGCTGTTTGCCTCCCTTCAGGATTCGGAGCCCACTCATCTGCCTCAACTCTGGTGAGAAACCCATTATATCAGCTGACAGCGATACACTTAGGGGTGAAGAGGAATGTATTTACTTACACAAAATTTGCTCCATTTTTTTCCTTTTTCAAGCAGGAAAAGCATTACAATGTACATTACGCAAGAAAACAACATTTCTGGCAAATACTTCCAGTGAACACTTCAAAAGCCACCCTAATTTATTTCCTTACAATATCTTTAGAATATATATCCATATCTATGTCATTAAAAGATAAAACCACACCAGCAAACACACACCAAAAGAAAAATGCACACATGCATACACAAATCAAAATGCTTCAGGAATACACTGTCATTTGTAGTAGATCAGGCACCACAGTGTGGAAAATGTAAAGATATCACAGCATTTTCCTCTGCTTATAACACAAAATAATTGAAATGTTTACATGTAAATACATTTTGTATTACAATATGATACTGCTGAAAAGTCTCACACGGGCCAGAGGGCCCACAGTCTCTCAGGGCAGTATGTAAATACTGTGAAATAAGATACAAAGGATTTTACATGCGACAGTGAAATTCTGAGGTTTCAGAGGCCATGAGACTTCTTCCACTGGCTCAGTGGGGCCAGATTTCATACCACAGATACAGGGAACACCTCACTTGGGTCTCTTCAGGAGCAGGCTGGGAATGCCTCAAGGAACTAACGACACGCTTCCATTCCAATTCACACAGGTAGAGGGAACCCA
Organism: Acropternis orthonyx; assembly: GCA_035583155.1. Classification (NCBI taxonomy): domain Eukaryota; kingdom Metazoa; phylum Chordata; class Aves; order Passeriformes; family Rhinocryptidae; genus Acropternis; species Acropternis orthonyx. Next base: position 11,068,892 of record JAWWEU010000163.1, on the reverse strand, counting down.
TTATCCCAGAAGACTACCTGAGCATAGCAGGTTAGCACTGACTCTATTAATGCTAATGACTTAGTTAATGAAATCCCACAAAGTGGGATGCTTCTGGAAGTAGGATGATGTTGGTAACACATGGTCCATGCCCCCCAGTTTTCCTCTGGCCATCTACTAACCATAGCACATTCGGTGAGGACTTGGAAGAATACCTCATGACACATATCTAAGAGGTTGGATTTATTATGACAGGGCAATACTATCAATAGTGATTGACTTTAATTCATTTCCTCACAACAAATGTCTTATCTGAGGCATAAAGGCATACACTGAAAACGCTCAATTGAAAAACAATTCCATTTGTGTCTTCTATTCAAAGTGTTTTTTTCTCCAGTTCCTTATTCTCACTTACCAAGGTCATTTGCATGAAAATAAGATCTTGCTCATAAGAGCTCACCTGCTGCCTGCTGTTTGAGAGCTGTAAGCCTCCCTGTTGTTGGCTGTTGCAATCATGTCTACAGCAGTGATCTGGGATAACACAAAGGATTAAGATTCTCCAAGAGGGGCACTATACACAGCACACTGAAGTAAATGGAAACTCTTACTTATGGCTCAAAAGATTTTTTTATGTTGACTTTGACACTTGGTGTGCTGAGCCTTCACTAACAGCATGTGCTGTAAAAAGGTTTCTGCTTCCAAGATGCTGGTGCTGCACAAGATCCCTTTTTTATAATGGCCTGAATGACATCTTCTTTCAGAATCTTCATTAAAGCTTAAACATCTGTAGTTCAAAAGTTTTTCATTCCCACTTTAATTTTCTCTGGGTCTAGGTAACTTCATCTTTTGGTCATTTTTCCCTGAGAGTTCAGACTTTAGACTGTGTAATAAATGGATCATCAAATCAGTGGAACCAGACCAAGAGATTAGGCTTCAACAGACCAAAGGAAAGAACTACTCTAAGAATTATTAAGCCTCTTCCCATTCTTACAACCAGACAGAAGACACATAAAAATGCCATTTTGTACCAAAAGCCACAAAATTAATTTGAATATTCACAATGAAGGACTCTGCTCCTTTCATCTGCCAGGATGTGCTTGTTCTCCCAGTTTTTGGTTCCTCTCTTTTCATTTACCTCTTTCTCTCGCCTTTTTGATGACTAAAAGCAAACAGGAGTGGAATGACAGGACATGATGATGTGCAGAGGCAGGGCTCTAGACCACAAGACCGAGAAGTTCCTTCCCAAACTGTGTTCACTCACAAAACCCTGCCACAGTGCCAGGAGAGGGTTCTGTATTTTCACTGATGAGTTTGGAACCTGCAGTGAAGATTCTGTTTGTCCAGGAGATATAATAACTGTCACTGTACCTAGTCCTTTAAACCCTTGTGGGCATCACCACCCGGGCCATCAGAGCCACATCAGCTGGTGTGCTACAAACATTTACAATATATATATATTTATACATGTATTGATCCTGCAAGGCACTGAGCAACATTTCCCTGTGCTCAGCATGTCAGGAGCATGGGCAGCACGGGAACACACCTGATTCTTTTGGGGAATAAGACCTCAGAATTCCACACTGGTTTGTTGCACTCTTGGAACAGCTACCCATGAGCGAACAGCCCTTTGCAAGAAATAAGGGGGTTTTAGCTGTGTCAGTTGTAAGCATGAGGCAGTGTTTGGCAGACAGGCATTTCCTGACAAGGTTAGCTTACTGTCCCACTGCTAGCCACCTGTGGAGGGGATGAACTAAACAAATAATCATATTAGCTTCCAGCCAACCGAATCATAATTACTGACAACCTCAATAGCCCGTGGAAGGAAGAGCAGACCTCTGTCTTCCTTAAAGCCAGATGGCATGAAAAGAGAAGAACACGAATCAAAAGGATGTTCGTGGCTTAAGAAAATAAGATTAGAAAGGGGAAAAAAAAGCACCAGACCTTCAAACAATCCCTTTAATTTTGATACCTTTAAAAATTCAAACAGCAGAAATGAGTTAGTGATCTGTACAAATCCATTATCTTTCCTCCTAAGAAGAGAAGCCAAGTGGAACTGAGCTGCTTTAGTCAGACACTGCTCAAGTAGCAACTTCATTTCTCAGTTGGTGAATACAGCATATTCCATGCCAGATGTTACTGCCCTTTCCTCAAGACGAGTAGCCACATACTTCATAAGGAATTCATGGGGCTATTTGTGTAATAGGGCACTGCTCAGGAAGAGCATTCTACAGCTCACAGGTACCACCACTGTGAGTGGTGCAGTTGATGTTAATCTGGACAGACAAGGTTTGGTATTTTGGCATTCGATATTGGATGCAGAGGCAGAGAAGCTGGAGTGTGTGTAATTTATCACCCACACATGCTTAGCATCAATGATTGCTGCTCTGCACATGATTTGTTTTGAATGCATAAATTAAAGCCATGGTGTAGAACAACTTCTAACACTGAAGTCCATTTATGAGTCAAACACATGTTACTTATTTGAAAGAAGCAGTGCACAGACAGAGGATTTTCACAGGCAGTTTCACCTGATTTTCTTTTCTACATCAGGGACCTGAGTTTGCTAGTGTTCTCCTTCTGGCCTACCATTTTCAATATCACTTTAATCGATTGAGGTTTATAGATTATGGCCTCGCACAATCTACACAACAAACTATTCCATTTCTTACTTTCTGACATTCCATTCCATCATCTTCTAGCAACAGTGACTTCTTTATTGGGTAGGTATTTATTTTTAAAGCTGTGAAATAAAACAACACTGCATTTATTCAAATATGAAGATTAATGCCATCTCTGATTAAATCTGGATTTATGTTTACATCAGTGGAGCAGATTAGTAAAAAAAAAAAAAAAAAAGGAAAGAGTAAGTGTTCCTTCACCAACACTATTAGAAACTCTTGTCACTGTGCCAAACAAAACTGACCTCTAATAAAAACAAAACTACAGAGGGTCTCTGACTACCAGTGACAGGATCAGTCATCCACAAGAAAACTCAGATACTATTAAAATCCTAAGGAAAGGAATAGCCAGAAGGAATTCCTGAGTGTGGGGCGTGTTCATCTGGGTTTCGAAGAACGACCATTTCCTAGGCTCAGCAGGCTTTTGAGCCTTAAGGAAACATGCTCCTCAGGGCTGCCATATGGGATGAGGCAGAGGGGACCAGACATCCTTTTGGAAAGGCAGCTTGGGCAAATCAGTGCACTCAAGTGTTACTCCCTGTCTCTGCCCTGTGTCAGTCAGCGTCTGGAGGCGGCTGTCAGATTAAGATGTGCTCTGCTCCTGCGTTCCTGTTCTGTGGCTGCAGATCTGAGACTTCTGTGTGAACATGGCAAATTCCTGTAGTCTGGTGGTGTAGGTGGAGATGGGAAAAAGGGTGGTTTAGACAAGAGCAAATCCACTGCAAGGGGCACAAACAGGTGCTTCATGTAGTCTCTGCAAGATGTTGATGATTTAAGAACACAAATGATGCTAAAATGGGAACTTAGGAAGGGAAAGAAAACTGCAAAGGCAGAAAACTTAGAAAAAAGTGCGAATGATGATAAAGAAACCTGAAAACAGCCTACAGTTGTCACCAGGCTGCACAAAGTAATCCATATTCAAGTAGCTCCTTTGTGAAAGTTAGATTTTGTTAAGCTCTGGGTAATTATTTTCTGCTCAACAAGATGCAGATTCAACTAGATAGAGCCTTTGTAGATTAATGTATGTTGGAAAAGGCAAATAAATATTAAAGCACCTACTACACCCTGAAGATCTACCACATCTCCTGTCTAATGCAGGGCTATTTTAACATGTATAAGGGGCAAAATGGTCCTGCCAACATATTCTCCACTGTTTCTTTACATGCAGTTATAAAAATAACATCAAACAATGTCCACTCCCCCTTCAGGAAGAGACAACATCATTTAAGTAAATAGATATTCTTGAAATCCAGTTCTACCCCTTTGCAAACTGAAGTGTTCCCACAGATCTATAAAACTTGGGTATTTTGACACATAGAAGACACCAGACTGTACAATATCATGTTCTTCTACAACCCATACATATTTTATGGCCCTGGCTCTGGATACTTTCTCCTCCTCAAACAGGTAAAACAGCAATCTCTTGATAAAAAGTTAATGATGCATCTGGAGAAATACATTCATTCAGTATTAACATTGGACACAATTGTGTTTTACACTGCAAATGCTGCCTGGAAGCTTGAGACATGAAGCAAACCAGCCACAGCAGCAGCTCTCTTTCATCAGGAGCCATGTTACTGAATGTGACCATTGTCTGGAATACAAATCTTATGACATAATAGTAGCAAATGGCAAGAATTGACGGATGCAACGGGTATCTGCCCTGGGGCTTGCTGGCAGCTTTAGTTATTAATCTTGTTTGGATAACAATAGCATCAATGTCATCCTAACATAACATATTCCAAGAAAATTACCTGCTTTCCTGTCAGTCGCCTCTGCGTTGAAACTCATTTCACACAGCCCACCTAGCAGGCATCAGATGGTAATGACTTTTAGACAGCATTGATCTGAGTTGGCCTAAAGCCAGACTCCTAGAGGTAAAAGGACCCATACACTCAACTGTTCCTAAGTCACGTTGGCAGGACTCTTTAAAAATAGGGAGCAAACAAAAGCCCTCGGCATGTTCAACCTATGTCCTCCCTCCTAGCAAATACAAAACCCCTCAAAACAAATTGGCAACCTAGTCATGATAGGGAGGAGACAAAAGGCAGTGAGCCCTGAAATTAGCTGATTTTGTTTGCCTTTTTCTGAAGTGACCTTCATCTGTTTCAGCAACTGTATAACTCTGGACTCTAGTTTTACTGCTAAATCCCCTTCTGTCACTGTACTGTTCCACTGTACCCTTCACTCAGGGCCATTTAAATAGTTCAGAGCTAAAAGGGGGAGCCTTGAAGTGTGCAGGCTGCTTAAAATGAATGTAAACCATGTCTTTGGTTTGAGCATTTAGGAGAAATGAGAAGAAGTGTAATGATTCATCTGGCTGGGAATAGAGCCCCTTCCCACTCTTTCATCCTGTGTCCTCTCTCTTTTTCAGTGACACACCCACCAGAAATCTCAGCACAGGCTTATTCCTCAAACTCAGCCTCTTGCTGGTTTCCCTGCTGGTTCCACACTGAATTTCTCTCCTCACTGTTATCTGTGATTCCTTCATAGTTAAATGCCATGTACAAAGTATGCTATTTTCTTTCTTCCATGCCATTAAAGATAATGTCAAATAAGATGAAACCAAAAACCAATCTCTCTGGCATCTCACTGGAAACATGTCCCAGCTCACTACCTCACAGCTTACCCTTATTTGCTATTTTTTTTCCAATTTCAGACACACATGACCACATCCCATTCCCAGACTGTTCAAGTGAAGCTTTTCAACTGCTCTTCTGAAAGCCGTGTTTCTTAGCCCTGTACTATGCCTTCAAATCTTAAAGGTCCATATCCTGCGAATAGTGTGGATGCACTTAACTTCACGTATATATAAACAGCTACATTAAAGAAAATGGGAGTAATTGCCTGCTACAGCAGATGCAAATGTGTTTTCAGGATAGAGAAAATGGTATAATTTTGTACTTCTATTTAAAGAACAGAGATCCATTTCATCTACCAAACTTCATTCTTTCCAAGAGCTTTAGTGATCATGGTTCTGTTTGATGTCTTCATTCTCCGTCAGTGGGAGTCTCGCTATTTTCTTAAATGCAGACAGAATGTCAAACCAGATGTTTAGTGATTTATTCTGATGTATTATTGGATATTGTGGATAACAAAACATTGGGCTGAGCACTCTCCTCTCTGCCCATGAAATCTTCCAAAGCTTTTCAGCATTATTGGTGATACAATAATTAGCTAATTCCCTTAATTGTGGAGAGGCCATATCAGCCAGAGCAGATGGAAATTGATGATTAAGCTTTATCACAACATTTTTGTAATCTGTTACCTTTCTGTTTGCCTTTGTTTCTAAAAGGATATTCAATATGCTGAATATTTTTCAAAACTCTCAGGGAGAAATCTTTAAAAAAAAAAAAATCTGGGCCAGATTTTCAACAGCCTCGGTTCCGTAAAAGGTGTTGGATTTTCAAGGTCTTTGATGAACAGTCTGGACATCAATGTTGCCCCAGCGATCTGCTGGATGCTGGGTTCCACTGAACAACAATGTCCCTGTTGTTCCTTCCCTTACCTCTTTTAACATTTTTATCTCCCGTGCTTTTTACCCAACAATAGTTCCTTGTTTGCCCTTCAAGGAACTATCATCATTCTGATGAAGAAGTCAAGGGATTTCCAGCCCATATTCAATTCAACCCTTTCCCAAAACTGAGAAATTTTTAGATCTTTTCCCAGACTGCATTATTCTCCAGATAAATTCCCCAGTAGTCTCACTCCTGAAATCTGGTAATCCTGTAATTCAAGTTTTACAATCCTAAATTCAAGTGCTTCATTCCGTTGTTACAGAGGATTTTGCACCATATAAGGAATATAAAAAAACCAAAACAAAGGCAAAAAACACCAAACACAAAATAACATTAACCTCCAAAGCAATCCTTCAGGTGATATCTTAACCCCCTTAAAGCATAATGTGGACTTGACACAGGGATCCTGCTTGGAGCTACACTTGTACTTTGGAGAGACAAAGAAGGCAGAAAACTCTGCTTCTTTTACTGCAGCTGCTGACCCTTTTCTTCCCAAAACTCCCTGGAGCCACTTTAGGAGTTGCTCACCTATATGTACTTAGTTGTCTGATCACTGGCCTAGAGCTATTTAGAGGTGAGCTGTGTTTCTCACAGAGATCTCAAGTCAGCAGGTAAGAGTACTTGTCAGCTGAGTCATTCCTGCCAACTCTGCATTAAGTACCATGGCTGGAGGGGATGTGTGGCAGAATTTAGGCCAAGTAGGTTAGCAAAAGCTCAGCATCACTCAACAGCAAACTCCCTGCCATCGGGTCAAAAAAGCAGGCAAGAGTTCAAATAAGAGCATGTCATAGCTGCATGCAAGAGGACCTGGCTCTCCCCTCAGGGGCAGGAACATCTACAGTGGCATGAGGGTAACCTGAGGTAGCACTCACATAACCTGATGAGATGCCCACAGCACGACAGGGAGAAGACCAAACCACTCACAGAACCATGATGTACATCCAAAACTGCAACCTGCATCATGTTAACTGCAAATTTTATGCAGCAAAATTATGGTGGGAGGAAGAAGAACTAATACCAAGACAATGTGCATTAAAACACACTGCTCGGGATGGGGAGAGCAGAAAAGGTAGGTATTCAAGAGACCTTCTGGTCTCATTCCCAAACACATTTTCTTTTCCTCATTTGATTATGTAATCAAACAATGGCTACAAAATCACTCCAGCGCAGCCTCAGGGTTTCTGTCTGCTCAGAAGCCCATGGTCCTGATGCTGCAAAGGGACAACACAAAAGAGATCATAAAGTGTTCCCTACAACAACCAGCTTAGTTTTCCTATCTGTCTGATTGCAATTTCTAAAAAATGAATAATTGCACCCCACCCTTTGAAAAAATTATTAAACTACCCCTAAAGATACACCCCACCTGAAAATAATGCAACAGATCTGAGGTCCTCACCACTCTGAAATTCAGATTCAGGATTTTGTTCAGGCACATTCTAGAGATATGGTGGTGTCAGTGATAAAGCTGCAATACTGGTTCTTCAAATATGCCTCCCCCCAGCTTGAGGGCAACTTGAGGTAAAAAAACCCATGCTCATTTGAAAATGGCTGGGAGGTTACAAAATTTCAAAGCCATGCAAAATGCAGCAGCAAGCACAGCCAAGCTACCACCCAGCAAAGCAACCTTCAAAACATGCTGCATGTTCGAAGGGCTTGCAGGCTGTGCTCCCGTTGGACATCTTTCCTAAGAGTCTCCAGAGAGAAAGGGCAATGGCAGCACTGGAGACAGCAGGAAAGACAGACACCAGGAAAACACACGCACAAGGCAAGGTCCCTGCAGCCAAGCCCAGCCTGTAAATCTGAGCAGCTGACATTACAGATGTCCTGTTGCTAAGAATGGCTGTTCTAAGAAGACAAATTGAGACAGGTCAGTGGGTACACACAAAACACTGCTCAGACACCTAGAAATGTATCGGGTCAACGAACTACATCAAGACATGGGGCTGAGTTACTGGTCACCGTTTAAGAGATCAAATTGGTGCCGTGTCAATAAACAAAGACTAAAGGAGATGGCAGAAATCCTCATCCCTTTCCATGTCTTCCCTTTGCTGTTTTTACTCCTCTGCCCCAGTTCTGAGCCTCGGTACCAAGCCCCGAGGTTTTAAAGCAGCACAGCAGCAAGGACCGCTGGAGAGAATCAATGGTGGGGTCAATTTTCTCTCCATACATGATTGCCTTTTCCAGGGAGGAGGGAGAAGGCAGGGTGAAGGCAAGAGCTCTGTATCAGCAATCAAAAACCCACATCAGCCCCGAGGGTGTAAAAGGCTAAAAAGTTTCCTGATAACATAAGGCAGAGCCTTCAACAAACAATGTTGCGGTATGCCTGCCTGGCAGGCACAAATTCTCTCCATCACCTCCAAGCTTCCCATCACAACAATTACATTATAAAAACTGCTGAAACCAGAGCTTTTCAAGGAGGCCAGTCACGAAGTCACTGCACTATGAGAAAGTAAGCGGGGAGTGTTGCCGAGGTGGGAGCCCTTCTTCCTGTGGTAGCTGCATATTGGCGTGTATTAAACATAGACACAACAATAAGCAATAAATCACAGCCCAGGAGAAGTGCCAGGTGGAATGCACCAAAGGAAATTAAAATATCCTTCTTGATACTGTTCAATATTGAAAGAAATACAAAGGAGGTCAAGTTGACTTTCACCTACATAGCCAGGATGCTAAGGGGAGAAAGGGTTCCAACATTTGCAGCTGAAAAATCTGCAGTTGAATGATTTCCTACAAAAAAAAAAAAAAATAAATAAAAAAAAAAAAAAACCCAACAAAAAACCCCCACCAAAACCAAACCAACAAACAAATAAACAAACAAAAACAAAACAAAAAATCAAACAAAAACCCCCTTAGCTTAACATATATCACAAGCATCCTTTCAAACAAATACATAACTACTGGTCTTCCTTGGCTTTCCTACATTTTCTTCTTTTTCCCCTCCTTTTTTTCAAGTGCACAGTCCCTCCACAAGACTCACATGTAGCATGAAGGATCCTCTGCAATGTACATAAATACACCAGCTGGCCAGCACCCAAATTCAGAAAATTCTGACCTCCCCATGGCATCCTACCATACTGTCAGGAGACCCTACCTCGGGTACTTTTTTATTGCCCAGTGATTGGCTTATATTGCATAAAAGTACCATGAAAATAGACAATGGAGGCAAAATTTGAGTCTCCATGCCCTGGAGAACTGGGCTGCTTCCTTATTTCACTGAAAAGTGCCTCCAGAAAGTTTGTTTTAGAAGAAATCCTCATTGGTACACAAACTTCCCAGTAATTTCAGCCGGGACTCAGTGCCATACAATGCATTAAAACTGAGGCTGCTTTTGGTTACCAGCAGGCAGGGGAAGGTTTTCGTTTTGCTGGGATAAGCTGCTACAAGCAGTGCACTGCTCTGTAGCCTCCAGGGCCTAAATATATTGCTCCTGTCAGGCACCCCACCCATCTGCTCCCCAGTCACTGCTTTTTCCCTGCTTGCTCCTTTTTAAGGCAATTCAGCAAACCTCCACCATTTGAGCTTTAACGGAAGTGTCACGTAAAGTACTCAGGCAGGCTGAAAATGGGACACCATCTATAAATTACCGGAAAGCTGAACTCAAGATTAGCAAAAGAAAGAAAAGGAAGAACTCATTTCACTTGAAACTGGATCACATATATGTATACACACATAAATATTCTCGAACTGAAACTCTGCAGGACAGCCCAAAGAGGCTGTTATGTTCTGCCTTATAAAATCTCTGCTTTTAAGAGCTGAGGACAGGATGGCATTTTCCAGCTGTGGTTCTCTTTCTCTTACTAAACACTTTTGGGTCCATCTGCCTGTATAAGCAACTAAACCTTTACACATTAAACACTTCTGTGTCAAGCTACAGTAAGGACCAAGTTAAATTTTCTGAAAGGGATAATTAAGAGGTTCAGTGAAAATAGAAAGCGCTATCATTTTTATATTTAGACATGCATGAATTTAGTACAAGCTGATAAATTCTACTTGTTGAAAATAAAATTATGGTAACATTTTCTGTATCAGTTTTTTTGGCAAGAGAACAGGGACATCTTGCAGTAGGCCATGAAGAGGGAATCCGTTTAGATGTTGCTAACAAAATCCTTCCTCTAGTCTAGCACAGAGGACATCAGTTTCACACCAAACTCATCAAGGAAAGCAAGGCAAAAGCATGAGAGAAGGAAAAGTATTTTCAAGAGGTGTAAACAAGCAGTTGCCCACTGCAGATCACACTGCATACTCAGTGAGATGATTATTTGAGCATCTGTCTCACTCAGTGGGTATCCCACTCTTTCACCTGCTTAAATGGAGGAGTGCCATTTGGATGCAAAACCCTACACACACTTCTGGGTAGAAAACTGCTCTGGCGTCAGGGCTGACAATTAAAAAAAGACATTTTTCCTACTCCCTTCAAAAGGCACAATCAAGGCACAGAATCTATCCAGGTGTAAGAGGTGTCACACATATTTGAGATGAGCTACTGATTTCCAAAAGCAATAACAAGCTGCCACACAGCCCAGCCCTGCCTCATCATATGTTGCAAAGGTGATCACTCGGATAAGCAAGAAAAGCCTGGCTGCAACCCAAATTCATAAACCTTTGTCCATATTGGCAAGAAGAACCACCAGCAAAATACATGGACTTAATAAAAGCAACTATGAACTATTTTGTTTTTTTTTTTTTTTAAGAAGCAAATATTGTAAGCCCTTCCTTGGTAAACATAAAATTAATTTCAGACTAATTACTATTTAAAAAAAAATATTGCTTATCCTCACTGCTTCTGTCATGAATGTATCTATAAGGAGATGCACTTCGTGTCTTTTGTCCCTTAGTGATGAAAAAAAAAAGCCTTCTAAACTGAATCAGACTGCAGTATGTTTCTCTGGTGCTTTTCTTGTTAACCTAGAGTGGGATACATCAGAGCTGTAAATTTACTTACCCTTCTGTTATGTACATGGAGCATCTCTCCAGAGGAATTTTTAGCACTCCATTATTTAAGCCCACAAAGAGCGACCTGTCGCTGTGCAGGATTTGGAGACTCTTGATTGCTTCCTGTTGTCCATCAGGGAGAATCTGCATTTCCTCTAAATAACAACTCCTTAGGCTCCTGTTAGTGGTAGAAAGGGCCTTCAAGATGGTGCCATACTCTAATAGAACAAGAAACAAGGCACAAATAAATCTTGGGAGGCACTGACTTCATTTCACACCTGCCTAAAGAGTGAAATATTGATGTCATCTTTACAGAGCTGCTTGAAACATAGTTCTGGGTCACCTGCTGCCCATGGTAGAGAATTCCCACTACATCATTACAATCCTCAGCAGAAACCACCCGAGAATGCATTTTAATGGGAACTCAGAAGGATGCGAATCATCTGGAGAGTGAGCACCTGGCAGTATTTCCCAGCTGGAGCACTGAAGCAGAGGAGCCTGGTCCCTGGTTCCTTTAGCAGTGAGTTACCAGCAAGGTGACCTAAGATAGCAGGTATCATTTCTGGTGCCTTGAGTCTGTATTTCTATTGGTTTACAGAGCAGATCGGTGTGGTTTGATGCCATGACAAATGACAACAGATGCAGTGGCCCTGCTGGAAATCCCTGAGGCCTCTGTAATGACTGTACGGGTCACAGACCTAATTGATCCTCTTCCTGGAAGAAGCCTTCCTGCCAGCTCGACAAGGGGATGAGCAGTGCGTACACAGAAACATATATGTTTGTGTTCACAGTGCTCTTAACTAAACAATTTAAAGATCTGCCAAACTGTGGGAGGTTAATCGTGAGGGAAAGGGGGCAATGACACTATTTTTCATTAAAACCTCCAAGATGTCTGTCAGCTCTGATTGTTCCTGAAGTTCAACTTTTCTGTCCTGATAACTTCTGCATTGGTGCCAAACCTTAGCAATTTTCAGTGGTGGAGGTTGGCTGCCATGTAAGGTTTCTTTTTCACTTAGGAGGGCCTTAGGTGTGGAACAAGGCTGAAGCCCAAGTCTAGGCTCAGGACTGGATTTGTGTTCAGGGCTGACTCTGGGCAGGCTGTCTCTACTGAAGCATTTCACTGGTTTAAACATTTCCAGCAGACCTTACTCTTCAGTCACCACCAGCCAGGGCCAGAGAGCAAACACAAACAAGGAGGTAAGGTTATGGCAGTGGACCTTTCTACACTAATGGTACAGGGCAGAAAGTATTCCAACTTTCTCTCTGGCTTTGTAGTTTGGACTCCTCACTTTAAATAACAAGATATCAAAATGGCAGAACCATGTTGTGTTTCCATTTAAGTACTTCTCGTCATAGTCAATGTCTGTGGAGGCTTCCACAGTGGGAATGTTGCTACAACACATCCAAGATGATAATTTTTGAGGTAAGTGGTGGTAAAAGTTAGATAAATTATAACACAGTCCTGAAGGTCCATTCTCTTAAACACGAGAATGAGGCAATGACTCTGCATTCAGATGTGAGATTAAACTAACACTTATGGAGGCAATCCATCTTATTCTAAAGTCAAAGCTTCTGCAATAGAGGGTAACAACATTATACCCATGAGGCTGCCCATACGCTCTGATTAATCAAACTGTTTAATTTAACCTCTATCATTAGTATGAATATGGGCTAAGACAACCATTTATAACACTTTGTCCTTCTTCAGCATCTTACATTTATCCAAGATATCTGTGCTTTTCAGAAGAGGCTATGTGTCCTGCTAATTAGAGGATGGCAGTTGAAATCAAGAGACTAAATCACATACTTAATTCTACCACTGGCGTGCTATGCTACCACAAAAAAGCACTTGCCTCAGCTTCCCTATCTGCATTACACTTCAGTGCATGCCCATTCCCAAAAAGACTGGGAGTTATACACCAGTAGGCACATGGAACAGCAAAGAAAGACATAATTAAAACCCTGGGCAAGCCTGGAGGTTCAGTATTATTATTGCTTATTCAGAGATGAGTATGTCAGAGCACAGAGAGGCAACTAACACGGGTGAAACCACAGAGCATTCCAGCGACCTCTGCTCTTCCCCACTGTTATGTATTAGCCTGATTAGTTGAAACATGTTTTCATAAGAGGGAGGAAAATGTTATTGTTGTTTTTAAACACAACCTAGATTTATGGCCTGATCACTTGGGACTCTGCCTCAAGTCCTCCATCCTGCTTTTAATTTACTCAGGCAAACTAACTTCCATGCAGTTTTGTGCCAAAATCATATTGAATGACAACTGTGTAAGCACATCATGACTAGGCTCCCAGGGCTGCTAGGACTACAGGCAAGTGGAGGGAACAGTTTCAAGCCCTGATGCTCTTACCTGTTCCAATATACATCACGTGGTAGAGAGTATCCTTCCCCTGAACAATATCAACCACCAGTTTGGAAAATCGAATGCTGTCCTGAGTCACATACGGATCTACAGTCACTGGCTGCACAACATCATTCATCAGGAACAAGCGCTGGGCATCCTGCAGGACTCTCTCCGTCAGGTTCTCGTTAGGGCTGTCATCATTCAGTGTCCCACACTAAATAGGGAAGATTGAACTTCAGAAAATGCATTTTCGCCCCACTCGAGCATGGCAACCCATGTCCGGTAGATTTCCTGGGGAGGTGGACCTGTGTGAGGGTCCCGTAGCCTGATCATAGGTCCTTAGCCCAGATTTGGCCCGTAGCCCACTCTTTAAAAACGTTTCTCCCAGCCGGTCCACTGACCAGAATGTGGAGTTTCATTCCCTTGTGATACTCTCAGGCAGCACACCAGAAGGACAAAAGGCATTAACAAACCATGGAGAAAAAGAAAGAATATTAAAACTAGCTGTAGAAAAATTTAAATGTAGCAGTGGGAAGAAAGTTTTTGAGGTGATAAATCCTTGAAGCATTTCAAACAATCTTCAGATTTTACCTGGCATCTCAGCCTGTACAATGAACAAAACCCAGAGTTTAAAAAAGCCTGAAAGTGTATTGGTTTTGCACCAAAGAACCAGACTTGCCACACTGCTTTCTTTGATGTGCTCCCTTCTGAATAGACCCCCCCCAGTTCCATCTGAAGCAAAGCAAGTTATTCACCATCTCCTCCCTCCCCACATGCAACTCTTCTATCCTCACAGCAAATGGCAGGTCAAGCCATGTCCACCCATCCTCCAGCACCAACGGGTGCACTGAAATAGCGCTCAATTTCCCCGGTTCAACCAGAATAGGGGGGAAAGAGACAGCTTATCTTGTGTCTTTCAAACACCAGCCTAAGTTCTACCAGGTGGATAGAGCATTTTAAGGCCTGAGTTTCTATCTTACACTAATCTCTAGAATGCAGCATTTTCAAAAGCCAGCTACAAGTTTTGTAGTCCAAGTCAGTAGCCAGGGTTAGATCTCATTCTTCCCCACTATGTCATGCATGGTGGGCAGGAAATTTATTACTCCAAAAGGTAGCTGGGTGAGTGGTTATTTATCTTGCTTAAGACCATGGGAGTCAGTGGTACAAGTAGAAATCCTGCCAACTGCAATACTCAATACATGAATGACTTTGTTTCTCACTAAGTGAAACTCACACCTGTGTAATTTCACTAGGAATAAAAAAAAGCCCACAAATTCCCTTTTCTTCATTTTGGGATCAGGTGTTGGGGCTTTCCTTGGAAGACAAGTCAGAATACTAAGAGTTAGGATGTTGATTTACAGCACTTCAGCTACAGTGTACAGATTTCCCATGCCCATACTCTCAGTAAGCATCAAAGCAACTCTTTGCGGTGTGGTTGCCGTCCCCAAGTGCACCATGCAGACCTTCTCATGATGTGTGCTAAAACGAGTTGTTAGGAATTTAGCACACATTTACACAATAAATATGGACCCCAATGGTTGGTGTCCTAAGCACTACAATACTTTGGAGGTTGTGTGAACTAGGAGAACAGAGCTATATTAATTCTCATCATTTTAATCAACTTGAGCATCTTCCTGAGTAGCCAGACTTAGGGAAACATCAGTGGTATTTTGATGTGTCCTCAGGTGGGTTTTAATGGTTTTTTCTAATGCAATGGTCTTTTTATAGTTCATGACTCACCCCACATTCTAAAGAGTTTTTAGATCTCTCTCTTCTGCTGTATACTATACTCCTTCTGGTTCTCACTACTGTCTTGCTTTGGGTGCTTTTCTCCCCACTCAGTTTCTTTCCTAGAGCATCACCTAAAAGGAGTCCCAGTGGCAGGAATGTCATTTTTGGTTTTGTTTTCTGTTCTCAGCAAATCACAGATAATCCTTTTGGTCTACTGGCAGATCATGTGCTGATGCAGCATCCCTCTGGTTTGGTTTTATTTTGTTTTGTTCTAATTTCCTGATTATCTGCACTGTCCTGATCCTCTGTATCCTTCAGTATTTCTCCTTCCTCTCTGCAAGAAAAAAATTCTGGCATGCTTCCCTCATCTTCCTTTGTGAACACTGAGGCAAAAAACTAATTTAATTTTTTTGCAATATCTGCCTCTTCTGTCACTAAATTACCCTTGTCATCTCCTAAAGGCTCCTCACTGACCTCTTGTTCCTTCTGTACTTGAAAAACACCTTAATCTCTTCTTGCAATCTTCCTTTTGTCTGTCACATACCTCCTTTTTCTTTCCTTATTTTCCTCCGACCCTTTTCTTTTATCTTGCCTCTGCAATCTTTACACTCCATGTTTTATCTGATACTTTTCACTACATGGAAATGCTTTCCAAAGTCCTTTCCTATTCCTTCTGGGTTAGCCCAGTCAGTGACAGAAAGTCCTTGATACTCAGTTAGCCTTAATAGTCCCTTGGAACTAAAAAACAAACCAACAACCACTGAAAAAAAAAACCCACAAAAATGAAACAAACATACAACAACAAAAAAACCTTGCCATGTTTGGCACAGCTGAGCCTTCAGAGAAGTTCTGTTTCTTGGTTTTGAGTGCACCAAGCTGAGGGAGTGATTGAGCATCCAAACCTGTCCCACCTTGTATGGGCAGAAGCCCTTAGTCAGGTGCCATGAGGGAATTCAGGGGGAGAAATCGGGTTCCTCAGCAGGAAGAAAAGCCTGTCCCTGCCTGCAGCAGAGACCCGCCTCCCATCTGCTCTTGCTGTGATTTCAGGTGACTGCAGAGTTCCTTTTGGAAGGTCCCTGATATCACCAGCTTGAAGGCAGATGGCACTTGCAGGCAGCCACAGCATCTTTGCCATAATAAAGGAGAGCCAGATTCATGCAATCAGGATGAAAGGATTTACCATGGGGAAGCGAGGACAGGAAGACAAAGTTCATCCTCCCTAGGATTCCTCAGGTGGAGAGGGACTGAGCTGTGAAATGGGCTCATGCTTCAGAAGACTGAGGTTTGCTGGGGCTGTCACACACTCTGCATCACACTCACTGGATCTCAGCATAAAGTGACTGAAGTTGTTTTATAATTTTCAATTTGCTTTAACTGATAATCCTGAAAAGTTGCTAATTAATAAACCCAAGTATTTTTAAGCTGAGAAGGAACCCTTGTGACAATCCTCATGTGTCCTCCTCCACCAGTTACTGTGGCAACACGTCCGTGACTTCTGGCTGAGCTACCATGTCTTAGAAAGTCATCCATCTTCCACTGAAGCACTGGTAGCCTTAGGGGCCCTATCAAGTGATGGAAAATTCATCACATCCTTCCAGAGTCACAGTGGTTAATTACATTTCTTGTTTAAAAAATACAGGTTGTCTCCGTTCCAGCTTGACTTTGTCCAGCTTCGGCTTTCAATCCTCCCCAGTTCTGGTGGGGACGTGTCTCTGTGTCCCCTTGTGAGAACCACATTCTCAGAGTACACGTGTCAGTGACAAGTGTAACAGTGACTTAAATTATTCATTACTGTAAAAAATCAGAACATTCTTATTAGCGGTTAAACCATTACATTTTTGCCATGAATCCTGTGATCTCAATAACATGTGGCAAGGAGTTCCACAGACTAAAACACTTATAAATGTGGAGAAATACAACTTATCTGCACTGTGGGTCCACCTGGGAAAATGAGCCCCACACAAATCAACACACTGGAGTGACAGAATGTGAAAGGGACCGCAGTAAAGTGAAGGGCAACAGCAGTACCTGGAAATTAGGGATGGGGTTTAACGTTGGCAGCCAGGCTGATCTTGGGTTTTCTTGGTAACGGAAAGGGCCATTAAATGCCTGAGTAATGGCACTCAGGTTGAAGGCACACACTGCTGAGGCAGCTATGCTGTTTCTGGAAGAGGGGAGAAAAAAGAAATCAATTTAATCATTAGAACATTGACATTTTCATCATAACAGACATCAAACTCCACTCAAATAAAATACATGTAAATTGCTAGGTAGATGTACGGTTATACCAATCTCTCAGGGAGTAAAAATAAATATATAAATAAACTGTAAAATGCAGATGACTTGCGTGACAATTTTGAGAATGAATTTTAAGTTTGGTTTTAAAATGTCAGTGATTTAAGGGCCATGGAAGTGGTTTTGACAAGAAAGGTGAATACAGTTTAATTTGCATGGATTATTTGTGTCTGGTTTTATTTTTATTTTTTTAACAACCCATCTATCTTTATTGATTACAAACAACCTAATTTTTAATCTCTTGGTGTTCCTCAAGGTGAAATTCTGTTTCTACAGGTTCCCGAAATCTTCAGCTATAAAATATATCACATAATATTATACACACACACACACACACACACACACACACATATATATATATATGTGCAGGGGAAGGGAGAGGGTGACAGCAAAAACCAGGCTGGTTGTGACAGTAGCTCAGCACTCAAAAAGTCTTGCTCATTTGTGAAAGCCTCTGTTTCCAGTGACCACAAAGTTCATTTCTTTGTGTTCCCAACTGGGAACAGCACAGGGAAATGCTGCTGTAGGGACTCTGGAAGGGGATTTGTTTTAGGGATGCTCTGCTGCCCAGTCAGACTTGCACACAGACAGATCAGTTGGCCTTTGCTGTTCCATTTCAGTCCTGGAGGACCCATTTCAGCAGAGTCCTGAGCCAGCTCAGCTCCCTTTGCCTCAAGAGGGTTGGAGGGCACTTTCTAAATGATAAGGGCACTCAACGAAACTGACGCAAAGAGGGACATTTGGTAAGTGGTAACCTGAAATTCAAATGTGCTCCCAGTTAGTCCTTCCTCTCCTGGTTTGTGGGGGTTTTTTGTTTTTGTTTGTTTGTTTGTTTTGTTTGTTTTGTTTTGTTTTTTAAGAAAAACTACAAGGTTAAGATAAAAGATATCAGAATAAAACTAAACATAAGGCTAGCATGAGACTGACTCGTCAAGGCACCTTTAAAATAACCCAAGCCCTGCTGCATGTATCTTTCTGCTAATTAAAGTAATTTGAATTCTCTGAAAAGAACCCATTTTTTTTCCTACTAAACCAATAATTACACTCTCTTGCACACAAAAAAGCCTTTCTCCTCAGTCCCAGGCTGGAAAGCAGAAGAACAGATTCTTTCACAGTATATTTCTTCCAAGCACTACAACATCAGGAGGAACTTCCTGCTTTGCCTTCCCATTCTCTGCTCTGCCCCTGCCCCTTTCCATCCCCGGAGTGATGGAGTGGCTCACTTTGGACATGTCAAAGCAATGCTGGGCAAACCTTTCTCCACTTTTGTGTGAACACTGCTGACGCAGAGCTCGCAGACGGCAGCTCTTAAGACAAAGCTGATGATGGATGACAAGTAAATGCCTTGAGGCACACACGGGGGGGGGGGGGGGGGGGGACG
>JAWWEU010000163.1:10874529-11049918 GCA_035583155.1 Acropternis orthonyx | reverse complement strand
CCCCCCCCCCCCCAAGAGAATGAGAAAGAAAATGAAAAAGGAAAAGAAAGAATAAAATTCCACTGGTCTAAGGAAAATACTTGGAAGGAGAAAAAAAAAGGGGGGGATATTTTTAGGACCCTAAGGACTCCATAGTTTAGCCTTTTCCCTTTGCTGGAAAGGAGAAAGGAGAGTGGTTTTCCATTAAATCTGTGGACCAGTTTCCTTTCTGTTTGTGGCCTGGCATACTTCCCATCCCTCCTTATGACAAGTTTGATCCCAGTCTCAAGCCAGTGACATCAACTGGTGCAGCTGGCCCCTGTGTTTTCCTGGTGTGAAGTGCAACCTCCTTTATTTCCACCTCCTACCCACTAAACCAACTAGAGAATGGGTTAAGTTCAAGGAGGTTTTAACATTCTCTCTATTACCTCCCAGAAAAATTTTAATAAAAACATCTTAAATATTTCATCAGTAGTTTCCCCCAAAAGCTCTTTTTTCCACTGATTCAGCTGGGTATAACATAACATAACATGAAGCAATAAATCTATATGTGGGTGTTACCACAGCCACTAATTCCCCTTTGTTATAAGATGACCCTAAATTCATTAAACATGAACCTTCCAAAATAAAAAATACCTGTAAACAAAAAATATCATAGTTTTGTGATGCACCAGTATTTTATTGTGAAGAAAGTCAGACTGGTGCATACATTAACCCTCTTTGGTATGCAGAGCTCATGCAGCATGATATAAGTCCCAGTGGAAGTTAAAAGAATAATTACCATTACTTCTCTAGTCGGATGACAAATTGGAACATCTTCTCTTTGAACTCTCAAAAGAACACCATGCTGTAGACCCCAAATGCTATTTGATCTAACTTTAGCTATTATCAATAACTAATTTCTTCAATTACACAGATGTTATGTATTATATTGTCTCTAGAAGATATAAGAGAGAACATACATCCCTAATGTATGAAGAGTGACCTAAGTGCACACACAGGAGACAAGTAGCACTCATCACATCTCATGTTAAACCTAGTGGACAGACAGTGGAAGAGAACTGTTCCAGCCAGAGCTAGTCTATGTCTCCCTTGCTTATGGTCCAAAAACTTCACCAATTTGATAAATAAAATACAGTTATTAATAATTTTCTCATTTCCAACTTCTGTTCTTGGCTGGATGAATGGAAAAATGGATAGATAAAACAATATCACTTTGGGAACAGAAGTCCTCTACAGTAGCAAAAAAACCCAAAAAAGGTCAGCTCAAGTGCCCAAAGCAGTAGCTAGCTTTCTGTTTAATGTGCAGGAAGTTTGGCTAACATCCTCTAAATGTTTTTAGAGAATGACTCATGAGCCTTTCAACTGGAGGACAGATCTTCCCCAATGTCCACAGTCAAGGTGACATGCTCAATCATGTTTCTTTTTTCTAGTCACTTCTCCACTGGCTCACTTTTGACTGACGTTGGCAATGGTGGAGCAGAAACAAAACATGAAGATGGATGAGGGTGGCCAAACACCTTCTTATGTCTTGGAATTTACAGAGTGAGAATAACTCACAGTGAAACTCCCAACAGTGCTTTAGCTCAAGAGCCTGGGGCTGATGCTCTGTGACTTAAAGGGCTGAAGTTCATGTCCTGTCACCCCAGCAGGTGACATCTTTAAACAGGAAGGCTTGGACAGTACACCATTGTGCACAAAACCCTCAAAGAAGTTGGCTGCTCAGCATAAGGAAGGCACTTGGAGCATTTGCCGTGAGGAGTAACTACTCAGATTTTCATTCTCTAGTTTACACATCAGGCTAACACTCCCCTGGAGAACATGTATTATTGAAACTCAATACCATGCAGACTGGTTATAGCTTGAAACTTATCATCCTAGCTTTGAGCGTCAGAGAAAAAGTTATTTGAGTTTTCCTGACTTAAAAATATACATTATGGGTTTTTTAATATATTTTTTAATTAACTCCTCTTCTCCTTTCTGCTTTCACAGCTACACTAAATCATTCCAATTACAAGTTTTTTCAATATCAAGCCAAGAAGAGGTGATTATGAAGTATCAGAAATCATGCCTTCCTCTCAGAGTTCCAACGCTGCTTTTGATTTGTGGACCTGAAACAGTTTGTAGCAGAGGTAAAGATCCCCTTGGAAACGTCAAATGCCTTGTGACCCACATGACCTTGCTATTATAGTGTTGTTCAACAGCAACATAACGTTGATTTCAATCTAGGCTGTTGTGATCCCATCTGCCTCATTCTTCTCCTTCCAGTTTTTCCCTCCCAAGCCCCGAGCATTTGTACCTGTCCAGCCCATGGGCCAATTCCAATGCTCACACAGTTGTGTCAGATTGTCCAGGCAGTTAGCCTGGCTGGAAATTAATTATGTTTTTCTGTTGGGTCATTTTTAGATCATCTCTCTGAACTACACAAATTGCATTGTCACTACAGAGTCAGAAATCTGTCACTGCCCAGGTTTATATCAAATTAAGTTACCCTAGAACTGCACAGTCACCTTTTATGGACTCCAGCAATCTATGAACCACGCATTAAAAACATTGCTCTGAAGGTTATGTTGCATTAATGGATAACACAAACCTATCTCTTCACGTTAACCAGAGGATCTTTCAAAAAACGATTGCTCAGGCTGTCTAAGAAATCAATATATTGTCTGTCTCAGACTACTGGGGATAGAAGAAGGGCAGTAAAATGAGTAAAACTTACACATTAGTAGTGAAGACACCATAGATCAGATCTTGCTCAGGAAGGTAGAAGGTGCTTTGCAATTCATTGTAATAGAAAGGGATTTCTCCAGCACGGGAGCAGTTCAGTCTGGCCTTCATGAAGGTTGTCCATGTGTCCTCCAGCAAAAATCTCCCTCCAATATCATTTTTGCAAACCCTTGCCACACGAGAATACACTGTTTTCCCACAGTCATGTTCCACCGCATTCTCACGGAAGAAGAAGTAGGTGAACAAACCAATGTCATAGGCAGCAATAAAGTTAGGCTCTGAAAAAGAAAGAGTTGAAGAGATTTATGCAGGTTAGAAATCAACCCGTGCTCTCTGACTTGCTCACTGCATTGTGCTGCCAGCTGCCTTTACACAGGCTGTCAAAGCTGGGACCACAGGGGGTTTGGAGTTAGCAAAGGACATAAAAACAGTAGATGAGAATAATGATACACAGGGATATAGCTCTAGTACCTTTTCTCAGATCTTGGAAAGATCCCACTGTTTCCCCACTTTATCGGTAAAGCTGCTACTGATTTTAGTGAAAGTAGAGTTCAACACTTTGCATATGCATGACTGTTCTCTGTACCTATACTTGTTTTACAGCATAAAGCCTTCCCATTGGGCTCCTTCACCTATTCACTTCTGAAGTGCACCTTATGATGTGCTAAATATGCTGCATCCATCTGTCCGATTCCCCAGACTGCTGCACTGAAACATTCAACCTACTCTCCCAGCACAGTCACATCTGGCTTTTATCAGGAAACCTTTCCAGTTTCTAGGCACAAAAGATTATCTTATGTCCACAAAACAAAACCATACCACACACTGGCAGTAGTGAAACAAGCTCTCCTTAATGCATTTTCTCCTAGAATTGCTGTTATTATTTTCACAAGAATTGAAAAGAACCTGGAATTGGTTTTGTAGAGAATATTTTAATTGGATATTTAACAAAGCTTTAAAGTGTACAGTCTTTTATCCTAGCAGTTTCTTTGGCAAAGGAAAAAGGTTGGCCAATGAATAATATTTGACCAAACAGAAAAAAAGAAGTGTTGGTTTTATAGGGTGCTTTTACAGTGTTCATTTCTGAGTAATGCTCAAAGGAGGATGAAAAAAGGGAAGTACAGAATTGCTTTAATGCTGTAGCCCAGGAGTGAAAGGAGAACAGAGTTGTGGTGGAGGGAGAGGAAGGCAGGCTGCTGCTGCTGCAAGACAGGTTTGGGAGGGAGATGATGCTACAGAAGGAAGGGCACTGAAAAGCATCTCTTGTGAAACTTTCTCCTTCAAATAAACTGTTCACCTTAAAGGGACTGTTGTGATCAATAATCTGACCTTCTGTCCAACACGAACCAGAGAATTTCACTCTGTAATTCCACCATCAGATCCTGTAACTAGCAGGTGAATTAGACCGCATCTTTTGAAGATCTAATCTTACGGGACAATGTCACATGGTTTTACATCCATCACTTTCCTCAGTGACTTGTTCAAATGACTAAAGACTGACCCAGCTGCAACCTGTACATCTTTTCCCATTTGACATTATCTGGTTTCAGCTTCCAACCACAGGTTCTTGTCATGACTTGTCTGCTAGACTAAAGAACTTTATCCTGTCCAAAATCTTCTCTTGATGTAAGTACTTCCATATCATGAACAAAACACCTTTTAATCTCCTCTTCAGAAAGATAAAGAAATTGAGCTCCTTAAGTCTCTCACTGTGAGGCAGGTTTTCCAAGCTTCAAATCACTGCATGGCTCTTCTCTGAATCACCTTCAAATTTTCTGTTGTTGAAAAGTGGCCAGAACGGGATGAAATTACTCCGATGTCACCAGTGCTGCACCAGGTTATAAATCCAAGAGTCACATTAGTTTTTTTCCAGTCACATACTAGAACCTCAGTCTCTGTGTTTCTTAAACTCCACTGTTTCAATGTGAATTCCTTCTGAATCTTGCATTCATGTGCAGACAAGAGGAATGTATTTCTAATGAGTGTACATGGGCTATGATACTTCTTGGTCCTAATTCTCAGTCTTGCCTGATGACATCCTTTTCCTAAAATTCTGGATCTCCACACTGACTTCAGTATGCCTGCAGAAGCCTAGTTCACTTACATTAAGTTCCAGAGAGTGCACAGTCCCACTGCTCTTACCTTTAATTGAAAGGTCCTGAAACCTAATAGAAAGATTCTGAATATCTTGTCAATTTACCTGAATAAAAGGAGAGAGGGGGAATTTTGGGGTCTCCATCACTACAGTCTGCTCAGACAAGAAGTTATCTGCCCCAGTCAGAAGGTGTGGACTCAGTGCAAGGATCACTGGTTGAAATTCTATAGCTTGCTTAATGCAGGATATTATCACGCTGGGGTAAGAGCTGCTTTTAATAACTATAAATCCACATCAGCATGAATTCACATGGAACATAATGTGCTGTGAAAATTCTCATTTTTGGACTGAACTTGCACTGAAACCAACCATCTTCAGCTGAGTCAGTGGAAGTAGAGAGTACTTATCATTCTGCAGAACTGGGTCAACAATATGATGCTTTAAGTTGGTTTTCATCTTCAAATCTTTGAGTGGTTTTCTTGTTAAAATGATATATTTGGTCATCTCACAAGACAGAGACCCATATATATGTTAAGTAACCTGTAAGACCCACTTTCTATATTCTAAATCAACTTCTCTGAAATACTTCCAGGCTCTTTTTAAATGTCTTCGAAGCTGCATTGACTATTGCACCAGAGCCTTTCCCCATCATAACTCTGGATCTCAATATGAAAAAAGAGGGAAAGATTTACAACCCTGTCAAGCTGACTTTAATACATCTCTTGCTCAGATGTGACCCACATGACTTTACCATTGAGCCATTTGGAGTTGTATTGTGCTGTCCTAAGTGGGGGAACATTTCCAAGGCTGCGGTAAATAGCAGGATCCCGGCCAGAAAAATCAATCACAGTTGCAGCATAGAGTTCTCCTCGTGATGTAATCACAGCTGTCGAGTTATGCCGAGGGTCATATGGGCACCGAGCCACTCCATTAATTCTGTCAATGATTTTGCTGAGATTTCCTACCTGTATTTAAAAGGAGAGAGAGAACAGAACTTAAAGAGCATCTGGCTTTCTTAATGGTATAGGGAATTCAGTTTGCCCATGCACACCTACAAGTGAACCACTGCTTTACAAAAAGCAGGTAGCTCTGAGAATACAATGTCAGTGATGACTGTAAATTGATCTTTACATCCATCATTTGCCAATGTAAGAAGTTGTGTCTGAGCCTCACTGATTCTGTTGCTTTGTACTAAGGGTAATTCCCCAGCCAATAAAGCCCCAACCTGCTTGGTGTAATCAGGTGCCCCTGGTGCTAGCACAGGTTTCTAATCCTCCATAGACACCTCCTGAATACATACTGGCATTAAAAACATAAAAATAAATACGGTCCTGGACCTGCTCCTGCCTCCCTTGAAGCCAAAGGGAGTTTTGTCATTTATTTTAATGAAACTTTTAAGTATTCAGCTCAGGAGATATTCACAGCTAAGCTTGTCTATATTCCCCATTTTCAGCCAAGGTTTACATGAGCAACACTTTGTCCAGATCCAACTCACCCATAAAACAAGCTTTTGGCTTCCCAGCTGCAGATACACTCATTGCCCCAAAGCAGCCCAAAGGAACTCAAAGAAGAAAACCAAAATAATTTCAGGTCAGCTACATTTGGAACATATTCTCTGTAGCCCTGATGTCCTGTCAAGTAACTGGCCTTTCCCAGAGCATGTATCCAGCCCTCTCCATCATTGTAAAAGAGGCAAAACAGACCTGTCTACTGGAACACACTGGTGAAAAGGCGTTGGTACCACAGGTAAAAACCTTCTTGCCATAAACAATCAGCACTCGGACATAGTTCTGGCACTCTTCCTATAGGAACACAAGACAGAGACAAAGGATTTTTGAAAATTTTATTACATTAAAAAAATACCTATATTGCAGCTGGAACGCACTTTCCTCAGCTCTAACTTGGGCTGAGATTTGTTGCATCAAGCAGTGCACAGCTGTGGGGAGCTAGGGGTCTAAGTGAGCAAGCCAAAGTTGCTGTATTTTTCTCTTAACCATAGCCCTGCACAGTCCCTGGATAGGATGCTATCCATAAGGCTGACTGTCTCATAGCTACACAAGTGGCTCTTTCTGTGCTCTGCTTAGATTGGAGGAGAAATTCTCCCTCTTTCCATGATGATACTTCTGACCTATTTTCCCAGTAATGCTGCAGCTTTGAAAACATTACCCAGACACAAACTCCAGTGAAGGACAGCGGTTCTGTCTGCACTATAATTCAAACCAATGCCAGCAGAAAAACAGCAGGAACTTCTCTTTAACAGACCAGGCTGGTCAGGAAAATCTCATGCTTGAACAGGCTGCTATTTTCTGCCTCCCAGAGGATTGTGTGCTCAGGATTTTCCATGGCAGAAGGAGTTTCTCTTTCAGGCCAGGGAGAAATAGCAAATTCTCTCTTCCCAGCTGCATGACTACTTGCTGGTACAAAAGGCAACTCCCTCCACATGCCAGTCCCCAGAAGTGGAGGGCTCCTGCTGTCCCTCACTGGGTTGGGGTGGCAACACAAGCCTGCAGGTGTTTGGGGTTTTTTTTTTCAGAAAATCACCTTCATGTTTTTGAAGAGAGCTATGGTCTCTCTTTCTGCCCACAGCCTCACATCCAGAGACCTGTGGACTGCAGATCAGGCTAACTGAACCTCTCCTGGAGTTAAGCAATGGGGGAGAAAGAGGCCACATAAGGCAGGAACTTTCTCACAATACTCACAGGGAACGGGAGGTATGAGATTAGTGTGCAACTACCACGGGCAGTGCAAGAGGCTCGAGAGCCACCTGCCCCAAGGTTCATCCAAACAGCCCCAGTAAGAGATGTGCACTGACCCTGGTACCAGCCTGCCTGCCATGGGCTCTGGGGCCACCTCAGAGAGAAGGATATGAACAGCACTTAATGATGGCACCCACTGGGCTCCAAGTGATGAAAGTCTATTACGTTGTACTGTAAACAGAAAAAGAAACTTGCTAAAAAATAACAACCTCAGTTGGGTTATCCTGGCTGCTTTGCTTTCCTCCTTCCAATAGACCATCATTTGCCACTGAGCTGAGCTACAGATGTGGACACCACTTCTCCTGTAAGCAGCAATCACTCTGCAAGCTTCCCTGTCTCACAGCGCTCCGTGCTATTGATCATTTCCCTGAAGACTTCATTTGCAAGATTCAGCAGTGTAAAAACACCCCCTGGAAAGGAAGTGGCTTGCTTAGCTGTATTACATGCTATCTTCTTTCATTTGCTCTATGGAAATCAACTCACTGAAGGATTCAATGCAGAAACCCACCAGCGTTAGCCACAGACAGAGATTGCATGGGCATGACATGTGGTGCTTGCTTTTGAATGGAGGAGATCACAGGGACTGCGCTCCAGAGCCAGCCCAGGAGCACTCACCCAGCCTGGGCAGAAGCTACAGAGTGCCACAGAGCAGGTGCTGCCAGGTTTGAGGCTCAGCAGGGGCATCAGGGATCAGATACCTAAAGCTTGTCACCCAAACATGAGAGCTTAGATTCACAGCTGGGTCAACTCAGCACTTCTTATTTCAGAAGCAGATCAGTCATGGTGACTGTGCATCAGTCTAACAAACAGGACCTTGAGAAGCACTGTCCCACCTGCTGTGTGTTGCGAATAGAGGTCTCATTGCTTCCTTAAACAAGATGAAGGGCTTGCCAGCCTCTCTGCCCTCTCCCGTCATTGCTGCATGGTGCTGTGAGCCCTGCCATTTACTCCCTGCCCAACAGATATCTGTATTTCATGACTGCTTTAAGTAATTCCTCTTTCCTTAGAGCACACTTACCCAATCCCACATAATAGTAGGACCACTATAAATTTAAATGCAAAGTACTCGAAATTCTTGAGTGAATGCTGTTAGGAAAAGTATTAGGCCCTCTCCCAATAGAGTTTTGTTTTCAGAATATGATTGATTTGGCATCTAATCCAAAATGCAGCTCTATAGTCAAATTTCACACAATAAGAGAGTATCCATCTGCTCCCCCTTCACTTGCACCTTTCCCTGCTTTGTCTGAGCACAGCTTCTGACCTAAAACAGCTAAAACCATTTATGTTCCTGGACCCTTTCCTGCCTAGCTACTGCAGTGCATTCCTAACCAAAGCTCTGTCCTGCAGAAATCTAAAATCCTAATTTGGAGAATACTCTTATTTGCACAGAACTGTATTACAGATTAACAAACTTCAATTTCTATAAAAATCTTCCCACCTGAGAAGATAGCACACAAAAGGAATTTCTCTGGAAGGTCATGTGCTGCAGTCTACTGACAGTGATGAATCTGATGCACACTTTTACTCCGGGCACGGTAGCCTGGCTTGGTGAGGATGCTGGAAGCTGATATAATCTTGTGTTATTTTAGCCTAATTATGCAAGGCTTTATTTGTACCCATTCTGTCCAAAGGAGAAATTTTTACTGAAATAGAGGAAGAAACCATACTGAGCAAATATATCTGCTGCTGTCTGAACCTGCTCCAGGATACTTAATCTGTGCCTTCCAGTCCATTCCCGACTGCAGCAGCAAAAAGAGGAAGAGCAGTCAGTACGAGTGAGGTGTCACACTGGAAACATTGGACAGCTGATACTTTTCAGGGAACTGGATGCACCAAACCCACTAATTATTTCATTAGCTGTAAAAGGCAGAAACTGGGGTGACTAGTGACTAGTGCTCTGCTTAAAAATTATGCCACTAGGTGTGGGCCATGTCCCACTGCAGTTGTTCCTATGAATTAACTGAATAGGCATTTTCCTTGGACCTGTCTTTCAGATGATGATAGCAGCGCTCCATTCCTCTGGAGGAAGAGCAATGATAATATGTAAGTTTCATACACTGTTCTCAAAGCAATTAATACATTTAAAGTAGATAAAATAGATACACATTATGTGCCCTTATCTCTCAGCCAAAACAACGCAGGCGCTAAACTTGCTGTGGTGACATGCTGAGTTGGAGGAGCTCCTGAAGGGCAGCCACAAAGGTCTAACTACCAGACCACATCTCTCTAACCTGCCTAGGCTGAAGAGGAACACAGTGCTCATCTCATGTTTTTTATTGCTGTACTCCCTGCCAGTAGTGTCAGTCTATGAAAGCCTCCAACAAAAGCAAAGAAGAAACCAAACCACTTAGAAGCTCCAACTTGGCAGGATTTTTCTCAAGAAACTGTCTGTGAGATTTACATTAGATCATCTTTCTACCCCATTCTCCAAATAAATAGTAAGGAACAGCCTTCTCTCTGTATTCTTTAAACCAGGCTGGATTTGCTCCGAAAAGTCATTCAATATGCTGTTCTTTGCAACAATTCATAGTTGAGGCAACTGGTTAGTAAAATGATCTCACATACCCCTACAGAAAATAGCAGCTTTTTAATACAGTTTCTTCCATGTGCCTGAAAAACTCTAGGCATGCAGGAGGCAAAATTCAGACAGGCTTTAATGTAACCAGAAAATTTGGCAAGTTTTGAACCCACCTCTGTCCAGACAAGACAATGTTTGGATCGTGCTCTCACATTATGGAGCAGACAGTTAAATCTGTCTATGATCAGTCTGCAAATCTCATTACCAGAAGATATTACTGGGATCAAGAGATTAAGGATTTAAATAAAGGGGGAAGACTGCATATTTATATGGTTAATAAGAATAACTCAGTTATATTAGTTGGGATTATTATTAAATATATGGCAGAGCTGATAAAAACCTGTGGCTCACTGCCAGAGAATTAAGCATATCTCTGATTTTTCTACGAACTGCATGTTACCCACTTTGAGGTCCTTGCCCCTTCCTTAAAACTACCTGGTACTGGTCACTTCTTTGAGATAAGGCCTTTAATTTAGAAGGTATCACTTTTTTCCAGATTAATGACCCTTGTTTTCCTAGAAAGGAAGAGTACATGATTTCTAATGCTCAACACTACAAGGCACAGAATCTCACAGTCAGTAACAGAACTCCAGTGAAGCCCCTCCCTCCCACCCCCTCAGTTTAAGCCGATCCTCATTTATTTAATTTTCTTTAACATTTAGAGCTACTGTTCGTACACTGCCTTTGAATGCTGTATGTCCATGATTGTGGACAGGACCAGGTCTCTTTCTAGCTCACAGAGATGTCAGGCTGCTTTGAGAGCACATTTCAAACCCAAAGAAGCAGGAGTGGTGCTCTGTTATTGCCTTCATTCATGTGGACAGATGAACAAATGGAGGGGCTGACCTACTGCAGCTTCTGTTTGAGTTAAAATTCAAAGAGACAATTTCAGGATGCTGCAAATAATCCAACTGTAGATGCTTCTTAGTCGTTTCTTCTGTCATGTCTTAACACCAGAGTTCTAAACTCTTATAAGCCCTTAATCTCATTGTACAGATGCAGTTTTCTTTGAAAGCATAGCCATATATAGGCATTACTTTAATGGCCTTTTAGTTTGAATAAATCACACAAGCCCTGTTGTCAGAGATATCCTTTTAAATTCTTTTTTTAGCCTAACCTTATTTCATCACATACTGATATATTTTAATCACAGATTAAAGCCACAGTTATACACTGTATGAGACAAATAGCTGTTGCATGTGGTCTGCCATCCTCAAAGAAACACAAACTCCTGGAGTAAAACCTGGAGTTCAGGGAATTAGCCAGCAGAACTCCAAGTTACCCCTTCAATGACATTTTAGAGTGCAGCAAACTTTTAATTTATCTGTTGCAGTTTATCCCAATTTGTTAAAAAATAATCGAAGCCTGACTTGTTCTTGAGCACTGCTATTAACACACTTTCAGATATCTATATCTATTTCTTGAGACAAGCAATTCTGTTACTCAGTTTAAGCCAAGGCCTTAACCAAACTTTCTTCTTTGAGTGCAACAGATAGCAAAGAGAATTGCTAATGATTTTTCCAGCCAAGTTTTCTTTAATGGACTTCTAATCAAACTTAGGGGCTGATTCTGCATTGATAGCTTAGCAGAAGTAATAGGGATGTCAGTTCAGGTCTCTAGGAAGAGTTCCAAAGGGGGAAAAAATAGCTGACAGCCTCCCAGTTATTTCTATTTGCCTCGGGGTTTATGTGGTGCCTGTCCTACTTGTATGCCTATTACTCTTAAATGGTGTGGAGTTTCTCAGTTTCACCAGATAAGCAGAGAGCACATCCTCTGTGTGACACAGAGCCACTTGAAGGCCTGGAACAGCTGATTCTTCCATTAGTTCAGCAATTTCTGCACCAATCCCATTTAGCTGGGCTGAAGCCTTGGGTCAGGATTTTCCTGTCACCTTGTGTGAATCAGAAGACCCCACAGCATCAGGACATCATACCAAAAAAAAGAAGAAAGCTATACTGGCAACACAGTGGGACAAATGCTGGATGCCTACCAGATGTTTCTCTCGATTCTTTCTTGCTCCAGAAGTGTTATTAGTGCATCATCTTCCTCCTGGCTACACAAAGCTCTTAGGAAAGCCTGGAAGAGCTGTCATTTTTCACTGTCATTGTCACAAATGGTTTCTTTTCACATTTTAAAATGATGTTGTGCTGCTTTTGGAAAGTTTACAGATAATTTGGTACTTAGACAAAAGAAAGACCAAAGTTCTGGTGTTTAAAAAGCCTCAATTTTCCATGTCAGGCAAAATTCCTTAGATGTGGTGAATGTGGACTGTTATGCAGAGGCAAACCAATTACAAACTAGGAGCTGAGCAACTCCTAATGAAATTAAATACACCTCTTCCTCTTCTGCTCTATCTATTACTCATTTTAACTACAACCTCTGGATGATTTCATTTGGAAGACACAAAAATAGGCAGTGTAACACTGACGTTGTTCTCTGCACTGTCTCTCAGTAATGTGGATGTTTTCCAGGGGACAATTCAAAGGTGCTGATCATGATACATTTTATAAATGCTGCAAAAATAAGAATGATTACTTGTGGAAGCCAGCATGGATCTCCAGAGACATGGCAAGTAAAGCATGCTCACTTGTTTGAGGAAACCACAAGTTTTAGTTAACAAAAATAACCTAAATGAAAGAGACATTTCCAAGGTGTTTGTTTTAATACTGCATGATATATTGCAGAGAGTTAATTTTAAAATCCGTTTCAGGAACTTATACATTAAGGGATTAAAGTCTGATAAATTACTGGGATGAAAACAGTCCTCAAAGTGAAATCACTCATAAACTTGCTGTTCCGGTGGAGCCCCAGCTGGGGTGGTACCAGCCCAGTATCAACATTTTTCTTAAATAACATTTGTGGATAACCCAAAGTTAAAAAAAGTAGTCATTATCAGTAAGGTCAATGCCTCTCTCTATATTTAGTGTTATATGCCAGGATGGTTGGTGACCTGGGTCCAACAAACAAAATACATTTTTGTAAGATATTATGAATGAAAGAAAAAGGAAACAAAAGGGCTTTATGTAGAAGAATGGAGATTACATCCCAGGAGTAGCAACTGTGAAAAGGACTTAGTTGTCACAGTGGCCAGGCAATTCTGCATGATCTCCTGTGGCAGAAGAGCTTACAAAACTGCCATGTATATGAACAGAGGAAGGTGGGAGGCTGTTTTAATCACACTCAGGCATTAGAGACATTGACAAAAGACTACAGGTGAAAAAATGGAGAAAAAAACCAGACAGAAATATTCAAGGGCAGGAGAAAAATAAATTCGAGAAAGAGGCTTGGAGTACTCATCTTTTTATGTTTTCAAAAAGCCTAAGTACTGAATCGACAAGGATAAATACCTCTGTAAAAAAATAAATATTGGTAACGCAAGGGCTCTTTAATCTAACAGAGAAGGACAAAATGAGGTCCAGCCACTCAAAAATAAAGCCAGATCCAAAGAGAAAACAAAGTACATGTTGTTAACAAGGAAGGTGATCTGCCATTAGAACAAGCCAGCAAAGTACTGTCAGCCCATCTAGTTCAGGTCTTCAGTGCAAAACTTTCTGCTTTCTTCAAAACAGCTGCAGAAGCCAAACACAAGTTACTGAGCTCAACTGAGGAATAAGCAGGTGAGGTTTATGGCCAGAGCCATACAACATGCCAGAAGAAACGTTACCTTCTAACCTTAAGTCTGGGACCCAGATTTTTCATCTGCATTTTCTCTGGAAAGTAGGTACTGAAATTTAGAGTAACCATCATGCCATAATAATTACACTTCTGTGATATGAATTTTGTGGATGTTACTCTTGGTACTTCTTATTTTTCTTGGGGTACAGCTCTAAGCATTTTAAGAAGAGATTTTCTAAGAAGCAGAAAGAACCTGATTTAGATGTGCAAAAGGCACAAGAATGAACGGGGGGAAAGGCATTTTAATCCACTAGGTGGTTTTGAAAGCCTCACCCTGAAGTACACACATTATTAAATGGGCAAGGAAAATACACCAGTCATATAACTTCTACAAACTACCCTGTGAATTAATGTGAGAGCCAAAGGTCCTCCTTATTTCTAGCTTCTATCACCACATATCTAAGTGCCTGACAGTCCATAACATATTTATCATCAAATCATCTGTGCTAGGTAGAACACTGCCATTAGTCAAGTTTTGACAAAGCAGAGCTGAGGCAGACAGAGCTCTGCATCTTGCACCACCACTGCACAGCAGAATCAGAAATGTTCACATCTCTGCTGCATTTACCCAGAGAAGGGCAGAGATGCTGGGTTAGTGCTGGACTTCTTAGCTGGAGTAGAGCACTTCCCCACCTGCCTAGGCGAGACTAAACTCAGTATTTTTGAGCTAGTGCCGAGTTGCTGCGCCATTTCTCTGCAGTGTAACAAACAATGAATATGTGGAGTTGCCCCAAGAGGGACTCAGCTGTGGACACACAGGTTAGAGTAGATACAGAGCTGGGAGATCTGTGTTTGCTTAGCTACTGCAGAGTTCTTCTGCCTTCTTGTCAGACTCTTAGTCAACAACGCTATTTGCCATTAATTGTATGTCAAGAAGTGTCTAACAGTCTGCTTAATTATGGTTCCTCAGAACGTCACTCACGGTCACTGCACCCTCCGAACTGTTCCAAGCTCTGTATCATACACAGCATAAAATCAGCTGTTCAGAGCATTATCCCTCTGAAACTTTTGGCAAACCCTTTGCAGTGTGAGGAGGCAGGAGGGAAGATACTCAGACCATTGCTTTCTTTTGGCAAGACAGCAACAAAGATAAATTGAAATTTTCCTAGAATTTGTTCCGTCAAATTTATGGCTTTATCCAGAGGTTGAAGAAGTAATTCTGGGTTATAAATTCAAACTTTTCATGAGCAATAGCATACAACTTAAATCTCACAGACTTTACAATGGAAGAAAAGAGGAAAATACTTTCTTTGCACATTTAAAGTACAAAGACCAGAAATTAAAAAATTCCTCATGTCTTGGGTTTTGGATTTTTTTAATTTTACCCTACTTCTTCTCCTTGTGACTGGCCATGTTTGGTGTTTGCCTAACCCAACCCATTTTGCCTCCATGGTGTTTTCCTGCATAATGTAGATTCTACACGAAACTCTAACAGATGTTCTAGGATACCCATACTCCTGTTCTCCACAGTTACGTGAAGCAAATTGTTGCCTATCTGGCAAAATTCAAGCTAACTTTTCCTGTGTATATACAAGTTAATACAGTAATCACATCAAGTTTATTATATAAAATTAATATGGTCACTGGAAGACCAGATAATCCTGTGTTTAAAGCAGCGAACTGGAACTTGGCAGATTCCAGCATTTTGGGCCAGCCACACAATCACTCTCTGCTTGACTGTTCATGTTTAAACAAAGATTGTGCTTATCCTTTGTCCAGCTCCTTTGTTTTGGACTGAGAACTCTTTGCAGTGTAATATTAAGGACAACTGGACACCCTCGCAGGTGTCACCCTTGAGACCTGAAGATTTTTGAAGAGTACAAATATCACATTTGAAAAATCAAAGTATTTCCTGCTATCAGATAGATGTCTTTGTTTTAGCTTCTCAGAAGAAGGGCAGAAAGGCCACGAGGTTGGATCAGAAACACCTGCAAACTCCAAACTTCTGGGACAGCACATGTTTTTCAAGGAATTCTTACTTCAAACTGCAGTTTAGCAGACTGCACCTGCCTGTGAAGCAGCCCTGTGTTATTCCAGCTGAACAGATTGCAGTGTGTGAGCAGATTCAGCTCTCACATGGATTGTGTAACGATGGACTCTATCTGCAAACACGCACCGAATCCCACGCGGCCGAATGCCAGCGGCTCACTGCTGAGCACCCAGACTAAGCCAATCTGCCTGGCCTCAGACCCCACTGCAAGATACTACCCGTGGCTTGCCACCACTTCACTCCTTGATGTGTCACAAATTGTGTCCTCTCCAGCAGCGAAATCACCTTTAAATGTCATGCAGTGCAAGTGTAATAACTTGGACAGGGGGCCTTTGAAATGGCTTGCTTGGTGGTGCTTATACACATGTGGTGGTAGAGCTAAACTGCTGCAAATTTACAGGCTCAAGCTGGTGTCAGATGCTCCCTGTGTGGATTTCACATGTTGCAAATATATTTACCCATAACATCATTGTACCAAGAAAAATTTACCTCTGTTTTCCCTTTACTTTGACAGGACCTCCTGGTGTCTTCATCTGAACCCCATGCTGTTGCCTGAAAAACCAAAATGCACAAGTCACATGAGAATGTCACCAGCTACCATGCCTGGAGACTCCCAAAACAAGAGCAAGCATCTCCAGCCAGTTTGCACAGCCCAATTTAAAAGCAGCATTCTGACAGTAAACATGTATCTCGCTCCCACTGTGCTCACAGTGCACACAAATGATAAATAGATGAGAAGTCCAGAAGCAGAAGCAACAGGAATGTTCATAGAGGACAGACTTTAATTTACATGTAAATACAATTTCTGATCGTCATTCAGCTGGATGGTCCAAGACATGAACCCCACACACCAAGTCATCACCTTCTTTTCAAAGAGGACAGTGCTGTATAAAACCACCAGATTTCATCGCCAAAATGAAAAGGTTGCTATGGCAAAGTCCAGCAGTTCTGCATCTGTTGGTTTTCTTAAATTTATCCCCAAGATAATCACCTTCTAAGTAACCTTGCAGCAAAGCAAGCTAGATAAAACCACTGGGAGGTGGGGAAGTGGGGAGAAGTCAGTGATGCCCGACAAGTGGGGTCAGATCCTTAGATGGAGCAAAACACATCAGGGTTGAGGCCACTATTGACTGGGGGTTGAGAATGTGTGGGGTCCCTAGTCAGCTCTGACTGACTGCTTTGGAGCAAAAAGGTCCCTTCCTTCACAAGAAAAGTCAAGACCACAAAAAGCTGCATGAGAGAGAACTTTTAGATTTAAAATATTCAGCAACATACACAGCCATTCAGTGCCCTCCCCAATTTTCCTCCCTTCAGCACTTTTTAAAAATAGTCCTAACAAATTCAAGCAGGTATAGTTAGCTGGAGGTGAAAATACATATAAACATCCATACTATACATAATACATCATTCTGAGTATGAGAAAAATAGCTCTGTTACATAAGGAAAGGCCAGGCTCACAAAGTTCAGATACAGCTCCAAAGCTCCCCTAACAAATCCAGGTTTTCTTTATTTTCCTCAGTCCATTACCAACAAAGGAAATGGCTTCAAAGTTCGGTCCGGATCTGAACTCTTCTTGAACCTTCTCACTGCAGCCAATATATTTTTTTAAACCCTGGGCTTCCATAGAGATTGTCCCCTTGACGCATGATAAATCCAGCTTTTTTGCAGGAGAAAGTTGGGAAACCGCTGAGAAGAGAGGATGAATTTTCCTCCTCCCAACTCAGGTACATGAAGATGCTCATTCAGAACTACAAGAAATGCCACCACCCAGGAAATGCATTGATATACAACTTTGTTCAATTTGGCTTCAGGTAAGACTTTAGGAGCACAGGCCAAGATCTGGTCGGAGAAGGGAAGAGCACAGATCTTTCCCTGGGAGTCACCTGGGAAATACCTCCCATGTACTGAAGCCTAATCCAGGCTGAAGTCCAAAACCTTGTGCCTCAGAAGTGTTTTCATGAGAACTGGGATAAATTCTTGCTGGAAAGGATCATTAAGGCATGTCCTGAGAGGGTATATGTCACTGGATGAGAAAGCTCACGTAGTAAGCCATCACAGGAGAGCAAGGAATTTGGACTGGTGACTCCCAGGAGCCCTTGACAACACAACTGCACTGCAGCTCTAGCCCATATTCATCGAAACCCAGTATCCTTGCACCTTGGATCAGGTTTCTGACAGTATTAATAATAATAAAAAAATTAATAAATAAAAATTAAAAAAAATCCAGAAAAGAGGTCATGTATTAAGTGGCCCTTCTTCCCATTCCAAAAACAGAGACAGAGCACTCTCCATTATACAGCTCCGTTTGCTTTAACAGTGCCTGACAGGACCAAATGAAAACTAAAACTGTTGGTTGCTTCAGCAATCGATTCTCCTCTGCAAATAGTCTGGGTCTTCTGGGATTGCAGCAGTGCAACAGAGAAGAATTTGGCCTCCCAGAGGACACCCACCTCTTCCTGCCAGACACCTGCACTGCAGAACTTCAAGGCATGTTGCAAACATCGCTCACGTCAGAGCACTTCCCTCCTCCAGCTATGTTCTCATGTGCCGAAATGTCTTCTTTTATTAGGCACACTGCCCTTCAGCTTTCTGAAGCACTACCTTGATGAGTCTAGTGATAACGGAAGATCTTGGTGATGGCCCAAATTATAGGAACATGTTGTTTGTGACTGCACCATTAGTCAGGGTGCACTTCATTAGAGCTAAGAGGATAATTAAGCAATATGGCAATCCAGAGCATGTTTTACAAGTCCCACACATGTCTTTGGCAGGACAGGGAGGAGTTAGTTTGAGGGCTGAGTAACTCCAATGACCTCTAGTGACTCAAAGAAAATATT
The DNA here is from genome assembly GCA_035583155.1 of Acropternis orthonyx. Classification (NCBI taxonomy): domain Eukaryota; kingdom Metazoa; phylum Chordata; class Aves; order Passeriformes; family Rhinocryptidae; genus Acropternis; species Acropternis orthonyx. The sequence continues at coordinate 11,031,281 of JAWWEU010000163.1, read as the reverse complement.
CATGACCCTGCAAAGCAGAACATCTTGAAAATAATAAAAGTATAATTGCAAAGCCAAGCAGTTAATGTGCACTTAAATATTTGTACTGCAAGTTCCGCTGACCTACAGCCTAGACAAGTCCTTGTGCTGTGCTCCCAGGAGCCCGCACACATCTGTGGTCAGGGCCTTTGGGTTGGACCTGGAAAGAGATCCTGGGCAGGCTCAGACCTCTGAGCTTGGGGCTTTCACATGAGCTCTCCAGCATTGTTTGGTTTCTTTGCTTGACTGATCAGCTGTCTTTTCAGATCAAAATGTCCCACCCTCATCATCTCTCTTGCCTTGGGCTCCTCTGTGCAAACTCCCCGTGTAATGCTGGTGCTCTGTGTCCTCACACTGGTATGTCCAGCTCAAGCCCCTCCTCCACAGACTAACACATCTTCTTCCTCTGCCTTAGGTTCATTTTGCTCCGGTACCAAACCACATCCTGGACATTTGACAGAGAAACTTTCAGAAAGATCTCTCTTCTGGAGTGCATCTGTATGTACCCATATATTTCTTTCTCAGTGAGGCAGAGACCTACTTAACAGTTGCATAACACCATAGCATTGTAGGAGAGGCTTTGTACTTTCGTCTCTTTACCTGATCATAATACTTCTTAAAAGGCAGCTTCTTGAACAATGAATTCCCTTTTCTCATCTCCCTCAATAAAACAATTTTTTCTTTTGCCTTTTTTTTTTTTCTTTTTTAACTCCTGAAACTGCCTCTGCACACTTGGATGAGGTACAGACTCTATCCACCAGGAGTTTTTGGTCACTCTGTTGGGTCATCATCCTAAATTTATGATTAATTTTCTCAGTTGCCTGAGACATTTAAGTTCACTAGCCCCAGAAAACACATCTGGGATTATTTTTATACCTCCTGCCACACATATCAGTCAAATGCAGTAGACATTTCTGAACCCATATGCAATAAGACAACTTTCATAGCATGGGTCATGGAAACAGAGCCTGGATGAAGATGTGACAAACCTGGAGCAAGGCTATCTACAAATACAGGACAGTATGTACTTTCTTCAAGCCTTGCTTGCCATATGTTTAAGTTACCAAGTCAATATTTTTTTAGGCTGTGAGGGTGTCAGCAATTTCCCCTTACATTCTAGAGCACTCCAGCTCCTCATGCTCCCTCCTTGCAAACTCTCCAGCATCTCTTCACTCATGCATTTCCAGAAGAAACGCAGTTTCTAACAGTGTTCCCAGCCACTTTGAGGACCTCCTCTATAACTATGTGGCCCACGTGCAGAATGGGGAACACCATGCTCGTGTGCCATATGAATGGAACGGCCAGCTCAGGGCTGCTGTGTAAGGCAAGAGCCATGCAAACCATGAGCAGGACTGCCCAGCCACCTGTGCAGACAGGCACAAGGGGACTTGCAACTTTGCCCCGGAAAGGATATTGCAATTAAATGTGCCTTCCTTCAGCCTATTTGCATGCATACCCGATTCTTCACATCTCCATTTCTTGAGTTCTATGCAGGCAGATTTTCTTAAATAAATACTTTTTTTTTTTAAAAAGAAAAAAGGGGGCGTTGTGTGTTGTTGGTGTTGGTGTATTATTTCTGCATTTTTTAGGAAGTTGCATGAAGGAGACAATCAGAGAGGAGCAGTCGTGTGTACAACTACATGTGCTGCACGCAATATTGCCTGACTAGAAATTAACAGGAATGGGCCGATTAGCTCAGTGCATAACGGAATATTCAAATATCACACCCAGACACAGAAAGAATGAGTTAATATCTCTCCTAATAAATTATGAGCATCATGGTTTGCTTCCAGTTCAGACTGCAGATCAACAGGGATCTAGAAATTCTGTCTCATCATGTGCTGTCAAATCAGTTATTCAGCACGCACTGCTGAGAGAAGATTTCTAGATACATTTATTTAATTACCTGCACATCCCAGTGTTGTTACCCAAAGTAACTGCCTGTCACTAGCAAGTCCTGTTATCAATAGTTATGTCCATCCTCAACTGTTGATGTGGAAATCTTGTACACTTCTATAGACCAGCTTTTACATCCAGGCCAGGAATTTATAATTACTTCAAAGGCCAAATATGAATTTAACAGATTAAGCATACACTAATCCCTTCACTGTACTTGCACAACAGAGGTTGCAAGTTTTCATGCAAAACCAGAAAATTGCTTTAAAACTGGAAAGTTAAGGCTGGAAGAAAATATGTTACATGCATATTTATCAGGTAAATTAAACCCGTTGTTAATTTCTAAGGTCTTTTATTACAAACCTATCCATCTGTTACCAATCTCACTTCCATTAAATAAGTGCTCCATGAAAACCACTGGAAGCCTGGCATGCCTGCAGACAGACCCACAATCCTGTTGTTTTCTCCTGTCAGGAGAAAAAAAAGTGTGATACCAGAATGTACACTGTGTATGTTTGAAAGTAGATTAAAAAAGCCCTCAAGTACAGCTTACTGAAAAAAAAACCCTAACCCAACCACTGTTTTCTAGAGGGTACTGTGTTCCTCAGGTTTCTGCTGCTGTCAGCAGATGCAGAAGCAAAAGCAGCACCTTGTGTCCCAGGCTCGGGTCTGCAGGGATTGCTGACAGCCAGAGCTTCCATTTCCATCAGCCCTCCGCAGTGCCCACAGGAGACTTCTCAGTCTGCCCACGGAATATGAGGTGATTTTGGTTCTTCACTTGTGCTGTGCTGGGCACCGCGAGCAGAGTCACATCTGCCAGTCACATCACCCTTTGCTGAGTTATGCATGAGGAAGGAGGGCAGGAGGTGCTGTGATATGACAGCTACTGTGCACTGGAGACCTGAGCTGGCAGATCCATTTCTTTCCCTGTTGTGTTTATTTACATCTCCCTTTTCAGTAACTGTACAAGGCACTAGTATGTTGAGAGAAATGTAGCTCTGGGAAAAAAAAAAAAAGAAAGACTTGCTTTGAAAGCAGCTTCCTGGATTCCACATACAGGCCAAAAATCCCTGCATTTCTTATTTATATTCATGGAATTTTTTTGGATCAGGTCATTTCAGCAAGGTATGGAAACTCTTCTCCAAGTCTGGAGAGAGAGGAAAATGGAGGGACAATGTTTGTGCCCTGCTTTTAAAACCTGTCAACTTTAATGGAAATAAAGCCCATTTTTACATACACTACTGTACCAGTTTAGCTTAACCACATGCTTAAGGTGGCACTGGGGTACAGATCAAGTCCTTCACACAGAGGATGCTCAGAGGCCAGTTCATTCCCCTACAAGATGTCAGCCACAATCTTTTCATCCACACTGATGAACAAATTTCAGACCTCTAAAATATCACCCATAAATTCTTACTGATAATGACAAATCCATTTCATAAGTCTACATGCTCTGCAGTGTCTGCATAATATAGCAGCAGTGCAGACCTACTCTTCTCTGGGCAAACTACAGCATTTAAAAGACATTGATAAGTTCCAGGTCTTACTTCACTTAGAAGAAAAAATCTTTCAAAGAAGTTCTACAGGCTGGATCCAGAAAAATCCATAAAGAGATTCTTTGTTTTCCATGATGTTTACAGTGAAAACATTTCTACAGCACTTTACGCTCCTTACTTTCTCCCCTATGTAGTCCTCCAGGACTTCTCCATAAAGACTTGTTGCCTTAATCTAAGAGTGGAAAGTTAAATTCCCTTTTAGAAGCATTGACTTTTGTCTCTCGAGGACAAGGCACATTTACAGTGCTCCATAAATAATAACTTATTGAAATCTAACTACTTAATAATAAAGCACAGTAGCTTAATACACTAGAGGCCATTTCTGAAGTTCCAACACTGGTAATTTATTAAAACTGTGATAAGCATGTCTGATAAAAAGATAGCTAATACGGAAAGAAAGGAATGCCAAGCTTCAGTAATTAGTTCTGCTTCATACTGCAGTGTACAAATTGCAGTCACTGCTGCGTGCAGTGACAGGTATGAGGAATGATCACGGAATTGAGTCAATTCATTGTGGGGAGAGGAGGGGGCTTGGATAAAAGGAATTGCATTGTGTGTTATCAAATTATTAATTGATTTCCCTTAAGTGATTTCAGATCCTTCAAAATGTGGTAAAACTTGAGCTGTTTGCTCCTTTTAAACTAAGCACTCGCAGTGCCCATCAACAGACTGGCCCAGTCACATGGCTCATCTGGAGTGAATGGACAGTAATTCAGCTGGGGAAGACCTCAAATGTAATACTTAGAATATAGAGGTTGGCAAACAAACAAATCCATCAGTGAGTTTCAGTTCCCATAACCTTAATCTCTGAATCAGACCTGCTCTCTATAAACACAAGTCAGCATCTTACTACACAGGGACTGCTTTTGGCCTGGCATTTATTGGCTGCTGAACACAATTGCCCACTCTGTTCAAGTCAGAGCAGAAGTGGATGCTACATACTAGCATAGTAAGGATGGAATAATTCATCAGAAAGAAGGACTTTCTCATTTTAAGAATGGGTATTTAACTCAGCTCCGAACAATACCATCTTTGATTGTTTATGTTTATCTCATGGACTGTTATCACATCCTTACAAAGAGAAACGCAATAGTCGAAGGAAGGTTCCTCTGCCCTGGCTCACCTACTGCACAAAAAACTACAGAAATGGTGTACATCAGCACACAATAGACAGGGAAGAGTTTCCAGGAGGACTGACCATGTTGCCTTCATTTGTTTCATTCTGAAGACTCACTGATGTAGTGTAGAGTCTGTCCTCCCACCTTATATTTTCAGACTGTAGGCACACCTGGATAGAGCAACACTTCAACACCAATCAGAACAGGGCCTCAGCCTCCAGGTATGGGAGCTCTACTTTTTTGGTCAAGTTATCCCAGTCCAAATGAGGTCCTGTACATCACCTGAGTCATGGTAACCTGCCCTGCCCATGGTCCTCTCTTACTTCAGATGTGAGGCAAAATGCTTCAGCTCTCCTCCTGTGCAGAGAGCACATCCACAGCTCCCAGTACCACGGCTGGCTGGCTGTGCCTACAAACACAATCTGTTCTCCACTGCAAATGTTAGTTTTTCAAGGGAAGTTTTTAGCTGCTGTGAATTATTCTTTGATGGTCATTGCTACTGATTTTCTCTCTTTCACAGCTTCAAAATCCCTTGTTATTTAATTCTATTACAGAAGCACGTAGAGGAGTGAACTGAGACTGTGACCCCATATTTCTAGGCAATATACAAACATGCTGTGGGAGAGAAGTTCTGCCTGAGAGCACTTACAAGCTAAACAGAAAACACAGGCACATGGGAGGAATGGAAAACCAAAAGCACATAGAGGTCAACTGACTAGGAAAAGCCACCGAGCATGTCAGAGGCAGAGATGAGCACTGACCTTTGCTCTCATGAGGACTAAAAACTTTCCTGTCTAGCACAAATGAGTTCTTAGACAGCATTTTTTTGTTAGTGTCACAAAATACACCCACTGAGTTGGTGGTACATGAGGAAGAGGGTTTAGAGATTAGAATAACGGGCAAGACACTGCACACCTTGTCCTCTTTTTCCTGACATCTTGGGGCATAGCACAGTCTCATGTATAAAAAGAAATTTGAATTTTGGTGCCTTCAACTTCCATTCGTACTGCAGGAGGTTTCATTAAACAACATAAGGTCTGTAAATCTGACACTCCCCTCTCTCTGCAGTGTTAGGTAGGAATTTCCAAGTCCAGACCACGCATTCCCGTATCTGAAAGGAGTATTGTATGAGGCTTAACAGATCACAGTTTCTACAGGGCACCCAAATAGAACCACTGTACAAGGACAAGGTTTTATTATTAAAAACGATTGTCTAAAGCTTTAGTCAAGAACATTTGATACCAATTACTAAAACCATAAAGGTGTTTTTAAGATAAACAACAGCCACCTCCAGGTTGCAACCTTTTCCAGTTCTTTGGGAATTTTTTAGTGTACAAAGAACATATTAAAATGGAGCAGCTGCCTCAGCCTTGAGGAGGTGCTCTCAAAATGCATATTTGACACAAACAGATTGACTTGCCACTCCTTTAAGTATAATTCCAGTAACCCTGATATAAAACATCTGTAACTTAATGCTGAATTCCATACAGAGGAGAATTTGAGCTTTTTTACATAACAGAACTTCGTCATCCAAATTTGCAGTTTTCATAGCACCTATGAGCCTCCAGCATAGCCCAGGAATCTCTGTGCAAGCCTGTGTAGGTATAGCCTTGCCAAAATGCATTGTAAGTAGAGTGCAATAATATAGGATGCATCAGGCAGCAGTGAATGGAAGAGCACAGAGAGACCACAGAGCATAACCATACAAAAGGGAAAGGTCATGGCACACCAGCCACATAACTCATTGTGAGATTTGCATAAACAGAAGAGTTGTAGTATACCAGGGATGGGATCTTCTGAGACACAAAGGGGACACATGGGAGAAAGCAAAGGGATAAAGAACGTTAACCGAAGAGAAAAGAGGTGGTGGCTTCATGGGCTGATTCAAAGTGGGGTAAACCTCTCACTGAAAGTGATCACAGCAGGTTCATGAAAGACCCTTAAAGTTAATACAAGCAATGGCACAAGCAGTGCCACAAGGATATGTCCAAAGTGAGGGCAATCAGTATAAGAGTACAAAGATACTGGAATGCAGTGCTGTCCATAATGATAAAGAAAGAAGGAGTGCACACTCTGCTGTGACTCGATGCAGAGCTTTGGCAGTTACATGTTTACACAGCAGTGTTATTGAAGACGCCAACATTATACTTTGGAAGAAAGACACAGCTCTGAAGAAGAGAGATAAAGATGGCATTGCATTTCTGTTTCTGTAATCTAGTGTTTGTATTTTATCATTCTATGAAAAGAAGAATGTCAGTCGGTGACAATGATTTCATTTTGCTGGTGATCTACTTCATTTTGCTTGAAGGTTGCTTAACAGTGCAAAGATTTATTTGCATGTTTTGTATTGGAATGCATATATTTTCTTTTTGAAAACAACTTAATCAATTGGATATTTCTACTGCTTTTAAGCATGAAAAAGCATGGATGGGGCCAAATATAAATTGATAGTCTTAGTTAACTTGGATATTTGGCATGCTAGTGAAATAAGACCTAAAAGCTTTCACCTATAGCTAATTTAGAATGAATGACAACATCCAGAACTGGAAAACACCACAGGAGATGTTGGGGAAGGATGACTTATGTGTTTCCTAGTGGTGAAGAATAAAAGTGTACAGAAACTGAGATGTGACTTTCAGCACACTGGGTAATTAACAGCCACAGCAGAATTTGGTTTCTTGCCATGTCACATTCAGTTTATAGCTTATGACAACAAACATTTACAAAATGTACTGGAGATTACAGAGACATAACACTATATGTTAAATCAATAAAATAACTAAATAAAGATATTAAAACATACTGAGGGGGAAATGATGAAAGAAAAACTTCACTGCAGTCAAGTACAGGTTGGGAATATAAGCATACAGCTGATGCAAGTGCAGGTGCAGTTGTCACTGGCCAGGTGGGCACCACACAGCAAGCACTATTTCTCACACTGCCAGCACTGCTTATTCTGTAAAGAATAGTTTTTGTTGTGGGGTTTCTTTTCTTCAGTTGCTACAAACAAGGTACAACAAGCTATTTCCAAGAAGTGAGCCAACGAATGGAGTCACAGCAATGGTTTCCCTTGATATAGTGAAGGCAATTCTTCCCTCGAGGCTCCTCTACCGCCAAAAGATGTCCATCTCCACGCCTTTATGTTTTTTGGCAGAGCCACCATTCAGAACTAAATCCCTCCTTCCTCTTTGTGGCCTCTGCTGATAGATGTGACAAGACTTCCAAGCAGCCTCCTCTTACTGTTTTGCACAATGATTTCTGGAGTAGGAGGTTCAAAAACCCTTCCAATGGACCAGCCCATATTCAGTACAAAATCAATTTACCATGGCTATAGTCGCCTTTGTATTTCTGCATCAAGCAAGGCGATTTTGTTCTCCTTCATTTTTCGGCTCTGGGTTTCCTTGCCATTGTGCCTCTTTGAAGCTCACTGCTATGGAGAGATGTTAAGGGATCTCCACCATACATTTTTGCATTCCCTCCCCCTCTGCTTCTGGACAAATCCTACAGTCAACTGAGTGCATTTCTGCACACTCACATTAAGGGTTCAGCTATGAAAAGCAATCTTTCCATATATGCTTCAAACCCAAAATGTAATCAGTGAAACCTCTGTGTATTATCAGCTTTCTAAAGTGGGGAAGCCTTGCATTCTTTGTTCCTCTCCAAGTTACATCATTGAATGTACTTGTTCAGCATTTATTTGTTTGCTTTGAGAAGGAGCTAAAATAAGTTTGAGGAACTGTCCAATTTGGATCTGATTCTCCCAACAATTAGGCTGAGATTCAGGAATCAAAATCAGCACATCCTGCAGTATTAGAGAGACTAATAGAGAACTAAGATGACATTTTCACTGTTCTGTGCCTTCTGTTTTTCTTTAGGGAAATCACATCTATTGCGTTGGGGGTGCTAATACTCTTTCAGATGACAAACACTGCAATATATTCTCATTAAAATTGTGTAAGAGGTTGAACATGGTTTGAGTCCTGTTTTGGCTTGGAAAAAAAAGAAAGGGAAGTGCACAATTAAGCAAATAAATGTGATTTAATTTATCCTATCAACATTCTTTTCTGGTTGTACACTTAAGCTTGGTGTAGTACAACCAAAAGGGAAAAAAAAGCACTGGAAATCTTTAATTAAGTGAAAGCTGCATTATTGAGACCAAACGAAAGCTTTGAGATTACTGTAATGAGCCAAGGCCAGCTTTGTGCAAGCCAGAGAGATTGGGAAAGTTTTGCAAGGCAGGCTGAAAACAGAGATCCTGCCTGAGCCTGCTTGTACCATGGGAACTTAAGTGAAACCAGACTCTCCCTCTTGCTTTTCCCCAATATAAAATAATAGCTTTTGAGCTTCAATAATATGGGTAAAAAATTCTAAGCCCTCAGCTAAAAAGAACTCTTTGTATTTTCCCTATTCAGTTCAGCAGATTTATGCCTGAATTTCCATTTGTTTAGCACACCTAGAAAAAAATATTCCAATCCCATTCCTATGATTTTGCCTGTACTGCAGAAGCACATGAGGCACATGGACTACTCAGCTGCATTCTGCTAGGCATTTCAGTTTAAAATTAAATGGCAATTCTGCCCCAGTGAGCCCAAATCCTAGGGCTGAGGTGAAACACAACATGTGGCTGTAAAAAACAGGCAGAAGGAACAGGAGGGAGCAATGAGATGACTGATATTTGCAGTCAGGGAGTACACATGGTGCACAGGCAAGTGTAGTGTAAGCTTCCCAGGAAGGTTTTTGGCAACACACATAGATTTTGACCTTTAGACTCTCTGGTTTCCGTGGGGTTTGGTGTTCAGCATCATAAAGTGCCAGAAAATGTCATTTTTGATAAATCACTAATAACCAAGGAGTAGTAGGGCTTTTCACAAGTTACCAGGCTGGGCTGGAAGAGAAAGCCAGCAATGAAAAGTCCTCCATGTTTCATAAAAGAGATTTCCATACTTTTTTATTGTTCTACAGCTACATTGTGCATTACATCTCTGCTTTCCTCCACCAGGTGCCTAACGCTCTTGATAAGCTAATTACAGCCTTCTGCTTATTTCATGTCAAGCTTAACTCCCCAGTCTGAGCCTAGCCTGCAGTTTCTGGCATGTATTTTCCTTAATCTAAGACCATCTGTGCTCCATCAGCAAGGAACACTTAAATACAGAGAAAGTGAAGAACCAACAGTGTTGAATTCCCTGTATGCTGCCTCCAACTCCTCTCCCCAGCATTTCCAATTAAGTGTGAAGCCAACATCCATCCCAGTCCTAAATACACTGGAAGGCCCTGAGCAGGCTAAAGTTATCTACAGATGCAGCAATACTTTTCAGTGGTCAGTGGGGAAATGACAAGCCAAAAAGGATCTGAATATCTCTCTCTTTTTTTTTTTTTTTTTTTAAGTAAAAAGCTTCATAATTGAAATTCTATCACATCCCCAGAAATATATGCAGTGGTTGAGTTCAGCACTTGATCGATGTAAATCAAAAGCTCACCTCAGAGAAGAATAAGGAGTCAGTTTGGGGGGAAAAGAAATGGGGTTGATTTATCAATGACCCAAAAGGTATTTCTGAAGTCTTATGTTTATTGCTGCACAATGGAAGTGCACAACAATTTAAAACAATTTAAATCAAAACTGGACTGCAACGTTAGCGAAGATGGCTCTCTGCCACTCCTGTCCCACCACCAGAAGTTCAAGTGCTTCTAATTCCTACTGTCCCCTTGCTGCCCAGCCCAGCTGGCCTCAGTCCCCGCCTGCTGCCGTGGTCAGCAGCCAGAACCCACCCATCTTCTTCCTAAGGCTGGGAAACAGATGTCTGCAGACTCCCTGCTTGGTCTGTCACAGTTTGCCTTGCTTCTGCCTCCTCTCTTCCAACACCAGACGTCAGCACCTGATGCCGTAGTAAGCTCTGCCAAGCTTCATCTCAACAAGAAATTTATTTGCTCCTTCTCCTGCAAAGATGGCTCTGATGCAGTGTCTTTTATTCCTTCCTCCCAGCTCCTCTGCTCTGTTCTCCAGTCTGCACTCTCCTGCCAACCCAGGATTTATTTTCCAATTTCCCTCAGTTTGAGTCCTGCCCTTACATTCCCCCTTCCACCTGGCTCTTCCCTCACCTCCCCTCCAGCACATTTGCATTTGACCTCTATCAAGGTCAGAGATTCCATAAATGAGTTTTGAGAATATGCCTTATAATTAAGATGAGGGAATACAAAATGATTCTACAACAGGATTAATCCAGCATACTTCATTGTGCTTCTTCTGTCTAACTCCTTTTTGGTGGTTTTCAAAGCTTTCACATTTATCTTCCATTGGAAAAAAATTTTTTTTTTTTTGCCTTGTTCTTAAATCCTCAACAACTGATCTCACAGCAAAAGCTACTAAATCTGTAACAATTATATTAGCTACATACATTTTTTCTCCTGTCACTGTGTTTACCACTATTATATTTATGAACCATTGATCATTCCTTTCTGCCCTATGCATCAAAATCCCCTCCCCTTATGCAATTGCAGTTGGTCTCTTAATACTTTCAGGCTAACTTAAGAACCTTTTTCCTCATTCGTAATAAAGCTTAAATCACTTCTTTCGGAGTGACCTTGCAGCCTATTCAAATGGCTGCAGCCCTGTTACTCCTTTTTCCTTACTTAAAAGGAATTAAAACACTCTGTTTCTAAAACCTCAAGACCATGCTTTGTCTCTGGTTTGATGTGAATAATTTATAATTAAAATAATGTATGGAATTTGGTCCACATTCCTGACACAAAGTGTTTCTTATAGAAACATATATTTATTCCACAAATTCCTGCCAAACTGTTCTTTCTTAAACAAATTTATAGATTTAGTCATATTCTAAGTATTTTTATCTAAAGGGATACAATCATGTTTCATTTTTCCGCTAGCAGACCCCAGCTACTCTATTTTTACATTCAAAGGTTTTCATTCCAAATGTTTAGCAAATACGCAGTAAAAACCAGGTCTATTTTAAACATATGGTCATGCTGAAGTGGCCTAATTGCTTACCTAGAAAGCAGAGGTGAACATAACAACTGCTTAATTTTCTATTTACTATGAATCAGAATATAACAATCTTGTAGGCTCACAGTTAAGACAAATTTGCGGTATTTACAAGTGTATATAATCACATACAAGGCTTAGGTCTTAAACAGAAAGCCACATATTTCAAAGCACTTCAAAAGGACAAAGTGCCATTCATTATCTCAGCTTCACATGTGGAGAAAGGAAAGCTCAGATAGGGAATGGCTGGAAACCACCTTACCTCCTCACAGCTGTCTACAAGTCAGGCAGCCGGTCCCTGCTATCCAAATTCTCCTTGCAGAGAATAGAGAATAATAAGTGATTTTTCTGCGTATCTCCTTCCTCTAACTCCTCACAGTTAGTCTCCACAGTATCAAAGTACCTTAGTTCCTGCTTAGTCATTTTCCTGGTAGTATTGGATAGCTATAACCATGGTGTGGTAACTTTTAGGTGAAAGAAGAGTTTCAGTGACAGTAAAATAACTTCAGATCATTGTACCCGTCAACTGCTCAAGCTGCAGAGGCACCAGCAACTCATTTATGCCTCACAGCCACATTCCCTCATGCTCCTCCAGTGGTACAACCCAACCTTCCATTCCCATTGCCCACCCATGAGTAGGCAACCCACAGCAGCTGTTGCCTGATCTTGTTTAGCTGGAGGTTTGCTGTTCCTTGTCCTCCAGCCCTGAAAAAAGAGCCTGCAAACTTCCCATCCTTCTCCAGTCACAGTGGCTGGGGATGCCATAGGCTTAGTAAAGGTTGTGCCTGTTAACTCATCTGTCCTCTTAGCACGTGGGTTGTGCTTTCCTTGAGCTCAGCCTGGGGAAGGGAAGTGAAACCTTGGAGGCCAAAGCTCTTTGAGCCTTTCAAAGGATTTGGCTGCACCTGCCATGCTGAGACAGGATCAGTGTCCTGTGGGAGTGATGACAAACTGTTCCCATCTCAGCTCCCCGGCTCTGGGTCTCTGGTTGCCAGCTGTGCAGGCCATGTCTGTGACTCTGCCCTTGCAGGTCTAATAATCCCCTTGTATTAGTCATTCAGAACTGCTGTGTTTTAAAGAAGCTATAAAACACACATCAGCTAAACTGTTACTAACAGAGAAGCGAAGAGAAGAGAAGGATTATTTATCTAGGGGGGAAAATGCACACAGTGACATGAAATGTGTTTAATATAATTTTTTTTTTCTTTTCTTCCTAAGAGCTGAATAGTTGGTTCTAGTGGAAACATGTAGTCATTTGTAGGCCCTTTTAGAGAGATGCAAATCAATAAATGGTGATTACGTTTTTTAATGCTCTCATTATAAATGACTGGATGCTATCAGGGTCAAACTTAATCCTGTGCAGAGAACCAGTACAAGGGACGTGAATCATTTAGATCTCTCTTAAGCTCTGCTTTGAGAATACAATGTAGATATTTCTCTGTATTCTCAGTCTTAAAAAAAGCACCAACCTGCTGCTTTTTTTGCGGTAATTGGCCCACATACTCCATTATTCATCTTGTAAGAGGCCCAATGTGCTCCTTTGTGTTAAGGACTCCTCTTACTTCTGCCTTCCCAGCCTGGGCAGCTCAACTCCCACACTGGGGATGGGTCAGGGCACTGCATCCCGGGAAGGAAGAGCGCTTCCCTGAGCGGTGGCAAACCACAGCACCGGCTCAGCGGGATGCCAGGACCTCTGCCCAGGACCCAACAGCAGCTCACCACCAACACCACCCCCCCAGACTCGGGCTTGCTGAACAGGGAAGACTGCAGGAGGTATCACCTCCTGTCCAGGAGAGTGTGAAGCAGGATCTGGCTGCAGGAACTCTGCCCTGGGTGTGTGAAACTCAGTAAGTCGCTGCTCCCACATCCACTGCTCTTAGTGAAGGTGGTGCATTCAGCCCGTGCTGTGTTGGAGCCTTCACCAATGATCATATCAGAGAGCCCTAACTGGCACAGGAGCAATTAGGAAATGCTTTCTGTGCCTTGCGATAAGCCAGCATTTAAAGCTAGAGAATAAACCACTCCTCTGTCTAAAAATCCTCTCCCTAAAATTCCACATCCCTAAAGTAATAATAATAATAAAAAAGCAGGACATTTTTATATAAATCTCAGTTTATATTAATGTCAGGTCAGGTAAGGTGTTGTCTACAACAAGAGGCTTATTTGCCTCTCAGGAACATCTGCAGGGCTCGATTTCTTGACAGCAACTGCAGATGAATGTGTGTGTCAGGGCAGGGGACAGACAGCTGGGGCATAAGCACACAGAGATCCCCCCGAGCCTCCTGGAGCTGGTGGAGTGGGAAGCAGATCGCAGAGAAAAAGGGCTAAACAGGCAAACTAAAATACATTTTGCAAAGATACAGAAGCAACATTGGTGACAGGAAATGAGAGTCCAAGGAATTATTTTTTTTTCATTTTCATTTTCCCCCTCCCCTTTCTAAAGGATGTCTAATGGTCCTGGACTGTAAGTTGCAAGAAATAAGAGCATTAGTCTTCATTCCCTACACATAAAATGCCTGACAGGGTTTTATCAAATAAGGAGTCCAATATGCTACTGTTATCAGTAAGTGACTTCAGCAGCTAATTAAATTCTCAGTTTCTAAGTCCTGCTCATAATGTTTGCTGACAAAGACCAAAACCCCTGTAGTAATTTTGGCTTTTAGGTGAGGTGAGGCAGGGAAGGAGGGAATGACAACTCACAAATTACCCAGGAAAGCAGGCTGGCAATCCACAGCCGACACTCACTATGTAAACCTCCCTTTACTGTGTGAGTGTAACAGGGTAGTTTCCCTCTGGATGCAAATCTGATCCATGGTTTTCACTGATTCCAAGAAGGCTGCCCTGCCTAAAGTATGAATCCAAAATAGGTATAGCTCATGAATCTCCTCTACATGCTACATCTTGTGCATATGATCCTCCTGTGTATTGGTACATATATAAAAATATATATGTAAATACAAATAAAAGAACTTCTCATACCATGTCTCAATAGTCACTTTAGAGGGCGATTACATTGGTCATAGCCAGGCAGTGGACTCTGACCCAGTTTAGCAGAGCTATGAATGCACATATTGAAACATACTCTCACTCACTAGAGCATGCGGCATGTTCTTAACTCAGAGAATTCTCAGAGGAAAACTAGCATTTATTTAAAGCTAAACCTGGGCTTAAAGGCTTTGCTGGCTTTAAATGGACTCCTGAGTTTGGTTCTCTCAGACAGGGGGGTGTTGTGTTCAGAAATCACTCAACACTATGGAGTATGAGAAGAGATTTGCTTTCCTTGCTTTCTGAATTTCAGCTGATGACTAACATCAGCACAAGGCTGGTTCCCAACAGCACACACCGGAGCCTGCTGGAGTTCCCAGCAGTAAGGAGTTGGAGAAGTGTGTCCTTGAAAGATGAAGTGTGACCTTCAGACATGGTCACCTCCAGCCTGACTTGCCTTGTTTTCATCCCTCATCTCACACTCCAAGTTTCTCTCTTAGATAAATCTTTGGAAAGGAGAGCTGTAATGAAAGCCTCAGTCTAGCTCCTGACCAGTCATTTTTAAGGAAGAGTGTTTTCAGAGAGGAGGTTTTATTTGGAAACCTGAAACCATATGAATAAAAAGCTGAATTTACCAGAAAGTTTGTTCAGCCAATATAACCTTTATATGGAATAGCTTTAAACCTCTAGGCTGAGAGTGAGAGGTTTTAGATGCAGCTTTGGAAGGTGATTTATGAATAGATTTATATGTTAATCTGTTATTAAAAAATGTTTCATACTGATAAAATATGTGACAATCTGAACTCAGCTATGAGCCACATATTAGAGACTGCATCTGCTCTAGTAGAGGTTTTGATTATGTTTTTAAATGAGGGAACTGCATTGGCCTAAAAATAAAGAAATAAAGGTTGTATCTAGAAATATGTGCTATATAATTCAAACATGTCTGGGAATCTGCAAGAAACAAATAATAAACTGCTTTTGAGAAAATGGCTTCTGGAAAGTCAAGCTTATTCCTGAACGTTTCAAAATAGGGTTCCTGTCAGGCAGCTCAACGGTACATAAAGACAGGCAAAATATTCTCACTCTTTCCCAAAATTACTTCCCAAACTGGATTTTAAACTGGATGATAATCTTGACACTCTGACTAGATTGAAGAAATAAATATCTTCAGCAAAGCCGGGCCAGCTTCTGAGCACCCCTGGGCTTGTGCTGCGTATCAATGCCTAATTTCTTCATGATTTTTGAAAGGGTACTTTGAAAAACAGGAAGGGCTCCAGCTCAAGGATGTTTCTGCAAGTAAATCTGAAATACAATACTTTTACCTCTCTTTTTATTGGCAAAACTCACAGCACTTTATAAGGGAGTGCTATATCCCTATTTCTCATGCAAGCAAACACCAGGCAGACAAACCAGGCAGAATAACTTTACCTCAGGCATCTGCAGGCAGAGCCAGCACTACAAATTTGGCCCTCCAAGCTCCATCTGGGGCTTCAGCAACTCTTGGTATGTAACATTTATCTAATATTTCAAGTTTTCTGATGAGTGCCAGGGCTTTTTGTTGTGAATCCTCAACATTTCTCAGTGAAATATTTTCACCAAGAGAGATTACTTGAGTGACAATTTGTGTTGTAATCTGTATTAGTCACTGCTCTCCATTGGTTTTGTTTATCCTATTTTATTCAACTATACAGAGAAAAACCAAGTTAAACTCTGCCATCTCTCCTCACGCTTCTATATACTTGCAGAGCATGTTTCTCATCAGCACGCATAAGTGTGGCACTACTGAGCCCTAAATAAGTAGAAAATAATGCATTTAATGCTCAGTTTGATTCAAAGTGCAAAAGACAAAACCTCTTCTCTTTGTTGCTATGTGACATATTCAGGACTGATAGGCAAGTCTTATTAACTAACTTATTACTAACTTATCAACTTTGTTGATACATACTGTTGATTTATCAGTGATTAGGCCAAGAGTTAAAAATCCCTTCAGGAAGTAGAAGGGAGAGAAGTGTGTCTTTGGGAGCAGCTGTGCAGTTTAAGAGCTTCATGTCTGTAGCAGGGATGTTGCTGCTGCTTAAACTGAGGGAAGAAAAACTGGAGTAAAATTGTCCTTACCAGAAGTGTACTGGATAGGAGGCTGCAGCTCATCTGCAGGACCCTATGGAAATGTTTTGTTTCTATTTCAAAACGCTCATTCCAAAGCCCCACAATACCAGCAGAAAGAAACTGATTTCAGTAAGCTTCAGATCAAGCCTTAAGAGCTTATACTGCCTCAGCATGCTGAGAACTTTAAGCTTGGGTTTAAGTGTTATGCCTCAGTGGGACTGAGAAGTTCATCAAGTTTTGCCCTAGTGACAGAGTAACATTCTCCAAATTGCCCATGTGAATGTGGGGGATCTGATTTGGAAAGTGAAGCCAAATTTCAGAAGCAAATAAAGCTGCATTTTTGGAAGCATTTTGATGTTTTGCAGTGGGGTAATTGTAGACCTGTGTGGTACTGAACAGTGGGTAACTCCAGTGGCAATCCTTCCAAATTCAGGCTTATGACTACTGAGGAACACTCTCTCTGAACTTAATACTCACTTCAGTTTTTGTCCTCAGGATAAAAATATTAAATTGTCAATTCAAGCATATTTTAATCTCAATTGTTTTTGTCTTTCTTAACAGATGAAATAACTTGTGTCTTCCAAATAGTTCTGCAATAGGTGTACTCATTTACTCTTTCACAGTCTGTTAAAATACAGTATAGATTCCTGAAGTATTTTAAATACTTAAATACTACTAATCTGATATATATCAGCACACAAACTTCACAGAGCTGGTTAGAAACTTTTTTGTAAGAGATTTTCCATTAAAAAAAATACTTGAAAGCAAAACATTTTTAGACATTCTAACAGTTTCTATTAAACTTATCAGGTGAGAGTTCAGAAAGACACCTTAGATTCATGGGCGGGGTGGGGGGGGGAGTGAAAAGAAAGGGAAAGGGGAAGGGAAAGAGAAAGGAAAGGGAAAGTGAAATAAAAAGGGAAATGGAAAGGGAAAAAGGATGACCCAAACAAACCAGGACAATCATTTGAGGTGAGAGAAATGCATGTTCAAATGATTTCTTTTGATGCTTCAGAAAATAACTTGGCCCAGAGTATTTGCATCCAAAGTAACCACGTGTCTATCTCCTCTTTCAGATTTTACAAAAATATCAAACAGTCTTGTTTTCATCTTGTGGCAAAAAAGGTTGGAAACCTTGCCATCTCAAAAAAGGTTGGAAAAATAATTTCCTACTCCGTTCAATTGAGAACTCTAAGATCCAGGTAAAATCGGGGTGAACAGGGGGTAGGCACTGCACTGGGATTTATGAAATGCCAGCCAAGTAGCCTGCTTTTAACACACACCAGAGAACAGCATTCCTTGATAAGAAGTCCTAATCAGCCTTGTGCATTTTTTAAAATTTGCTCAAAGGCTTATGTTTTTAAAATGACCCTTCCACCTACTCTATTAATTACCAACTCCAGTATAAAACTGACTTTTCTATGGCCTCACCATGAAAGCTGCAGATTAGGAGCTAACCTTGTTTCAGGACCATGCATAAATTAAACAGCACAACATTTAAAAAATGAGTTCTATAAAATGTCTAACACTGCAAGTTTAAAATGCATATAAGAGGACCATTTAAAGATGGACATGAAACATGGTGTAGAGATTTTGTTTAAAAGAGATGCTAAAGATTTAAGGAACAGTAACCATTTTGAAACTATGCTTCTTGACTGCTGCCAAGACTTTGAATATTGCATGCCAAAGTTTCCAATATTAACAGGTGCTTTTGGATACATCACCTGCGGCACCTCAAGATGATGATTTTCACTAATTCTTTAACAAGATGCCTCAATAATTGGATGAAAAAGAGACAGAAAAACTCACAAGTGATACCCAAAGTACCTTGGCCTCAATTTTCTTATGGAGATTGAAATTCAGCCAAAAATGTTTTTCCCAAAAAAACCCAAATTTAACCACTACCAATGTTTCTCATGCAATTAAAATTCATTTGGTGAAAAGTTTCTCAGGTTACAAATGGAATTTTTGAAGCACATTTCATAAACAAAGAGAGGAGGGGGAAAAATCTCTGGAAAGTTGGGACATTCGGTTCTGTGGAGCAAGAAATGACCTTGTTCTGCTTCAGTTTCTGCTCCACTTCACTCACTAGTTCTCATGTAAAAGCTCAGCACTACAGTCTTGGAGAAACAACCTCAGCAGCACCAACAGAAAATTGTAATTGAGGAGGGAAGAACAGCACACGGTAGAGCAGATGAGAGCTAAGAAAGGAAAAGAAACGACCCCTTTATAATATGGCCCAAGAGCAGACACATCTTAAAATCCACTCACTTCACTCCCCTGAAATCACAATTCTTTATAGGGTAATGCTATCTTTTTTTACACAACTCTCAATCAGTAACTTGACCATATAATACTAAAGTTTGTCTTTTAGTCTACTGCAATTTCAAGACACTAACTTCCTATCTAAACTATTTGGCTTGGCTACATGATGCTCCAGTGTTCTTATGCTATGGTGATTACAAAATTTGGTTTATTCTAATGGCAGTTCAACATAGATTCAGGATTCATACAATAATTTTAGCTTCTGGAACTGAAGATTCCTAAAATGTATTTTCAAGAGTGATTGTTTCATAAAATGATCCTTGAAGTTGATGGAAAACTTCTGCTCATTTTAATTGATTTTGTATTGAGCCTAAAAGAAAGGTCTCCACTATAATTCAACAGGTATAAGGAAAGAGCACAGTCTTTTAAAGTGTTGGAGCTGAAAAGCTTTCTAAAATCAGGGAGTAATAACATGGTTAGCACTGGGTTTGTGATATGCAATATTCATAAAGGGGATTATAATCCAAAAAAATAATAATACATTCCCATCGGAAAGGAATGAATAAAGCCATGCTGTGATGAAAAACATCATGGTCTGCTCAATGGCAGGAAATATTCATTTTCTGGTTAAAGAACAGATAACTGTCAACAAAAACAGGCATTAGGCAGAGCGAGCTAGTAAATCTACCCGTTACAGAATGAGAGACTGGAGCACTGATTCTGCCAAGCTAACGAGCAGTGGCACAGGGATATTGCTCCTCTGAGATGCTGCTGCCACCCTTACTGAAAAGACAGTTCAGAGTAATCTCCCTCACAGGAACACCGTGGCCTCCTCTCCTTTCTGTGACAGCTGTGGGGCTGAAATGTGCCTTTGCCATTCCCCACAGGGACAGGTCAGCCTAGAGGTACAATTGATTGCATGAGAATGCTCAGGGGGAAAAGCAGCTTTAAACTTCACCTAACTTAGAGAGGTACATTCCACATGCTGCCAAGCTTTGTCCCACAACCAGCATATCCTGCTGTCTCCCTATTGCCCCTCATATTTCTGCCTTCACCTCATGGAAGTACAGATGCAAGGGAGCAGACATCTGCCAGCACAAACCTGCACCGTGAAGCAGATTTAGCACCACTGGCACCATGAAGTCCCATGAGCAGAAATAAATCAGAACACAGTCTCAAGATGGAAAACTATCCCAAATCAAGGCTGGCAAGATCCACACTGTAATTTATTTACGAGCAAAGAGGAGATACAAAATAATGCAAATTAACATTGTGATTATTTCTTAAACTGCACCCCTATAGAACTAAATGCAAGCTCCTTGTGTTTCTTGTCTTGCTTTCTGATCTGATCTTTAAAATGATGCATGGGGAAGGGAAGGTGGGAGCGGGTGCTCTAAGCTGCATCATGCGCTTTATGGAGACAAGCCAAGCAGCTACTTAGGCAACCATTAGGTCGGGAAACAATTGCTTCCATCATTCCCAACACGTGTGTCAACATAATTCCATGCTCTCTTTGTCATGCAAAAAGTCTTGGCAAAGTGACCGGATACACCCAGAAAGCAGGAGCAAACTAAGCTCATTATGTTAACCGGAGATCCCACAGCAACCTCCAGTGCCATAGAAGGAGACTTCCCATGTTTTGCAGTGGAGAAGAGGAAACTCGCTGCACTGAAAAGGGCCTGAGCCAAGCCTGACTTCAGAAGTGTATTAGGGAGATTCACAATTGGGTTTCATGGAAGGGGATCCCTCATCGGACAAGCACAAGAGGCTATGTCAGGCAGTGTGATAACAGGAATTGCAGAAGGTATGACACCTCTCATAACTGCAGAGACTTCCCTCTCCTGTGTGCTCGCTGGAAACCTTCCAGCCATGCTAATACTGCTCTGCAAAGGGAAACTAATGCCAAATGGGAGTATCAGCTTCTCTAATTCTTTATTGTTGTCATTGGTAACTCTGGACTTTGTTTTCCTTTTTAAAGGAAGATTCAATGCATTTTACAACCATTTAACATCTTTTCTTCTCACCAGCTATACTTGTAACTCTTACTAATAGCAAAAGGCTTGTGCACTTCAGAATGGTTGGCAATACTACTGTAATGGCTTCTTTGCATGGTCAGGTACAAGAGTAAAGCCCCTCAGACTGAAAAATGCTGAATATATCTTTGGTGCTCTAACAACCATAGAAGATGGAAAATATCCCAAAGGATAATATTGATTTATTTTAAGATAAGCAGCTGGAGTTTCCACCAACAATTTTTGATGCATCTTTCAATTCCAGATTCAGTGCAGTGAGAGCAAAGTCCTAATACTGCTGGACACTTGCAAGCCCTTTCAAACTTCAGCTGCTTTGCCTTGGTAAAGGCATGGGTACCATACATTTTTCAACCCATTTTGCCTCTTGAATGCTTGCAAGTCCAAGCATGGGTTTAGTAATGCATTCAGCAAAACGCAGGTCCTTAGCAATCCATGTTCACAAAGGCCAACGAGTGCTAAAAATGAGGATGGATGAGAATAGTAAAAGCTTCTCCAACATGTTGCTGACATCTCTAAAGAAAGCCAAGGATTTCTATTGATTGTTAAGTGTGTATCAGTCACACTACATGTTTTGTTCCCTTAGATGCTGTATTTTTTGGCAGATCCTGTTACCACCCAAACACTCAAGAATCAAAACCACAGAGCAGCATCCAAGTGGGAAAATGCAGAAGAGCCCTTCCCCCAGCATTATTGCTGGAGTGAAAATAAGCATCTGGTTCTCACTCTGTCTTCTCCTTGCTTCAGCACTTTGGGCAAATTTACACTATGTAGACTTCTGAAAATGTACATCAAATAATAGAGAACTTTCATTAACAAGTCAAATAAAATGAAAGTAAAAGTGAACATACCTGAATAAGAGAAACGTTGTGTAGACTAAGTCTGAAGAGGTAGTTCCTGCATGAACAAGCAGAAAAATTACAAACTATTAGGCTACCAAAGAAGGAAGGGAAAAGTTATTAAAGCAAGTAACAGTTTTCAGTCATTCATGTCTACAAACAAAAGTTTTTTCCGGGCTCCTCTCCACAGAATACAAAAACAGTTATATGCCTGTTCACTGACTTGTACATCAGTACCGTAGTAAACCTGGTAACAAAGTTCTGAGCAGGTCCTGGTGTTAAATATTCCAGAATCCATAATGAAGAATCACAATGAAATTCCAACTACAAAGGGCTTTTTGCAAACCCTCAAGGGGCTTTAGTTGAAGTCCATATGGGCTGCAGTCAAGTTTTTCACTGCATTCTGAGAAAACTGGAATTGGACAGAAGCCAGCTGGAGCAAAGCTGACTCCTGTAGTATGCTCCCCCAAGCTTGTCCTTGTGGATATTCCCATGCAGGACTTCATGGAAGACAAAAGGGCAAATACTTCTCAGCGGAATCTCTCTGCACAGAAAATCACAGGGAAATCAAGGCAGTGACTGCAGATATTCCCAATCCTCCTGTCATTGTCTCTTCACAGGCAAAGTGAGGGAATTCCTGACAGAAGTCACTGTAGCATGAGATACCACACATCAGCTGAGCTCTTGTCACCCTTCTTCTGAATGTTCATATCCCATCACAAATAGGGAACAACATTTGCATAAACATCTATGGATGAGGCTTTATCTCTCTTTTTTGCTTGCTAAGACAATGCAGTTACCAGGAATCAGCTGACATATTGAGCCATATGGACTGGATTGTGTGCTTGAGGCTTTTGGCCACATCTAACTTTGTATTTTTGCATCCCATCTGTCAGGAGGTCTAAAGAGCTGTGATCCTTTTCCAACATCCCTGTCACCACAATCTCCCAGAGAAGACACATTTGTATCATACAGGATGAACTGAACTATTCTTCTGGAAGTGGCTCTATTTAAATGGTAGAAAGTGCAGCTTTGAAGACATTCCCCTATCTAGTGAAAATGCAAGTTCCAGTCTTAGGTCAGCAAAGTCAAAGAAACCAATGAAAAGCTCCTGTAGTGATGAAACGGTCCTAAGGTCTCTTCTGAAGAGCCTTGTTTAGGGTCTGTATTCAGCAGCACGCTCCGTCCCAGCAAAGAAAGTAATTAAAACTTTGACATATGAGAGATTCATATTTCATCACAATGACCACTACAAGGCTTGACCAATTTTTCCTCCTTCTGTTATCTATCACTTGTGTATCACCTAGATCATAGTCATACAGTGCCCTGTGTACTTTTTTCCAGTTCTATAAATAAATCAAAATGTCTCAAATGCTGCTGACTGTCAACATAGAAGGATGGGAACAAGGATGATGGGGAACTTGAGAAGTCAAACTCCTGGTACCAAATCTTCAGCTGATGTAACTCTAACTTGCTCTGATTTGCATCATCCTATTCTATACTGGGACTGGTTATCCAGAGGAGAACGAGACCATTAGCAATATCTGAAGAAAATATATCACTGATTATTATGCTTTCTGAAAGTACACAGAGAGTTACACACACACACATACACAACATCTCCCTGCTCTCTCCTAGTCCTATCACTGAAAAGTCAGCAGTTCTTTTGTACAGTCTCAAAACCTATTCTGTCTCAAAGGGCTACATGTTTTCCCCAAAAAATTTGTGATCAACTGTTTAGCATCAGTCTTAAATATGAGATCCTGCAGGTGCATGCAGCAGACCAGGGGCACTAAGTTTACACACAGCTAAAATTTCAAAATGGAGATAAATTCTCATCCAGTGATGGATCTGACAGCTCCCTTAGAACACCACATAGCTCCCCTCACCAAAATATTAATGCAACTCCAGGACATGAGGTATCATGGAAGAAGTCTACTCCTGGAGAAGGCCTTCAATCTTACAAATACCCTCAGGAGAAAGTTCTCATAACCAGAGACTTGAAGTTTCTATCCTGTTGTTAAGCATGCTATTTAAATGCATTGATTTTGGAAGTCTTATAATGCAGATTTCAGCTCCTTGTTCTAGTCTTGCAAGAACTGGACAGTTTGACTAAGTAATAAATTTTAATATTTGGGGTTTTTTTCTCTGATAGCACTGCAGAGCAAATTCAACCAAAATATCTTTAATGAAAGAGACATATCTAAAGGACACAATTTTCATTGCAATCAGCCAAAACAGATGCAGAGGAGAATAGTGTCCATTTCAATAAAGCCAGTCTCTCCTCTCAGTGACTGCTGTGTGGCACTTGGACAAAGCCATCTGGGTGGCTGAGACCTAGGCCAGGCAAAACTGATGGGAATAGCACAACGACCTTCCAAGAGCTTTATACTAACCTTAGCTCTCTAAGTTTGATCTTGGGGCTTTCTTACAAGAATGGAGGGTTTCCCTACATTTTTCATCAGCTTGTCTCACCTGGTGTGTGTACAGCTACTGGCAGTTTCTTTTTGTTTGTTTGATCCTTCTCACATCTTATCAGCAGCAATACAAACACCTGTAGGCAGACCAGGCTATCAGAGAAACCCCCTGACTCCACTTGACCTGCCCAGCCAGAACTAATACTTAATTAATAACATGCTCTTTTAACCACACTTGTTCTGTAAAGCTATACCAGGAGTAAAAAGCCAAAGGGAAAGACCTGCTGAATCAGGCAGTGCCATTTTTATGAATTGCATTTTAACTGCAATTCAGTCCAAGAAAGAACAAGGTATCTGAATGACAGGCATGGTTTATGGTATCTAGAACTGCCCCATTTGTGTTCTTTTTTTTCTGCCTGTGTTTGAAGTTATGTCTGTTTAATACCTCACTGAACTATAATTTAGAGCAACTGAAAGAGTATGATTAAGAAATATATGAGAACACCGAGATCTCTGAATGAATGGATGAGGCGCCTTCTTAGCCTTCTTTTCTGTCTTTTTTTCCTCTCCATTTTGTCTTGCAAGTGGATGTTGACTAATTCCTTTCCTAAATTAAGCCCATCTGAACTAGGCCAGAAGAGCAATTGCCTGGTGCAATCAGCTATTCTAATATCCTCCTTCTTCTGTATAAAAAGCTGGTGCACAAACTTGGAGGTATAGAACAACCTTCATAATTTCTGTCCTGAAAGGTCACACAGTTTCACTCCATGGTATTAAAGACAAGCTTTGTTTCATCCCAGTTGGCTGTATTTCAGCCATCTCCAGAGCAAGTGACTACACCTCTCTGAGTACTCTGGGACAAATGGCATTATGCCTCAAACTGCTAATTATTATTATTACTACTACTAACATTATTCATGAACATCAGAGCATTTCTGAAAATGCCCATGTTAAACAGTAATGCCCTGAAGTCTCAGCCAAGACTGTCGTTTTGTTGCATTAAGACACAGAGGGATTGATGGTGGTTCCTCTGGAGACTGATTCACAACCGATGTCTGTTTAAACAACCTGAGGGCAGGTCCTTTCTCTGCCACCTCTGATTGCAGAGGGATATTATTCCCCAGCTCAGATATATGAAGTTAGCTGTTGGAAAGACCATCCTGCTCTATACAACCTAGTCTTGAAGAATTTGCTATCTAAATATATATACGCAACTGAGTGAAAAAGATACATAATTCTCATTTAAATTTAAAGCACGTATTGAGCAATTCAGCCAACACCACAGAGCGTATCTGCAGCACAACCAGAACCTGATGTCCTTGTCCATTAGTCTATGACCTGGTTAGGAGAATAACTCAC
The DNA here is from genome assembly GCA_035583155.1 of Acropternis orthonyx. Lineage (NCBI taxonomy): Eukaryota > Metazoa > Chordata > Aves > Passeriformes > Rhinocryptidae > Acropternis > Acropternis orthonyx. The sequence continues at coordinate 11,005,692 of JAWWEU010000163.1, read as the reverse complement.
CCCAAAGCTGGGGCACAGCATGTAAACCTCTGCTGAAGTGCCATTTACATTCATGGGTAGATGCCGAAATACTTTCTCAAACTGGGCCCCCTATGCTGGTGTACATATAAACGGAGCCAAGCTGCAGTGTAAATCCTGTAAATGAAAGTATTTGCTAATTGGCTTTGTAATTTGTATTTGGCTGCTTGTAAAATGATTAAGTTCTCACTGTGCCTGGTACCACGAAGCATACGTACCAGAACAGCAGGAGAGCAGCCAAGATGTGTTTCAAGAAAGGGTGTGGAAGAATATATCCACTTAAATCTGCTTGTCATGACATTCCCAAGTCAAAGCTGCTTATTAAGTGTTTGTTTCATATAACCAAGAGCACATTGCGTGAACTTTGTGACATGGTGCCCATGCACTTATTCACACATTGCCGGGCCTTGAAACAATTTGCATTGAAGGCAAAGCACTTTGGCTATGATATCACTGAGCAACAGAGATATAGGACAAATTAAGCCTTTCCATTGGGAAGCCACATAACAAGAGTGTTTGAATAATAGCAGAGACTATTCCTCTTAAGAGTTCTGAAATTATAAGGGTTGCAACATGCTTCAGTCACTCATTCAGGCCTCTTTTTCAGTGCCTCTTTTCAGGGACCACTGTGCTGGCTGATTAAATGGTGTTTTCTTCTAATTAAGAGAGAGCAATATTTTCAGTTCTGCAGCTGGTGGACTGACACACATACAAATGAAAGGTTATCCTAGTTTCAGATTACTTTTTCTATTTGAATGAGTGAGGTTTGTTCACACTTCCTAGCTCCTCACACACCAAGCAGGTAAGATAACCCCTCTATGCTGCAGAATAATCCCTGCTAGCAAATCAGGAGCTACAAAAGCCCTCATGCTGACCACCACCAGAACATCTCAGGACTTGGACATGCACACAGAAAGCAACAATATGCTGCCTTAACTCAGCCACTCTGTATCACTGTAAGACACGTTATGCCTGCTCAATCGTTGCTGCTTCCCTGCACCTAGTAGTAGATGGGAAAACTTCAGCCCTTCCTCCTTACAGGGCAGGCTTTCTCAAGCCCCCTCTCTTTGTAGGCAGACAATTGCTCTGCAAGTAGAAACAAAGCTAACAGAAGCTGTTAATAATGTTGGATTGTGCAAAAAGACAATACACATTTAGGGAATGTTGTGGTTTAAGCCCAGCCAGCAACTAAGCACCATGCAGCCACTTGCTCACTCCCCACCCTACCTGGTGGTATTGGGGGGAGAATTGGAAGAAGGTAAAACCCATGGGCTGAGATAAGAATGATTTAACAATTGAAATAAAGTTAATTATTATGGTTGCTGTTGTTGTTGTTGTAATAATTAAAAAAAAAAATAACATGAAAAAGAGAAAGAGGAATAAAGCCCAAGAAACACAAATGATGCACAATATAATTGCTCACTCCCCCCTGACCAATGCCCAGCCCATCCCCAAACAGTCATCAGCCACTCCTGCCCAACTGCCCCCAGTTTATAGACTCATGCATGATGTTCTACAGTATGGAATATCCCTCTGGCCAGTTTGGGTCAGCTGTCCTGGCCACACTCTCTCTTGGCTTCCTGTGCATCTGATCACTGGCAGAGCATGGGAAACTGAAAAGTCCTTGCCTTAATGTAAGCACTACTTAGCAACAACTAAAACATCAGTGTATTATCAACATTATTCTTATACTGAATCCAAAACACAGCCCTGTACCAGCTACTAAGAAAAAAATTAACTGTTCCGGTCAAAACCAGGACAGGGTAAGTTGAAGAGAACTGAGTGAAGAGTTGCTCTCCCTTTTGGGGACTGTTATTGAACTGAAACAGACATCCAACACAGCCTGTGGGAGGTACTGGAGCCTCAGGTAGGCTTATGGTGCTCTGGAAAGAGGTCCCCTGTGTTCACAGAATAAAACAAAACAGTTTGTTTCAGTTGTATGGGACCTACAAGGATCATCTAGTCCAACTACCTGACCATTCAGGGCTGAGCAAAAGTCAAAGCCTGTTGTTAAGGGCATTGTCTAAATGCCCCTTACGCACCGACAGGCTCGGAGCACCAACCACCCCTCTAGGAAGCCTGTTCCAGTGTTTGATCACCCTCTCGATAGAGAAATGCTTCCTAATGTCCAGTTAGAATCTTCCCTGGCACAGCTTCAAACCATTCCGATGCATTCTGTCACTAAATCCCAGGGAGAAGAGCTCAGCACCTCCCTCTCCTCTTCCCCTCCTAAGGGTAGGATTGTGCTGCAATCAGGGGCCAGGTCTGCAAGAGGGACTCACAACTGTCACAGAGTTGATAATAAGAAAAATAATTAACAGAACAAGTTCCTTTGGGTGATATGAAATGAGACACAGAATTATGCATATGACAAACCTAATGCTCCCTTCTGGCACTCCTGGAAGCCACATGTTGGGGCTGAGCCTCAGGCTAGGAGCCAGCAACTCCTGTTAGCTCTTCCTATCTTTGCTTCTGGAGGCCTTAGATATACTTTGTACTTGCACACTACATGACAAACACAGCTTAGTCATGCTCCACAACTTCCTAGGAGCTGGTTAATATCATTCCTCTCTTATACTAATGGAGAAAATGAGCCAGAAAAAGGTTAAATGACCTTCTCCAAAGCACACAGCAAGTCAGTGATGGAATTGAGATCAGACCCCAGGGCTCTTGGCTACCAAATCTCATGCTAGATTAAAGCAGAGTACCTCTACACAGGTCCAGCTGTGGCTGAACTTTGCAGATGGTTATGCATATTTCTGAACTAGCCAACCATACTAAGAAACCCAGCTCCTGAAGGATGATCCTGGCCTTTGCTCTCAGAAGGAGTTAATTGCATGCCTGGTCCGGAGTGTGATGTGACGATCCATTTGCAAATGTTACTTCAGTGATTCATTTGAAGCTCTTGGCAAACACGTGCTGGAGAAAAGGTGGAGAACCAGCATCTCCCCTACAAGCTGGATTCTTATTCACCAGTTATTTTGTTTCAATTGAAGAAAAATTTGTCCAATACATCATTCTTCCTTAAAAATCAATAGATGTACAACAGAGAACCATACTAAATGGCAGACAGTAATATGATGCAGTTGCTGTATGAGCAATTGTTTTTCCCAATGCAACATTTCTTGGTGATAAATACAGCCAGAGCTAGAGAAACATCCTCTTAGCAGAGGATCCTTAGCAGCCAGCATATCATTCCAATTAAACAGCTTCCAAATTAAGCCAAGGGCTCAGCTACTGTTTCTGGGTTGCCACTGAGGCCCATTTAGTACTTTTCAGTGGAAACAAGGATGAAAATCTAAATCCTCTATATTCCAGTCTCCAGAGGAGAACTACCATCACCTTTAATGCCACAGGGTAGACAGCACAGATCTGCTCAGGCTCGATGCTGTATATACAGAGCCAACTCTAAAGAGAGTCAAAAGAGGCAGACACTTAGAGCTGCAGAACAGGCAGGACAATAGCAAAGCAGAGGCACCCTTGGGCTATTCCGATATGCAGAAATCTAGATGAAATGATGCTGCCATGGAAGGAAGGAGGAGGAAGGGGATCAGTCCTTGGATGGACAGCCTTGTCCCCTCTCCCATCAACTTGCAAAGGGAACAGCAAGCTGGCTCTGGTGTCTCTGACCTTTCTCTTTTCCCAGAGCAGGAGAGGCAAGGCCTCTCTCCAATGTGATTCCACATCCTTGGGGATTGACAGTATTTGTTGCACTCCTGAGACACCTTGACCCAGCTCTTTTCTGGAGCATAGCCATATGTATACACTTCAGAGAATGGGGATTTGGACTTCTTTTGTAATATTGTTTGAATATACTTATAAAATGAGGGTAATTTTTTTTTTTGTTACATTTCCTTTTCCTTCCCTCTGTTTCACTAGATGAGTTTCTTTGAAACCTCAGAGATGAAAACTGAGCCAAATTTCCAAAACTCATGTGTGGGTTTGTTCTTATTTTCCTGGAAGAGTGACTCCACTTCTCAGACCATCACATATTATCCCACATGCCACCTCAAGTCTCTTTTGGCATGTGCCTGACAGCTCCCCTCTTCCTCTCTCATCCAGCTGGCAGAGTCACAGAGCGCTTAGAGTACCTTGATACGGCCCCAAGCCACACAGGGACCTTTGATCTCCTCTTTGCCCATCACTTTCAATTGTGCTTTCAGTAAGTCACAGTGTAAAATTCCTCTTCTTCTGATGCGCTGATTATTGCTCAAATCTTCCCTGGCAGACTCCCTACCTGCCTACTTAGGCTGATAAACATGCTCAGCTCTATCAGGCTTTCCTCAAACTCTGGATGAGTTCAACATGACTTGTATGTAAATAGTGATAGAGTTGGCCGGTGAGATTAAGTTATTGCCAAACAATCTCTACTCTTTGCTGGGTTTCTATACCTTTGCAGTGGCACAGAACAGTAGGCTTAGCACCTAAACATTTGGATATAAAGTGATATGCAAGTCACAGTGGTGAGCCCTGCCATATAAAACTGACATATCACCACCTTAACCAGAGCAAGAGAAAGTATTTTCAGTAATGCAGAGGAAAATTGCTCTGCAGCCCCATTCTGTGATGCTGTAAAACACATTAGGTCCAAGTCTCCAAGGCTTTTGCCAAAGTATCCTGACCTTGTGTTTGCACCCACCCCACTCTCAGAAATACAAACTTCAAACTTAATTATTCTCAGTGTGTTACTAAAGCAAGTGAGCCTCTCATGGGTGGCTGCTTTCATGATAGGGTATCACTGATTTTCATTTTATCTGGAATATGAGATATTTTTCTAGTCAGGCCTGCAATTCGCTGCGTAAGGATGCTTCCTATGAGCCTGTGCTGCCCCAAGACTGCGTTTCACACAGCACTGGCTGTGAGTCAGCCAAAAGCCTGGTTCCTCTGATGATGGGCACAAGTGTTCAGACTCCCACAACACTGAGGTCATTTGCAGAGAGGTGGATGGTACTGCCTTGCAGGCAATTTGAAGGACAACTGTTTTCTCTGCCATTGCCTCACCCTCTTTTCCATGTAAAATACCTGGTGCAAAACTGCCCCTTTGCCCTCCTACAGCTGCAGCTTCTTCTGCACATTGGTCCGTTTCAACAACCAAACAGTGCTGCAGCATAGCATATTATTTGATTTATGTATTCTGAGTTAACTAAAATTCACATTCTTTGCTTGAGAAAATGCACGAATTTTAACTAAGAAAAAAAAAATTACACTTTGAACAAAATTTTGGTCAGGCTGTGAACTTCCCAGAATCACATAATTACAAAAACTGTCCTTCATTCTTTCCTGTCCACACCTTTTCCCTTCCTCCCCAATGGGTGTAAGTCAGGGACAACACAGATTTGAGGTATGACAAATTCAGACAGCTTGCAGACCAACAGAGGAAAGCAAACCTTATAGGTAGAAAACAGACACCCCAGTGGGGCTTCACTGCTCCACATTTATACAAGGGCTGAGCTGACCTCACCTGGCACGGTATCAGAGAGGAAAATCTCCCTCTGAACTATCTCAGACTCACCAGGGAGGTTAAAAACTGCACTTTAAATCACACTTTTGTTCCCTGTGTAAAAAAACTATGCATCCCCAATTATGGATTTAGCTAGCTGCAGTGTCTAATCAACTTTCTCACCATATTCTTTACCATGCAGGTCAGGAAATTTCTTTAAAAAAACATCAATAGCCTTTTGAAAGTTTCTGTTAATTTCAGAGACTGATTTTGCTTTTTTTCCCCACCTCACATCACCATGTTATTTGTCCCTCTCCACCCCACAATACAAGGATGCAACGGTAATTAGAGCATTCTTTTGTCTGATAGGAAAAATCACAGTGAGAAAAGAAGGTATTTGTTTTTCTATATTACTCTGCAGCAGTGCTTTCAGCTGCCTACCTATGATCTGGATATAATCAAAAACATTATCATGCTCTTTGCTTGCTCACGTTCTCATTAATACCTCAACTGGCAAGGTAATTTCTCAGCCAAATGTGACCTAGTAGGGGGTAGAGCTGGCGTAAGGCACTGCAATGGTAACGCATGCCATCAGAAAGGGCTCAGTCAATTTGTCTCAGAAAGTATTCAGGCAAATCCTGTAGTCAGATGTTAGCAGGGACAAATGGCTCGTCACTCCTGGGTGTTGACAGGCCAAGCCTGTGGACTGTGTAACTGTTGGCTGTGCCCACGTGGTTGTGCCCAGTGTTAACTTGTTTGCATTTTAATCTCTCCTTGCTATACAAGACTTGCCTTCTTCAGCCAGGCTGAAGCCCCACTGTCCCACTGTAAGGCATGGGACTCACAGACTTTCATGAGCGTTTTGAAGACTTGCATCCTCTTTGGAAAGAAAAGGCTGACAGCAAGTGATTAAACTACCAGGTGGGAATACAATAGTACAGGGTCCAAATCACACCTCTGCCATGGGTGTTCTGAGTCCATGGAGGAGCTTTGGCGATGTCCACATCAGTCAAGGGCAGAGACCCCTGAGGTTGTGCACACCTTGACTGGTATCTTCAGAAAGTGCAGTCTCACTGCAGGAGTAGCTGTGCTAGGCACAGTACTGCACTACTTTTAAGATCTATGATAAACTCACGTGACTCGACATCACAGCCTTTTCACAGGGCATGCTAGTTCTTAATTCCTCTGAGCCTTGGGTTACCATCTATAGTGTGAAGTTATTAGTCCTTTCTAGCCTCACTAAAGCCCTGTGAAGATAAATGTTGTTGAGGGGTCCTGATAATTTGGCAACAGAAAATATTGCTGGCAGACTTTGTAGTCTCAGGATCTGTGGATCAACTCTGACCCAACTGTTGCCACTGAATTTCCAGGTTTGCAAAATGCTTTTTGCCTAGCCAACATAATCTGTGGAGATTTATTCTCTTCCGGGTTTAGTGGCAGTCCAGATCTGGACAGGATTGAAGGTGCCCAAGGGTAAGAGTGATATTTTCCAACCAGCAGAGGTTTTGAGCATTTTACTGCAGTGCTCTGGAGCCTTCTGCCAAGCAGGCAGGAAACAACCTATGTTCAGCCAGAAATCTGCATGTAACCTGGTGCCTGACAGATTAATCTATCATACACCAGAGACTTTCAATAAACTCAGGGTGCCAAACCTGCTGGTTGAGGGTCCTAGAGTATATTTACAATTTGCCATATTTCTGCAAGCTGCAACTTGAAGGAATTCTTTTGGGACATCAGTCATTCCATTCAGTCTTCAGCTCCTAAGCCTGCATGATCCAGAGCTTTTTTAATGCTTATACAGCCAGGAGCACAACAGTCAGGAGGGGGTGTGCCCAGGCTGCTGTGCTCCCTCTAAAACAAACCTTCAAAGTTCATATAGCACTTCCCCTGCTCCCCAAAACAACCATAATGATGCCCATCCCTGGAAGTGTTCAAGGCCAGGCTGAATGCGGCCCTGAGCAACTTGATCTACTGGGTGGCATCCCTGCCTAAGGTTAGAGAGCTGGAACTAGATGATCTTTAAGATCCCATCCAACCCAAGCCTTCTATGATTTCATGATATATCTTTTCTTGCACCTATCTATGTGGCAGTAACAGGCACATTCAGATCAGCTTTGAACCAAGTCTGAAAGCCACCCCGGTCAAAGCATCAAGACTTGCATCACCAGCAGTTTAGTAGTTTTACATTTATTATGGAGAAGTCTGGCAGTCCAAGATGACATGTACTTCACTTGCCAGTTCTGAGTCCCTTGATGCAGCCTTTGCTCACCACCCTCTTGGTAATGGCTGGTTGTGACAAGGGCTCCTCAGCTGCAGTTCCCATGAGACAGCCATGAGGGACAATCCTTTCCCCTCTCCTGATAGAGCTGACAACCCTCTTGGCAGGCAGAACTGTGAGGACTTCTGGTCATAACATTTTCTGGCTGGTTTTCTACAGTAACATATCCAATTGCTGTGAATGGCCAACCCTCATAGCTATGCCTCTCACATCTACAGCCCCAGCAGGCTACTGCCCCGAGCTGACACCCCTGCAGTTTCCTTCTGGGAAAAGTCAAATGTTTTGCTTAGAGCTTCCCAGCCACTCTCTGTGCAGCCATTTGTTTGGGTACCATCCTCCTGTTGTCCAAGCTGTTTCCCTTCAGCTTGCTGTTGTGCCAGATTGTCACACGGTGTTTCAACCACCCTCCGTTAAACCTTTCATGTTGTCCTCGCCAGGGAGCTCTTGTGAAGCATGAGTTTTGGCCTGACTCCAAGCAGGGTCTTTCATATCATCACTTCTTTACTGGCTCCTGTCTCTGCCCAGCCAGCAATGAGATAGTCTGGAGGAGTAAGGCTTCTCAGGGAGGTGGGATGTCACAGCTACACTATGTCCCTCTTCCAAAAAGCCCACCCTCCCTGGCGCCTGGGCACCCTGCCTACAGCACAGGTGAGAGAGCAGACAACTTCTTCTCCAACATGTAAATGAAATCACTGTGATCATATTTTCAACTTTTTTCTCGGTTATAATGAGGTCTAGAAAACTGTTTTTCCTCCAATTAAAATAAACTCAAATAGTGATCACTTTGTGCTCAAGAGCTGAAAAAAGCAGCAAATATTTCAAAACAAGCCCTCATACACAGAAGAAAAACAGTACATTAAAATACTAACTCTATATCCAAAACAAAAATAAAACATGCAGACTGTGAGTCAAAATGAAGGTTATAAATTTTTGAAATGTGTGTTTCTATACCTAATGAAATGTGACTCATAATATGGGTAGTGTAGATTTACAATGTTCTAAACTATTCACATCCTTACTTGCAAGCATTTGGATTTTACAAATGATGTGACAAGTAAATACGTTGCTTAGAAACCATGGTGGGCTTTTGAAACCAATTCTTTTGTTTCTGGGATTTTGACTTGGCAGGTGTTTGGTGCAGTGGAGTTATCAAACTCCTCTGGTTTACTCTCAGACAGCACCAGTCATTCAGGGAGGGCTCTCAGATAAGGACAAAGCTTAAAAATCTGAGGCTCGTGTTATTCCAGCTCCCTGCCTGCATGGCATGCCCTCAATACCTCTTACAGTTTCAGTCACGCTGTGTCCAATTCCTGAAACCAAAAACCCTTGTGAGCCCCAGGATCTTCTTTTCTTCTAGGAAGTATTTTCTATAAAGCTTTGAAACACAGGACGAACTAAGCCAAAGAGATGCTGTGGTGAGGTCATACTGCTTTTAAATAGAGACAGAAAGGAGTCTGAAATAATTTATAATGCTATCATCTAAGACAATGATGTTAACCAGGAAATTGAGAAGTGGGAGTACTTATAAACGCCACTCTGATCCCAAACTCCTTCCATAACCCCAGAATAGCTGGCGTTACTACTAATATGATCTACAGCAGCACATTTAAACGTGGTTAACATTTAAATTTAGGTTTCATAAATTACACCCTGCAGAGATGGATAGAGACAGCTTCTATCTCTTTGAGGTATTGTTTCATTTGCAAATTCAAGCAGATGGTGCACGAGCAACTAATGACTCAAAAAATCACCCCTAAAAATAGTCCAGAACAAGGTGTGGATTTATCAGGGAAGGAGGGAACAGAAAAGGCTTTACTTCCCCTTCCCGTTCCTGAGGCACAGCTCCAGGAGCCCAGCACACCCAGAGCTGTGCAGCAATGAGGACCCCATCCACACACTCCTTTTCAAGCATCTCTCCCTATCATATCACACAAGGGAGAAATGAGGTGGTGAAGAGGAAAAGGGTTAGCACTCCCCACTTTCCCTGCACCAAGTTTGTACACAATCCAAAAAAACCCCAAAACCCACCTTCCTTAACTGTATCCAGAACTGCTCAGCACGGCCGTGTGGCACCACTGAAACTCTCAGTCTCCCAGTCAGGTGGGAAGTGCTTCATGAAAACTGACTTTCCCAAGCAAATCCTATAAATACTTGTCACTGCTTCCTCATGAGGCAATACGCTACAATATATTGTACTTCCAGCGGGAAGCCAAATTTGCTGTCATTTCCCTGTTCATAATGATATTGTAGCCTCATGTCTAACCACACTTGTACAAACTCTTGGGGAGGTAGAGAGGCCCTCCAGGACATGTTGCTGGGGTTTGAGCAGGGGTGAAGTGTGTCAACGTTAGCAGCATCTGCACAGGGGGGGAACCTGCTGTGCAGCTGAATTATGGAAAGCATAAATTCCTCAGAGCACCGTGCCTGTGTTTGTGCAGTGCCTGGTAGAAGGCACTGTTCACAGCCATCCCCAAAGCAATGCCATTCTGAAGTAATAAATATTAATACTTTCTGGTTAAAGATCCCAGCGCAAGTAAAGCCGCAGCTTGAAAAGTAAAATGTTCCTGTATGAAAAGTAGGAGGGCCTCTGGCAATTTCAACAGCTACAGGAAGGTAAGTGTTATTATTTACTGCACAAATACACACAGAAAATGTATATTAAACCACACTTCTGTTGTTTCTGTAAAGCATAAGGCTCTCCTTCTGCTACAAGTCCTGCTCTTTGCTCTTGTTCATACTATGACTTCTTCCACCTCTGCTTCTCACGTCCCTGTCCTCTGCTGCTGAATATCCTGGGAAGAAAGCTGTCTCTTCCTCCATTTTCATTAATAGCAGAGACTGCTACTACAGTGTTATCTGATTCTAAATGTTATACTTAAAATGATTTGTTAGACAGTGCTTAGCCTTTTTTTTTTTTTTTTTTTGGCTTGTCTTATCTGTTTATTATGCAATAAAAAATAGTTGCTGTTGGGGCTCATGATTCAACAACTCCTGACGTATATTATTTCACTGAAGCACAGCTTTTTTCCCCATTACAAATGCGGCTCTAAATTTGTAAGACCTTGCCTGTGCACATCTAATGTGTTTCCACCCCCCTCTTATGGCATCCTAAATAAAAACAATGGTTAAAAATAAAGGAAAATATATGCTAATTATATACAATGGGCCAGAAGAACAGAGTTGCACAAAAATGCATTGGGTGAGGATCTGATTATATCAGCCAGATGAAGCAAACAGGTTCTGAAGGGAATTCTAAGAGAGAAAAAAGGAACCATTCACATTGCCACTATAATTTACACGAAGGTGTATAGATGAACCTGGTTATGAGGGAAAGTCTGGCCACAGCAAATAAACCATAGAATCAAATTCTGTCCTGGCAGAGGGATGATGCAGAATGATTTACTGTAGCTCTTCTAAAATTCACAATACTGAGTGAAATGTCAGCATTCTGCTTCATTAGCCAGTCACTTTGATGGCTTTTTTTTTTTTTAATTCTGGTAATTTTCTCTTCTTTGCAATTATACTAGGCATCTCAATCCCTCTACATAAATTATAGCTTTCCGTTTGAGGGGGAAACTGGCCACATAAGCTGGAAACTCACTCTCCTCTGAAGCCAGAACCTGAAGGGAAAGAGCTTGAGCAGCAACCCTAGACTAATTAAAAGATTATCTTTACCTTGCTCCCACAATGAGCTGGTTCCTGTTGGCATCCAGTGCAAGCTGAGAAAAGTCATGCACACCTGGATAGGTGAAATTCGACACCCAGGGCTTCAGATCTGCAATGAAAATGAGAAAGCAGAAAATAATAAAGCCGCTCCTGAAGCAGGGAGTTCAACCGGACATCTGCTAATGGATTTCCTACCGAGTCATCTGTCAGGGGAAGGCTAATTAATAATCTCTTTAAAGGGCTTCTATTTATTCTGATTCTCAGCATAATGTGCAAAAATCTCACATATAAACCCAAGGCCATCTCAGCACTTATTTTCACATCCAAGATGGAGTGTCAGCATTGATTTCAGAAACAACAGCAGCTCGATTCTACTTCTGTTGAGACTGAGGAACCATCCCCAGTGCCAGGACTAAGTGGTGTAAAGGGTCAAGGCTGCCTCCCATAACATCTCCATAGCCTTGTCTACAGTGCTAATCAAAGGGAAACTGCTGCCCACCAGAAACAGAAGGTAAGGCCAACTGATGGGGAGCCAAGTTAGCGTACAAGTGATCTGCACTCAAGACCTGGCTGTTACAAAGAGAGATTTTACCTTCTCCTTTAGGTCTTAGGTTTTCTTCTTGGTTTCACTTTTCCTAACATCTCAGATCCCTGTCAGTTAAATCATTCCTTCATTTTTAGATGGCTGGGGTGTGGGGTGTCATCACAACATCTCTGTGGCTGAGTGATTGCACAAGCTTGAGACCGGCTCTATCAACTGACTTGGATTAGCCAAACTTGGCAATTGTCCAAACTGCAATCATGCAGGGAAAATGCAAAGCAACAGATTTGCCCATGTTTTGCTCACGGAGACAAAGCTCTTCCAGAAGCTACCTCTATTAACACAACATCAACTGAGACATCTAGGGCAGGTAGTCCTGTTATAATAAAAAAATACACCTGTTGAATGAAAAAAGGTGAATTACTAATGTTAGGGTACTCTCAGGCATGATGCTAGGGCACTCACAGCACCCCAGCTTTCAATACCACTACCAGCTATGACCTTGTGTGTATTACAGAACACAGAATTTCAACCTCTCATCTTACACTTTTATAGCACAAAATAACTGAGAATAGATTTAAATGTTTCTCTCAGAAAGTCATCCAGCTCTACCGTGAGGACTTCTCTTGAGAATTTATTCCAACTGTTAACTACTCTGGCTGTGAAATACATGGAGAATACCAAATATCTCAGGGACCAAGGCACAAATACGACCAAATCATTACATCCCTCTGTGACCTGTTGACAAGTAACTCTGCCTCATTCAAGGACTGGATCCAGAAGGTTCAACATGAAAGGTAATATCTTCTGGCCTCATGCCAACAGGATACCAATACACAGGCCAGGGACCTGATGACTCATAACAATAATGATACAGTTCAGCCCAGTTCAAAAGAGCTCTGAAAAAACATGCTCCACTGTCATTTTATATCCCCGATGATCAATTGAGAAGTCTCGCTGAAGGCAGTCAGGTTTGAATGCTTTGTTGTAGGCATTAGTTCCCCTTTCCACAGGGATGAGAGGACAATGCTGATGAGGAATCTGATTAAGGCCTTTGGTGTCTTGGCATGCTTCATAGGATCACAGACGTGCAATGGTTTAAAACCTTTGACGTAGGGGTATTTGTTGTGCAACTTCAAGTCCTTTCTCCATCCAGGGACGAATGAAAGTTAATCAAGCCCTTAAGTTATGGAAACCTTAAGAAAACACATTTATGAAGTCCCTAAACTCTACATGGCCTGCCTCTCTTTTCAAAACAGGGCTCTATTGAGAAGTGTCTGCCTCTGTCCTAAACACCACCATGTTTCCAAGGGTCCCTCACCATGGAGCTGGCACCATCAGGCCTGATCCCATGACCTGCCTAACTGGATGCTGCCAGGGCCTCTCCAACAGTGGGATTTCCAACCTCCCAATCTAAGAACTCTGCTGCTGGGAACTGGAGGTTTCCAGCGCTTCTCAGCATTCCCGTCACACTGTGTAACCACACACAACACGAGTACCTCCTCTGCTCTTCAATGAAAAGGCATGAGCTAAGGAATAACTCAGCCCGTCTACCCTTCAAGCATCTCCACCTCCTACACTCCTCTGGGACCCTTAATGATGTACTAGCACCAGGGAGGCACTGCAGTTTCACCTCTGGCATTCTCCCAACTAATGGGGCGCTGACTTCTTTTCCTGTAGCTCTTTAGCTGCAGACATTTCTGAGCCAAGCAGCAGAACCAGCAACAATAGCACCTTTCAGGCAGGTTAGCCAGCTGACATGTGCTGCAGATCTTCTGGCATTTCAGCTGGCTGACGGGGGTGGGATTAGGGGATTGCTATACAATGATGATACCTCTTAAGGATCCTGCTTTTAGGCCATAATTTCTCTTGTCATTTTACCTCCTCTTCTACCAACTCTTTCCTAGTAACTAACCCACTGTTACAGTGCAGTGGCAGGAAGAATATTTCTTCATCTGCTCTAAGCAAGAGCTCCTCACTTCAGAGAGGTACACTCATCAGTTCTTCCTTTTAATGGCAAGTTCTGACAAACTACAGGTAAAAATAATTTTAAAGAAATTAAAGCAGAAGTTTGCTTGAATCTTTCCAAGTTGGCTCAAATGTCAATCAAGCCTAAGAAATAACAGGCAGTATCTTGATTTCTATTACTACTGCAGGTGGTACAACTTATAAAGAAACCCTTCCTGGTTATTAAATTAAAGGCTGAAAGGCATGCATCCTCATAGCAAAATTAAGCTTTTATAGGCATGTAGTTGGAGATTATTAAACCCAGCATGATCTCAGATAAGAATGTATAAATGCAAGTTGTCAGACCTTATGCCAAACAACACATTTTCCTTCCTAACCTTCTTTTTACCTGTTAAGAGGGAATGAAACTGCAACCAAGAGTCAGGACATGGGTCTTTTTCCATTCAACACATTCAAATCTACTGCTCATACCACAGGCATCTCTAAGGACAGTTTCAGCCTTTCACTCTGAAACTAGCTCAGTACTGCAAGGTAAGTATTGCCCTGGATCTATCCCATATTAGCTGAAGTTTACACATATGGACCCAATGAACTCCAGAGATTGCTTGTATTTGACCTTCCTCTGAAGGCTGATTTTTCCAGTGCTGACTCTTTAATTTGGCTGGAAACCTTTGGTGCTGGGGCATGTTTACATTTGCAAAAGTATCTGTTTAAAAACAGTAAGAAAAATTAAAAACCAAGGCTCTGGTTTTGCATGTCGGCAGCAGGAGCCGGAAAGCCAGGAACCACATGGCTTAGGGGCAAAATGTTCATCAAGGCCTCCTTTGTGCTTCTCATCTCTAATCATTTCCAGGGGGTTAAAAGATCCACACTCTCACTTCCTCCATACAAGAAACAACGAACAAAAGTTTAACAGTTTCCAAAACTGTCCATCTCCAGATATTGACTCAGAACCTCTAAAGCTCTGCAAGTTCCTCCACGGCTCAAGGCGGTTCAGGTATCCATCTGCAAAGAAGACAAAGCTTTGCAGGAAATGTAAGTCTGCAGACACAGCTGTGCTCAGGCTATTCTGCATGCCTAAGACAAGGTGAAAAGAGGCCCTCTGCCATTTCAGAGGGTGGTCCCTGCAGCCTGCTAGCACACTGCTGTGCTCCAGCTTCCTGAGACTGCATGACTGGCACGAGGATTACTCAGGTGCACAAAGAAGAGTGTGCCAAATTGCAGGAGCTGGGTTTAAGGGCCTGATCCAGACACTCTTCAAATCACTGGCAGTTTTCCACTGAGCTTGATGGGTTTTGGATCAGCTTCTAAAGATGTGGTAAACCTGGTAATACTTGAGTCTTCATCTCCTCAAAGTCAGCTGCTTCTCACCTCACCGCTACTCTGTGTGTTTTGGGGGAAAGAAATATATAAGCACTGAGTTGAGACCTCTCTGCCTGAAGGACAGCATTTACTGCTTCATCTCACTTAAGCCCACTTGTCGCTCCCATCCCCAGCAGGCTGTAACAGCTCTGTGTGCCCAGCACACATCACACAAGAGCTGAGAGGTTAAATGCCCATGCCTTGAAATTGCCAAGCCATTGCTAGGTGCACCGACTATGGCTACCCACTGTGCTTTTCAAGAACAGCTCTTACAAACTAATTCTCAGCATGAATTTCCTAGTCTAAAGCAATAGAAACGAAACTGAACTGGACCAAGGATTTTTTGTGTAAAATGAGGGTATACCCAACAGATACAGACTAACCATGGTCCTAAGGATGCTCCCGTCCTAGGATTGCACAGAAAAGCTTCAAAGAGATCATAAAAAGACCTTAAGGGAGAAAGATAGGGAAGTTAGACAAAAAGGAAGATTCAGAGGATCCCCATTCCAAAAAGACAACCTGAACTCCATACCTTACATAAAGCTCCTGTAAAATAGGCTGATTCAACAATAAAAGGTTGTGCAATGAAGTAGAGCATACATATAATCACTTTGGGCCTGTCAGGCCCAGTGGCAATAAATAAATACCTGTTCTGCAGATATTCAGACCTACTTATGTGCAGTGTTAACTTGACCACATATTGAGTGCTTCCCTTACTGCCTCAGCATGGTATCTTCTAAGTTCTCTTAGCTTAGTCGTTCATGGCATGCTTAACTATTGTGTGTGAGTATTTCAGCACTCTTGGTGATGCCTAGATGACAGTCATGACTTCTGTAACTTGTACAATCTCCTCCCCTTTTGGTTTGCTTCAGCCCTGGTACAGGGTAAATTATGTATAATGATTGACAGATACTCCAGTTTGCAAGTACTCAGATACTTAGCTTTTTTTCAGACCACCCACTAGCCTGGAGGACTCTCAGTGTTGGATCCTGACCATGACCAACAGATGCAAATCACTTCATAACATAAGGTAAGGCCTCAGGCTGTCTTATTGGTATAAAGTGATGAAATCACTTTTCAGAATCAGACCTACCATCTCAGACCATCCTCTCCTTCAATTATCCTCAGTATTCAGAACATTTTTCATGAAGTAGACAGTTACCTGCTAAGACTGAGGCCACAGTTTCCCTTCTGTGTGGGCCACTGACCAGAACCCATGAGAGACAAGGCAAACAAGGCTGTAACCAAAGCTCAGAAGGCTAATGACTGCCCACCCATGCATGCTTACCAGCTGTCTTCTCAAACACTGCAAGTGTGGACACTTCCAAGAATTCACTGAAGTTAAAGTGAAGTTACAGCATTATCTTTATTGGACTGACAATGAATCATATTTTAATACCAGCTTCATTTTAAATTTTAGCTCTCTGTTATAGGTCACACCACAGGTTAGTGCAATAGACTTTGGACATTAACTTTCACTCCCACCCCATGTTGAGTTGTAAAAGTAGCCTCCACAACATGAAACCGCTCCACAATTCAGCAAATTTATCAGGAGAGGAAGATATCTTTTGCTGTGCTGGCAGAGCTGAGCAAACAAATGTGTCAGCACTCAGAACTCAACTTTACTTATGAGGCCAAAAAGCTGAATCTGGCTTTACCCCAGAAGTCCTCCTACACGTACGTATCACCCTGCTGTCTTGTCTTCCCATCACCACCTCCACCTCATTACTGGTATTCTCTTTCTTTAACCTGATCTGTCGAAATCTTTAATTGTACATTAAATATGTTCTCATCCTAACTGATGCAATTTCTAGCTTCATTGTCTTCCTAAATCTCTCATCTCCACTCACAGCTATGAGGAATCAGAAGGCTGTTGACAGAGTACATGTCCTTCTACAAAATGGGCCAAACCAGCAGTTTTCTTCTCTCTCCCTCAATACCCAGACCCAACTCAAGATGTTCTTCCAGCGGTCTCACTTTCATGGTGTCACTCAGTTTACCCTTCTGACCTCACATTCACCTCTCCTCCTACTCCTGCTTTCTTTTCTTGAGCAGTCTTCACCTTCCACTCACGTTTCCACCTCATTTCCTACCCACTCAAACTCACGTTTCGACCTCATTTCCTGCCCACTCAAATAATTTTTCCTGTCTCGACCAACTACAAAACTCCTTCTCAGATGAGAGAACAATGAGCTAACCCATGAGTGGCCTGCGAGTCACTGTGATAGCAGCTTACAGTGAGCCATTCCCTTACCATGAGATTCAAGAAGCAAGAGAGTTGCTAATGTCCCTCTCCAAACTGTCCGAGAATATGTGGATAGGAGACAACTGGAAAAAGAAAGAATAAGACTTTTTCTCTTGGTATCATAAAAGAAGAAATAGTCCCATCCCTCAGCTACAAAGGAATAGAACAAGACAGAGGAAAAGGCTCTGTTCTTTACCACCCTGAAGTGGGAAAAAAACCAACCCAACAAAACAAAGACTCAGGTCGTACCTCCACAGCGACACAGGAATCACAATAAACATAGTAACTATTTAAAGATATGTATGTCAAATCTAGATGATTTTGTGCCTCTCCCTTTACTGCCTGCAGCTCCTCCTTGCTGAGCTTCTTCCATTCCAACAGAGAAATGACATCTGGAGATGTAAGCAAGTCCCAAGAGCCCAATAGCACTGACACTGGAGTCCTCTGTCTTGGGCAAATTAGAAACTATTTAGTGACTCAGTACTTCCAATTGTTAAATGTGTTTAGGGGTACTGTCTGGTGCATCAAGGCCTAATTATCTGTAATGCATACAATGTACACGAGGCACTAATATTGGTATTGCATACCGAGCATTTTGACTCTTTGTTTCCTAAATTTTAATCATTTCTCCAAAACAAGTGTTGCTAAATTGCTTCAATATGGAGAAAAAAGAACTTAGTCCAAACCCAATTTTACAAAAGTACAGTAATGACTGCTTGTTTATTTACTTTTTTATTATTAATATGGACCAGCTGGCAAAACAGACCAATATACAGGGAAGAACCCAGATAAAGAAAACACCAGATAATAAGCATGAACTAGTGCTTATTTCCAGTATGGGACAATATGCTGGTAAGTTGTCCTGGGGCCACCTCACGGAAGGATATTGAAGGACTGCAATTCACCTTCGCAATTCAGCACATTTCTACAGTATTCAGCGGTTCTGCTTCATCAGTCCCAGCCCATTCTCTGTTTCACTTGGGTTCCTATTTGCACATGGTGAAGGGCAGGCAGAAGCTTAATTGAGACCTGCCCCAGATAGAGAGCCAGTAGACTCGCAGGAGCCAGAAGACTCTCCACTTGGTGAATCCCCAGGCCTCAGGCTGGGGCTTGGGAAAGAAGCCCTGTAATATGAGAGAGGTTCTTCCCTCGTCAGCATGGCTCCTATTGCTCAGACCCCCACAAGACCTCAAACCCCCCCTAACATAGAGTCATTTAGGTTGGAAAAGACTTCTAAGATCATCAAATCCAACTGTTAACCCACCACTGCCAAGTTCACCACTAAACCATGTCCCTAAGGGCCACATCTACTCTTCTCTTAAATACCTCCAGGAATGGTGACTCCACGTACACCACTGCAGGTCCTCACTGGCAATGGCTGGTGGAGAGCAAGCGGGGATGCCACAGTGCCTGAGTGTTGGTAATAGATGCATGTCCATGAGATATAACTGTGTCTGTTTGCCCTGCCTGAGATTTACAGTACCAAAGGTGTGTGTCTGCACAGCACAGGCCTTTGTGGAAAGAATGGATTTGGCTTTCCTCAGCAGGCTGCCGACCAGGGCAAACACTACCCTAACACAGCCTCCCCTCCTCAACAATCTTGTCTGCTGCCCCACACAGCAGTGCTCACTATCACCTTGTGAAACTTGGCTAACTGGTGCCACGCACAGCCTCAACTGTTAGCAAACCCAGAGATTTCTTGTTCTCTTAAGGACGTTGCAGTGTTTAAGCATTGTGATCCATTGTTTGCTGAGACAAGCCCCGCAGCTGTCACGCAATCTCCCTCCCAGAGAAAGATAAAGTGAGTGCTCATGCATCACTTGCAGTTTCCTATGACATTCTGATCAGTATAATCCCTCTTTTCAGACAGGAAAGCAAGCTGCATCTTGGCTCCTACCACCACTGCAGTCTGATGAGGAAAAAAACAACACCCCTTTGTCATCATTCAAGGATTCTTCAGTCTGCCTCCTCCACATCTGGAGGCAAATTTTTTTCACTTCCTTACAGTTACGTGTTTACATCAGCCACTTGTGCCAACAGAAGTGGTGCAAGATTAAGGACAATCATTTTCACTAGTTAGAAGGCAGGAGAGGGCAGAGAAAGCAGGGCTAAACTCTCATTGAACTTCACCTGAAGGTAGACAGATCTGCCACAGAAGTAATGTATCTGATTGTGATGAACACCTGAAGCAGAAGGTGATCCTCTTTGCTGGCTCACCAGAGACTGAACTGAAGGCGCCCAGTCAAACACACAATTGGTGCTGTTTAACTGCCAGGCTTACTAGAGTGCCTGTCTTCTGAGGACAAAGGTCCCACCATGACTCAGTTACAACAATGAATCAGAGCAGAGGCTGTAAATTCCTGAAAGAGTTTTGAAATGACGTTGTTCTCATAAGGATCAGTGTTTTTTAATTGGAAACTGGCACGTAGTAGTAAAGAATTATCAGAAACTATATTTTGTCAATGGCCTCCAGCTCTGTTATTGATGTGCTGTAAAACTGTGCAATCTCCATGTATAAAATACAAATCTGAATTTTGCAGCTCAAACACATCTATTGAAATACATTGTATGGATCACCCAATGTTATAAAAAGGAAAGGATGGATGATCTATAAAGTCAGAGCTCTTTAAGCCAAAGGAAGAGTTTCTTGAGGATTTTATCTGCACCTCCCAAAGCCAGAAATTATCATAAAAACTTCTAACCTAGTCTACGGTGTATTGCAGATCACAGACATTCATCCAGCTAATCCTATACTAAGCCAAAGAACATGTTGGATTACTTAACCACTTGAGTCAACCATCTTAGAAGAAACAATTTCTCCAGTTGAACTTGTCAGTGTTCTGATAGTAGAACACTTTAAAAACAAAATTATATGGTAGGGTTTCTATTTGCAGAATTGATGTTCCGGTGCTGTGCACTTTGACTGTGGCCTAGCCCAGCACATTAGCATGCTCTTGGTTTCAAGTACACAATTCCACTTCAAGGTAAGTACTTGACTTCAGTGCTTGACTGAGCTGAGACTGTTTGTAGCTTTCCAGGGTGAACCCCGCATGATTAAACAAGAATATGTCTTATGAGATTGATAGTATTAGAGTGAACTTTATCAAAGCATAATAACATGCTTGAATGGAAGATTTCAGGAGAATGTGATATATTAACACTCATCTGAAGCAGATGTGCTAAATAAATGAGGCCTGCTGTACCACTGGTTCACAAACTTGTTCAGTTAGGTAACTATACTTAGCAAACTTTAAAATGGAGAATGAGGTCTTTGTAAGGCATGTCTTTTTTTGCACTGAACCACAGAAAGAGATGAGCACTTTGCTTTACTTTCCACACTGTTTCCTTCCTCTGATGTGTGTCTGGGATCTGAAAAAAGGCTGCCCATTTCTGTGTCCTAGATCCAACCACTGTGCCAAAGACAGGACCCCGCTTTTAGCCGCTGCCATGAGCCCCAGTTACACCAGTGCTACCTCTGGAAAAATAACAATAAGCTACTCTGCTGCTGACATGAGTTTTTCATGGCCTTACTCCACACAATACACTGGAGTATCTATTCCTCCACACTGTGAGTCTACCTCACTTGGTCATGGTGCTGAGGATGTCTCCTCATCACTACCACCACTCACGGTCAGAGGCTGCTCCTTCACTTGAGCTATTGTACCTCTTTAAAGTTTTACCTTCCCTGACTCCAATAGAAAAGAGTTATTTGATCACTTTCCTTCCTGAAGCTTCACTGTAAGGTCTTCCTTTTCTCTCCTGCTTGTCATGATTGATTCTATCTAAAGCATTTTGTGAATGAAAGCCACTCTTCCAAAGCCCCTTTTCATCTTGAGCGCCACCCCTCCTCCCCTCAAGAAATAGCACACTGAATAATTTTTTCAAATCTCATTGCAGTTATTTGTGAAGTGCCTTGGACACCATTAATGAGGAAGTGTCAAAGAACTATCACCATTACTGTTATAATTATTATTATGGAATGAAAAATAAATTGAGAGCTGTTGGGTGCAATTTTCAGAAGTTTTGCCTGAGAGCAAATTACTTCCCTAACCACTGTATATTTATGGCTTTATCAGTCATAAATTTCAAACAAATTCTAAATCAAATCTAAAGAAGAACATACCAGCTTCATTTGCCACAGTTCTATTTTTCAAGATTAAAAAGAAAATTGCCACAAGGCAGGCTTAATGGATATAAGATCCATACTGCAATGCACTGAAGGTTAAGTATTCTGAAGCACCCACAGGATTCCACCAGTTTCCAGTCAACACTCCATCACTAGTTAATGTCTGGACTCCTTGTGTGGACATTTAAGGGCATCAAGGCTGTGAGCTAGAAGACAATTCCCATTTACTGTATTTTGCCTTCCCTTTGATGTTTAGACAGATACACCTCTAATACTTCACCTCACAATCTTCATCCTTCATTAACTACATTTTTTGTTGGGATTGTCAACATCTTACTTGCTCAAAGAAAGTGTAAATCTTTACCAGAATTTCCTAAGAAGCTTTCCTAGCTGGCCTTTGGAGCTGATGAAGGCTAATATGGGGGTTTTTCCTGTCAATATACAGTAAAGGGAATAATGTATTAGTGACCAATTCAACATTAGTGGGGGTGTTTGGTGAAATGTCAAAAACCTTCTAAAGAAATAAATCATACCTTATTATCCTTCAGCCCACAAAGTTAAAACAGCTTTTGCTTTCAATACAAGCAAATACTTAGCTGCTCCCCACAGGTTTCAGTGTTTGAAGCTGGCCAAGTTTCAATAAAATGTTTTTTAAAGAAATAAAATATTGAGAAAATATATAGCAACCTACATTCAAGTCACCTGAATCACATTTATCTGGTAGGAGGTAGTAGTTAAAGAGAGTCTGAAGTAAAACCCCAGATTTAAACAGTCCCAAAGTAATTCATTTTGAAAACCTGAGGCAACAGACAGAGCAACATCTAGAAGAGACGGAGGATTAGACAATGGATCAAATGGCACACATTGAGAACTCACACCAGCCGTGATGATACAGTCTGCAAAGCTGAGATTTGCAGTCCTGAGAAGATCTGAGATATAAGCTATTTAACCAAGTTCACCTCTCTCCTGTGCCACAGCATGGGATCAGGTGAAGCATTCTCATGGATGAAGACAGGCTGCAATTATTAAAGCAGGGACAAATGATGTTCTTCCAGCTTACCCTAACTGCCATGACCCAGGGGAGAAAGCCCTGGGAGACAAAACAGAGAAAAACCTGGGAAGTCTCTCATCTATCACACTTTTTTCTGAGCCTAGTGATTTAAC
Source organism: Acropternis orthonyx (assembly GCA_035583155.1). Lineage (NCBI taxonomy): Eukaryota > Metazoa > Chordata > Aves > Passeriformes > Rhinocryptidae > Acropternis > Acropternis orthonyx. The sequence goes on along the minus strand of JAWWEU010000163.1, from coordinate 10,982,884 downwards.
GGATAAAACTAATGAGAAATAAATAATGGTAGAAACTGCAAGCAAAAAACCTGTCTACAACTCCTTTCCAGTGAAGTTGTGAACATCCAAATGATTCATGAAACACAGATGAAATTGAAAACTCTTAAGCATTTCTTTGGTAAACAAGCTGAAACCAAGCACTCTGCAGCCATTACAAACGTCCATAAATGTAACTTGTGGCTCTGGCTCTCCAAATAACAAAGCTTACGTAGTATTGGTGTGGAACATGTTTCTGGCTTTCCCAAGAGGCATGTTACAAAGGAACTCCAAATGTCTTTAATGAATAGCAAAGGTGCTTTATGTCCAAAAAAGAGCTGTACAAGTGGCAAGGACAGTATGACATAGGCATAGCCAGGTTGCAAATGGTGGGATCAACCTATTGGTTATAAGATGCATATGGAAAAGACGAGAAAGATGAACATGATTGACAGGACCTAGAAACAATTTCTCTGGTGTTTAGCTTACCAGAGTGGTCCACACGGGAGCTGTGCCAGGATGACAAACTGTTTTGTGAAAAGGGACTTGGATGCATGTGTACATGCATGTATAAATAAAAAAGGATGCACTAAGGATATACTTGACTTGTTTCACTAATTTCTCAACTCACTGAAAAACAAACAAGCATGCAAGATCCTTAATGTAGCTACCCACTCACAGCCAAACAGGTAATAAGACACCAGAAACAGCCTCCTGGGAAGTAGAAGATCATTTTTTTATTGATCTAACAAGGGAAATCAAACTTTAACTGGATTTCCTATAAGTGCAGAGTAGAACAATCTAATTATGAAAAGCCCAAACTGGGTACATTATTATTGTTGGTGAACTGCACAATGAGCATCATTTATAAGCCCCAGGGAAACTGGGGCACCATTGTGTTAGTTTGGTAATGTGCAAACACAAAGGACGGTGCTTGCAGCACAAAATTCCTAACCTGTCCCTAACAATCTCTATGCAGGCTGCATGATAAACAGCCCCTTCCCAGCCTGCATCTCCCCTGGCAGTGCAAACTTTATCTTTAGCATATAAAGTAAGTATATTTAGAACCAGAATTTATGTCCTGCGACTTGCCTGGACCATTTTCTCTAGGTCACAAGTAATGGCAAGTGGTGTGGGGAATGGACTCTGTAAAGAAACAGACATTTCTTCATGTCTAAACACAGTTAAAGTAAAAACATCTCACATATGTAGACTCCTTTCTCCTCAAATGAGTAGGGCATGTACTGTCCTCTGTCTTTCTTACTGGTCTCATAGCAATACAAAGAGACACCAATTCAAGCAGATAGTTGAATGGTGTGGATGAGATACAATAAGCACAACATAGAAAATACAACATTTCTCAGGAAATAAGGAAAAAGAGAGACAGAAAGAAGTTACATTTGGGTTCTTCCATGACAAGGATATTATCCAGACAACTGGATGTTAAGAATATCATAGTGTAGGGGTAAAATACAATAAAAAGAGACTGAGCACAAGCAAGGTGGGAACTGAAAGACTACAGAACACAAAATATGTTATGGTATCCTATTTGTCTCGTGATGGGAACCCTAGCTAGCAAGGCTGTGAAAAAGAAGCTATTCAACACCTTTGCAACATAAACCACTTTGTTAACCTTTCCATTCTGGCAGTAAATTAATGCATCCTGTATGACTGAATGGTCAGGAACCTTGTTATTATTATGGTCCATCCACTGAAAATTGCTGATGTAACATAATCCTTTCCCCTGGCAGCAGAAGTATCAGCAGGGCTGCTGCTGGGGTCATTCTTTCAATCATTACACATTCCCAGTGTGTACCAGGCTGTGATCCATGAGACTATGCATTTGGAGGTCCACAGAAAGCCCACAAGCCACACTGTTAAGCAGAGACATCCTCAGAGCAATCTGGAACAGCACAGAAAATGTAGATGCCCCTATTTCTCCTCCTTGCAGCCTAAACCTGCATGTGCTGGCAGCAGAACAGGGTATAGCTTTAGGGTAAATCAGATTATGAACTGTCTTTTTGGATGTGTGAGCCCTCTTCCACAGACCTTAAAAGATATGTGCAGTGGAAAAAAGGTGCCTTTAATTTTATTCCTGATTTTTTTCCAGTGAACCTTGCAGCAGAAAATATAAGATTAAACTGTATCATGAACAATCACAAGGAAACAGATGCTGAGAAAAAACAATAACTCTGAATCTAACTTGGGTTTAAGAGACTCCAGTGATAATCTGGGCAATTTTCTTGATGTGTCTGCAATTTCAATCTTTCTTTTGCACAATTGTCAAGTTCTAATTAACTCACCAGTTTTTGCGCTCTATCATTGAAGAGAGGAAGGGAACAAGAACAGTGAAAGGGGAGGACAGATTTATTTTTTTTTCTGTAGAATATTCATGCCTGATTAAAACAAAGCAGACTGCCAGGTTATGAGTGTGTTTACATAGCCTTTGATTCTGTGGAGAAGCACTCATATTGAGTGCCAAAAAATGCCCACCAATTCCTCAACATCAGGAATATTCTCTCCAGAATTATTTACTTCAGTGCTGAATTGTGCAGACACAGCCTCTGTAAACTCAAAGTTTGGTGCTCCTGGTTAACAGAGTGAGCAACACTTTTCCCCTTTTGTGTACCTATAACGTGCTCATTATTGTCTTACCTATTTAAATGTACAAGTGAGTTTTGCCATGTTTCAACAGAAAGGGTTTCTGCTTTTGGTCCTACCAGTTAAAACAGATGGTTAGACTTATTTAGCAATTAAAATCAAGGTTTATTTACCGGAGCAAGGTTAGAGCCAGTGCTGTATCATATAGGCTTAAAGATTTTGTTAATTTATTTTAATCCACTTAAACCTTTAAGGCACGGATAATGGAAAACAGACAAGAAATCTCTTTAACTTTCCGAATTAAGAGACAAGAGTTTCCTCATCTGTGAAGAATAGGCAAGCTCTCTAGAAGAACCCTGAAAGGTCAGCAAGGAAGCCTTTGACTACTTTCTTCCTGGAAACTCTATCTCAAAGGTCACAAAATCACAACTAAATTGCCTTTAGCAAAGAACCTAACTAGAGACACATTGCGAGGTATTTAATTGCCTTTAGCAAAGAATGTAACTGGAGATGCATTGCAGAGCCTTAAATGGGAAACAAAATCGATATTTCAACATTTAGGGGGAAACCATTTTTAGAAAGGAGACTCAGCAGCTGCTGATTTTGGCGCACTGTGCTTACCACACTAGTCTGGAGTGAATTTTGAAATAATGGTGGTACCAATATCATGATCTACCTGTTGTGTGGATAAGAGAACAGATTACTCAGAGAACAACTTAGGAGTACATGTACATTCATGGAAAATCTGATTGGGACAAAGATAAGAAAAATTCTGTGCTTCAAAAGTACAGATTGCCCATTGCAATGCAAAGGACCTTTCTCACATTCAAGTTAATTGCCCAGGTGAACGACAGAAAAACCACTGGCACAGGTGAGAAATATATAACCAAACCAAACCAAAAAAGCTACAAACAAAAGGGCTGCCGCTCCCTGCAATTTTAAATCAACTTACTTCTCTTGCATTCAAGTGTGCCCAAATTCCCTATCACATTTCACTTATTAAGTGTCTGGCTCCAGCAAGCCAGATGAGGTATATAAGCATTACTGAATCCAGTCATAGAAAAGGAAACTTAAACATGGTTTCAGTGTGGCACAGGATTACAGGGAGCCTATAGCAGAATAGAAAATGGAGATTCTTAGACCAGTAGTCTCAAACTGCCTGTATTAAGTGACTGCTGTGAAACCTCAGAATTAAAACACTGCAAAGCATCAAACGGCAAATGATTCATCAGGCCACTTCCACTGGCCTGTGGTTAACAGGTGTAAGGAAAATAGCACAGACTAAACCTAAATGGATCATCCTGCTGGAGTCTGAAACAGGAATAGCTCTTACCTTCAAAAGCAATTGTGGGGTGTTCTTTCCTGACACATTGCTGATGTTCAGCTTCAGAGTATTCAGGTACATTCTGTGATGCTGAGAGATGAAAAGCAAGAAGAAAAAGGCTTGGCAATGACAGGGAAATGGCCTTTAATCTTGAAACAATCATGACTGAAGGGCGGCTGCAGATCTAACTTCCAAGACAGGCCTGGGGAGGATACCTGAAATACAAAAAAATTCCACTTTCAGAAAGACAATGCTTATTCAGGGTGTGTAACATGGATAGGGAAGTGTGGAAGTTCCCCTTTCATCCCAACCCCAGTTGCACTAAGTACACAAGGTAATATTCCACAAACAGCATCTTAAAAAAAAACAAAAACAAAAACAACACCCAAAAAATCCAAACCAGTTTACAACTGTATTTTGTCTTCGAACTTCAAAGACCAGGGAAGTGTACAGCTCCCTAGATATCTGTCTCTATGTACCTTTGGGGTGCATGTCCTAAGCAGAAGCTGGTGCCCAATGGCTGATGCTGACAACATGAAATCTCAAACACTCCAGGTGTAAGTGTGTTCCCCAGTGTGGACACCTCCCTCCTCAGTTTCATGGTGTGTCATGGTAAATGTCATGCTACATTCAAGAGATTGCTAAGGAAAGGCCAACATCACTCATCAGGAAAACACATGTGTAATTAATACTGCTCTAACAGGTGATTTATACATTTTACCACTGCTGTTTTAAATGTCTTGAAACAAAAATAGTCAATTCCAAGGTGTTGCCAGGAAAGTGCTAATTAAGGTGACATAAAAATTAAGAGTTTAATGGGGAAAATGGTGAGAAGTGGGTCATTTGCTTGCATTATTATGGGATGCTATAGCTCCCAGTCACAAGAGCTGAGGCACAGCTAAAGAGGAGGACCACTCACTTTCAGGAGAGGAGAGGAGAGGGGAAAGTCACGCCTTTTCTATGTGAGCATTTTTAACAACAACAGCAACAGTAAAGGCACAGCACTAAAATCTCCCCTGGGCCTACCAGGCCTGAGACAGGGGATGGAGGATTAATTAGCCCCTGACACAGGCTCCCCAAGATGATGCTGCAGCTTAGGAAAATCTGCATAAAATTTAATCTTCCTGATGTGCATATTATATTTTCCTCTGTAAGTTTGTTCAATTATTGTAAACTTGTTTTCAAACAAATGGAGTCTTCTACCCTTAAATCTTACCTAGTGATAAAGCTGATTCTGATTAAATTCACACATAATGAGATTTTCAATTCCTGTAGGTGTAGTGATTCACAAAGGTAGTGTTACAGTCAACACCTGCAATGCCTGATACCTCTACATTTTTGTCTGGAGTCTCTGAAACACTTTCAGTGACCTGAAATGGTCAGGCTGATGGCAGGTAACACGAGGCACTGATACACAATGACAGGCTTATGGCATGGAGCAAACTCCAATAACAGAGGACAACATTGTTACATGAAGGAGGTGGAAGAAGCTTATAAAGGTCTTTGGGAATCACAGGAGCAATAAGGGACTGCTTACAGAGGCAGTGGGAGACAGCTGGTTTGAAATATGAATCCTATGTTTTATTCTTAACTGTATTTGTCTGTGATTTCAAACACTGGCATAAAGATGAGTTGCCAGCGCATCCATTATGCGTGTGCTCAGCAGCAGCTACATACCTCTGACTGAAAATAACACTGGCATTCAGGACTTGGGGTAGTTCTAGGAACTTGGTTTCCCAGCTAGTGTGAGTGAGACATTACAGCATTTCACATTTTTTCCAGCCCCATATGCATGCAGATTTTATGCACTGATGTATAAAAACCCTTTCCAGTTCTCCAAAAGAGGTTCTATAGTGCTTTACTACAGAGGGTGACTTTATTAAAACACAGCAAATATAACGTTAAATTAAAAAATAGGACTGGCAGAAGGAAGAGATGTGAAATCATTCAAAGCTCAGGCCAGCCCAGCATTTAGTCATTAAGTACAGACATACTGCAGGGCGTACACCACTGAGTGCTGTGGCACCACACATGATGGACATGTTGTGCAAGTCACACTGCAATAAAAATTATTGATGAGGAGGCATCAGATTATATTTTCAGCCACTGGTTTAAAGTATCATTTTTTTTCCCAGTACAGATCCAGAAGTGAAGCAGAGCACAGAGATGTGAAGGCCAGGGAGATGTATTTTGTATAGCTTTCAGATACACTTAAAGTCAAAGCCAAACTTTCCTTAGGTAGGAGATAGTTGTTGTGAGAAAGGCAAAAAAGGCAAAAGGACTTTTTCACTGTCAGATATCCTTGCTGGAAACTGGAAGAGACAGTCATGGAAATCTCACTTTATGCATGCTCTACTACTTTCAATGCAGCCCTTACAGGCTAGTCCTAGAAATAAGGTACTGCACTAGACAAACTTTTACTCTGAGCCAATACAGACATTTTCACTTACTAAATATCCAAACAATGATCTCAAGCTTAAAATCTCTTAAAATAAAGACACTTGGTAGGGTCTCATGCTCCTCTGCAGCCCTATGTGCTGTACAATCAGCAGATGAGTAAACTCCAGTTTCAACTTACCAGGGTCATGAAATGATACAAAGTTGCATACAGGAAATCTTCATAACATCCCACAGCCTATTCTGTGCCAAGGCAGAGTACATTTACTAGTGTTTTGTCTGGACTAGCTGTGAAATGTGCCAAGTAGCTGGATTTCTGCCACTTTTCCCTGGGAGATGTTACCACAGTCCAAGGGACTTCAGTGTTCCTTAGAAAGCTGTAACCAGTATTTGGGGTAAAGTTCCATCTTCTTTTTCCTTATTGTCATAGGGAAATCCAAAGTGTGCATGAAAATAATGATTTGAAACTTGATTTTAAGTGAGAAGCAATATATGACTAAATAAAGATGAAAAAGATTTATATTCTCCACCATGCTCCCTGTCTTCTACATCCCATTGTGTTCATCAAATGTGTGAAGCTGTCATGTGCTGGAAAGTTGAACAAAATCAGCATCATGTGCAGCCCTGAGCTGGTGTCTATTGGAGTCAGTGGGTAAATGCCAGCTTGATCAAGGGTCACAGAAGCCAAAGCCCTAGAGCACCAGCTGAACAATAGTGAGACAGTGGACAGCATTGCAAAAACCTACCCCTTCAACCTGCCCCTTTCCAGACTCCCTTGCTCACTTCTTCTCAATATTTTAAGAAAGACTCTGGTTTAGTAATTACTATTTCCAGCTGCTTCAAATTTATTTCCAAACCCCCCTCCCCCCCCATACTCCAAATACGAAGCAGTGCCATGTACAGGCACAGGTCAACTGTATGCCAAGAGCAAGCTTGTAACTGCCTGGGAGAGTCCAGCAGTTTTAATGAAATGAAATGTTTTAATTTTACTGGAGATGGCCAAGCCCACCCTCCAATTTTGCCCAAGCTGCAGATTTTCACTGTGAAGGCTGGAGTATGACCAGGATCAGGCCCCACCCACACTGCTAAAACGCTGCACATCCCAAGCACAGCCCAGGCTAGCAGTGCTTTGCTCTGCTGGAACTTGCCCTGGCCTTAAGCTGTTTAGATACAGTTAAATGCTCTTTAAAAACCTGTTTTTATTAGACTGTCTGGTCAGAATGGCTTAGGCCTCAAGAAATCAGCTGTCAAGTTTTCAGTGCAGATGAGAGACAAGAGCTCAAATCCCTGGTTAAACTCAAATTTCAGACAGGACCTATCATTTCAATTCTTTATTTGCTCATCTTGATGCATCTTTACCACTGCAGCTATTCCCCTCCTCAGTCCAATGCAAACACGTTAAAAAAAAGATAAAAGTGTCAAAAAATATTATCTGTCCAAGTTTATCTGTCCTCTCCCTCACAAAAACCTGTCCTCTGTGCCTCTGCACAGCCCCAAGGGGCAGTGATGGGGCATCTTTCTCCCTTCTTCTACTCTGCACAGTGAGTCCTTCTGGCACTCTGACAAAAAAAAAAAAAAAGTCAACAAATGCAGGCTGCACTGGACCTGGTGAAATACACTCTAGAGGCAGGTATTTAGTAGAGCACCACTTCAGCCACCATCCCCTTGTCTCTTAAATCAGGCTTTCTTAGCTCATGAGCCTCCCTGACTGCAGCGCCGGTGGCAGGGGATGGGCAAAGACCGGCTCCGTCTGGGAAACGCGGGAGGTCTGCACGCTCAGAGCATCCCCAAAGCCGAGGTTTGCCACCGTGTCAGCACAAACCCACTGCTGCCTGCCCATTTCTCACCCAGGACATTCCATGGCAGCCCAATGCGGGCAGTGTGTAGTTCTGCTTTGCCTCGTGGCTTCACCCCCGTGCAAGGGCAGCATTCAGGGGATCGCTCACAGTCCCTCCCTTATTCACTCTCAGGGCATGAGTCTTTTCCAACTTGCCCTGTATTGTATCACTGCAACTCCATTGATTTCACAGGAAGCTAATCCTGATTTACAGAGGGTAACTCAGATCAGGCCCCTTTTGACTAAAGCTCCACGTCTAAAAGAAAAATACCTTCAATCAATCTTCAGGGCTTTAAAACAAAGCACGCTTTAAAAATGGCTGTACCAGGAATTCATATCCTGCTTTCCTCTAACTGTAACTATCATTTTGACTTAATAAAATGTGACAGTAAAGTTAAAGGATAAAAGAAAATGCTTCATCTTTCATTTTAAATAAAAGAGATGCCTTTAAAGAAAGACCAAAAAAGGAACCTCCTGTAAAAGCTGTAATTCTTCTGTTCAGGATCTTTTGTGATTGGCACAGTTATGGTTTTATTAGACTGGGATACCAGAAGGAAGAGGAGCAATAGAAAGAGGTGGACATTAAAGTATCCAAAAAAAGTACTGGAAGTAAAAGGGAAATAAATATAAACATTATAAAGCAAGACAGCTCAACAATGTGGCTATGACAGGTTGGCACAGGCAGCTCTGCCCTAGAAAACAGAGAGCTCAAGGCCAACAAAACTATGGTCCTTTATTCATCTGATGCTCCTTGCCCTTCTCTCCTAGCCTCTCCAGCTGGAATCCATCCCACTTGACTGGCTCCAAGGCCCATTCCACACTATCGAAGAAAAAGCACAGCTTTTCCCTCTGCCCCTGGACACATGCATACACTCAGCCCTCAGCTGTGCCCATGCTGGGGAGCTGGATTTGTCTCACAACCAAAACATGGCACACTGCGCTTGCATGTCCAGAGATCAGATCTCATATGCGGTCTTAGACTGGGCTCAAGATTACTGAATATTTCTCATTTATTTACTTGTGAGGCAAATTTATGGGAATGATCTACAGTTCAGAGAAGAATCTGAGAAGAGAACTTGTTTTGCTTTAATTAAATCACCCTACAGTCTTCTGAAGAATCAGCAAGCTCACTTTGAATTTCAAACAGCTTATACGCCACAGCTCTTGTTTTGGCTGGGTTTCACCATGCTCCCATGTGCCTACCTTGTTCAGGGTTTCCCATGGCCTCAACTACAACATCACCTAGGAGCCTCACATTGAACTTGCTCTCACAACACCCCAGGGAAGACAAACCCACATTTTCATACAAATAATCCAAGGGTTATCTTCTAAAAACCCCTACAGTTCAGCAGCAGGGTGTATCACAAGTCTGTGTGGGTAATATGCTCTCCTGTGGCACAGCAGAATCTTGAGCTCCATCCTGACCCCTCTAGCAGCTCCTGCCTCACACAATCTGCAGGGCAGTTTTAGTATCTTCAATACCACTTGCAGTATCACAGTAGGCTTTATATCAGGAATAAAACAATCAAGATTTTGCAACACAGGTCAATTTAAAACCCTCCTGTTATCTAGATCTGCATAAATAATTCACATAACTCTTTGCAAAGGAGAAATCAGTTTAACCTAATATACTGTTCGGTTCATGGCTCAAGAAGCCTGTAGTGCAGCTGAATAGTAATAGTCTATACTCTGAACTTCTTAGGACTACATCTCACAAAAGACTGACAGGGCACTTGGGGGCACTTTATTTCTAGAGCACTTTCTGATTGCTGTTCAAAGCCACCCAGGACTGGCCAAGGTTCCAAACCAATCCCACAAAATGCAATGGGATGTTTACGTTCATATCAGGTGCCAAACACAAAACTCCTAATAATGGCTCTGTACCAAATGAATTGGTTGTGTTAGGTCACTTCTTTATGGACTGGTGTAGGCCCTCAATGAGCCATCAGTCACCACTTGGTTACCTGGCCTCAGGAGCACAGTCCATGGCTGCATGGTCCTGGAAACTGAACTGTTCCCTTCCCTTTAGAGGAAGCCTTCCAGAACAGGAACCTATTATAGAAAGCCTCCATTAAAATAAAGCTGATTCAACAATAAAAGCCTGTGTAACACAGCAAAATATACTGTACCTCTGGGTTCCTGCCAAACCCAGTGGGCATAAATAAATACCTGCTCTGCTGACACTCAGACCTTGCTTTTGAATAGTGCTAACCTGACCACACACTGAGTGCGTCCCCAAGTGCTTCGAGAGGCTCCCCAGAGAGCTCTAGATCTTCTTTTTTTACTGGCTGCACATAATATAAAGACATGAGAGGTTTTGTTAGCATTTGTTTAGGGTATGAATTTAGTATGAATTTAGCACTTGTGAAAAGGTGCCTTGGAGTCTGAAGTCTTCTGTTTATGTAAAGATCGAATTTGGCAGTGAAGGCTTACACTCATTTATCTCCCTGGTGGTACACTGCCACTGTTTTCTAGAAGACTGCCTCTACAGGGGGGTAGAAATACCTTCTATTTGCTCTTCACAGAGTGGCCTCTCTGAGAGATGTCAAAGTCTATTTACAGTGACTTCCAGACATGTGGTGTTCCTGCTCACACACCTCCCCACTGCAGCTGTGACATGACAGCTGGGGAAACTGAGGCATGACTCAAATTTGTGACTCAGCCACTGGTACCTGCAGCCAGTTTTTGGTAAAGACAGAAAGAGGAATAAACTTCTTCTGGTTCTTCCAAGTGCAGTCCCCAGATTGTGCCAAGCAGATAAGCAATCCTGATAAACTATGCTGCAGTCACTATGGTGCCCCTGTGCACACAGAGCTGGGAAACCAGTAAAAAGAAGAAATAAATACAAAAAAACCCGTTCAGTTCTCCTCTGACCTGAAGCAATCCTAGAATTCAAGCCTCCAGAAGACAAACACCAAGCCAAGAAATCATCACACCAGTGAACCTCCTGCCTGAGAATCAGCTGTAACACATGGGTGGACTTTCCCTAGAGCCTTGTTTTCCCAGTTTAAAGACTCTAACACCAGCTCCAGGGCTATAGCTTCTGCCACCTGCTCCCTTGTACTCCATCCCATGGATCCTCTTGCCTTACTCACACAGCCCACGTGCAGGGGTCAAAGGTGGTTGTTGCACTTGCAAACCCAACTCATCCCTCCCAGCAGTTCCTTCCTCCACCTCTATGTTGTTAAAAAACAGGAGAAGAAGAACTTTAATGCTTGCCCATGCAGGAGAGAGAAACCACAGGTTGTTTGCTTTGTCAAAGATTTGTGATTACCTCGTGCCTCATACCACATACTCAAGGTTTAATTGTAACTCTAGGAGAAAAAGCATAAAGCACCCCACCCCTGCCATAGCACAAGTCCAAGTTTCAGCCCGCTTGGAAACAAGAATATGTTTTGCTGCAGTGTCTCCTTGGCACAACACAGCATCATTTATCATATGGAAACCTTTGGCTCGAAGGCATTCAAACAGCCTTTATATGCCTCAAATCTGAACAGACAAAATAATAATTGTCAGCCAGACTCTTTTTTTTCTCCTGCCTGCCCAGCTTTTCTCATACTTCTTGCAGCAGCAGTTAGCTGGTTGGGCTCTGTTAACTCTTCCCCTCGTTGGAGCAGCAGGGTTGCTTTGGTCTGCCCTGACTTTCACACTGTACTTGGGGTACTGTTAAGTAGGGCAACTCTTCCCAGAGCCTCGTGGCTGCAGGGCAGCACTGAAGGGAAGCAGCACAAAACATATTCAGCTCACAAATGACAGGTTATTACTGACTGCTGTGTATAAACAAAATGGGACTGATTCCTTATCTGCTAAAAACAACAGTGACATCAATTTTCCCATGAAAAATATCTGGTAATCAACAGTTTCTGAAAAGATAGAGATGAATTTTCCTCTTCCTCCAAACATGCTACGCAACTTCTCTGACACCAGGAGCATGGGACTATGTTACGTGTTAACTGAAGCTCACCAGCCTCAGAACACAGGTATTACTATGCTGGGTGATGGCAACATCCTTTTAGAGCTTGTCTCAAAAATTTAGGCAAAGTGAAGCAGGACAGCTGACCTTCAAAAAGCCCTTGGCTGCTTCCTTTTAATGATCTGTGGTTGTAATTTTCACTGTTCACTGCTCTACTTTAACTAAACAGTACACAGTACAGTCCCCATCCTGTAAGGTGTCCCTCTCCCTAAATTCCCAGAGACATCAAGGTGATTCAGGATTTAATATAACCCCAATGATCTACAATTTAGCTAAGAAATTCCATGCTGGAATGGAAGGGAGGAATATCTGAGCCTGAAAGCTGGGATTCTCCTCTACACTTCTGTTTTTGACAGTAAGATATCCAGCCAAAACTGGACATTTGAATCTTTTCCCACCAGGCAGAAGGAGCAGCCGGCCAGTGGACACCCCAGCCCTGGGGGTCAGCTCCTTGCCTCAGAAATGCTTTAAAATACCCAAACAATCCCTCAGACAGAAATATTGTCATCATCTTCCAGGAGGCAGGGTCTGAGCAAGCATTTGGGAGCTGATATAATTTTAATACACTCTGAGGCCAGCCTTTCTAGAGAAGATGAATTATTTGTAATGAATTCCAATCACATGGTGCTCCAGCCCCCACACCTTCATCCTGCATATATAACCAAATTAGTTTAGGAGATGTAAGTTATTCAGGGACTTAGCTGTTCAGTCTGGCCTTGGAGGATTTGCTCTCATTATGGCTTTTATGCAAATTCTGTCCTCCAAATCTCTTCTGAATCAATTATTACTAGATTAATTTAAACATGTCCACCTGGGGTGCCTGTATATCATGTGCCTCATGTTAAAAAGTAAAAAGGATGATAATGAATTCAGGAGGTGACTGAAACAGATTCCTGCTTTGTGGAAATGTGACCTTTTTGCATAATGTCATAAAAGAAAGAACTTCCTTCAAGAAACATGGCAGACAGGGTCATTCGTTGGATCAGCTGGGATTTCAATCACTCTTTGGAAATTAGCATGATACAATAAAAAATTAATAAGAAATTAAAAAAAAATATCACTTTAATGCTCCAGACTATTAAAGTCTTTGATGGACTACTAATTGAAATGTAATGCTTAATTTTAAGCAATGCCATTTTATTAATGGTAAAAACTTGAATTAATGTCATTAACCAAAGTTAATATTACAAATCCCCTGAGGGATAACAAAGCAATTATGTTATTCACAGAACTGAAAGGGGGAAAAAGATGTAATCTGTACATGGCTGCACTAAGGCAGAAGAGACTGCTTCCATCCGCATTTCCTCTGCTGAGAAAGGGGGATTGTTTGTTTTTCTGAGCAAAGAGGAGGTAGAGGAAGAGAAGAATTTGCACTAAGTTAATTACTGCTGATTTTCAGGCACTTAATAGCTAGGAAATTATTCTGTTACTCAAACAGCATACTGTGGGGATCCTGGAAAAATAATTTGGAAATGAGAAATTGATTACAAACCCTCCTTGGAAGTCTCCCCTGTGTGTGCTTGGATCCTAACACGTACACCAACAGCCTTCACCTGATGGAAAAGTCTGATGCAAATACACAGCCCCACACCTGGCAGCAAAAGGCTTTATGGAGCTGTCCTGGTTTGTATCTGCCAGGGATCACCAAGGAGAACACATCCTGCATCCTGAGTGCCCTCAAGTTCATGTGAGGGCAGATGCTTTTATTTTATATAATTTAGTAAGTTCGGCATCTTGTCAGATCCACTGTTAATACAGCAGGATAGATGGGGTTAGCCTTAATTAAAGAACCAAAACCAATACCTTTGCTAACTGGCAGAAGTCACATTGCTCAGGGGGAGTAAGAGCCTTGTATGAGCTGGAATAATGCTGCATTAACTCCAGAATAACCGCGTTTGAGATAAACCCTTGATTACCAGGGTTTTTTTATTGTCTGGCCGATAATTCAGAAACAATGGGGAGATTCAGCAAGCCAGAGCATGAAGATTTCCCCAAGGAGCTACAAACTTAGTTATCGCTCAGATTCCCTAAGACTTTTGCTTTTTATTTATAGAAAGTGAAAGTACTCCAACACACCCAACACAGCACTGACAAAATTCATGACTAACACAAATGCCTCTTTCAGCGTGCTCATTTCAAGGCAAGCAGTCAAATGTGTCACAAACAGTATTAACCTATAGGAAGAGATACAAAAATTAGTTTCCTCTGTTGCATGTGGCATGCCGATGCTCTGATGTAAACCAGCTCTTAAGATGCTCAGGAGATTCTTCTGAGAGACTGTCTAGCCAAGCAGTTTTTAAAAATAAGGTTAATCTCCTTAGAGGAAAAAGAAAAGCACTGACACTAATTACTACCAGGCTTTCTATTTATGTTGCACAGTGTGTAAAACCTCAATAATAACCCAAAATACATCAACTGAAAAGAGAGCAACGCTTTTCAGTGGAGTGAGAATCTACTTCTGAATTTGGCTGGATATAACAACAAGGATGCATACTTGGTGGCTGGGACCAGGGTGCCTTTCTTTGTAGCCCAAGCACAGAACACCCAAGTGCCTCTTTAAGTTTCCATTCAGGATATAGATACAGCTGTAAAACACAATGAGATTTGGGAGTTTTACTTAAATTGATATATTACTTAGCAATCTTACTCTAAATGGCAGAATGAGCAAGAGGAAGAATTACTGCAAGACTTCTACTCTGCTTAGCAATGAGATCCTGCACGTGGTAGGTTTCAGTCTATGGAGCCAGTTATGCTCGACAGCATGATGCCTTTTCTCCTGCAAATTTGCAAATCATTGCGTTTTGTCTTCCAGTAATGGTTTCTCTCTTACCTCTTGTCTCTCCCATTTCCTCAAAGAACAACATCAAAGCCCCTGTGAAATATCTCCATTTTGACACTTCCATTTTCTCTTCCAACTCCCCACTCCCGATTTGAAAACAAGGGAAGGGAAGCCACTGAAGACACCAAGGTCAAGGCAGAGTGAGACAAAGTCAAATTCATGCAATCATTTAACACCACACACCATCAGACCATTACCGAGACATGAAACATTATGGATTGCAGCTTAATAGATCGCACTGGAGGATGATGGGGGACAAGAGAAGAGAGAAATGTTCCTTCTGGGTTGAGACTTGCTGATTAAAGTGCACGAGCGGGCAGGGAACAGCGACAGCATTTGTGTTCCTAAAGCTGAGCCTTACCTCTCGATATTAATGGACACACCATTGCCGCCAGACGCAATGTTTTGTTATTGCGTGATTAATTGAAAGTCACACGCAATGACATATTACAGGCAGGATAAAGCTGTCACTGGAAAGCAATTCTTCACAGTAATTCCTGCCAGTCTCTACAATCTGAAACTGCATACCTCGTTACAGACGACCCCTCAAGCACAAATGCATTACATATCTTTATATAAATAACAGTGACTAACAACGGCAGTCTGAGGTAATCTCTGTGGGATATGAAATAGAGAAAAAGGTAAGGCAGAGAAATTGCCTTCAAATACTAGTAAGCTTGTCCATGCTAATCTCCATCAAATGAACCATTTCTCTTTTTGTTTAAAATAAAAACTCGTCCTGCCGGAGACACAGAAAGTATGATAAAAGGACATGTTGTGGCATAAATGACAACTAGAAGCCTTACTTCTTCAAAAGGCCACTAGTTCTAAATCTTGAAAACTTATCTTGATCAAGACTAATTAAACTTTGACACAGTAGCTTTATCACTTGCTTAGGTCAGTAAGTATCAGTAACTGGTCCAGCTCACTTTTTTAAAGCCCACAGATCAAAGACTCTTCTATATTTTTTTTGGCAGCAGCAAGAAGATACCAAATCATTAATTTTCTCCATGCATTTTATTTCAGCCAGAATTACTGCATTCAAAAAACAATGTGGGGGAAAAAACCCTCTACATTGCCCAAGGGAAAGGACAGAGCCCAGGGGAATGTAGGTGCCCAGGAAATAGCTCCGTCACTAATACTTCGTGTATGACAAATTCACAGCTGAATTGCCAGTAATGGCACACCGTTGCCAAATCTCCAGTTGGCATTTAGCACTCCATTTCCCAAACCATTGGCTAATGGTCAGATCTGTTGCAGTGCTCGGTTTATTTTCTTGCCCTCTGAACATAAATTGGAGGCAATACCCCACTACTCAAGTGAACATTATTTTAAAGACTCGCCATCAGATTGGGTGGCATAATTTAAAAGCAGCAACACCCTCTCTTTTGCAACCTCTGCATTAAAGGCCTCCATTTCACACCACCACGGAGACGGTCAGAGGTTTTAAGCCCTTTCAAGCTCATGCACTTGGACTTTCTGCTACCAATCACTTGCAAAATAAGGAGAAATGATGCTAAAGTCTTTACCTACTTGGAAGACGTTCTCTTCCCCCTCAGAAGACTGCCTCTTGCAGGTTCTTGTAAACCGGCCACTGACAGGAGCTAAGAGAAATGTGGACAGGAAAGCAAAGAGCCTGGGCTGTCCTGTGGCCTGGAGGCAAACAGCAATCTCTGCCTTCACCTAACCCAGCCAGAGCCCGGCAAGAGAGCAAGTCTGTGTCCACTGGCCTCTTTAACAGCCCCTTAATGACCGTTAACTTTTTTCAGCCAGCCATTGATTCTAATGGCATGTGCATTCACACACAATAATACCTCAGACGGCCTTCATTAATTTACCATGCATAATTTCTCTGAAAGCTTTTGCCAATAGAATACCCCTAAACTGACTCACTAACTCATGAAGATAAAGCACTTTCTGTGTGAAACCATTATGCAGATGCACAGCATTCTCCTCAAATAAGTTAAAAAGTAGGTATTGTTCGATGTCTACCCATTTTTTTGGGACACTGCAAAGTACCAGGGCTTGAAAACGTAAAGCTGCTTGCGGGAGTATCCGGTGTGACAATGAATATGTAAGATACTCCAGGCTGGGGAAGGAACACCAAGAAAAAAGGCAAACTATATGAAAAAGCCTTTCTGATGTGAAGTTCCTGAAATCTCTTACAAATTTCAACAATGGGAAGTCCTAAAAGTGAAAGGCTGTTAAAATACCAAAGGAAAATGCAGCAATATAGATAGTCACCAGTCCGTTCATCCAGAGAGAGGGTGGGGGAAGACCCAGCAAAGGGAATATATTAGAAACAAACTATCCCAGAGAAAAAGGGTTTAGAGCTGTCAGGAACTACAGTGCTGCCCTTAGCATTGCAATAAACTATGGAGCTGTCAGCATTTTTCCCATTATAAATCTCTCAAGCCTCCTCTTACGTACACTGAGGTAAGATTCAGACCTCAGTCCCATAGTGGCAATGATACTGCAGACAGAAGCACCACAGACCCCCTTTGGAGGTATAAGACCCATAAATATAACCTGTGGTCTTATAAACTTTACAAGATGTTTGTTGAAGGGAATAAAAAAAGGTTGGATTTTTTTTTAATTTTATTTTATTGCAATTAGTTTGTCTTTAAGCAAAGTCACAGGGTGACAGGTGAAGAGCTGATTGAAAAGGTGATCAGGAATAGGCTCCTCTTTTGCATTGCACTCAAGTCTTTTATCCACTTGCAAGTCTCTCATCCCTTTCCAGAGAATTGATCACAGAGCCCACAAATGCTGTGACTCCACTTTCAAGGTTATAGGTGCTGTCCTGATTTATGTAAAAAACCACCTTCCATAGACATATGCTTGTGATACCCTCTAATATTAAACATGAAGGTAAAATGAGGATTAAAATAAAATTAGATCCGAAATTTTAATCTGTATCGAATTCATGAGCCGTGGGACTCAGGGTTTTGGGCTCTCGTCAATGAGCAGTGAACCACTTGTAGGGATCACGGAAGCCACGGAGCAAGTGGATTAAGAGCAGAGCTCTTCAAAAAAAATCTCCATTAAAAGACAGTGTAGTATTATTAAGACATGGGCTTTTTTTTGTTATTTCAGAATATAGACTGTAAAAGAGGCCCCGTGTACTTCAGTGCAAAAAAAAAAAAAAAAAAAAAAAAAAAGAAAAGATAATGAAGACTGACAGCATATGTGGGGAAAATATGCTCACATGGAGATAAGTTTTTTAAGTGAAAACCACCAGAAGGATTTTGGCAACATGAATTTAGTAAAAAGGATGTAAGCCATTATCAGCATAAAGGTAATGAAAACTCAGGGAAAACACCAGTGCCTGGAGTCAGTAATGTTAAAGACCATTAATATTGTCACTAATTACACATGCTTAACTACAGCTTTCCCTGCAACTGTAACAACACAAAATGCCAATAATGTGGTCTGTCTAGGGAGTAAGAGACGGCTTCAAAAGCCCCTAATTACATGTTTACAGATTGTATGGGGAAAAGCGACCTAAAACACCTGAAGAGGAGTATCTTCCCTCTCCTCTCTTTTGTTTGTACTTTTACCTTGCTCCAAAAAACAAACTCTCCCGCCAGCTCTGACACCAAAGGCCAAGCCACGACGCACCCTGAGCCCAGCCTGTCAGACCAGGACGAGGTGAGCATGGGTTACAATTCTCCAGTGACTCAAGTGGCAGTAGTAAATCTCAGCACCACATACATGCCTCCACTAGGAATCAAGTAGTGCATATGCTGGAGGATTTGGGACTAGAAGCAGTCTGTCTGCTCCAGATAAAGTAATGACTCAAACACCAGGCAGGAGACACTCGAGGCTCCCAGTGCGTGCGACAGCCCAGCGGAGTTACAGCCGCCCCCAGCCCTCCGCTCGGCAGGAACAGCAAATCACTCTGTGCATTTTGCTAACCCTTTAACAGCGTTTCCATACAATACCATCCTTTGATCTTGGCTTGTGTACTGTAAGGAAAAAATAGGACAATGTTTACCCTTTTAATGCCTGATTTTTACATTAATTTTTTTTTTTATTTTATAGGGGTTTTTAATTGAAATCTTGCAGTGTATCTCCTCATAAAGTAAACAGCATAGCATAGCACCCTGCTTCAGAGAGAATATATAACAGGAGAATAAAATTCTATCCATATGTCCGAAGTACAAGAGGTTCACAGTCAGAGCTGGCAAATGGTGTAATTAATCCTGTCTGCATTTCAGCAAAGACAAATCTAGAAATAATGTACAACTTCTCTCTTTGTGAATTACCACTTGAGAAAACTCCCTGCCTGTATCATATACACCCAAAGCAATTTTTGCAGATTGTTTAAAATAAATCAAATTTGGGACAGTGCTTGACTGATGAAATTTCAAACACCATCCCTTTATTCTTTGGGTGCTCCTTTTATAATGTCAAGTTAACAGAAAAAACAGCGGATACACAGACGCCAGACACATTCAAAGGTTTCCATCTGGGCTTTAATTACTATCACAGTTGCCTCACTAAATTGAATACGTTCCTCCTCCTCCTAAGGGCTTTGCCTTGTATCTGATTTAGCTTACTTTGCCTTGATGAACAAAATCTGGTATAATCATTTTCTATGACACCTCAGAGGAGCATCATCCTGTGTATAAACTTGCTGCCCCAGAAGTCAGTTTTTCACATTTTTCTCTTCAGACATTACCCTGAATTGTACTCAGAGATATTGGGTTTTTTCCTTCAGGGAATTATTTTGGAAAAGTCCTAGAGCAGATTTTCTCCAAAAGCCACATTTAGATTAGATTAAGTCATTGCCATTATTGTAAAATTTAAAAAGAGACAACAACGTTTAAACCACTTCTTCCACATGCAGAAGACAAACAAATCCCTCTGTCTCCCCCTCTACACAGCATCACCTGTTCCTGACCCCACTGACCAGTTCATTATTGCTTTCAGAAGGTAATTAGTGAGGCCAGACAGAATGATCTTTGCCATTTCTCCTGACCTGTTAGGCTTGACCTCTCTGTTATTATCAGTGTCTTTCTATAGGTGTTCTCAGAGAGCAGTAACAAGTATGCCATCTGTTTTAGCTCTCCTGATTTGAACTGTTAAATAAAAACACATAACATCATCCACAAAAATACCATTGTTAGGGTTCTGCAGCAAGCTCTGAACCCTTTATAATTAACTGCAGACCTACTTGTTGGTTTCCAATAAGGTCACTCTTTCAGTAATCAGAGGTGGTCCCAGGAGGTAGTACATAAATAGCCTATATTGAAGCTTAAATTAGGCTAACTCAGAACTTCCTGTACTCTTCACTGCAAATAAAGCAAATATTTATAGACTCTTGCAATCTTTGAGGTTCCTACCTAAGAATGAGGATCAGAGCAGCTCTCCTTACTCATTGTAAATCAGAACCCTAGCAAATGTCCCAAAGCTTGGATTCCTCAGTGTATCATTTTTATTTGAAAATCCCCACATCATTCTTTAGATACCCTTAATAAAATTTTTTTTTTAAATTTAAAAAAAAAAAGGTAATTCAAAAGGGAGATGAAAACAGACTTTGAAGGAAAATATCCCTCTGCTAACTTCTTGTTAAGTCATATTGCCACAAACTCAGAACATCTGGCTTCTATTCTGGGCTCTGCCACTGACTCTCTATGTGGCCTCAGGCAAGTCCTTTCAGGTTTAAGTCTCCATCTTTTCTTTCTTTGCAAGCAAGTAAGAGTTTTTCTTTCTTCTCCCTTTGCTTTCTCTGACCATCCAGAGCCATGCATAATTTTAAAGAAGACAAGTTAACAGCATCTTCTTACTGGATGCATCATATAAGTAGACACTTCTCTGAAGGATGGAGGGTTTGGACTGTAAAAGCTTCAGGGTAAAGACCATCTCCTAACATTTATCAAGTTTTCTGTTTTATAGACTGTTTAGAGAAGGCTAATGGTATTCTGTAGGAGTTTCTGGAAGCAGCTGGCTTAGCTTCTGCTGGAATCATCACTTTAAACACTGTTGGGATGTCATTGTTTTATTCAGAGGTGTCAGAATGCCTAGAACTTTGGCCAGCCATCTTCTCTCATTAGTAATTTTCACACAAGTCTAAATAAATGTGTTTGTACTGTGCCCAACGCAATGCAGCTCCTATGTGCCACATTAACACAGCTAATAAATAAAAAAATCCTATTCATGATATTCTTACACCAAGCCAGCAGTAGAAAATGGCCACTCATCAGGGAAGCAGGAAGCATTAGTGGCTGGGGTGGATGGTGTTAGCAAACAGGCTCCAGCTGGAAGACTAAGCATTATAAGTAACTTTATCATTTATTTTCAATGGCAAACTGCATTTCCTTGCCCCTCTGCCACCTCATAGAGAAGGTCTGGTGAAAAGCATGGTAGCCATTTATCCTTAGCTAGCTCTTGAGCCAGCAAGCCTCTTTGTTACATTTTGGCCTGGAAACTGAAATCTGAATGATCAATGCTGTTCGGCTGCTGCCTCTACACAGTGTAGGAAGAATGATACCAATGGGCAATGAAGAATACTGCTTCCACAATAGCTGCCACCAACAAGCTAGATGCTTTTCAAATACACAATATCCAGCCTAAAAGTGTTCTCAAAGAGCTCTCAGACACCACCGGAACACAAAATTAATACACAGGGGAATGTCTCTGTGAATACATTGGTGGAACTCCGTGCCTCTTGGCTTGACTGCACCCAGCTGTGGTGCAGTTTCCTCACATCTCTTTATCACCATCCATCTTACATGGAATGATAAAATGATCATATTTCACAAGAAAGTGTTCTAAGAACAGAGGTTTGACTTTGGAGACAAACATAGTTCATTATCATAACATGTAAACACATTTCCCCCCAGAATCTGGAATTTCAGACTAATTTCAGATTATTTATTTCTTCCAGGTAGTATGGTTACTTGTTTTTCTATACCCCAGAATAAACATATCTGAACAAACATTCTGGAACCACAGTATCCCACTGAACTCTCCCCAGGCTGTGGACTTGCAGAGCAAAGGTTCCCATCTCCTTTAGCCAGGAAGCCAGCTCCTATCCTTTTAGGACCAGATTCTACCAATACAAATAATCTCGTATAATTTTACTCAGATGTACTGAGTCTTTGACAGAAGTGATTTCATGGACAAGCTTCTGCAGAAGCTCCCTCTCTTAGCAGTACCAGTTCAGAGCTTTTTGTTTCCACTGCCGTTTTCTTCACCTCTCTTGTTTCTCATATGAGAAGCCCAGCTCCCAGGCTGAGACAACTACATTTTTCCAGAGCAATGAAGCTGAACTTATTCCCAACAAAGTTCCAGAGGGCTGCAACAATATTCTTGGCCAAGACCCCTTGCCTGTGAAGATATTCCACCAGAGGAGAAAGCTGAAGCCTTCCTAACCATCAGGCTTGCAAAAATCCAAAACAAATCATTTTGTTTGATTGCAGAAATCATTCACCTGTTCTCATAAATAATAATACTTTGTTGTTGTGATTTTGGAAATTGAGCTACTGAAATCTACGAATGCTAAAGGAAAAGCAGCCTTCTATGAATCCTGGGAATACACTGGGTGGTTGACTATGAAGATGACAGTTGCCCTAGAAACCTCATAAGCTGGAGTGGCAGATAACTGAAGTAGACGAGATCTGTCAGAAAAAGTTTGGCACCATCAAACCAATGCTTTGAAAGCATAAAAATGACTAATTGTCTGTGTTTTCTTCGGCACATCAGAGAAAGTTTCTCCTGGAAGTGAGGGACAGCTCTTTGAGTTGTGTTTTGCTATTTGCTCATCTGTTTAAATTTAGAGTGTAGGATTTAAAGCTTATTTAAAAAGAAAATTAAAAGCCTATTTCATTCAAATGAAAGCTAAGTAAGTAATGGGCTGGTGTTTGTTCCCCTTCTCTTCCAAAAACATGAGTTCAGATAACCTTCTAAAAGAAACTGGTGTCCTGCTGTCCCTAAACCTTACTTAACACCACCATTAAGGTGCCACGTAACTCCATATGGGTCTCATTTTCTGATCAAGAGACTATCAAGACAAAAAAAAAAAATTGAAGGTCTGACCTGCAATGCTTTGAATCACCAACCTTATTCTGAATAGATTCTGACTTGTTATATAAAATTGCAGAATGATAGAATCATTTACAGAATCACAGAATATGCTGAATTAGAAGGGACCCACAAGAATCATCGAGTCCAACCCTTAGCCCTGCACAGGGGCCCTGCACATTCCCAAGAGTCACACCATGCGCCTGAGAGTATCATCTAAACACTTCTTGAACTCTGTCAGGCTTGGTGCTGTGACCACTTCCCTGGGGAGCCTGTTCAGTGCCCAACCACCCTCTGGGGGAAGAATCTTTTCACAATATCCAACCCAAACCTCCCCTGACACAACTTCAGTCCATTCCCTTGGGTCCTGTCACTGGTCACCACAGAGAAGGGATCTGTGCCTGTCCCTCCTCTTCCCTTCACGTGGAAGTTGTAACTGCAGTGAGGTCTCCCCTCAGTCTCCTCATATCCAGGCTGAACAGACCAAGTGCCCTCAGATGCTCCTCATACAGCTTCCCATCAAGGCCCTTCACCATCTTCACTGCCCTCCTACGGATGTTCTCCAATAGCTTAATATCTTTCTTATATTGTGGTACCCCAAACTGCACACAATATCCAAGGTGAGGCCGCCCCAGTGCAGAGCAGAGCGGGACAATCCCCTCCCTTGCCCGGCTGGTGAAGCTGTGCCTGATGCCCCCCAGGACAGGGTTGGCCCTCCTGGCTGCCAGGGCACTACTGACTCAGATTCAACTTGCCACTGACCAGGAGCCCCGGGTCCGTTTCTGTGGCACTGCTCTCCAGCATCTCCTTCCTCAGTCTGTATGAACACCTGGGGTTGCAGAATCCAGCACTTCCTCTTGTTGAACTTCATATGGTCAGGTTTTCAGGCTTTTTTAGGTTGGGAAAGACCTCCAAGATCATTGAGTACAACTATTAACCCAGCACTGCAAGTTTACCACTAAACATGTCCCTAAGCGCCACGTCTACAGATCATTTAAACACCTCTAGGGATGGTGACTCAATCACATTTCAGAATAGCCTGTTCCAGTGGTTCATAACCCTTCCAATGAAGAAAATCTTTCTAGTATCCAATATAAACCTCCCCTAGCACAACTTAAGGCTCTTTCCTCTTGTCCTATCACTTGTTACTTGGGATAAGAGTTCAACTCTCACCTCACTACAACCTCCTTTCAGGCAGTATGTAGAGAGCAATACCGTCCCCCCAAGCCTCCTTTTACCCAGGCTAAAGAACCTGAGTTCTCTCAGCTGCTCCTAATATGACTTGATTTCTAGATTGACTGCTCAAGGTAGTGAGTGAACACAGGGAAGATAAAAATCAAGGTTTGGGTTGTAGTACTGGGAGACACTGACCTTTGCCAAGCCCACTAATCCTGACTTCTCATCTACAGTAAATAAACAATAACATTGAAAAAGAGAAGGATGAGCTTCAAAAAGAAAAAAACTTCCCTATAACATATTTAGACTTGTGTTTCCTTATTTGGCCTCTTTGTGTATGTTTTTTGTTCCTTTTTCCTCCTTTAACTAGCCAGTTGCCAACAGACGAGAAAAGAAGACACAAGGAACAAAAATTGATTATAAGCAATAAAGTAATTTTAAGCTTTCTTAAGGACTGAGCCAGAGCAGGAGGGAAAATTTGGGAACTCTGGATTTGCTATATTCTTCTTCATGGGTCCCCAGCGATGCCAGTGTATCTGTGCAACCAGCACACAGCAAACAGCACAGCTGTTTGCATTCTCTCTGTGCACAGGGAAGCAATTTTCCCCTTTCATAAATTATTCACAACTTGCTGCAGCCCTTCTGCAAATTCAGTACATCTCCTTTAATGCAACGATGAGATTGAGATGCAGATTCTTTCCCTTGTATTGTTTCTGGTTTTTTTTCTTGAATACTGAAAACACTGGATATGGGTTTTCTTTCTATTTAAATTTCTCTTTTCAATTTGAAGCTGATTTAAACTACGCAGAATGCAGACAGGCAACAAGTAAGGATTTCCTGCTCTAATCCATGCCTTCTCCTCCAGTCAAGCCTGCAGAAATAACCCTCTAAACTGTGACATAGACACACCCCTTAGAGAAGTGACAGTCCCAAACATTCAAAATCTTTGGGAATTTAAAGAAAATACTGTCTCCTTTTCCTCTCTACAGTGACTAGTGCAAACCACAGTCAAAAATGCAAACATTTAACACTAATAGACATTACCATCAGTAATTCCCTGCTTTCAAAAAAAATCATTGACTGCAGCACCCAATATTTATTCTCACTTGATATTAACATGACAGATTTGCTAACCAGCTTGGGAGGTGAAATAACATCACAGGACCACCTGCTCCCTTGGAGTTTAGCTTTAATAATGCAATGCAATATCATAAGCTGAAGTCATCTGATGCAATTGGTGCAGGAGAAAATTGTAGATTTTCTTGTTTTCTCTGAAAGTTTTGATTTAGGCACCAAAATAAGCTGTATTGTTGTGCTCCCACATCTCCAAATCGAATAGAGAAAAGCCAGATCCATCCCTGGTGTCAGGCTTGTTTTGACATGAGGCCAAAAATAAAAAGAGCATAGATTTCTTTCCACAGTTCAGGGTTGGCAGTCACCTTGCCTTTCTTCTCCAGATAAAGCAGAATATCTTTGTTTTGCTTTGAGAATTTAATCATTTTCTCATCACGGCTTTGTAATATACTGCATAGGAGCTTCTCTGAACAACATCCATCTTGTGGCTCAGCATGGTTGGTTACCTGTTCACTCACAGCATCACTGCAGTTTCTACATTGTCAACGCTGCGTGACACAAATCAGATTTCATTTCAATATTGCATTGATGCTGTAGCCTGAACATGAAACACCAATTTACACACAACATTGTAGGAGCCAGACTGCACAGTTGTAGCTCAGTCCAAGACCACTGAAAAGAGCAGAAGTGCACCATTCACATCAGCAGATCAGCTGGTGCAGGTCTGATGTTTAGGGGCAGGACTGGCCAGCAAGATTTGAATCTCAGCACAATCTGGGCAGCTCTTTAAACCTTTCTAAAGACTAACTTTCCTTTTGGTGATGTGGTGCTTAGCTTGCCTCTTTACCTTATCAAAACGTCTAGTTAGGTGTGTGAAATGTGTTGACATTTTCAGGTGATTCTGAGCATTGCAGGCGTGATCAAATGTATTGTACACTGTGGATAATGTTACAGTTCTGCTGATGTTGAAATCACAGTGGACTTCTGACCTTTGTAGCTTGATATGACTGGCTACACATGATACGAAGGACTAAGTTTTAGAGGAAAACTTAGTAGTATAAGCCCTATCATCTCGACCTTGCTATCCACATAACTTATGTGGGTTGCTGCAGTAACACACCTGCAATATTCACATTTCTAGTGAAGATTATCACTCCTGTATGAAAGATGCCAAATAAGTCCCTTGTTCCCACTTATATGAAATAATTTTAGGAAAAATTGCAAAGCTTTAGACTATCTGCATGCTACCCTGGAAAGCAGGAGAGCCTGCTAAAGAAATGTATACACCATCAGTGAAACTAGGGTGAAAGCCTCCTTTTTGTACACAGGCTGACATGTTAAATGTGAAGGTCTTGACAGTGAGATCAGCTCCAGGTTTAAATCACAAGGCAGAAAACCCCTGCATTAATTTCAGTAGCGCTACATTCACTGAGTAAATGCTTACACCAAGTTCAGGTCAAATGCCACCGGTACTGGCTGGTGTGACATGCAATGGGTAAGGGTCTCTCCACCAGGGGAAAGCACATGTAGAGCTGTTTCCTACACTTGCAGGGGAACAGGAATCGATCATTTACAGAGCTGTAAATACACCTAAGTGTCACCTAAGGTAGTGCCTTTATCAAAATGGAACATTAGTGGTTACAGGGGCTCATGTTTTTCTTCCTCCTCCATTGAACAGGCTGTTAAATGAACAAAACCAATTTGATCTCACACATCCAACCAGCAAATAAAAAAACCTCATGAGCAGCTGCTGCCTACCTACAACTCTCTAATTCCAGCCCAAACAATCTGTTTCCCAGTTGTGGGAGAGCAATCCACAAAAGGACCCAACAATCAGACAGAGTCAGCAGAGATGTGACGTTGTGCCTCCATCTCTGGCACTCAGCTAATTACAAAGGACAATTATTATAATTAATGCCAGTGGATGTGGCCAAGTCTCCCTGCAAATGCTGTGGAGAATTTCTACCCTTGCTTCAACCAAAACCCATCTGTCAGACAGGAAAAACACAAAATAAAACCCCTCCTTGCCAAAGATTCTCAGTAAAATGTTTTATTGCCACTAACCTGTCAGTAACAGGGAGGTCACACCAGTTTCAAATAGGAACCACACTGAGAAGTGAAAATCCCTGATTTCATATTCTGAGCCTCATCAGGCAAACACTTCATTGATTTATGCAGCAAAAGGCTATTGCTGGAGACACGCAGGGATGGATAAGTTACACACTCCTGTTTGTCCCAAGCTGGTTTGTTTTATATAGTAGGGTTGGCAGCAGGGATCAGCTAGAGAGAATGGACTGGAAATGCTGCTGCTGCACAGCTCTGTCAAGGTAGTGAGTTAGGCAAAAGCTACTTGTTACTGGGCACTTGCACGTTTAAATTTTCTTGTCTTTGTACCTCAGTGACCACTTGAAAGGCAATAGGAATAAGGAAAAATTATGAAAGTAGACACCATGTTCCTGACTGATCCACACACAGACTGCTAAGAGGAAAACTTTGCTATGCAGGAAAGTTGTTGGCTATGCCAAACTACTTTCTCTGCAACTCAGAAACAAAGTCCACATAACTGTCGCAGTGATCTGATCTAAAGAGATCAGATCTCCTCTTGCTGCAGTGCTGAGAGTGAGCTCTCATAAAAAAATATCCACCCATGGACCTCTTTAATCACTTGCTTCAGGCTAAGTATTGGTACCCAGTCCACTGTAGGAAATTTGGTGATGACACTCAGGCATACTTGAACCATCTGAGACTGTCACAGACCCAAGCACTTGTTCTCCACTAGAGGAAAAAGCAAATGGTCAGGACAAAAGTGTAGCAAAGCAGAAGTGCTTTCAAAAATGTTACGCAGTCAATAGCATTAAGGATTTTTTCTTCCCAAAGCGCAGTTCTTACTGGAATACAAAAATAATAGCTTATGAAGTTTCAGTATTATCTGAATAGTCTTCTGGACAGTACCAGCTTAACTGAGAAGTATCTCACATTTTAGGGCTGATCTACCCTGGAATCCCTAAGCTAGATGCAGATAAACTCACACCATCTTCAAAATGTGTGCCACAGGTCTCACCAGCAACTTAATCACAGCAGAATGGAGCCCAGCTATGCAACTTGCCTGAGAATATCTGGGTCATAAGGCTGCTGGAAAGATCCAAAGTCATCATACATAGCTACGCCTTGACACTGCCTGGTAGACAAGCTCTGAGATGAAAAGGCAAAACTAGAGTCTGCTGAAGAAAGAGACACCTGCAGATGAACCCATAGCGCAGATCCATGCCATTCCCTTCCATCAAGCTATTACAAGATCAAAGAGGATGTGAACTGGGGTTAATGTGGCTGGAACACCTGGTTCAGCTCCGAGCTCTGCAAAAGGTAACTTACACAATTTAATGCAGGCAGATAGATAAAGGCATCATTAAGTGCTACTACGTGCAAAAGCATCTGAGGATATATTCCTATTCATCCCTGTTACTGCAATAATTATTGAAATAGACTTCTGTTGCCTGCAAAGCCTCATGGGTCAGAGTTAAGGTGTCTTTGCAGGGTATTTCTGTACAGGTGCAATGAATTATGTACATGTATTGATCTGAGCTGAATGAAGATTTGTTCTTCTTGTAAGTTCTTGCTGATGTACCGCTATGCAACATTTGACATAAGTTAATTAAAAACTGCTTAGCAGTCTTCACACATAGGCTAATGGTGAATACATCTGTAAAACCGACACCATTACACAGTACAGTTGTTTTGAGCTGGAATGTACACTTGTAGGTTTGTGACATACTAGAGGAAGATGAAATATTACTATTTAATTTGAACATTTTCAAAGTCACGACAATTGTGTATTTTTCAGACCATTTAAAATGTTTTCCTTATTTCCCATCAATATTTAATTCTTCTCTTGTTAATGGTTAGCCCCAAAAGAGAATAAAATGCTCCAGAGGAATAAGGACAGCAATTCATAACTTTCAAGAATAATCATCTATGGCTTCCAGCTAAATAAACTAAGCTCTTGTATGATATAATGTAGGTAAGATGATATATCAATGAAACATGTTTATTCCAAGGATTTAAAAGTGTTCCCAAAAATCTAACTTGTCCTTTTACATTTGAAATAACTCTTGCTCAGACTAGTCGGAGAAAATAATCTTCTCAGCTTTTAAAAAAAAAACATCTGAAGCAAAACGTTTCTCACTGTGCTAGTGGTTTAAATGTTGGTGCATGTTTTTTTATTAACTAAAATTATTTTTGGTTTGATACTGTTAGATACTGATTTCTGGAACATCAATGAGGAAACAATCTTTGTATCAATGGTGGGAAATCCTCTGAACTACCTGAGCCTGATGAGAGGAGAAAAATAGAGATGTCCAAATCAAGGAAAGTAGTTTAGTGTAATAACTAAGCACGTGTTGCAGGGATTGTTTTTAAACCCACCTTCCTGTCAGATAACATACTCATAAATCCATCAGCACCAGGTCACTGCTGCATCCCTCTGGGGGGGCAAATGTAATTGAAACCTCACAGCCACTTGGAGCTGTTGTTTTTCCACGGTTAAAAAACTAGAGAGGTTAGACTCAACTGCACTAATAAATCAGATCAGGATGGCATTTATACCACCACTGTCTAACTGAAAAGTTCCTTATAAGTCTATGGGCAAATGTTTTGCACTGACTTGCTGTACACACATCCCAATCGCTTGGCCTGTGAGCAATGGGGGAGACAACCCTTAGGAAGAATATATTAAGAATCAGTTAAAGGTACTTAACATCTGTTGTTTAACTGCATCATGTCTCATAAATCAGATTTGATTCTACTTCCCATTGGTGTTTTTCTTTACCCCTCTGTCTTCTTTCCACTATTTCTCCTCAAAGGAGTAAGACAATAGATGAAATGTTAAAATCGTTTAGGATTTTCTGCTCTAAAAAGAGTTACAGGCAACATTAAGAGTCTGATTTCACTGTAAGAGAGGATATTAGGATAAATCAGAGATCCCAGAGCAATTCAGCAGCTTGGAATTGCAGATTAAAGACAGATTTGCTATTATCTCCCTAGAATGGTGAAACACTGTGCATGCAGCTGACCTAGGTATGTTCTTTTTACTTCCTTTCTCTGTTCTTTCCTTTTTTAAAGTCACCTTTTTAGTTTTTTAAGTATCATTCTGCACCAAAAATAGACGCTATCATCATCACAGATCCTAATGCAACTGCAAGAGTATTTGCAGCATGGTGTAGACAAAAGCGGGCCAGCTCTCATTTAGCTACATCTGGAAAGGAAAGCAGCCGAGCTGGGACAGCACAGACATCAACACAGGTTAGCCACCAAATTCAGGAAACTCTGCACTATTGCTGCACTACTTATGCAGATTCTCCAAATGGCAAAGTTCTCAGAAAATGAGAGTACAGGAGTTCAATGTAGAGGACAGCAACTAGCATAGTCCCTGTGTTAACAGAGTTTTGTATAGGAGACTATTTTGTATTCAAAAACTGGAGATTTAAAACACAAGAGAAAAACCCAAACTCACAAAATCAAGTTGATTTCTTCATGAGGAGAGCAAGAGTGAAATGGCAGTGCCTGCAATCCTGCCTGGGCAGCAAGGTCTGCCGTGTCCCTGAGGGCAGCAGCGTGAAATTGGCCACTACCCCACGGGCCAATGTACCTGGCAATTTGCAGTCCTACTCAGTTTCACTGTGCTGATAGTGCTGGATGAAAATGGATTTGTCCACATAACCATGGCTAAAGCTGCTGCAATTCTGCAGCTTGTGTGGACCTTTCTCCAACAAATGCTCCCTTAAAATTGAGGAGCGGAGTCTCACCACCACACCATGCCAGTGCCTATGCCTCCCACACCTACAAAACCCGCCAGCAGTGCCTGGCATCCTGTCATTGCACAGCCAGAGAGCAAGAAACACGCAAATCTTATTTGAAAGGTTTTTTTAATAATGTTTTGCACAGCTGAGTAAAATTCTTTGGGATATTTAATCTTTCTTTGTTACTGGGAACCACTTGCCAGAATGCTATGGTGCAGCCTCCCAAGACAGATGATGTCAGGGCTGGCAATGCTTACATCTGACACTCTCCAGGCAGGATATTTCAGGCTGATGCTGACATCCTATACATTGAGATCTTATAGACAAGTCATTTGTATCAATTCTGTGTTAATTGTCCTTGATAGGTGGTGGGTCAAGAAATTACAGGAAGTCAAGTGGCCCCTGTCTTCTACAGGGTTATTAGGTCAAAAGTGAGTGATCACTCTGCTCACTCAGATAGATGAGAAAAGAGTAAAACCCCAGTCATTCAAACATATAAAACCAGTTAAAAGTGAAAACAGAGTTTGGTCAATTAAGTAATGAGATAAAAAGCTCACCTATTTTTCATTCAACTTCTAAGGTAATTCAGACTCATGTCTTTGCTGCTGCATGGTAGACCATAAGAGCTCATTAGCAAAGCTTATTTTAATTCTGAGGAAATTATTGCAATATTTGTCTATGGACTTGCATAAGTGATTTTCTTAGTTTACCCAGTTGAAAGAAAGGACTAAGCTGTATGGATTGTAAGTGATAAAAGTAATGAAAATCAAGAATTTCCACTGCAGTATTTCAATTTATTCTGACCGTCCCTGGTTCCACACTTGGCCAAGCCATACTGCTCCAGCTACCTTTGCTACCACTGCTCTGCTCTGTAACATCAACGACTCATCCCTAACACCACTCAGGAGTTAAAGATGCTGTATACAGACATCAGCACGCTTCAGGGCACCCCAGCTCTGATGGCTGTGAGTCAGTGCAAACTCTTTTATGGCAAAACATAGTTTCTTGCATCTTCCCTAAAGCATTTGACATTGGATACCGCCACTGGCAGCGCATGGAAGAGAATGATTGCCAGTTTTATCTGCATCTGTCAAAAAGCACTGCTTAAAATATGCATGCTTAATTGTTGTGCCAGTAGCCTTCTGGAATCCTGTAGGGATATACCACCCACAAGAAACATACAGTGTGTCAAATAACCAACTTCCTGCTGAATAGAATTTATCTTCAGAAAGGTATTAAGAAATAATGCTGGATACCAGATACAGCTATGCTCACTTTTTCATCTGCACAGTATTTGTGTCATTCACAAACAAATGCCTAGTGCTGCACAACCAAAGTAACTCTGGAGAATAGGCTTTTTCCTATTCAACCCCGTGTGTAATGTGCAAAGTTACCAGCCAGCTTCCCAACTCAGCCTCCTCAGTGCTATTGCAGCCCTTTAAAAAGCAGGAGAAAAAGAGCTTTTCTCCTCTACATAAAAGGAAGAGCTTGCAGTGGTCAGAGACAGAGGGAAAAAAAATGTTCTAACTTAGAAACTGACTGGCTTGAGTGTGTGAACATTAATCAGAAATAAACAAGAAATATCAAGGTATGTATTGCACTGTTGGCCTGGACCATGCTCCAATGTTCTTTACTGCCAAACATACTCACTAAAATAGGAAATGTCTCAAAGATGAGGATCTCAGCGCCAAAAGGAGTCAAGGCAACAGGGGTAAAAAACAAGCATAAAGAAAATGCAAGGATATTTAAAAAGTGGTAATTTACTCCAGGGAATAAGGAGAGAGTGAAGCAGAGCACACTCAGGGTCTGTGATGAAAGAGCTTTGTGACTCCCTCTTCCTTTCCACTCATCCAGTCCTGACAGGCAGGGACAAAATGAATAAAAATCAAAACCACTGAAGGAAAAGGAGAAACACCAAGTTTCATTAGCTTTCATATCTGACAATGTGGTGGGAATCCCTGGAGAAGGGGTGCATTGTGTGATAGCCTGGACACAGCGCTGCTGTCTGTGCCCACGGACTGGATGAAAGTCATTTAGAGGCAGGACAGAGCAGGCAAGCAGTTAAATGCAAAATGAAAAGATCAAACAAATAGACAAGTCCAGAATCTTAAAAATCAACGAACTGCTTTATTGGGAATCAATTTTGCTCTCTTAGGAAAGAAACAAGATAATGGAAAGACTTAGATCCGGTAAAGAGCCCTTCTCCTGAATTCTGTAGAGGAGGGCAGCATTAAAGGACACCTTCTGGCAGTGACTTGGAATAAAAATGGCCAAATCCAGGTTGAGATGGAATAAAAGCAGACTGCACATTTCTGTACTACCACTGAAATGAACAGCCTTAATTCATGCGACCAATTCATCTGCCTCTCAGACAGAGTATTTCTCTTTGACATCACCCTCTGTTTCAAATCAGATAATTTTCCTTCTTTCTTTGCAAAAATCCAAGTTCTGCCTTTCTACTGCTTCAGTCAAGCCTTGTCCCATCACTTTTCTACATCAATTCCTCCATCATCACCACTTGTCCTGATCTTCTCACAGTTTTCCATCCAGCACCAATATCAAAGCAATGCTCCTTTAGAATTAGTCATAAAACAGTACAGCAAGCAAAACAGTGACTTCAGGACGCCTGAAGCTACATCATTCCTCTTTCCCTCTTCCGTTCCTGTTTCCACACCCTCTCCAGTCTGCTAGATCTTCACCACATACCCACTTGGTCCATTTCATTTCCAGACTGGAGAGTCCTGGTCTGTTTAACTCAATCAGCAAAAGTTACAGACACACCAGGTGATCCATTTCACTTGTTTTGTTACAACTAAGGTCAGTACATTCCCTCCTCAAGATCAAGTCTGAAATGCAACTGAAGACGGAAACACCATTCACCAGTCTCCCTGATTAGGGTTTGTCCATGAGTAGGCATGACCTCACTGCATGTGATGCCCTACAAACACCACCCAGACCAGCCCAGCTCCAGATGGCATCCATCAGAAACATGTCAAAAGTACTGCTATGTCCTGAAAGGGTCAAAGCAAAGATGATAAAGGTTTTACATTCAAGACTTTCATGTATTGAGTCTCCTTGCAGCAGGCACAAGTCAGGAGAGATCTCCTTCCAAGGTCCAATCTCATTAAATTGCAACAGAATTTCACTGAACATTCATTCAGTTCTCTGTGCTTTTTGCCCTTTTTGGCAGGAAAAGGTGCTTTTGATACCTTGTCTGTTTAATAAGGAAATTCCTCAGAGGGTCTTTGCCGAGAACATACAAAAATCCACTGACAGCTGCTGTGATGGTTGCTCATTTTTGGGTTAACATACAGTATTTAGACAGGAAGCAGTTGAGAAAAAGGTACAATTTATTAAAAACAGGCTCAGTTCCAAAACTCACATTACAGTACAACACATGGCACAGAGACAACACACTCCCACTGCAGCTACCTGCACAGACAGACATGCCCAAACCCCCACTGTTGTGTGAGCCTGGTGCTGGAGCTGCAGTTACACCCGGGAAGAAGAGGGCCCAGCCACTTGCAGTCCTTTGGAACCACAATGATGTGATAAATTCCTTTTTTGAAAGACACATCCTGCTTTTCCACATGGCACAAAGTGAAGCCAAATCTCTGCATTCCTTTTTACATCTTTAAAGCAGCTGTCAGACAGCAAGCTGTCTCTCTGAAGGACTCACACGATCCCTCACACCACAGCACCAGCACAATATAACTGTATTTACAGGATATTTGGGAAAGATCTCCTGCAACCTACAGGAAGGGAAACTGAGTCAGAAAGCCACTCTGAGTTTACCTAGCGCTCCCCAGTGCAGAGCAGGATGATGATCACTATGGCTCTTACAGACCCCTCAGAACTTATTTCATTGAAAACCATGTTTGCACATTGTCCCATCCAGCCCAGAGGTGAGGTGGAGGTGGGATTTTGTCCCCCCTCCCTACCCTGGTGGCTGCAGCCCCCACCATGGGCCACCTCTCCTCTACTGCTCTTTTTCTGCCTCCATGGGGGCTGCATAGCTTTGGTGGGACTATTTCTGTACATTGCAGCCTATGAACCCACATGGGGACTCACACTGAGAGCGCTTCAGGCAGAGAAATGACCCGGGCTGCCCTGCTGGGCACCGCTGCGGCCAGGCAGCTTCAGCTCACCCTGCACAGGGTTTGTGCTCCAGGCACACAACCCCACTCTCTCCAAGTAGCTAGCATAGAAAGCCTCTGAAGCGGGTTCATAAAGCACCTGATGTCAGCCTACACAAAATAGCAGCAAAATGCCCGCTTCCAAAAAATGGTTGCTATTAAAAAAAAATGATGAGATTTTGCCATCCACTTCAGAAATTCCCACTACCAGGTGGTGACTATTTTACTCGCTTTACAAAAGCACAGAAACTCCCACCTCCCCCCGCTCCCTGCCCGTGTCAGCAGGCTCGCTGGGATGTTTTCATGTACACCCACATTTGTCTTTCCTCACATGATATTACAGAAACATTTCGTTTTGCTCTTTTCATACGCTACATTCCAAAGTGTTTCTGTCAACAGTAAGCTGCATCCCCAGCATAAGC
This sequence comes from Acropternis orthonyx, assembly GCA_035583155.1. Classification (NCBI taxonomy): domain Eukaryota; kingdom Metazoa; phylum Chordata; class Aves; order Passeriformes; family Rhinocryptidae; genus Acropternis; species Acropternis orthonyx. The sequence goes on along the minus strand of JAWWEU010000163.1, from coordinate 10,947,285 downwards.
TCATGTGTGTAGTTAACTGGTAGGCAGGCATCAAATCCCACATACAGCCAGAGCCTGGAGGTAAAGAAGAGGATCAGTGCAAAGCAATGACATGCCACAAGGACAAAGACACACGTGTGTCTCTCCAGCCCTCACTGGGAAGCCTTTTTTGCCCAGCTGAAGCCCCGCATAAATCCCTAATATGTAAAATAAAATTTCAATGCAATGTCATGAAGGTTCCCATATAGATGTGTGCCCCAACAGCTTGGCGGTGCAGGCCTTGGAAGGGCTGGCTGCTGTACCATCAGCACCATGCACATTGATAACTAACATTAACATACAGATGGAGGAACTGGTCACAGCTGACATGAAAATCAGTGTTTTTGTGAACTTAGAAACTGAGCCCTGGCTGCTGCACTGAACTCAAGATCTTCAGCAGGGGCACGGAACCATGGAGTGGGAGGAGAAGAAGTGCTTGCCTAGAAGCGGTAGTACTTTGTATTTTTTTTCCACAATCACAAAACTCAACAGTGGCTGAAGTATCAAAAAGAATATTTTTTCTGCCTCTAGAGAAAATAGCATCCGAAACTCTAATTTTTATTAAAGCAACTGTAGAGAGCAGTCTAGAATGAAATTGCTATCTGAATCTTAATTATACCTTCACATTGAAACACTGTGGCGAATTACATGTAAGATTAAAAAAAAGGAGTGATATTAACATATAATGAGCCTCATCAATTACTATGGATCAGGAAAAGTAGCCCTCATATTATTGAAATGGTTTAATTTGCATGACTGGGTGGTTCAGATTCTTCTTGGTCATCCATTCAAATCTGCCCAGAAGTCATAGCCACAGAGAAATGTCCCGTAGCAGGCTTGGCCTTAAATAACTAAATTAAATACACTGTTAGTTACCCTCTCATTTTGCAGCAGGGAAATTGAAGAGATTTCCTACAGTAAGTCTAGGGAGGAACACAGATCTTTAGCTATTACTGAGCTAACTGTATATGTATATAAAATTAGTTTGATTTTTATAGTGCAGCATGACTTGATTATGAGCTGAGCTTCTCATGGACTGAGGCTCAGTCACATGCTGGAAACAGGAAATGTTTTTTAGCAGTATAGCAAGGGATGGACTTAAGGATAAAGATCAGTGTTCCCACCATTTGTACAGGAGCCAAATAATTAATAAATCATCCAGACAACAAATAACCTATACTCAGATCTAAGGCCCTGTGTGTGCTCAGGTTTAGTCCCAGTTTAGCCATTGAAGACAAGTAGTTGACGCATCTGGGAACACAAAAGCATATACAGGGGAACCCGCATTGAGATGTTTCCTCCAATTTTGTCAAGTTTTGGCTTTTCTTGGCCATCCTTGGGAGTTTTCCCCAGCTTTAACTGCATTGGTTGATGATAACAAACAGCAGGATGACAGGTACAATGATACAAGTCATGAACTGCTTAGCATTGCTTTGGACATAACATTTATCCTCTCTACTTTAATATTCTTTCTCAAGAGTTACGTTATTTCCCCGCTTTGCAGGGACATTGCGAAAATCCGTTTAATACTGTTGAGCAGATTAAGACGTTGAATGAATATTGATCACTGAGCTCATTCTGACTTTAGTACCATATACATACGTAGGATAATCTTCAAGACACTTTTGATGATCAGCACTGACCGATTATATTTAATGAAAACTTGTTTAGAAACACATTTGAGTCAGATATCATTCATTCATTTCCAGCTTCAATCAGCAAAGGAGCGGGGGAAAGTTTGTTTCCTTTTCTGCAGATTAAAGGTTGCATCTACTTTGAAAATTAATCACTTTCTGCTGTCATGAAAGTCCTCCAAGAGGCAAACTGATGGATTGGCATCAGGTTGACTCACAATAAACAGATACCTACATGCTTGCAAGGACGTGTAAAGATTAAGGATGGAAAGGGATTTTCAGAAGTACAGGGAGCATCTGTCATGAGTAATGACTTGAGGAAAACAAAGACAAAATCCTAATTTTAAAATGCACTGAGGAGTGTTTATTAGAGCAAGGGGCAGGGATAAACTTCCAAAGGAAGTTCTGAAAATTTCACCACTTGCAACTGGATATAAATGAACCAGACAAAGAACCTGAGAACATACTCATGTTTTGGCAGACAGATCATTTAGATAATTTAAAAAGCTCCTTTTCCACCTGATAGTCCATGAAGGCACACAGCTGGAAACACTAGAAGACCCTGGTCCAGCAAGGCCCTCACTGAGCCTGGGTTATTGGCAGGGAAGAGAAGAGGGGAGGAAGGACTGACATGTCCTTGGGACACCAACATTTCTCACAAGCACAACCCAGCTATGCACTATGACCCCCGTCTCCCCCTACACCCCCACCTCAGTCACCCTGCACAGAAAAGCCGCCTGCAGTCCTTTACTGCCTTTAAAAACCATATATCTGACAAAGTGACTGCCTGGCCATGTCCTGACTTTAAACCAGGGAGATGGTAGGACATTCAAAACATCCCTATGTATCCCTCGTGGTCCACAAGCATCCTCCTGCCCTCCCCACTGGTGTCCCAGGGATGCCCTTGTTGTGGGCAGCATGGTAACAAAGAACGGATAATGACTCCAATTAGGAGGTGTGAATGTCATTCCACTCCCCCTGCTCCCTTTGCAGGTCACTATGAATGTGTTTGAAAACTACTGGCACAGCAATTTAACGATAATTCAGATTTAATTTGCACTCTGTCATCTCTGTTTTTTCTATAGGCTTTAATAGTTTAATTTAACAGTCTTAAGCACTGTCTATATTACCGAGACATAATGTGTATTTCAGATTTGAGCAGCTGCATGGCACAAAATAATATTTCACGTTTATATTGTGCCTTTCATGCCGAAGATGCTGAAAAATGCCTTGATTATTATATCCACACAAGAATCAACTCATCCATCACTGAAATGCAGCCACTTCTAGGTTGGAAACCTCATCAGTCTCTAATAATTTAGGCAAAATAGAGCAGAATATTCCGCTGAAATAAGGAGGGAAGTTGAGCAGGTAAAATTAAGTTATCCAAAACTGCAGCTGGGCAGGGCTGTCTGATATGCTCACCCTCACAACAGAAAGTTTTTTACGACTCTCAGATGTCTCATCAAAAGGCGGTACCTACAGGAACAGTCTCCCTTACACCAGCATTGGTTTATTACCGGCCGAGAGAAGGAAGGCTCTACCATCTGCTGCACGGCTCAGCAGCACAGCTCTGCCTCTCCCTCTGCCACCTCCCCTCCGGATCAGTAAGTCCCAATCAGGTGCCAGTCACAACTAACCCTTTAAAAGATAAGGAAGCAGTGAAATGATTATCAAAGTTTCTCACTCCAGCGCTGCCCAGGCGAGATCCTTCAAGCCAGTGGGAAGACAGCCACTGATGTTGCTGTGCTGTGGGTCAGGTCTTACTGAAGCCCAGCCCCGCTCTTGTCTTTCAACCCCTCGCCTGTAGCATCACCAGCTGCCAATTTTCTAACCGAAAGTCTGTCCAGGGAGAGCAACTTCCACGTCTCAGTGAGCGCTCTGCTCAGTGTTTGAACGATCAGCGTAGGAGCGATCTCTTACGCACATAGATGGAAACCATCTGGCGATGAATCTGGCTCGGAGAGCAGAGTCCCACCTCCTTTAGCTGCCCCACAACCCCTTTCTGATCAGCAGAAATCCATGGTGTTACAGCCTCTTCCCAAGATGTCATGTTCTCCAGGCCCTGGCAGCCGTGGAAGGTGATGCTTTCTGATGTAGCATTCCATCTAAAGCTTTGTCTCACTGGCACATTTTTTGAGACAGTGATCCAGGGACCAAGTAAAGCAACAAGGAAGTGGGTGGGTGGAGAACAAATGTGTCAAGCTTAATAAAGATTCTCCCTATTTTCAAGTGCATTATCATCCATGTTCATCACTTATTAAAGGGCTTTCATTTATAAAGCCTTTAAAGCCCAGTTTAATAACCTGCAATCATTACTTGAATCACAAAATTTGCTTTTTATTATATTGTGTAAATGAAGCACTGTAGCATTTAATGTAAATTATTTTTTCCTCTTCCTCTTTTATCAATGTTTTTAAAGCCATTATGATCAGTTGTTTTTTTCAACCTCCCCTAAAAATGCACTGCATAATATCTATGGACCAAAGTAATGCTGTTCCTGGAATTTGAGGACAGCAATGAAAGAACAAAGATAATAAACCTGCCTTTCCTATGTGCTTGCTGCCTCTGAGGTTTCTAACTGTGCTGTTCAGACCATTCTCTCTCCCCAGGGAGGGGCCTGAGGTCCCCTTATATCCAGGAGACATAAAAAGGAATCTGTTCATTATTAATACACTGTCTCCAAGAGGGTGTTTTTTTGTTTTTGTTTTTGTTTTTTTAAATCAAAGTATAAATTCTGCAATGGAATTTATACATGTGCAAACTGAGAACACTGCACTGTCCATGGGGTCATCTGGCATTATGGGGCAAAGGCATGGCAACAAACCATCAATAAGATTTGCAGCTGGGGATTGTCAAGAGTCGTGGGCATTTCAGGCCACTGAAAAAGACATTTGCCATTTAATGGAAGGAGGACTTCCCACGGACTGTGCCTTACTGAGCTGCCAGAATGCCAGTAGGGGCAGCCACCTGCCTCTGTTAGATGGCACAGAAGTGTTTATCAGCCCAAAGTCCAGTATGTGCTCTCCCAGTGTGTATCAGCACATCCTGAAAACAAATTCTGCCTCTGCAGACCCAATGGGACTTGTGGCAGCAGGTCTCACATCCATCACTAAGTCCAGTCTTTCACAGAGACTAAATGAAAACATTTAAACACCTGGAGTAAAACCAGAAGGAAAAATAAAACAGGAAGAAAATTAAACACTGGAAATTGGTCAAAATTGCAAAGCTGGGAGATTCAAAATTTGGAGCAATTCTAATCAGGGTTTTGGTTCTGGCTCATCTGTAATTGAAATGAAGTACAAATCTGTCTGAGACAGGCAACGATCTCAGCTGTTTCTGAGATCTGGCTTTCATTAATTTCATTAACATCTTAAATGCATTCTTACTGCTTGTTCTGATGCTGAAGAGCAAGTGAAATGACAACACTCCATGAGCCAGTTTGTCTTTGTCTTTGCAGAGGAGCAGATGCGGGATCAGTCTCAGGGGTATGCAGACCCATTGCATGGAAAATGGCAGCAAAGAGAATTGTATAAGTGGGGAAATTTTGGGCCTGAAAAATAAATAAATTGGAACTAGCACTTTGATCAGTCCTTCAAGCACTTTGGGGAGTTGTACCAGCGTTATTAGTATTAATCAGTGTGACAATCTGAAGTTACACTTTGCCAGTCTTATTCCAGAGAAACCATCAAAAAGTCAGAACTTGTAGGGAGCCCCCCCATGTACCTGTGCTCTGGCAAGCTGGATATGGGGATCTTGCAGAAGGTTCTGAAGCTCATAGAGGGAGAAATATCACCTACCAAGTTCCTGGTCAGTGGTATGCATTAAACACACCCTATGTGCATGTGTGATCCAGGGCATAATGGCATTTCTGCCCTTTCTTTCAATTCAGATATTTAAGAACAGGGCGAATGGGAGCATGGGAATTGGGAGGTTGGTTCCTCATGTCTCTGAAACAAAGCTGCAGCAGCCCATGGGATGAATTTCCCGTGTGTTCCCCACTGCTCTGCAGGTGTCACAACCTCAGCCCGAGTGGCAGAACGGGCAGTGTGTGTCCACAGCCCCGGCAATCACAGTGTGGACTGTGCCCTTGTCCATGAGCTTTGCCGAGGCAGCAGGTCTGGCAGAGACAAGAGAAACCTTGCACTCAGCAAAGCCACATCCAGCAGGACTCCAGGGCACACACCACTGTTTGGGAAGGGGAAGGAAGCCACCTTCAACCTGTGTAGCGTATCAGGGTACAGAAACTCTGGACAAACTTCTACTCAGCTTTGCCTTGATCTAAGCAGTTTTGCCAGACTCATCTCTCCTCTAGAGTGACGCAAATCACCAAGAGAGCGACTAGAGGGTGCTACAACATATATGGGCCTCGGACTCCATCCTCCTGGCATTGAGAAATTCCTGGCATAAATTAACTGTTCAGCTCTTTGATGATGCTGATTTGCTTCACTTGGCATAAGCAGATATTTTGCTACAAGAGAGATGATACTTTCTGAGACCTGTCATCCTTGGGTTTTCAAATCCACTGGCATGTTTAATAGCAAAAAAGATGAAAGGCAAAAATAGCTTTGTACAGATAAAGACCTCTGTGTCACAAATGAAAATTCAGTTTAATTAAGCCAACTCACATACATTATATTCCACCCATAAAACTTAATATCACCTAAAAATTCCCATCAAATGCAAATTTTTCTCAGTGATTTATTTGTGCAATTGTGAGATGGGGAGAAAGCACACAAAGCAGTGGGAGCTGCAGGCTGAAGTAAACAGTGTTGTCAGAATATGCAAAACAAGGGAAGAACACAAAAAAGAGAGAGAGAAGGAAGGGACAAACATTCTCTGGCTGGAAAGTTATTGAGTGTTTAGAGCCAAAGGGGAGTGGAAAGCTTGGAGAGGAATTTCTACATGCAACCTACAGGCTCTACCCTATTCCCACTCCCAGCATCTCTCCCATTTAGCTAACCGATGAAAAATCTTCTTGGGGGTAGATGTAGGGTTAGATTTGTGGTTTTAAAGGTCATTGCCTAAAATCAGCACCGCAGTGAGCAGAAAGGAGCTTTGCAGTTGGTCGGCTGCGGCGTATCCCACACTTTGAGCAGTGCTGGCAGTGAGGTCATCCCCTAGGAATGTGTGTGCGGTTGGATGGCTGTGAAAAGAGAGCGGTCAGCTACCAAAGCTCTGTGCTGAATATTCACGTCACACACACACACAATCATTTTTCTTGTTAAGTATTGAGAAGAATGGGAACATTATAACTGCAGTATCTTTTCTGGCTACAAGTTTAGCTGCTTTAAAAAATATCCCTCCCTGCTCCTCCACTCCACCAGCTGTGCTCCACCTCCATCCCCAAACCAAATCTGCACACGCTTAATATCAAACACTAAAAAAAACAGGGAGAAAATTAAACACAACTGAAAAAAAGCTAAAGAGTAGGAAGTTTAAAAGATGACGAAGCAGCAAACTGTTATAAGCATTTCAAGACCACTTGTCTATCTAAAAATAACACCTTATTGCACACGTGATTGGGTTATATCCATATCCATCTCCAAAGCAAGTGTTTCCCTCTCTACATGTTGAAGAGTCATTACAGTCACAACATATGAGTTTGCTTTGCCAGTGCCAGGTAGTGTTGATAGTACTGGTTGTTAAAAATATATTTATTCGTTTGAGGCACTGAGCAATTTCTTTCAGGGAGACAGAGAAAGAGTAAGTGAGGATTGCGCATCCCAGTCTGAAATCAAGCACACCACAGAAAGTTTCCTACTCATTTTGGTGAGATTTGGATCAAACCCTAAGTAAGAAAAAATGAAATATAATGCTTCCAGTCACTTTTCTGATCATTTGCCAATAAGGCTAGGCAGATAATCTTCCTTTCCACCTCCCTCCCCTACTCCCCCCCGCCCCGCTTCCTGTTTCAAATAGTCCTTTATTGGCATTTATCTGTCCACCTCCATATGTCATTGCTCACCCTCTGCTTAGCTCTGAGGGCTGGTGCTCACAGTTTGCCTGCACAGAAGCAAGGCACTGGCACCTCACAGAAGTAATTTTCATTTGAAAAGAATAGTTTTTTTCCTGTTTTCTCAGAAAAGTTGTAGATACCTGTACTCACAAGACTAGATTAAGTTTCTAGGTCACTAGACTCCTGATTATGAGATGATTAGCTTGAATAGCACATTTAGACGCCAATCTCTTTTCTTGCAGGAAACAAACAGTTTAAACATGCAATTCTTGACCCACTCTAGTACCTTTCAACTTACTATTTAACAAAACAACAGAAAGAAGGTTGGTGAAAAGTTGCCAATCCACTTAAAGGCTTCTGCTATATTTGTGGGTAAGCAAAGTCCAAAAAACATTAATGCATCTGCTCAGAGAGATGAAAACTCACCGGGAACAAACTTTCTAGAACGAAGCAGTAAAATACTCAAACAGATGCTCTGACCAGGGGCCAGAATGCAAATTAACTTCAAATGTGTTACACGTTTTAGCCTTCAACTTCTAAATATGCATATAGAAATGCCTTTACAGCTGTAACTAATTTCAGCACAGAGGTCTTCAACAACGTGGCACCGGGGAAGGTCCTGGAGGGTGTCTGGTACTGTTTATTTCCAGGTGAGTATTGCCCCACAGTGTAACTGCTCTCCCTCAGGAGATACTAACTCTCCACAGATACCAACTGACCAAGCCCTAAAATCCTACTGTGTTCCATTACCTCAAAGCCCTCCAGTTGGGAAAAGTGAGACACAGTGACACCAAGGGACTCTAAGCTACAATTCCCTTGTCTGTTGGGGAATTTAAGTCTCATATTGGAGCACATCCTAACACTTTCTCCAAGTTCTTCACAACAGGATGTGAACTGCCCCCTTCAGCAGTGGGGGAGGAGGACCACTTCTTCACACTCTGTTAATGAAGGACATTAACTCACATAGACAAAAGGTGCTTCTTTCTGGGTTTCTATCTCTACCTCCATGACTACAGCAAAGTCTGCTCATGCTTCAACTTCCAGAATGGCTGTCCCCACTGGAATTTCTGCAAATGGTCCATCTCCCAGGCAAGGTATCCAGGAAGCTGATTTAAAAATTGTCCATGCAAAATGATGTTCACAATATCAAAACTGCCCCAATTACACATGTTTGGAAGGAGACGATCAGGGGCAATGGTAAAAAAATTACACTCCTAAAAAGTTATTTTCTTTTCAACTATCTTATCAAGTTCGTTAATACCTTCTGCTGTTGGTGAAATGATCCCCCATTAACATTTCAATTTATTATTGCTGCTCCATTAATGAGACCACAAAGAATGGAAATGAGGCCTATAAATATGCTAAGAGTTAAAGTCATGAATCGTTAGTGTGCGTACTTTATGAGTAATGTTTCGGTACTGCTGGCATTCAAAACAGCATGGAAGGATGGCTCTGCAGCATAAGCATCCGGCTTAGCAACCAACACCTCAAAAACCCCAAGCAAAAAACCACCACAGTTCCTGCAACTACAGGTGAAAATATCAGCACAGTCCTAACCCCAGCCGCTGAGCTCCACGGGTTCATCATTGACATGTCTTTGGAGCAGGACTTTCTCAGCCAAGGTCACTGTTAAACTTCACAAAGCAAATTCTGCAAGAGGAAGGATCTGTTTCCATGTCCTTTGTTAAAAAGCCCTGTCTCCATGTTAATGTCTACTTATTGCCACCACACCCCACACTGGGGGATATTGATTCTTTTGATAGTGCCTCAGGTCCTCCAGAAAAAAGGGCAGGCTACAAACAGAGAATTCCAGTCTTGGGATCCACATTAAGATTCACTTGAGAAATATGTTTATTGCCAGGTAGCATTTTAGATCCATCAGGCTCCCACAGTTCTTCCACTGATCTCTTCTCCAACAAACTCCAAATATCCTCCATGGGTCAAGAAACATCCTTATGCAAATGGCATTACTGCAACTTGCATTTTCAATTATTAATATTCCAAGTCTCATCTTACAAATGTTTTCAGAAAAGAAGGAAAGCAGTGGCTTGTTCCCCCGGGAACAAAACCACAGAATGCGATACCTCACTGAGCCAGGAAAGGAATGGTCCTTCCAGCACAGGGATGTCATATCATGCTAGCAACATTTTTGTTTCTGCATTTCATTTCTCTCTGGTGATTAAAAATTATCAATTCTGCCTCCTTTTCTGAGCACAGCTGACAGCACTAGGCTTATGCCAAACAAAATGTTAAGACACACTTTCACTAGCACTATCATCTTGCAAGGAAGAAACTTACAATTATAACCTTAATTTTATGATTTATTTTCCAGGAAGCTCAGATTTCATGACAGGGACTGGCTTTGCTCTAAGGCCCCACTACATCAGTGAGAAGACAACGCTGCAGTCCACTCTTCTTTTTAAGGTTAAGAGAAGAAATGGTCTAAAGTAGTCAGTCTGCCATGGCAGCAACAGCAGGTTTGAAAAGAAACCCAGACACCTTCAGTAAGATGAAATAAAACAAAACAAAAAAAGCAAACAATTTAATGAGAGCACAGGCTATTTCAATAAATCTAGTTATTTGATAAGCAGACTGCCACTGTCAGCCTTTCATCATCTGTGAAAATGCATGATGGATCTGCTCTGTTTGCTTACAATTTCAGACCTTCACTTTCTGATCTACATTAGCATTTTTGCTCCAGTGCCTCTAAGGACATGGATTGCTAGCAACCAGCCAGATTCCACCTTTCAGGAAGAGTCTAAACACTGACAACACAGGCATAGCTCAGTGGTGTATACATATGGCACACAGACTGGGTAGTTCGAGGCTGTTAAATGTTCTTCCTCTTCTGAGTTTGCCTAAAGAGAAGGAAAACGGCTCCTGTTGAGAGTGTATGTACATAAAGCTGTAACAAACATTTAATTTTAGCTGTTCTGAAACAGAATTAGTCTGTGCATTCCGCACTGCCAGTTCCTACTGCAGCTGCTCAAAAGAGGTGGCTTTGGAGGGTTATTAATTCCCATATTAATGGTCAGCCTCCCCCACATTGCTGAAATATAGGCTCCTGAATGTGTTTCAGTCTTGCTTTCCCACATTTCTTTCAATTCTTCCACTATAAGCAGATAAAGTCATTATTTGGCTGAAAAGGACCTAAGTCCAGCACAGGCTCACAATTCTTTATCTAGCTTTATGATTCAACTACACAATTTTCTTTCTATGTAAAAAAGCTTGTTAAAAAAAAAAACAAACACCCTAGAAAATAATTTTAAATGTACAGCAAGTTCGAAGGAAACTGCTGAAATGGCTACATCCTGTGTGCACTGTTTGTTTGTGCTGAACCAGTTAGCAGCAAAAGGCTCAGATATGATTTTTAAACTAGGCTGGTGAAAAACGTTTCACTCTCCAGCAGAGTTGATTTGAAAGGATTATTTCTCTCCTACACTTTGAGAGGGCAATGCTGCCAGATGTCAGGAATCTAAAAGCACTTTATCCAAATCATAAGGTATCATATGAAATCGTGTTTATCTTACATACCATGTAGCCTCTTTCTGTCCTTCTGCTGAAGTTTAGGTACTAAACTTAGAGCTACTACTGGAACAGCCCCAAAAAACTCCATGGAGATTTGAAACTGCTTGAACTGGAGCAAAGCAGAAGTTACGCCATCAAAATCAGCTCTTCAACACTGAAGTTCATCTCATTTATGCTGGCTAAGGATCTAACTCTACTATCTACAGATTGAAAGACGCTAAAAAAGGGCTATTTTTATATGCTTTACCAAATATAAAATATGTGATTGAAACGTAGGCAGAGATTCATCTCACCCTACTTTATTCACCTGAAAGCTGGGCTAGGCCAGGCAGCAAGGCATTTGGTACGTCAGCAGGAGGAGATCAGCAGTCCCTAAGGTCAGCTCTTGTCACCCGTGGGAAGGCCCTTCTGGTGAGTCACCCTCTGAAGATGCTCCTCTCCTTCCCCCGTTACACAACAAAACTGGATTATGACAGATTGTCCCAATCAATCAGCACTAATGAAATAATCTGATAGGTACGCAAAATCCTGATCCTCCTTGTTTCTGCCCCACTATTTTTGTGTCAGCATGAATCCTCTGACTTCTGCAAGGTTGCTCAGACTCAAATCCATCTAGTCATAATCCTGTCCATAAAGTCATATTCATCTGGACTGAAAGCTGCTGAGGACACTAATTTCAGTTGCCCTAACTTCCTCAGAAAAGGACCTCAAAAAGCAAGAGACTCAAGGATCATCCTTCACAGAAGGCCTTTCATTCTCTTCATCCAGGTTTTACTTCAACAAGAAGTTTGGTTTGACACAAAACAACTGAGAAATACAAATTGCTGCAACAGCCCCTCACCACAGGATGAACTGCCCTGGATGTGGAGCAGAAGTAGATATTGTTCGTACTTCACTGCAACATTTACAGTGAATTTTGCTGAAGTTTTCGAGAGTTAATAAGCTGTCTGCTTCTCTTTCAGTTTTCAACAGTGTCAAGACTGTATAGAGAGATGTACAGAAACAGTATCTGATCTAAAGCTAGAAACTAAAGCGCTTATGTCCCTTCATCTGGTGAAGAATCCAGTAAGCCTCTTAGGTGCGTACTTGAAACCACAGTAAGGACAGTATAACCCTTACTAGAACTGAAGGATCAGGAAGAAAGCAAGAAACAAGAGGAAAACAAGTTGTTAAATAGAGTATGCCTGGAGAGATCTCTAATCAAAGAGTAAGTCCCTTAGCAGACACTGCAGCACTCACTAGCAGGAAATCCTGCATACAGGGAACAGCCTGGGACTGTGCCTGTTCTTGACTCAGTTGGGGCTGTGATTCCACTTCTGAGCACCTCTCTCTTCCCCATCTGCAAAATGGTGATAACTCCTTATGAATAAAAATCAGTAGATGGGAGCTAAACCTTATCCTCCATGTCTTCAGGCAGGCAATACTCCAGGGAAATCAGTATGGGATTTCCCAGCCAAAAGGTTAGAGGACAGAGCCCAAAGCTGCAGGACAAAGCCTGCATAAGAAGGAAGAGGTGACCCAAGTGCAGTGCCCTTCACATATCTCCAGAGTGGTGCAAAGTCATTCCCAAGTTTATTGTTGCCAAGCAAAGCTGAGATATATTGCTCCTCTACAAGCACAGACATTTCATCAGAGGACATCAAGACAAGTTTTGCCTTTGTTTTGCCCTTCATAACTTAAAAAGGCATCCCCCAAATAAACAAATTCCCTTCAAACACTGCTTCCACCTGGAGCCAGGCTCTGCAGCAGCTATCATTTTGCTCCAATATGGTAAATGTCTTCTCTTCCCTTCCCCCTCCTCTCCCTTTTCCTACCTGGGGAATTCAGCTGCTTGCAGAAAAACTTGAAAAGAGAAAAAAGGAATAAAAAAGTTGGCTTGCACAGCCCAGAAATAAGAACTGAAAAAAAAAGTGAAACTGTATGCCTTGTCCCTGGTGCCTCTGGGACTTGGAGCTAAACCAAGGCCATGAAAACAGAATATTGCTCTTTGTTAACAATAAATTAATAAATAAAGGACTACTCACTCCTACCCTTCGGGAAATGTTTTCTAAGGAGGAAGAAATTCCCTGTGGAGTTTATTATGTGTAGAAGGGATGTGTGCCTCCTAGGGAAAAGCAGTGGGGGTAGTTTTTCCCTTGGTGATTTCTTTCTTGCCTTTCTATCACTTTTTTATTCATTTTGCAAGTCTCACTCCCCTCCCTTCTGTAATAAGTGAAGCCACACAAAGGAACATGCAGGTAATTCAGCCACTCAAATCTACACAGCATCTCCTCTCCTGTATAAACGATCAGTGTGTGGCCTGGGTTTCATTTGCAGCTGTAAATGAAACAGGCCTACAACTGTGTTCATAATCCTCCTTAATTGAATTTCTGTGACAAAACCCAGACAAAATTATTACCCTCAAGTTAACAGTTTGTGCAAAGTAGCCACGGGTTCATGGGAAGCTTTAAAACAAATGCAGGGCAAAACTGGATAGCACAAAGTGGTAATTTGGTGTTGGTACCATTTGTTTGAAATGGGGAGGTTTCTCTAGAGGAACAAGGTCACTTTAATATGAGAGACAGGCTAGGAATTCAACACGTGCTGGGGGGGAAAAAAAAGTGAGAATTAAATAAGCAGCAGAAGAGCTTGGATATAAACCAGCACATACTACTCACATCACAGCTACTGGAAGGAGGTGTTGGGCTGTCCTGGCTTCTTGAAGGGCAGCATCATTCACAACTTGGTGTGGCTAATAGAAGAGTTTCACAAATCCAGAAGGACTCAAAGCAGCTGTTTGGTTTGTGTTGAAGTTCACACCCCAGTGAAAGGGGTATCTCCTTTAGAGTCTTCATGTAATAATTTCCTTCAACTAGATCACCAGTTACATGGTAAACATGTGGGGCCTTAGTAATGATGTCAGGCTGCTGGTAAAATATCTAGACCTGCTTTTAAAATGTGAGAACCACTGCTAAATAGAAGCAGGGGTACAAAAAGGGCACTGTCCTGCAGGGCACTCCCATAGCTTGTGGAAGAAGAGAATTAAAGCCTTTCCTGTTACCCAGATTTAGTGTTTGTTTTTCTTTCAGATGATACAGATGTTTTCTTGAAGGATTGGGCAAAGCTGATGTGAACAGAGATGTCTGTTTGCAACAGCTAATTTTGTGTATCCTATGCCAACATACTTGAACAGACACCCTATTTTACCCCAAAGTACCATGTTTTAGTCATCTATGTATCATCTGGTAACTAAAGCAAACTAGCAGAGCTATTAGAGATCAAAGCAGACTCTTTATGTTTCAGTTTACAGAGTTGATCAGAGCAGAGAAAACCATGTCATTCCAGGGCAATGCCTGCCTGCGGTACCACCCCACATCCTCAAGAGAAGTTAATAAATATCCTGTGCATTTTAAGCAGAAGGCAAGGCTACAAGGGAATGGGAAAGGCTGAGGTAATGGGAGATAGAAATCCGATAGTTCCTCAGCATGCGCCCATGCCTTGTGTGTTACCCAGCCCTCCTGCAGGCAGAGAGTTGAGGGAAATTTGGGGGTAGAGGAGAGCCTCATGTTAAAATTCCCTCCACGTAAAATATTGCTAGGGGTGACTAAATGAGAAATACTGTTCAGAGACAGGCAGACAGAGACCAGAACTCATTTTCACAGAGCTCCATGCCATTCCAGGACAGTGGGTCTCTGTCCCCACCTTCAGCTGCAAGGCAAAGCTGGCTCAGAAGAGCTTCCAGGAGACGTGCCCTCTTCCCAGGGATGCAGTGGAGTAACAACCAGGTGCTACTGACTACTTCAGTGTCTCTGCTGCACCAAATGTTTCAGCAGTTGCATTAACATCTGGCTTTGAGAGATTGCTCATTAGCCCTTGGGTCCTGTGCCACTTTAAGCAACCTTTTAAGAACAACTTTTTATAGCTTGTGTGCTCTGTTTTTCCTCAGGCCACAAGTTAAACACACTGAACACTGGGGCAAAAAATAAACAACAGAAATAAACAGATGCATATGCACATGCCTACAATCCCCCCCTCCCCTATACCCACATACACAATCAGGGCCAGAGATCAATGTTTTCAGGAAAAGGTATGAGGGCACAAATTCATCACAGTTCTTTGTCACTGGTGGCAAAGGAAAGGAAAAGAAACATTTAAAAGGGTGATGAAATGTTTCAAGAAAAAGCAATATATTTTTATGTACTTGTAAAATCCATTGGCAATGACTTTTCTGGTTAATTGGTTTCATCTTATTAAACTAAAAACCCATTTGTAAATTCCAGACATATTCAAGCGTAAGTCCAATTTCTTCACCAAAAGCCAATATGCCATTTCAAAGAAGAAAATTAAGCAATACAAACCAGTTTCCATTAGCCTGAAAGAACAACACTTGGGAGAGGAAAGAGAAATGGATGAGCTGCTTGACTTCTCTAAAATGCACTTTGGAAAAATTGTGTTACTCATTTACCCTAAAACTGCAGCCCTCTTCCTCCCTGGCCCTGTGAAAAGGGCCATATTTTGGTCCAATTATGCAGTGATTTATAAACCAACATTTTGCTGTCATTCCTTGCACTTGTCATGTTCGACTTCTTCACCTTTATTAGACCACTCTCTTTCTAATTAAACAGTCCCTCTGTCTCACTTGCCAAAGAACTGCCAATGGGCTCCTGATTTTACAGAAGAATAGACTCAGTTTTACCAGTGGAAAAGGGCCTCTAATGTACATGGATACAGCACAGTGAAGCATGGTAATTTCCCTGTGTTAATGATGCTACTTCACAATGATCAGGAAAACAAAAATCTTTAATATCTAAATGACACTCAGCCCTTCTTCAGCCTGTTGAATTCAAAATCAGTGAAAGAAAAACTCAGCATCCTTTAAGAGATGAGCTAAACACTGCAGCAATGTTCTTTTATTCCCCCAAAATGCTGCTCTGCATTTAATCACTAAAATGGGTGATTTGGTGCAGGAAGCAGGAGAGAAAAAACAAACCAGGTATTTCAAAATGTTTTAGCAGCTTAAAAGCAAGAGATATTAGTGAAGAAAAATTAATGAATATATATGTAAATATTTTTTGACATACTATACACCTGCACAGTTTTGTGCAAAACGCTACTGTAAAGCAGGACTAAGGTGTAATTATTTA
The DNA here is from genome assembly GCA_035583155.1 of Acropternis orthonyx. Taxonomy (NCBI): domain Eukaryota; kingdom Metazoa; phylum Chordata; class Aves; order Passeriformes; family Rhinocryptidae; genus Acropternis; species Acropternis orthonyx. The sequence goes on along the minus strand of JAWWEU010000163.1, from coordinate 10,931,023 downwards.
TTTTCTCCTTTATTTTAGGTGAAAAGAGAAAGTCATCACTGTGGGAAGGACAGAGGGGCAGTCTGCCTGTGCCACTGTTTACTTTTGAAGATGCTCCAGTTACACAAAGCACTGAGATCTTGAGTGCTAAATCAACTCTGAGAAATGTCTTCAACCAAAGTCCTCGTCAGAAAGCTTTTCACTTCTTACAGCTGGGTTCCCTATGCTGCCTGGCCAGGCAAAATACTGATTGCTTTGGCCAGTCAAAGTGTCATTGCTTCGAAAGTCAATCTTCAAATACAGCACATTAAGCTACTCAGTGGGAGAAATTCTGCTCTCATATTTGGCCAAACACAACAGGCAGAATGGCACTGGCTTTGATGACATTATTTGGAGTGCATCAGAAAGAATCTGGGATCATAAGCCATCATATGGTGCATGTTTGGTAATCCTTTGGCACTGTCAAAAGGTTGGAGAATAGACTTAAATATAGGTTTATGAAAAAAAGATGAACAATATTTACAATATTGCTCATACAAGAAAAGGCTTCTATGAGATTTTCCAAGGGCAGAGAGAGTGATTTGCCAGGGAGTTGCTGTTCTGTAGATTTTGTAGCCATCTGATTGGCACACTTCACACGTTCCTTGTCCAAAACTTTCTGATACGGCTGTGCAAAACAGGAGAAGGACTTGAATTCAAGAAGGCTGCAGGAAGGCAGAATTGCTGAGAATTTAGGACGACACCATTTCAATCACAGAATCACAGGATGATTTAGGTTGGAAAAGACCTCTAAGGTCATTGAGTCCAACATTTGACTGATCTCCAACTTGACAAATAGAACATGGCATTGAGTTGTTTCTTGAACACCTCCAAGGGTGGTGATTCCAAAAATTCCTTGGACATTCAATTTCAACACAACACTTGTCCAGGCATTCTTCGGTTCATGATGTTCAACACTCAACAAATCCTGAGGTAAGTCTCTATCACAATTATGTGATAGCTTTTGCTGTAGAGTGCTTAGAGTGCTGTTTTGGGAGGTTTTTATTTACTGTAGAGCTCATCAGTTGATTGTCTTATTGTCTTATGAAATTATGTGCTTACCACAAAGAAAGTTTGCCAACCCAGGCTGAAAATAAGCACCTGAAGGCTCTCTAAATACTTGTTTATTCAATTTGGAGTAGCATTCAAGGGGAATACTAAAATCTTCAAGAGAAATGCCACAACCCACATATTAAAAATTCTCCAAAATGTTGTATTATTAAGCCTTTTTGTACTAAGATGCGTGTTCCAATGACTGGCTCAACATTTGATTTGCAGAAAATGTGGCTATGGCACTAGTAACCAGGCTTTGGGAGAGACATAAGCAAAGCAGTATTTTGATATCCCATAAATACCAAACAATGTACTGTAATTTTAAATATTAATGTTTTCTGAATGAATAGTTTGATACCTTTCATCTTGAGTTTTGCAGACCTTGCCAAGTTGAGACCATGATGCTTATAAGCAATTTATCAGCAAAACCACGGCTGACTCCTCAGCAGCCTGATATTTGAGACCTGTCCAGGCAATCTCACTGTGAAGCCAAGGAGCCAAGGAAAGACTCCCATATGTGACCCAGCACAAGTGCTTCTCCAGTGAGGCATTCAATCTCCCCCCCAGGCTGTGCTCGAAGCTGCTTGGCTGTGTGAAAAGGGCATGTTGCCTTCCAGAGACTGAACGCAAAATAAACCTCATCCCCAGGGCAAAATTCACACCTCCAGCAGAACTAGCAGAGATGCCCTTGCAGACACTGCACGTCTCAGATGGGCCAGGGCAGGAAAGCAGGAGGGCTCTCAGTGCTAGCAATGAACAGCCATCCCCTCATCCTGCAAAGCGAGCACAGTACCATCCCTTCCTTTGGGGCAGCAGAAGCAGCAAACCCCGAGGCAGAGATAAAGCAGGTTCACAGACCACGGACACCTTCTACTGAGGGCAGGGAGATCCCTGGGCTCAAAGCCTTGAGCTGCTCAGTGATCACATCAACACAGGCCTGATGCTGCAGCTGCTCCCTCCTCTGCCCTTGTCTAAAGCAACAAAAAGGCATGTGAACAGAAAGGATGGAGGCCCTCACACCGCACAGTTTCTTCTGTTGGTGTCTCTCTTGGTATCAATCTGCTTGCATGAACACTACTGCTCATGTACAGGGTTGCCAACACTCGGACTAGACACAAGGTGCTTGTCATAGCAACTTGAGTAACATCCGTGATTTTCCCTCTAGATTTTGCAAGATGAGTGCACAGATGAAATAATTAGATATATTAACTCTAAAACAGTGGTATCTCTTTTGCTTGCTGCTTTCCAGGCAGATACAGCCACCAGGGTGTGAAGCTATTAAGTGCAAACTACAGTTCCTACCACTCTTTTTGCTTCTTCACCTTCCTTTCACTGTTCATTTTCCTTGAGCTCTTTCTCTTTTGATCTCCTTGAGAAAAATGGCCCCTTTTATTGATTAAATTACAAATTCCCATTCTGGATGATTGAGTTATATGATAACACCTGAGGAAAGGCAATTGAAATAAACAGAAAAATTAGCACTCTCTTTATTACAAAAGGTTTGGATGCTGAGTGGCTGACTGAATTAAATGGAGACTGAGCAGATCTAAGACAATTGATTAGGAAAAACAATACAGAATTCAGAAAAGAGATACCAAAATTAGCAGCTAACTAATTCACCTTAGAAAAATATGGAAAAGTTGAGGAAAAGAAGGAAACTCTATTGTTTTCAAGCATTCACAACCAGGAATTGCACAAAAGCTTACCTCTGTGATAAGACTCCTCAGATACTGAACTCTGACATAAAGCTACCAAAGGCCAACAAATAAATGATCAGGTCAGCAGTCCCTTGGGTTCATTTGTTCAGCTTCTAGTGGGACATTTTAATTAGTGATAGCACATGCAAAGCAAGGTTCTTGGCCTTTGTTCTGTGCCAATTTGCATGCCAGCTTTTGGTAATGTATCATTGCATTTTATCCACTGATAATCTACACTAATGAGGTATTTTTATTTTTGTCTGCTTGTGGCATTGCCTGCAATACTGACAGATGTCTTGGGCTTTCTTCCTGCAGACTTAGCAAGTATTATTGGAGTTCTTAAATTAAACAAGAAGCTAATAAAGCAAAGCATCTAAAATGGCACGATTCACTTTAAACCCATGTCATCTTCCAGTCACCTCCTTGCAAGCTTGTTCCAAGGTAGATAAAGTCTAGCAAAAATGAGTTCTAGCAAAGCTCTGGAAAGAGTGCAAACAGGGCTCTCAAACAAGGGTTGCAAACATGATACTATTTACTTACAGCTTCTGCATTACTGAAGTGTCATATTTGAAGTCACGCTCCAGGGAAAATCCTTAGTGACCTGTGGAAATAGCACAAAACAAGTCTTCAATGGATATTTCTAACTACATCTTCTATCTGATGGGGAAGAATTCTGACATTATTGGGAAACAAAATGTAATGGAAATATTGTTTAAGTTTAATGACAAAGAAGCATAATTTTTTTCCTTCATGCTCATCTGAAGGTTGCTTCAAAACTTGCTTCAGCTGCAATTATTTGCTTTCTGAAAAAATCCTAGCGTACATATATGCTAGAAGCAAATGTTTGTAGAAACAATAAATATTTTTACACAGTCTAACTCAGGAATTGTGCAGCCCTGTGTGAAATTTTCATAAACCTGAATGCTTCATCCTCATGGAAGAGATGAGGAACCACTTTTGTCCCAGTTTCCAAGTGCGAGATTTGCACCAGTGAGAAATGTGGGCTGTGAACACACATCTTACTCCTCACTGCAGTGCTCTGTTTCAGGACGTTCCTATCCCCACCACCCATCACCCTGCCTCACATTCACCCCTGCCTGAGTTCATTGCACCTTCCATTCTGGCAGCAAAGCTACTGACAGATGTGCTCAGGTTAGTGAAGGCCTGTTTAAATTGTTCAAGTCCATGCAGCAGCTGCAGCCAGATGAAGACCGTAAATGCAGCCTACATGATTTGCCCCTGGTCTCACAGCATGCCTGGCAGGGCAGAGAGCTAGCACACCAGCTGTCAGCCCATATCCCTCCTCTTTGAAACACCAAAAGCAAAGCTCATAATTAACAAATTTGCTCAAGAAACCCACATCTGAAAGGTTATTTTCATTATTTTCACCCTTATGTCTTATCCCACAATTAAACCCCACAATTCTACCACAACCTCATGAAAGTAAAGAGGCAAACATTATGACAAATTATAAAAAATTCTAGATTATTTTCTAACAATTTATCCTTTAGTTATGTGTTATGGCAGCACCACAGAACCTACCCTGTGCCTGAACTCTTTGCACTAAGCATGGTGCAGACATTGACCATGGTAGTCTCTGCTCCCTGGAGCTCACCAGCAAGAGATCAAGGAGCTCAAAGTGTAGGCAGGGAAAAGACAGAGACAGCAAAAATCAGAGGCTGCTTCTGTACAATGGCTTGTGAACACAAATCCCACTCAGCCAAAAAGAAATGAATCATTGCAAAGAGATTCTGACCCTGCTACCTATTATGCTCAATAGATAATCTCACTGAAATAATTTATCTAGTTATTTACATGGCTTCCATTAGAGCAATGTCTGAGCATTCACAAACCAGATGGGTTTTTCCTCACTGTGTTCCTGAGAAGGAGCACATGCTGTTAACTCTGCATCATAGACAAGGAATAGAGATACTAAAAAGACAAAGCTTTTTTTTTTCCCCCAGGGAAACTGGTATCTGGTCTGTTGAAACTCTTGCCTGCCAAAGGGCTTCTGTAGGTTAAGGTGCTGCACTCAGGGATGGGCCATCAGACTTTACCCATAGGCAGATCTCTTACCACTCTGGTAATTTTTTTCTTGAACAATGGCTTCTGTATCTTGTGAACCAGGAAAAGGGGAAAAGGGAAAGAGATAGAAAAGGGAAAATTGAAAAAAAAAAAAAGCCATAATAAATGTAGAACCATCTGAAAAAAACCCAAAGTGCAGAAACAGGAATAAGTCACTCAGTTCACTGAGAGGATTGAAGCAACTGTTTTCTTCAAGAAGTCTCATTCATCACATTTCCATAACCCTAAAATGGCTTTCACAGTCCTGTCTTTCAACATATTTAGACTAACACACATATGGACTCTCATGTTTTCTTCCTTCCTTCTCCTATCAGTCTTCCTCATGGAAGAAATCATAGGAAAGGCATGAAGATGTGAAAATTTCTGCAGTTGTTCTGAAAGGGCTGAATCCTGAAGGTGGAAACACCAAAGAGTACATGCCAAAAGGACTCAGCTTTTACTGCCAGCTGACTCCTGCTTTTAAAAATGGATACAGTGGAAATGCTTTTTTGGTGATATCCCAGGAGACAGCTCAGGGACCAGCATACCAGCTTGTAAGAAAATAAGATGATTCTGTTAGCTCAAACCTCCAGGACACGAAGGTAGTCTTTTCTAAAAAGTAAGCCACTGGTCAGCACAAACACTAGGTTTCATCAACAGAAGGATTTTGGTCTACACACTACCTCTCTAAACATAATAGCTCCCTTTTGGCGAGAGAATAGAGGATTCCCTAAACTCACCCTTTGATCTGCAAGAAACTGAGTCTTCTCATGAAATTTCTTCTCAGATGTTTGAATTCCCTCTCTGGCTACAATATGAAACCTTTCCAAACTCTCCATTAAAGCAACAGATAGAGAGGTGGGATAGTCTTCATCTTTCAGGACACTGGAAGTTCATTTCACACTAAACAGGAATAGTCAGAGCTCCTACTGAGGATAAGAGAACCAAAGCTATAGACTGTGCTCAGTCAAAGCCAGGAGAATCCCAAGCCTGGTAATACCTCCACAGTGCTGTCATCCATCAAAAAGAAGCAAGGTAATATAAGTAACATAATGGCCAAACTTCCCTCTCCACACTCACCTTCAAATCCAAGCTGTCTTAGTCAAAACCAGAGAATTCCAAAATTAAAAGGAAAAACTGCTCATCCTGAGGCAAGGAGTCTGGGACTAGTGCAGTAGCTGGCTCACATCCTCTGCAGAGCAGGAGAAAGTGGCGTCTCCACTCTCCCCAAGGCTACACCTGCATCTCCAGAGCTGCCAGCTGAGCTCTGCTGAGTGGGACCTGCTGGCAGGGGCATGATTTTCACCTTGTCACTGACTGCTGCCCAGCCCTGGACAGGCCATATTGCCTTCCTCTGACCATGCATAAGAGAAGTATAAAAACGGTCACAGTCATTTTTGAAAAATCTTTCAAGGACTGCACACAAAAAGCCCAATGAGTGTTGTAGCGGAGGTGGAGCTGTACCAGAACCATCACAGGGCCTAAACATCTTCTCTTCAGTAATGGCTTTTATCCTCTCTTCATTGCCAGTCTAAGACAGGGAGGTGTTATTGCCCTTTTGCAAGCTATAAGAAATCCAACACAGCAGATGGATTAAACACCTCGCCCAAAGTCCCTTGGGACACCCACATCTGCACTGCAAACTGATCCCAAAATGCCACTAGCCTAGTCCACTGCCCTTCCCTCCAGCCCAGCCTAATTCTCTGAATTTCATGATGACTCAAAAGTCTATTTAAAGCCCTACAGCTATGGGTGTGTGCAAGGAATTAAGGCTTAGCCAAAAAGTTTGAATTTAGCAGCTCTGGTTGAGAAACATAGAGCTGGGAGAGTTTAACCTGACATGCAGAAAAGGTGGCATGTGTTATTTGGGTTATGATGCAAACCCCTAAGAAGATATAGCGCCACTGTCTTCTCCTTCCCAATTAACCTGCCTCCTGAACAGTCCAGTGGTGGCCACTCAGCCTAGCACAGCTTTCCCGAGCCTGCTGCCTGCCTGCATAGCAAGTGCTGCTATGAAACAGGAATAAACAGACACAGAAGAATGGCTACTAATACCTCGTGCAGTTTCCCAGCATAAAAGAAGTGGTCAGGCACAGTTACACACTGAAATGAAGGGCAGTCAGGATTTCTGACAAGGTTCGGAGACACACAGCCATGGCTTACCACTCACATCATGCTAAGCTCTTTAGGTAAGCTTTGTTATTACAGATGGTATTGCTTGCCCTAGATCTGATGACAAAAATGGGGTTGCTCTCTGTAATCCTTCAGAGGCTGCTTATAAATCAGAGAACGCTTCACCTCTGGACACATGGCACTAATAGATGATAATGTAAATGGTCCAATGTTTTAACCTTAACAGGCATTTGCTCAGGTTATTGTAGACAAAAACGAGGTCAGAAACTGTAGTCATGAGCCTTAAGCTAGAAGAGCCTCAGTCTGGAGTCATCTGGATGCCCCTGGCTTTTACAGGACAGAGTACGTAGCTGGAGGTGCAAAGGTGAGAGTGGGCTGCCCTGTCCTACTCCCACAGGGCTGCACCCCACGGGCACCAGGCACCAACCCCTCCCAGGCACCTTTGCCTATTAAGAAGTGGCAACAGCTGTAACGATTGCTGTGGAAATGATTTTGAAGGCATCAACCCCTGAACACACACAGTAAACAAAATCTGCTTCTGTATGAACCCTTCCACTTTTCTCAGGCATCTGAGGGATGTCCTTTGTAAACCATGAGATAAGAGCAGACTTGCTGTTCAGACTGCGTATCTGCCTGGTTCCTTAGATACCAACGAAAGCCCAAAGGCAGGGCTTGGCATCTCATCCCCCTCTTATAAACTCTCTCAGAAAGTCAGGGCTGACTTTGACACGAAGATGATGAGAAATGGGGAGCTATCTGTGCCATTCTGGGGAACATGCCAAACCCTGTATTAACACCCCCCACACACGCCCTGTTAAAAGCAAAACAAAGCCAAAAAAACCCAACAAAAAACAACCCTCCTGTTTGCTACTGATTAGGCAGCCGAATTAAAACTGATGAAGTGATTGGACAGGATCCAAAGCTGTTTATCTGCACATAAATCACAGACATGCTTTACTCAGCCAGTATGGATTTACTGAGCTAGGGGAAAGACCGCGTATTCAGAATGCTGATTATTACAGCAATTAAAATATCAGTGAAGTAAACATTTGGGGTAGAAAGCTGTTAGGGGTTCCTGGAGAAATCATTCCATTAAATATGAATGTAGTCAAATTTTGAATTTTTTTTTTAAAAAAGAAGTTCTAATAGCCAGTTGGTTTGTTTTCTCTGATTAAGTATATGTTGTTAGAAAAATTAAATTCAAGAGAAGGAAAGACACAAATTAACTAGCTGGACATGCCAAAGGAGATTAAAAAGGAAGGCTGATACATATTTTATGATCACATGGGAATAAAAAAAATAAATTGAGAGATGTACTGTCAAACCAGACACAGTGCTAATAGCTAAAGTATATGGCAGTAAGAACTGCTGTCCCCACAGCTATTAATGTAAAACTGAAAATTTGGAGCAGGCTGCAGCAAAAGAAAATAAATCACACTTTTTTTTCCATTTGAAAATATATATAAAATAAATCCCTACCCCCGTCATTCACTGTCTGCATCCCAACCCCCCAACAGCAAGGCTGTCATTTCAGCAAGCTACAACTTCCAGGCAAGTGAGACAAGTGACAATTTCTTACTATTAATCATTGCTAATTTATTTCTGCAATCTTTCTATTTATCAGAATCATTGGCCTGAAGATTATTTACCCCTTCTCCTTTGAGTCCTGAGAAACTATTTAACATGGGAAGTAGTTAAGGGGGGCAATGATGGGAGAGTGTCATGTAGCCAAGTTACGCATCCCAGCTGGAATTTGGGATGATGTCTTGCAGTTCTGACTCCTTCAGCCAAGTTTCATACAGGAAGCACGAATGCGCCAAGGGTGCAGTGAAATGCACTGGAGCCAATAAATAGCACTTGACTCCATTAACACGCTCATCATGTGGATCCCATCATGAAACCCTCAGTCACCTTGCAACGGGTTTGCTCCAGAGGGAGCCCAAGGGAAAGGTTCAGGAGCCAAGAGGATCCTCTAATGAAGCCTTACTGATGCAGAGTGTGTATGGATGTGGGATGTGCATCCAGAGTCCTTCCAGAAGAGGCAAACGCTGCTCACATATAAGGCTGACATGGAAATAGTGGCCATGGAGTCATCAGTGAGGTAAAGGGCAAATTGCTGTGAGGAACTCTACTGGCCCCTGGGAGACAACTCACTCTTGTCACATGGGCTCCTCTCCAAGCCTGGGATGGGTACAGAGGTATACCAGAGAGCAGCAGGCATTGCCATCAGTTCATATATTTTTTGCCCGTGCACAAAAATCTGCATCCATACACAACAATGAGACACCAACTGTGCTGCAGAACAGGACTTTTTCAGCAAGTGACTGCCATAATGTTGTATGATTATTTATCTTTTTTTTCCCCTAGTTACCCACAGCACACAAGAAGTGTTGTTTCTCTCCTGCCCAGTACACCTTGTGCACCAGCTCCCCCCTGACCTCACTAGAACAAGAAGGTGGCTTCATGTTTAATTAAATCGCCTTAGAGGACTAGGAGAAAGTTTCTAAAATTCTTAGATTAAAATTTTGTAATTCATGCATTACAAGTCTGACTGTTAGTTTAAAAGCTATTAGTAGCAAGAATAATTTCACCTAACATAGAAATACCTCCATGATATCTTTCCTGAGTAAGAGATCATTTTTGAGGAAAGTAGTTGACAAATTACTTGACAAATTTGTCAACCAGTTCGGAGCCATCGAGATAAAAAGCTTTATACGTTGCATGATTTTTTTATGTATATATATAAAACACTTTTACTGGACTGCTGATAAAAGCCTGAGCTACAAAGGAACTCTTTCCCCCAGCTGAGACAAGGCAAGCTGCTAGACAAATCAGTTCAATCTCTGCCTTTCAAACAATATAAAGCAGTATAACTTTCAGGAGTAACACCTCATCTGTTTTGTTTTTTTTCCAGACTGACTATCAGGAATCAAGTAGTAAGTAAACATTTGAAAAGTGTTCCTCTGAGAGCAAAGGTTTAGATTTGAGTCACAGGATCCATTGAAAAGAAAAATTACTTCTGTGCATTGGGACAGTGCCTTCCCTTCTGAAAACTTTCTAAAAAAAGCAAATGGAGATAATCTTTTTACAAGGTATAGCTCATACGGAAATTCATTATTGCTTCCCTTTAAAAAAAGTCAAGATAGTTCAGAAAGTGAGAATGGGGTCACTACTAAAAAACCCAAAAAACAAGTATGCAGAAGATTTCTTAACAACCAAAGCCAGTAAAAGTGTGGTTGAAGTGCTTTATCATGGTCTAAAGTGAAGCTCCTCTTGCTGAGAACATGAGAAAAACAAAAGAGAGAAGAACATAATAAAGCCCTACATCACTAGAGTATTTAATACGGAAGTAGGGGTATTTTTACCCACAGATTGTTGATTAAATATTTTAGGGATCCATTCTTCTCCCACTACGAAACACTCACTAGAGCAGCTCCAGCACTGGCGCTCTCTGAAGGCTGCATTACTGCTTGTTAACCCCATGCAATCCTCACTGTGGAGGCAGAGCTGAAAGGAATCATTGTTCCTGCTGTACAGAAGCAAAACTGAACCCCCAGAGGTGAGTGATTTGTGGAGGATTTTACAGCAAGCCAGTGGCACAGCTGGGGGAAGGGGGAACCCAAACTTATGGGCTGGTGCCTCCCAAACACTAGTCCTCATTGCATGCAAGAACATCCTGGAATTAGGAACTATTTTCCTATTCCACACACAGCCACAACTACTAATTTAAGGCCATCTCCAAGAGCATGAATATATGCACGGAAGGTGACAGAGGCAGGGCCAGGGATGCTTGAAGACAACACTCAGCTCTAGATGCTACTTTGAAGAGGTGTGCAAAATACACTCTTCCCTTCAGTGGATTTATATTGGAGATGAAACTTTGATCCTAAAAGGCTTAAACTAGGCCTACAGATGCTTGGAAATATTTTTGTGTTGTAGTTGACATTCATCATGAATTCAGTTTGATTAGGCAGTGTAAGTGTGGCAGGCACATGAGGACAGAGGATAATCCCACACCACAGCACATGTGCTTGCCTAGACAAGGCAACGTAAGTCATGGAGCCAGTAGAGTGCCCTGGAGGGCCACACCAATCTGCACATTTTTCTATAACACTGACTAATTTAGGTGATTGGATGAGTCAAAAATTCAGAGGGAACTTTAGTTCATTACTTTTTTTCCTTGTCTTTAGCTATTTCAACAGATATTTTAAGGGACAGAGGATCTTTTTAACATATAGTTATGGTTCCCATTAGCATTAAAAACTTGAATATGAGTATGAAAAGAATTCAAAGGGATACAGGAAATGACTGCTAACATCTTTAGTCAAAGAAAATGCCTATTCTTCCTCCAAGTAGTACAGCTGCTGTGCACTATTCTGGACAATGAAGATCAAAGAAGTAAAACCCACTGAGCCAAGTTCACCTCTTGCATTGTTTCTGAGCCAGACCCAGGGTGCAGTCAGTAGGTCTGCCCAGGAAATTTCCAACACAGCTCTCTTCTGACATGAAAGCCTGATTTGTCGACATTGGCACATTCAGTCTTCTGGATTTGCCAGGTGTATCAAAAAAGAGAGGTGAGGGGATGAAGATTGTCTTGCTGGTCTCTGTCAGCACTCCGCACTGCTCCCTGCCAGCTCACTCTGCAGGACACCACAGAAATAGGGCTGGTGTTTTTACAGCATTCACAGCTCCAAGCCAGCAATCCCAAGCTTGCAGCAGCCATGCCACAAAGCAAAGTACTGCAAGTCCAAGCAGATTTTAAGGTCAAACTCACAAGGATCCTAAGATCCCTCATAAACAGTCAAACAGTTCTCAGTAAGATAACATTCCTCGGCCCCTACACTGCCCAGGGCACAGGAGGGACTTGATTGAGTAAGCCTCTACTGCACAAGGAGCACGTCACTATTCCTTCTTTCTCTAGGGACTGTGGCACTCAGTCCCCCTGGATGTGTATTTTTGTCCAGCAGCAGAATTAGGCCATATGATCCCATTCTCCTTTGTTAGATGACCAAATCAATGCTCAGTATACCGATCTCCAAAGGAACAGTGTATCTGGGATTTCTGGGGCTTACTGAACACCTCTCTGCAGATCGTTCTCTGCTAATGGCTCTACTTAATTGTTTCCTACAGCCTTATTCTCCTCTCCTCTCTTCCAGAGGACTCCAAACTTGAGAACTGTCAGGATCAATACTGCCACTGCCCCTGGAAAATCATTTTGTGGACCTACATCTCTTTGCCAGACAGTCCAAAGGGAAATGAATCAACAGTATGGGACCACATTGGTTATTCTGAAAAACTCTGTGTTGGGTCCCATCATTCTACAAAATTGAAGGAAAACATTTCATACTTCTGTCAAAATAAAAAATTAATTTCCAATAAGGAACTTAAAAATGCCTTTCTACTTTCCAAAGAGAAACTACAACCTTTCCAAAATGGAAACTTTTCCTAGTTTCAGACAGCAGAAAATGAGCACAAACTAGAAATGGTATCTTCTTGTAACGCTACAGAATAAAATGCTGTTTACTTAGTCTGGGATATATTCCAGGATGAAACTAATCAATTTCCACTCACTGTTCCCCTGCTTACACTACATCCCATCTACCTGCACAGAGTGATTGTGAAGTAGTAGGTGTTTTTGTAACAATGAACTTTGGTGAAACACACCAACACTATTTTGGATTTGAATTGGTATAATCATGGCCTACAGTAGTGACCTACCTTTTCAGTTAACTGTGCTTTAACCGCCCACTAAACAGCATCTGAAAAGTTGCATCAATTCCCTGCACTGCAGCAGGCACACATTTTTTATATCCAAATGATTAGAGACACCTACCTACTTCACAGGCTGAAATACAAGGTTCTTGTTCCCAACAAAGTTAAGGGAGAATGTCCCATGGAGTCCAATGACAGTAGAGTTAAGAGAGTCCTGAGCCACTCGAAAATGCTGCCTCTAACGTCTGCCATTCTTTGCCTTCTACAAAATAACAAATAGGCTGTGGCGGCCTCAGAAACAGTGGCCAAGTCTTCCAGCTCTCAGATTTGTGTTTAACTGCTTGACATATCCTCTCATCACTGGAGCGGGAGACAGAATGATCAGAGACCAAAACCCCTCACACTGAGCAATCTGAAAATACGGTATTTCAGCACAACAGAGATGTGTGTCATTCCATCAGTAACTCACCAGTCCAGAGGACAAGTCCAAGACAAACGTCCCGGCAGCAGTCCAGGGTCAGAGTCCCAGAAGGCAAACCCGTCAAGAATTGGTGATGTAAATGCTCCCTCTCAGAGACAGTCCCACTGCAGCCTTCTCTGAACCCCTTGCACTCTGCAAACTTCCTTCTCTGGCATGCCTCTTTGGCCTTCTTCCTTCTATTTTTCTCATAAGCTTGTTTGTGGATGATTTATCTGTTAAAAAAAAAAGGCATTTTTTTCCTTCATTAAAAAATACATGTGTCTGCATTTGGCTGATACAAAAGTGATGTTATAAAGTCCTCTTTGAGGAAGGCTCTCTCTACTTCTATCAAGTCCTTCCTCCTTCCTCAGTTATGTGACAAAGATCTTGGAAAATAGCTCATAGCCTTCATGGTGAGCATCACCTCCCTTTCACCCTTCTCATTCCTCACAACGTTTTTTGAAACAATTTAAATGATCCCATACTTGGTCTGAGTGTTGAGTCTGATATAGTCATCATTTCTGAAGGCCCTACTTTTCATCCATCACTGACCAGGACACAGAATCCCTATTCAGTAAACGTGACTCAGTCTAATTTTTCCAAAGACCATTTGTTTTTACTTTCTGGTATACACAAGTGAGTAAATTTTACTTGGTAGGCTAGAATTTCATGAAGCTCAACTAAAATGAGGGCTCCAGATCGCTAGATGCAGCATAAACATATGGTGAAACTTTGTAATTGTCCCCAAGACTACAGAGGCATCCTGTGAGGCAGCCAGAAAAGGAACTGAAGTCAATTTTCTGAGTCCTGTGTAGAGTCTTAAGCCATCTTTCCTCTATATCTCTGTTCTCAGAAAACACATATTTTCCAACTTTCTGCCTAGCTAGCAAATATCAAAAGCTAGCAGTTTTCTCTCTCCAGTATCAACTCAGTCACAATTTTAATTGCAATGGTTTCCTAAGTCATCGTCTCTTCTCAGAGTAATTTTTGCTGAAAATGTACCTCCCATCACTCCATGGACTCCATTTTAATCAAACTACACTGTTCTCTCCATGTTTGGCACTGCATTTAAAAATTAAAGTGCCAAATCCCCCTGTGAACTGCTCAGTTGCAGCACTTATATATGCCTATCAAATGCAGAGAGAAGTCAAAGTCTGACCGTAAATAAGTTGATATATGAAAACACGACAGTGTTTCTTTGGCTGGAGGAAAAGAGGGATTACTTATATAGCCTTTACTTAATTCTTGTGGCTGTATTACAAAACAAGCAATTATAAATCTCCTCAGATTGTTCTAAACAGTACAAGTAAACTTATAAAAATGAGATACACATGCCAGCACAGTTACAGCTCTGCTTCAGGTCAGTGCAGTCCTGCAGTAATGAATAAAGCAAAGATCAGGCTCAGAGCAGAGCTCATCCTTTTTCACCTACAAACAACATAAATTTAAAAATAAAAAAACAAGAAAGAGTGAATGAAACTTCTGGGAAGTAATGAAATCCCCAAGCTTGCCCCTATATGCAGAGCTAATGATGGCTCTGTTAGTGAGCTGAAGAGGAATGGCATAAAGGACGGAGAATCTGCCAGACACTGACAAGCCAAGATAAAACGAAGAGAAACAGTTATAAAGGAGGCTTGATTTCCCTTGGTGATGAACTATTCTGTTCACCTTCACGCCCAGAGCAGAGGCAGGATTAGTCTATGGTATCTAACAAAAAAAAATGTGACTGACACCTACTTAAAAGAGGGAAGATATTGCAAATATGTCCTTAGTTTATAACACAGGAAAGAGTTTCCTCATCCCACAAAGCATGTCCTGTTTTACACAGGGATAAAAACGAGACCTTCTAGGGGAAAACCACTTGGCATCTGCACCCTAAGGAAAAACCCAATCCCTCAGTATAAAAGACTACAGCTTAAATCAGTTACACAGCTGAATCCAGTATGTGTTACGTATTAGTTGATGAACACTGGTCATGTGCTATATAGGTCCAAAAAATATTCCGACAAAAAAACGTAGGGAGTGTTAACTTTCCTACGGTCTGGGAACACTACTACTGTAAATTTTATAGGTTATTATTCAACAACTTCAATGACTCACATGAGGGGTGGATTAAACCTGTGACTGTCATTCTCCATCCCCAGCTAAAAAGATGGAGTTACTGCAGCAAAATCTCTTGTGCTGACTCTCGATAATTTGCAATTACTTTCCTCAGCCTTTACAGCTTCTTTCTTTGACATTTACTGCCAGTGCAACCGCTGCCATTGCTTTCACTGAACATCACAAACACTTTATTACTAATTTTCAGCATCTACAAAGAGTAGAGATGATCTGAGAGCAACTGGCATGAATAGCCCTCCAAGCCCCTTACAAACTTATGACTGGAACAAAAACCTTGAAGCCAAAACCTAGAATCTCACAACTGGAATAAGGAGTTAGCAGCTAAGGCAGCCTGTACATCCAGTAAGGGATGTTTCAGAACCAAGACAGAATGGACTGCAAAAGTGGGCCCATTTCTACTGCAGAGGAAACAACATCCACATGAGTAAAGATGTTGTCCTGCAAGCGTTTATGTGTTTGCACCGGGGAAAGAAACTTGACCAGAAACCAGGTTTCCATCTGAAACATTCTGGTAGGTGGAAACTGCTCGTTTTCCACTTCTCCAATGAAAATCTCAAAGCTCAAAGAAAGATTTCTATAAAGCAATGTTTTTACAGGAATAAATTAATTTTCCAGTGAGCTCTCCAACATACACATCCATAGTAGCATGTAACAACCAATGCTAGTATTTAGGCTTACCTGTTTTCCTCACTAAAAGACACACTACCCTATTTCTCCTTGGGTCACCACCCATTTTCATCTCAGATAATTATGGAATAAAATCTATTGTCTTATCCACTTCCATGGCTGCTGACAGAGACCAATGCCTAAAGACTTTTCTTTTCCAGTGTACAGTTAGATCCTTAGCAAGCTCTGCCCATCAGATTATTCCATTAACTTTCCAAATTACATGAGATCACAGTTCTACATTCATTTCCTGATGATTATCAAAGTCCTGGAAAAATTGCATTAAATTTGGAGCAGCTCAAATCCTTATGAGAATTCTAGTACTTAAACACAGTAATAATCAGCTGTTTTGGACAATATGAGCCATTTTCATGAGAAAATGCTACCATTTAATTTTCAGACATAGCAAAACTCATCAGTTGGCAATCATTAACTATTAACTGGGATCCCTATGAAAGCTCATTAATTAGGTACTTTGTGCATGTCAGTATATTTAAAATAAAGCAAGAACTATCAACTGTATATTCATGCCATAAAGAGATACACAGTTCTGTTAACCATTTGTCTTCATCATATTAGAATCAATGACTTAAATATCAGAATCAGTTTTTGCATTTTTCACTAATTCCAGTAAATCTGCACTGGAATTACATTTGGTCCACTTTTACTGAGATGTGAGGTTTGTGCAGTATGCATTTGTAGTTCTTTCTTTCATAAAGCCTTTCTGGCAACACAGATACAAGGCTGTTTTCATACATGCTCCTAAAAAGTGTTGTAAGCAGGCAGGAGACTAAGAGCTCATTTGGGGCAGCAAGCCCTGTAGGTGGTGAGTTAAGATCAGCTGTGATATTACAAACAGCCGTAGGGTCAGCTCTGCCTCAAGGAAACAGTAAGAACAACATACAAGAGTAGGATTCTCAGCAGGTACCTCTGGGGTATCCAGCTGTCTCTGCAACATAGTGAAGAGCAAAGTACTCAGGTCTCCTGCAACCCCAGGAAAAATCCCCTCAGCCTTTCTATAACACGGTTCTGACCAGACACAGAAGCCATGAGGCTGTAAATCAACATGTGGTCTCACATAAATCTCACTTCATACAACTACAGCACACTTAGCTTTTTGTTTCATATTGTGAAGCCACAAAAAATCCAATTTCTTTCTTCACTGTTAGAGAAGCAAGGATCCTCAACATGTACCAATGCTACTGTAGTGCCTTTATTAAAATATGGATTATTAATGCATCTAATGATCATGATGGACAAGGGTGACAAAACACCACTGGACTCCCCAGCTGAACCCACTGTATCAGGCAAGAAAAATTGAACTCTACACTTGCTGATTTTCGAAAACAGAATATTTCTACCTAGTTTGTCATAACTACCTCATTAAGCAAACCATTTCCCTTTCTGCCTGCCCTCAACCATCTAAAAGTTTAGCCTCATTTCCAATTTGAATTTGCCCTTTATTAAATTGAATTCATTGTTCCTTGTGTTACTACTTGTGTTATGTTCGTTTTCCCGGTATTAAATGACCCTTAGGATGATCATTCTGCCATTAAGTATTTCTCTAGATGAAGCTGCCTAAATTCATTCCCACTCCTTTAATGTTGCAGTCTTCCTTTGGAGTCTGGTTTCTGAAGCTAAGAGCATGATCTTGGTGCGTGATGCTACAGGTGTGATCTTAGCAACAACACAATAAGGCATTTGTAAATTCTCTTATCCCAAGAAGGCTGGTTTTTAACCTTCACTAAAATGAGTGGTGTTTTGTTAACATCCATCAAGAAACCCTTCCTTCCCTGACTGCTTTCATTTTGCATCACTCATACTCAGGACACATTTGCTGGTCCAGACCAGACTCTTCCCTTGTGGCAAGGGAATTAAAACATGGAATTTTTATACATGGAATTAAAAACCTGTGGGGTCTCAGTGCTGCCCCAAGCCTTGTGAGAGCTGGCAATCAGGTTCACAGAGATGTGAGAGGCAGTGTATCATGCTGCCAAACAAGGATGAAGTTAAGAACTCTTATGTTTTCCTAAGTCTTGAGCTTCGGTGTACAGGATTTATTGTGGAATCAGGCACCATTCAACACCAGTAAGGTAATGCAGTTGCAAGTTTCAATTGAATTGCCTCTCCATTTATATAATTTTTTAACCCAGCTGTCTTTCATATGCATTCTATCTTCTCACTATTCACGTGCAATTTGATACAGTAATTTCCTCAGCTGTGATCCTTTACTGTATGTCTTTCTCTGGATCTGGACCAAACCCCTTCTTTTGTTACAGAAAACTGCTGGGTAACAATTCATTTTTCAATGCATCTGTGTGAACAAGAGCAGCAAATGCTGAGGGGAGCAGATTTTGAAGTGAATCAAGGAAGTAAATGAGTGTGGGAACTGGAGCCCAAAAGCCATTCTGGAAAGACATTTTTGAGCTACCTTAATAGCAGCCTGCCATATTTCAAAACAGCATCAATGGACAGAGGTAATAAAACTTGTCTGCTCAGTTTAAGCACAGGCATCCCTCACAGTTGCTTTCTGCATGCGTGCACATGCACTCACACAATCACACATGCTTCTTCACCCGTAGGATCAAAAACCTCTTAAATTTCTTCCATGATTCATTTAAAAATAACTTATAATCCAAGCAGAGACCCACCTAGAAGACTCTTACAGTACCTACATTCTTCCCTCCAAAGGTGTTTACCTGTAAGGTTTTTATTTTTAACAAATACAGATATGGACATAGATGAAATCTGAGCACATATACACATACACATATATGTACATGGACAGTTATTTGTTTGTAATTTTGGCCTCATATGCCCCCAAAGAGCAAAACACTTGGAAATTATTCTTCCAGTGGGGCTGTGGCAGCATGGTGAAAATCTCTCTGCTCTTAATTAGTCAAAGGCTCTTAAACTCATTGAATTATAAACTGCCAGAAGTGGAAATCTATTGAATATAAGAAATGTGCTTTAGATAAACAGCAGGGAATAAAGTACAAGATGGCTCAGTGTTACTTGGCTTGATGAAGTTTTACTTTCCCCAGATCAGCAACAGAGCTTTTAGTGTTCCTCCTTTACTTTTAATGAAACTTTACCACAGAATCTCCCCTGTACCATGACCTGGGATTCATAAAAACAATGCAACAGCCTATATATTTTTCTGATTATATTTTCCAGACCCAATTTCACACAGGCTGTTTATAAGTCACTCACCAGAACGCAGAAAAGAAGAAAAGAATGTTTTCCATCTCTTTACTAAAAAGCAAAAAGCCTCAAACCAAACAAAATTGTACACAGCTGTGTGACACCAGCAGTGACTTTTATGGTACCATATGCCCTGCTGAAACGGTGTTTCACTCAGCTGATACAGCCTTACTGGAAGGTTAATAAAGAGGTATGATCTCTGGCTAATAAAGGTTGAGCCCTTATAAAGAAGATAGATTTCAATTTGCAGGGAGAAAGAGCAGAGGGAAAAAGACAGGCAGGAGAAATCTCTACCGAGGGCACTGTTGGCATGCCATGATTTGCAATGCAGGGACAAGTGGCCTTTAATGGGGTTTCACTATGACAGTACACGGGACAAGCAGAGTCAGGACTTGCTCCAAAGCCCCCTGAAAAGTTCCTTCCCTAGAGCCACATGCCAAACCCAGAGTTTCTTTCTCAGCTTCTGTCCCAGCTGTCATCTGCTTCTATATTTGATGCTACTCACCACTTGATGGACTCTGTTACAATTAAAAAGCTAAGAAGGGGTTGCCAGCCTGGGGAACTTCTTTCCTCCAGGATGCAAAAAAAGGAAAGTCTCAGATGTGAAACACTTTTGAAGCACACACTTGGAAGTGTGAGCTGCATCATCCCTTGGAGACAGGGCTGGGCCACCCACAGGCACCAAAGAGCCTTCAGAGAAAAGAGGAATCCTCACCTGCTCTTTCTACCACTGCTGAGAAAGTGGGAAACAGAGGTGATTTTTACTGAAGCAAGCCTTCCTTTCAAATGTGCACCCACTTCTGAAGAGCCTGGCAGGCTTCTTCCAGCCTCCCAAGAAAGCATTTCCAGCACACCCTGTCCCAAGACCCTCTGTTTGACACACACACACACACACACACACACACACACACACACACACACACACACACACACACACACACACACACACACACACTGAAATCCCATCAAGGTAAACAAGTGATAAGACTTCAGGATTAGGTCTACTGACCTCAGAAGGAATTTTGCTCAAACAAGAATTAAGCCTGGAAGGATTTTGTCCTTACTGAGAGGCTTCTAAAGGTTTCCCACATAAGAGTTTCAGGAAAATGACTTGTGGAATTTACATCCCGCTTTGCTCCCTTCTCAGACACTTTGGCAGCTTATCCTGGAGGGCACTGGAGCTGGCACCCAGACAAGCCGTCAGCTCACAGCCTAACAAATTATTGATTCTCTCCTCACTCTGAAGCAAGGCAACAACAAAATCCTAAATGCACTGCATCCTTCAATATCTCCCTTTGGAGAAATATCCATCTGTAACACTGGCAGTAAGAGATGCATTTCCATCTCTCAGGCCATCTCAGGTGGATGAAGCACCGTGCTTATGTACCTTGTTCTCCATGAATAGGTGAGATTTTTGCAGAGAGCAACTTTCAAATCCACACTCAGACACAGCAAGACACATGTACAAGTGTTCGAGTGCACATATAAAAAATTAATTGAATTTGGAATGCAGAAGGTGTCCAACAGAAAATGGGGTTACGGGCTTGTTTTCCCCAGTATTACATTATTAAGAGGCAAACAGAGTTTTCCATGTGTCATGCACTTAATGAGCTCCAGATTGAGGATACAAAAAGATCTTGACATTGCTTTGAAAAAACAAAATGTTCAAAATTATCTCAACAAACTGCGGTGCTTCATCATAAATGGCACATCACCACATGAGTATCAGTTTTGTGAAATTCCTGTTGTCCTTCTGCAACTCATAGCAATGTGCCCCACGCTTTCCTGTTTTCCTCCTGCCCTCTTCACTGCCAGTCACTCGGCATGTAGGTTCTCCCTTGACCCACTGGTCTGCAAGGGCTAAGCCTTCTGCTTCTGACAGTATCCCAATTCTGTGGTCTCCAAATGCTGAAATCAGCATGCAGCCACCAAAAAATGCTGGTAACACATCACTAGATCCATGTCAAGAGCAGCCTGAAGAGTAACATCTACTTCTACCCCTCTGAGTGTAGTCATGGGAGCAGCTTTCCCTCCTGTCAAGGGCTAGGAATGAGGCCATTTGAGAGAGTCCATCACAGAATGCCTCGTTGGGGTATACAGGACAGACCAGGAACTGAGCCCGAGAGCTGCAGCTCACAGTCATTCGATACATCTCATATGCAATGCCTTCCACTGCCTTGCACCAGCTCACATTAGGACTAGAAGGGGTCCCTTGGGAAAATTCTGCCTGCTCCCAATTTAGAATACAGATAAATCCAGCAACTCATCTATTCTGCATTGAAATGCCTCCCCTGCATCTGAAATCAATATAGTCTTCATGCAAATTTTTACTACATGTGCTGCACAGATTCTAAACATTCATTCAGTCAACACATCTAAATAGCTCAGAAAATGATATTATGGCCTTAACAGGTCAATGATCTACAATTTTATATCTCCCTAAACACATATTTATAAACAGCACTACAAATATTGTTAAGGCTATTGTGTGAAACTCCTACCATTTCTAAGTGTATTTTTTGCAAATGCTAATTTTATCAGAAACATTAAACAGCAAAAATTTACTTTTTGCTCCAGCTACTTCTTTTCTGAGTAAGACTGATGCAACAGAGGTTTCAAATGTGCAAAATATTCTGTACCACAAATACTTTTCATTGTCCCTGTGAATTGCATCATGTCCCAATTTCAAGAGTCTGCTTTGCTTTAGATAACGTTGCCAAGTTACTAAAAAAAAAACCCTAGGCAATGGACTGTTTGCATCCCAGGGTCATAATAAGGTATCCTGGTGACACTGAAACATCAAGATGTAAACAATAAAGACACAGAAGGATGCTGACACAAGTGGCCAAGTCTGAAAAACTGCAATTCCAAAGCAAAGTGGTATTAAGACCTTTGGATACATTACTGGTATAGGTGCTTGCAGAACCAGGTGCCAGTTTTAGCATTTCTCAGATGAATTCGCAAACTGAGTTCATATGTTGGGCTCACAGCAGAACAGAGACCTCAACAGATGCAGATATACACTATACACTGAAAAGACTGGAATAATCACTCCTAGCCCCAAGGCAGAGAAATAGGAGAACATTTGTTTTCAATATTTAAATCGACTAACACTGCAGGATATCTCGTCATTAATACAAACGCACATAATAACAGGCAGAGGACAGCACTGAGACAGACACCTATCCTGTTGGATGGTTTTTCAACCTTAAAATACACTGGCTAGAAATCAAATATGAGCCACCATTAGCTGCAGCAACATTTTTTCGGTGATGGACTGATAGCAAGACAAGGCAGATCATGTGAATCCTTTATCTGACTAATATATAAGCTGTAACACATGAGCCTTCAGGCCAAAGAAGTCTTCAGGGTGCTGCCAGTAGAAAGAAGATTTCTGGCCTGAAAGCAACTCACTGTTTTGAGCCAACACAAAGCCTCCACTTCTGTCCATTTTAACTCAAACAACTGAAAATATTTTTTGCAGCCTGTTTGTGACAGTCACAATGACAACCTGCACAAGCCCAGCAGGCCCAGCAGAAAAGTCCTTACCACTTAAGTGCTCTGTTTGCTTTCTGCACTGTCTCTGTCCATCCAGGCTATTTATAGAGCAGTCACTGGGACACTCACAGCCCAATCATGGTGACTTGACAAGTTTTGCAAGAAGTACAGTCATGAAATGAGCAATTCTCTGTGAAAACGCACAAATACTTTCACCTATCACTAGCACTTGGGTGTCCTTGTAATTGCTCATTGCAAATCTCTTGTGATTACAGTGAAACTTAGGGAAGGGAAAATACTGTTGTCAAGGTGTTTCTCCGAAATGGGGTGATTTGGCCAGGAGTGAGTTCCATGAATCCTTTAAAAATGTTTCCATATGAAGGTAAGGGCCACTTAACAGTGACTTGAACAAGGTGTTTCCGAACTAAAAGCCTGAAGGGGTGTTGGCTGAGTTAAAAAGCTGGACTCTGAAATTAGGGATTGCAGTAACTCAGACTCTGCACAGACAGTCATAGAATCCTATAAGAAAAATAACTTTATTGTTCATATAATATGATGAAACGTGTCAAGCAATCTGGCCACCAGGATCAGAAACATAACTGTCATCTCTTGCATTTGCAAAACACCTTCTGCAGCAGACTATGGGCTGGATTTTTCCAGTCTCTAGGAAGCACATGAGTACCAAAAAAAGGGTTTTCAGCAGCAGTCAGGCTTAAGCGGTCAGAAAATCTTTGGAAGCTTTTTTCTGGAGCCAAAACAACTTGGAAAATCATATCAGTACTGCTAAAATTGTGTCTAAAAGGCAAAAAAGGAAGAAAACTGAAAAAGTTCTGAAAATGGGAAAATCAGACACAGAAAAATTTGAGAAGTATAAAATAATCTGAAAAAAGGTTTTGCTTTGGCATGTTCTGTATTATGCACCTGCAGATGAGCATTTCTTAAAACAAAGTACGTCTGTGAACTTCATACAAAGCTCCATCCCATGTCAGAATTTCCTTTCCAGTTTTGAAGTTTTCTGGTTTCAATCCTATTCAAAATAAGTGAAAATATTAAAATCCCACACAAAACACAGCTTTTGTCCATACCACAGCTTACACCTAAAACTCTGTTCTTCTTTATAGGGACAATGTACCTGAGCAGTTCCCCCAAAAAAACCCCAACCTCTGTTCTGTGCCTCTTGGTATTGTTAGGCATCTAAATACTTTTTAAAATACAAACTCAGCTGGTTAGGAAGACATGAAGCCAGGTAGCCCTAAAGCATACACCAAACTGCATTTCCAGACAAGTCAGCTAGAAGCATAAGGCTATGAATAATCTGATCCCAACTCTCCCAACAAACAGGAAAAATAATGAAGGCAAAGGGGAGAGGGGAGGAATTCAAACAAGCAGCATACCCATGATAACGACAGTGCCGGAGCATCACTGTAGCACAGCCAGGCTGTGGCAGGCGATAACATTCTTTCCCCAGAGGAACCTTTAGGTTTATGACAAATCAGGGATGATGCTCAACAGCTATTTGATGAGCTCTGCAACAGCTGCTGAGGTCTGCGTGCCACTGCAACACAGCTGGAAACGCACAGCGCCTCAGCATTAA
The DNA here is from genome assembly GCA_035583155.1 of Acropternis orthonyx. Lineage (NCBI taxonomy): Eukaryota > Metazoa > Chordata > Aves > Passeriformes > Rhinocryptidae > Acropternis > Acropternis orthonyx. Next base: position 10,906,803 of record JAWWEU010000163.1, on the reverse strand, counting down.
CTGGATAATAACTCAGGGCTTGCCAAGCACTGAGTATCACTAACTTTTCCTGATGAGTTATTTGTGTCCATAATCAGCTGTGAAACTGTTTAGGAAAGATGTTCTCTGAAAAGAAGGATTTATCTGCAAAGGAAGCCACTGTTGTTAATAAAGTTGTCTGGCCTGAAAGCCTCCACAAACCAGAGTCAAACTCAAGTTGCAGTCTTAAGGCAATTAAATGTTTCCCCAGTTATGGAAATATAAGGAGTTTTTAAAAGAGAAAAAAAGGTGGTAAATAAACGAATTGGTGGACCTTTGTCTATGGAAAGGAAGATGTGCTGGGGGAGCAGAAGAACTACGAAGGTCCCATGACAGTAGGATGATCAGAGATGAAAAAATTTACATCATTGGAGAGCCATTTTTGAATTGGGAAAAAATCCTAGTAGTGCAATCACTTACATCTTGATTGGAAGACATCATCTGCTCTGATAAAGGCTGGCACCAGCTTCCCCAGTGAGCAGAACCCAGGGAAAAAATTGTGGCACAGGCACTTCCAGTTCCCTCAGTCCTGCCAGAGAAAAGCTGTATCCACTTCACTGAGAAAGAAATACTAAACATCAGGCTGTGTGCAGCCACTCTACAGGGAAAACAAGGGGCAGAACCAAGTGTGTTGCTTCCCCTCGCTCTGTCCTGGTGAAATGAGTCAGCATAGGAGGAAATATTATAGACAACACAGTGAGGGACTAGACTCTACTCTACTTTTCACACGGCCAGGTCAGGCCAACCTAGCTCTTCTAGTTTGGCGTTTTTGTGCATCATACAAAAAGTCCCTGGCACAGCTCTCAGCCAAACGATCTCTCCTTTCACTGAATGATTGCTCTGGTCAGTTATGGGAGCGTCTCAGCTGGTGGTGGGAACAGCACTGCAGTTGTCCTCACCATTTCTGAAACCAGGATGATCTGCAGCTGCTGCGTTCTTGGCGAGCCCATGAATCACTGCTCGCAAAGAGGGGACAAGGGAGGGCATGGCAGGTGAGGATGATTTGCAGAAGGAAGGCAGGGGGCACATTCCTTTGCCTAAATACATGAACGATCAGCCCTCAGTCCAGACTTAGACATTCACACATTGCCACACTGACCAGTCTTTTCCTGTCCCACACAGGCCAAAGGCATCTGCCTTAAAGAATGTAAATTAAATAACAATCACTGCCTTCTCCTTCATTATACTATTGCCTAGAGCACGAAAAGGGCGGAGGAGGGGGGAAACCCAATCGAATCTTCCTGATTTACATCGAATGCCATGTGTATTTTTCACTGGCTGCCTGAGGGGGAGGAAATCCACAGAATGAATATGGGGGGTCTTTATCATCACCAAAGGAACAGAAGCACAAGAAAAGAGCAGATGGGAGAGGATGAAAAGAGGAAAAGAAAGTATTTTAGAGAAGTGAGTTTATAGCTATTGTTTCTTCAGCATTTCTCACAGGTTCACACTGAGCAGCATGTTGAGGAAGGAGAGGGGGTTTCTACAGACAACAGTAAAGGCTGCAGTACTCTTCCAGAGCTTTTTACTACTCTAAAGCTGAGTCCTAGGCACTGCTCTGCAACAGCCTTTCAGGCATGACGAGGCGAGACTCTCCTGTAGCAGCACTGGTTTAGCTAACATTAGGGGGAAATGACTAATTTTAATGGATCTCAGCATGTTTGACATGCCTAGTCCTTTACTGAGGGTAAGGGCAGAGCCCACACAGACCACAAAGTCAGAGCATCTGCTACAGACTCCTGCTCATGTGGCTGTACCAGTGAACAACTGCAAGGAACTTTTCCGTGCAAAAGCCCCTCAACAGAAGCTACAATGCTGACAAGAGCTGCCTTCCCTGTATTTCATGGACAACCTGGTAATGACTGCACAGAGCAGAAACTCCGCTTACTCTCCTCATGTGACAACCCAGATGTGCCATGCTGAGCTCAGGTGGAGAAGGCAGAAATCAAGAAAGAAACAACCTCTTGCCTCCCCAAGAGGTTACAGTGGTAATCAGGCCTTTTATTCCCTGGCACATGATGACGGATCAGAAGAAACCATAATTTTCAACGCTCAACTTTATCCCAAATCTTGCCCTGGCTGGTCATTTCCTTAAAGCACTAGTTTCTATAGTTACACAAAAATCAGTGCTGTTCCTGATTCCTAAGGAAATGAGACCCAACATGCAGTATTACTTGCCTCTTTTTCCTAATAACTTGGGAACTCATGGACCAACTTTAGTCCAGACCAGAGAAGAGTGGAGGTTTCCAGGATAAGTAACAAACTTCACAAACACAAGATCTGGAGAGGACATAGATCCAACAGCTCCAGAAAAGGCTGAAATGGGAACTGAGGCTGAGGGTAGACACAGCTCTGCCTAGTCTACAGAAAGTAAAGTAAAAAAAAAAAAAAAGTAAATAAAGCAAATCAGCCAAAATAATTAAAGATAAATTCCCTTTCCCTAACATAAGGTATAAAAACCATTTGTGTCTAAGGATCGTTAAATTAATAATCATGGAAAACAATTATTTTCCCAAAAGTTATTTTACTTTCCATCATTAATTCAGCTTCTTTGAACTGTGGAAAAATTGTGGATAGGAATGGCAAACTGCACTATGTCCTACATGTGCCACATCAAGATGTTGCTATTGAGAGGCACTACAGCACCCTCTGTCTGCCCACTAAATCTGCCCTGCGGCCAAATCCATCCCATACTGTTGGGATTTAGCCAGAAGGACCACTTCAGACCACAGCAGTGATAAACATGGCATTTCTAGTAGTGCATTACCTATTGTGGTTTAAGATGCAGATTATTTCAGGCTTCCTGAGCAGATCTACCATTCAGCTCCCATTTGTGCTGTCACTGATAGAGGGGAATCCACAGGGAAATAGAGCTCCGAAAATATCACCACGCAGACAGGACCAGTGAGGCCTCCTCCTCATGGTGATTTACTTCACTGCAGCAATGAAAATTCCTGTCTGGAACCAAGTGCCTGACTGCAAACTTACCACAGCTCCAGGGCTAGCAGAGTCAAAAGGTCACAGCATTTACTTGTTGCTCTTCCAAGATCACTTTCCCATGAACTTGATGGATTCTCAAATGCTTTCTATTGCACAGAAGACTGTGATTAATCTAAGTCTTGGTCCGGTTTGGGACTAGCAGCGTTTTCTTCAAAAAATTCTCTCTTAAATTTACTCCTTGGATTCTTAGCAATTTTAAAACTGAACAATTAGCTTTAAACTAAAATATATAAAGTTCTTCTATCTCTAGGCAACTATAATGACTGCAGAAAATAAATTGCTCTAATTCTTAATGTAATTTTTGCCCAGCAGAGGAAGAATTCCACACTCGGGACCTTCAGCTGCTCTCTTTTTACTCTGTGTTAAGAGAAGAGTCCCAACCCTGCTATCCACCTTGTATGCTGTTGCATGTAAAACTCAAATTTCGTATGTGTTTCTCAGCTAATAAAAGTGCTTTTCTCTGTCTCTGAAGTATGGTATTATTTAATTTTTATGTAATATAATAGAACATGATTTTATACGATCTCTCATAACTTTCTCTGCTTTATAAAGCTGCAGTTCCTGGAGCAATGTAGTTACACGAAATTCTCATTACACCAAAAAAAAAAAAAAAAAAAAGGCAGCTTTTAGTGCTCAGGGTAAGAAAGAGGAGATTGCAAGGGTGAATACTACAGGTTAAAAAACCAGACGAGCAAATCATGTTACAGCCGTTAAAGACATCACTATCCCCAGATGTCTGCCTCAACATCTTGCCAGAGCTTTCTACTGCTTGAAGCAATGGGCAGAGTAGAACATGTGTCTGCACTTAAATACAACAGCTTAGAGACAGCAAGCTCAGAGTGTGGCCATCAGCCTCACTGGTTTGAGCTAAAGGGTGGGTTTTGCACAGGACCTGGAGGCAGCACTGGCTTATCTGCTCCTCTGCCTATTCTGCTGTGGAACAGGGCCCCTGACAGACAGAGCAGGGCAGACAGTGGGGACACGTCTCTGGGTCCAGGTTCATCAGCCCTCATCTTGTACCCCAGAATTTCAAGCAAGCCATTTTAGAAGCAGTAATGGTAATGCTGCCATAAGATCCAGGTCAGGTATGCCTTCCTGCCTAGTCCCCCCTGCAACCCCAGCTCTCTAGTGCTCCCTGCAATCCCACCCTAGCCTTGCAACATCCTTTTCCAAGTCTCCTGACATCCCCTCATCACAAACCCTCTTCCAAACCACCAGCCAGGACCCTGGCTTACCCCCCTTATGCCCTCGCATGCTGAGCTGACAGCCTGGCCAGCAGTCAGCCACTGTGACACTAAGGCCACTGCTTCTCCAGGGAGACACTGATTTGGCCTTCTGTCCTCCTCCCATCTATAGCATTTTCATTTGCCAGTCGCAGTAATGCTTGTTGTCCCTTTTCCTGGGAATATCTGTGCATCGGGAACCCTTGCCAGCAGTGATGCAATGATTGCTCTGCAAAAGGAGTATGGGGATACAGATGACCTAGCCACAGTTTAAAGTCACAACCTTTGGGGTTTACTCCCTCCAAATACAACACTTAATCCTGAGATTGCCTTTCTACCTCAAACACTCAGGAAAATTAATAAGGCATGAGGTCTTATATGCTAAAATGGGCATGTTCCCGATGGGAAAACAGTCGTCCCAGAAGTCTCAAGCCTGGCAGGAAATTCTGACTTTCCAAGAGCCTGGAGTTATGTGGGACAAGCTAAACGATGCTACTCAGCAACTGTTTCCCAGAGAAATACAGCAAGGGCCATGACAAGGCCAACAAGGACTAAAAATATCCCAGAGTTTAGCCCACGATCTACATGTTGTTGCATTTAATGTGCCGTAATTAAGGCTTTTTGTACACACAAAGACATGTACGAAGTGCAACACCATCACACAGTGAGGAACAGAGATGTCTAAGAGACTCAAAGACAAGGGGATAGAACGGAAGACAGACCAGAGTCTCAGGGATAAGAGCAAATCAAGGGGAATGCCTCATAAGGAAAAGATCTGCTCACAGGATGACAGGAAGGTGGAGTAAAAATTCATCTGTTTAGCTGGATCCCAGAAATTTGGTGAGTGTAGCTGCCTTCAACATTTAAATTTCTCTCTGAGTTATGTCTACAAATTGTACTTATTTGAGACTGCAAAGCATCTGTTTAAAGCGCAATCTAATTTGAGACATTTTTCCCTTTGATAATATGATGGCATCAAATTTCAAAGTGCTAAAAAACAGACAAATATCAAGATCTGAGATGCTGCAAGATGTGACATTTTTCATGTAACAGCAAGCAAGTCTGACACTCTCTCATGGATCCCAGCGTGCTGCTGCTACATGAAGTTCTAATGCCATTGATAATAGTTAAAGGATGGCAGTTACATTTCAGAAGCCAAAAATAATAATGAAAAAAAAAACTTGAAGTGCCTTTGAACAAACATTACTGAAACCTCTCCTTGTGGTCCTTGAATTCCCACCGGGTAGACACCATACCCTTCATGTAACCCCTGGCTGCTGATTAATGAAACTTGGCAAAGGGCAGCAAAGTCATGCCAAAGGCAGCACAAAATCCCAAGTTTCTGCAAATCCCAGAGGTGAAAATGCACAGACAACAACAGCACCCCCCAATCATTTCCTGACTTCACTTAGCCAGGAGTTTGAGATAAGAGTGCTCAAATAGGCTGTGCTTTTCCCTCTGCCTTCCTGACAATGGCTCCACATTCAAAGCAATCACAGCCATCTCCTGTGTACAATTACTGGCCTTTTACAGTCTCACCTTGTCTAACTCCCCACCACGGACCACAGGTCTAGTCAGACACTACGTGCATTTGCAGCAAGTTTCATGTAGATGCCTGAATCTCTGGCTCTTGTAGGAAATCTGCTGTCTGCAAAGTTAACAGGCATGAAAACATTGGATAGGATTCTCACGTAAGCTAAAACTGAGCTTTTTGGATCATTAGTGTTCATAGCACCTAATCATGCTACTGCTAGAATAACTAACCCTTGTATGTTCTGCAGGTGTTGGCCTGAGCTGTGAAGGCAGAACATTCAGACTTGCTGCATGTTCACATTCTACATCATATCTCAGTTTTTGTGCTTTGTTTCATTTATGATTAAAAACCAATAATCCACAGATAATCAGATAATCTATGCTCTAGGTTGCTTCCAAACCAAAGCAGCATTCCTCCCAGCGTCCAGACACCCCTTTGCAGCAAGACTCAAAAGACAATACAGGGCAAGCAGCAGCATTCAGGTTTCTTGCATACAAACCAGCAGCTTGGGACCACTGGTGCACAGACAGGTCAGAGCAAACACACTGCAGCAATGATCAGAAATATCCAAGGTGACCTTAGGCAGGCTAGCCCAAGTCCCAGGTCTTGTCTGGAACAAGAAAAAAGCTTGTTCAGCCACAGCACTGCAGCGCTCGAGATACCCCCAACATACCCAGAGCAGCAGAGACGAGAGGCAAGCCGTGGCGGGGAGGGAGCCAAGGGCAGAGCTACTCCTGGTTAGCTGCTGCATTGTGGCAGTGTTTCCAGAGATGCAAAGCCCAGACAAACCTATTTAAACAGGTTTGCACACAGCCTGACAAGTCAGTGCTAAAAATGAACCATACAGATTTCCCACCCTGTGCAAAGCCACCATGATTCAGATTGACACTGGAGTGCGAGGGTAAATGGCTTGCTGGCTACGTTAGAGCAATTAACTTTTATGCTCTTTGGCTGTTTGCAGACAGAAATTCTTTCAAGCAGGAATCTTGGATGCAAGTAATTGATCTTTTTTAGTCAACTAAGAGACACTTCACAAAATGTATCCTATGTGTCATACATCATAATATGTACCATGTATCATCATAAATCCATGCTTCTCCCAAGGCTACACCCTTGTCCTACTGCTCAAAGTTTGTCAGCTTTCCGTGCCTGGTGGTAATTTCTATTGCATGTGGTAGAGGGTAGGTGGTGTACGTGCACTGAGGCAGCAGAAAACCTGTTGAAGATATTCCAAGAACATGCCTGGGGAAAGCAATGCAAAAATCCCAATTCCAGTTCTGCTTTTGATTTCCTATGATCCCGGCTGAGCATCTGTGTACCAGCTTTCCTATCTTTGCAAGACCCCAGTCCCCGGGGCTCTTGTGAAGATTAGCTTCTGTAAGGCTCTTAGGAGAATTAAAATTAAGTATTTCCTTGTGGTTGCACAGCTGTCCACGTGGACGAGTCCTGGACTTCTCATCAGAAATGCAACCAACAGCTTCTGTAGCATTGCAACCATGTTCTACAGAAAAGACCCAAAAACTGTATTTAAAAAGAAGAATGGAAGGCTTCTGGGACTAATTTTTAGCCAGCACTTAGAATGCTGCCGCTGGGAGCTTGTGCTCTGCACCACGTTACAGGATGATTGAAAAATTCTCAAAACTCCATTTTCCTGTATAAAACCGTGAGAGGGGGAAAGAAAAAAAAAAAACACAACTGGGATGACAAAATGCAGAGAGAAAATATCAGACAGGGACTGTAAATGAAATGCAAAGTGTGAAATATCCAGGGAAAACAGGGCGAGATGGGAAACAATGTCCCAGGTATGAAAATCAGAAAAAGCCAGGGTATAAGAAATCCTTAGATATCAGTGAGCAAGCAGTACCTCCTCTGGGAAGAGGTCTTATAGAATTAATTCAACAGTGAAGTGGGAAAAGGTAATGAAGAAAGGGCTGGTGTGGCATTTACAGACTGCTCAGAAAAGTAATAGTGGAAGTGCTAATGAAGTGCACGTCGCTAATCACCGCTGATCAAGTCCCCCGCTGTGCCAAGGTGCAGGACTGAAGAGTCTGAGCAGATGGGCTTGCTGACCATACTCTCACAAGCCACGGGTGAAAACCAGAAAATGCAGCGGGGCTCAAGTGGTGAAAACTCAGCAGGTGGTGGAAAAGGGTTTTTGGCTGGGTAATGGGGAGAGAAATAGGGATTGCATACACTGCTCTGAAAAGACGATTAGATGCCAAGCCTTTTCTTTCCATGGAGCTACATACTGTCCTTGCCACAGCAGCTCCATGGACTACCAGGCTAACAAGTAACAGTGCAGATCCAGGTGTGACATCCAGCACCCACCCTTCTTGGTTGTCCCCTGCTCAGCAGATGAGCATAGTAGGAAGCTGGTCATGTAGTACCCCACAGACCAAGCTCCAAGCAGTCGGACGTTGGTAAACATTGATCATTTAGACAGCTGAATAACAATATATGGAACTGACGGAATACCTGTGATTACCAAAGCATTTTGTAAGTATGAACGCAACCGTTCTCTGTCACTAGGAGACAAATTAATATTTGTCCTCATTATACAGGAAGGAACTGAGACACAGAAAGGTTACATGATTCGTTCTACACAAAGTGAACAGCAGAGCAAGGAAGATGATGACAGTCACTGAGTTTCCTCCACACTCCCTGTTTTTTCTCTGCTCTTGGTTTTGACAGACTGCAATGCATTTGTACTGGCACCTATGGGGAGAAAGTACAACAGACAGAGCTGGGACTGGGCATTCATAATGGTAACAAGTCTATTCAGCTTTGTGATAGCAAACTGTAGGTGGTGAGAGGCAAAAGCTTTTGACAAAAGGCTACCCATTTCAGAGCCAATCCCTGGATATAAGGAGTGAGGAGAAGATATTCACAAAGGACAGCTTATCGCACACATATACCCCACAAAGCAGCCAATTTTGACCAGTGTCAGATCCAGCACATGCACAGCCCAGGTGAGAATCCTATTCCAGGCTGATTTTCCTAAAATTCCCACCAAAATCAGAAAAGAGGCAAAAGTGCAGAGTGGACTTGTTACTAGCTGGTATATGTGAAGAGGGAACTTGAGACAATTCAGTTCCTGGCTGACATATCCTGATTAGGGGCTATTTTCAAACCAGTGAGAAAAAGAGAATAAAAATATTTCCTTCCCGGATCTGGACTTCTCTCCCTTCTTGTAACACTTTCATTATGTTTGCCAGATTGGAAACTGCTTCTGGCCAAAACGTCCCTGCCAGGAACAGAACAGAAAATGAGCTGTCTGCTAATAGATATCACCTAATAACAAGGAGCGAAGTTATTTCACTTGCAGTCTGTGCTGGTATCTCTGAAGGACCTGGAGAACCATGCATTCAGGAGGAGAATTCATAAACCCTAAGTACTGGTTTGAACTTCTGACATCTCCTTCACTGCTGAGCATCGGGCTGATTGTGGACTAACACTGGGTACCTCATTCACCTTGGCCTTGCACCCTGTGAATTCACTAAGCCTGTGGTGCCCCACAGCAGCTTTTCAGCTGCACACTCAAAGTTATTTCAACACAATGCCCATGCTGAGCCAGTTAGACTACCAGCAGTGCAGCAGGTAGAAGTCACTGCTGTAGGGAAAGTGAGTTGATGAAGGTCATTAATTTCTCACCCTGAAACCCCAGTGCATGCCCAGTCCAGCCTGATTCCACAGCAGAGCTTGTCTCCTCTCCCATCTTTGAATCAGGCTTGGTTCCCCTTCCAGCTCCCCAAGGTATGTTGTATGTATTTCATGGCCTTCAGCCACATGGAGAATTTAGACTGCCCAGAACTTGTAGGGTCAGGAATCTTGGCCATCTCTACATTCAGCTAATGAAAAGGAAAGGAGCAAGGCTGGATCTGGAGACAGCTGCACTGCTCTGGAAGGGAACTGCTCAGAAGCACAGCTGCTCCTTCCCCACATGACTGTGAGCCCCCTCAGGCTGCCCATTTTGATCTGCTCACACCTCATACCTTTTTTGCAACAGTGTAACTAACTGCAGAAAACAAGCAGAGAAAGATCCCACCCCAAGAGATAGAGATTTCAATGAAAGAAGGCGGCTAAAGTGTCAGGGTGCATATTAGGGGCAGAGAAGCACCCACAGGCGGCTACTATTTTTAAAGTCTGCATTTGCAAACTCAGTGCTGCTGAGTTTACCTAGTTGCTGCCTCTCCTCTTCCCCTCCTGCACTCGCTGGGAGAGCATGACAACCTATAAAATCGGTTCAATTCCCAAGAAACTACAGTTTTGTAATAATTTGTGCACGTCAGGTAGAGGCTTATAGTGCTGGACAGGAGGAACTCCCAGAGGGCCAGAGAAGCAAAAATGACTCAACCCCCTCACGACTAGAGCGAGCTCCAGAAAATTCACACAAATTTCCCCTGCTGAAAACTAGCCTCCATCCCCAGGCTCCCGCAGGGCAGCTGCTCCAGCCTCCAGCCCTCCTTGTGGTCCCCCACATAAGGGATGGAAACCTCAGGGAAATACCAGTGGGCCAGCTCAGAGCATGGAGGCAGCCCCGTGAAAATCATCAGGGAAGGAGCTCTGCAGCTGCTGGTGTGGTTTTGTCCCCAGGGCTGGGGCAGAGGCTGTGGGAAGCACAACCCCAAGGGCTGGCTGGGGAGAAAAGGAAAGTTCCCCGATGGTTAATGTGTCTCTAAGCAAGGCAAAATCCATCTCCCTCCATGGGGTAAAGGTGAAATGTGGCTCCACGTAAACCCCACACGGCAGTGAGAATGCTGCCTCAGCACGGACACTTTGACTCCTCTTCGGAGCATATGAAAACGATTGCGCCTTATCGGCTCTCCTCCTCTGGAAACCTCCCGCAATCCCATGCTGGGGACTTAGGAAGAGGTCAGGGAGGGAGGGAGAGTTTTGCATGCTGAATCATTCCCAGACAAATCGTTTCCTTATTATACATGGCAGCCTCCCACGGACAGACTGCCAGAGGGCTCTCTGAAATCATATTAGGTGCCTTTCCCTCGCTTCTCTTTATCCCCCCCTGTCATCCTTCTCTCACTCGAAACATTAGAGCTTACAGTCCCACCGGAGAGGGTCCGGGGGTCAGGAGCACTCGAACAGTCCAAGGGGCCCCAGGAAGGGAACAGCAAGAGGGCTCGATGCGAACTGCTCCAGGCTGCGCCGCTCCCGCCCGGGGGGCCGCGCTCACAGCCCTTCGCGGGGCTGGAAGGCAGGAATCGGGATGCAGAGCCCGGCGGAGCTGATGCTCATCGCCTTGGCTCGCTGCCGACCGTGCCTGTAGGGCAGGTGTGCGCCCGGCTGCCACATCCACCCGCGCCCTGGGCGTGCTGGATGCAAACCAGGAGCCACAGAGCTGTATTTCAGAGAGCATCAAAGAGGAGTTGCTGTAGAAAATCCTGAGGAGGCACTTTAGCTCTGTGCCATGCCAAGGCTCCGGTTGCAGCCTTCGGGCTGGAGCTGACTTGCACCCAGCCAGCCACAAGCGTGGAGGGAAGAGGGTAATTCCCCCTACCAAACCGCACCACCTTGCATGAGGGATGACTTGGGAATTCATCTGGGATGTGCTGGAAAGGCACGCAGCCTGTGCCTCCCACTCTGCGGCTGCTCCCTGCCTGGAGGCGAGGGTGGGCAATGAAGGAGCAGAAGCTGCGCAAGCCCCTCTGTGAGTCCCGGGGAGAATAACAAGACACTGAAACTTCACACGGGCGTTTCCTGATGTCAGCACAGAGTCTTGATGGCATTTACAGCAGCAATATCGTGCGCGGCTGGCGGTGAATTATTCCTTATCTAACTTTTGTTTAACATAGAAACTTCCCTTGTAAATCAGGCTGCTGCAAGGACACTGCCGATCGAGGCTGTGACAGAAGTAATGCCAGATCTGAATCAAACACACAAACCCTTCTGAGGTTACTCAAAAGGCTCTCAAGGGCTTTCCAGCAGGGCTGGGTCCGCCTGCTCACAGCGTGTGCTTGGGCCACTTCTGGTTTGGTGCTCACACGCAGAGATTCCCCCACGACGGAGGGCTGGGGCTGTCACACAGCAGTACAAGGTTTCCATTTATTCCTGCAGAACTGAACAGTGGTTCTCATGCTGCCACCCCGCTCAAATGCCTTGGAGCCACTAGAATCATTAGCACGATAGGGAAAACAGAAGTCTTCTCTACACAGTCACAATTTCCTTAAAATTGTATCATCAAATCTGGCCACTGGCCATCTCTCTCTGTTGTCATTTGTTTTCTCATACCCTCTGTGCTCTGCTTTATCTTGGGGAGCAGCCACCCTGTAGAGCTTTCTTCTGTTTCAGAAGTGTTCTGCAGGAAATTCCTGATGGCCCCACGATGTCACAACAGGTCCAACACGTAAGGGTGACCTACCACCACTGAGCCATTTAAAGTTCAGCCACAGGGATTTGTGACAAACTATTTCAGGTTCCAGCTTGGGAGTGACTGGTCACCTTAAGAACCCACAGTCTCTTAGTGTGGTGTCCAGCATGAGGCTGAACTCAAATGGTGTCTGTCCTACAAAGCTACAAATCCCTTTTTAGCCTCTAGGTTCCTCCGGACCTTAACAGAGGTGCTGTGAACCTCAGGTAAATAAAGCAAGTCCCAGATCTGGGAAATGAAACAAAAACTGCAAGTGGAATTTTATTGCTTAGAAACAACTCTGGAATCTGGATCTAAGGAATTTGCCCAGCACACGCATAGTTTCTCCTATCAGCAGAGCACCTCATTATGCCCTCAAGGCTGACATGACACTGCAACATAACCGTACAGAGTCCTTGTCCCCAGCACACATCAGCACAGAGACACTGAGCACATCTGTGAGAGCTCTCCCCAGAGAACCAAGTGCTCCACTCCTGCAGGTGTCCATGAGGCACAGCTCTGCTCCAAAATCTAGCAAGCACCAGCTCTCACCCTCTGATTCCATCTGTCCCAGCCTGAATCAGCTCAGGGTGGCCTGTGTTATTGTTCTATTTTTCCTGCAGCCCATGGAGTCCCACTGTCCTGTTACTGCTTTACACAAAAGAAACAGAGACCACAATTGCCCCGAGCACCACATAAACTAGACAAGAAAGGATAAGACTGGGGAAGGATTATCCCTACAACTGCAGTACTGAAAGAACATGGAGATTAACCAGCTTGCTCGGGGTTACACAAGCAGTCTGCAGCAAAGGCAAGAATTAAACCAGAATCCTCCAAGTCCCATGCTAGTGCCTTTACCACAGGCCTTTTCTCTCTGCCTCTGAAGGAGTGTCTTTGCCTTTCAAGGGCAAAGTGGGGAAAGTGGCAATGCTGCTTTGTTTCCTTCCTGCAGCACAAGCAGAAAATGAGAGTTACAGCACAGCCAGGTGGGTCTGAAAACAGGGCACTTGGAGCAGCAGTGGCAATTGGGTAAACTTTTTTGACAATTAATGAAGATGTTCCCCAGCCAGAGACCTCCTTTTCCCTGGCTGAAAACTGCTTCTAGCTCCTGAAGTGTTTGGACCACTTCCCCACTCTCTCCCTGTAGCGTATCTGGCAGAGTTACAGGGATGTGGACATTTGAGCTAGCACAGCTGATTTACCTTCACTTGCTTTGCTTCTCACCAATGCATGCGTCCCCACAGAACATCTGCTTCATGTTTTACAGCAGTTTTAACTGGGAGCAATGCTGAATGCTTAGTAACTGGCTTTCTTTGGGTTCCATAGCCAGGTTCCATCACTATATTTCTTTTCTAACTGGACAACTCTGCAAGGGTAAATCTGAAAACACAACCAAAGGAATTAACTGCAGAGACTCTGCAGGAGTTTTGAGAGTGAGCACCATCCAATATTTTACCTCTTGGTCTCCTCTTTGAGCAGTGGGACAGAAAGAAGATGCATTTGACCTTCCCAAATTGTGAGGCCATGATAATTTGTGACTACACCTCTCCTTCAGCAGAATGGACTAATTTTATTCTTAAAATCAGTCTTGAAAAATCAAATTTAAAAAATCAAGTCATAGAGTCAGAGGACAGACTGAATTATGCATCCCTGAGTAATTTTTCTCAGGGCCAGGTATTTCAGATGACCACTACTCACTCTCTCTGGTGATAGAATTAAGCCACCACGTTTGAATGTTTCCAAAATATAAATAAACCCCACATCAGAACAACACCAACAAGCCAACTCGAATAGTCTGGAAATGAAACAAAGTTTCTCTGATTTCTGCTTTGATCTTCATCCTCAAACACAGATAAAGGTGACTGATAGACCAGTGCAAGCTTGGCATAAGGCGATCTAAATGTCCATTTTCAGAATCCTGAAAGTCCTGGTAATAAAAATAAATAAGCCAATTTCTCTGTGAAGTGGTAAAGAAACAAAGCAATTGGCATCCTGCATTCTGTGCCCAGCCTCAGACTGCCTTTCTACAGAAAATAGACTGTTTTCCAAACAAAACCACTTTCCAAGCCCACCACAACAGCCCTGCTTCATGTTTTAAAAAATTTCTGCATGAGTCCAAGCCTCCTTACGCACTTTGGTGGAAATTCTATACTCTCCATCATATAGACTGAACTTGAAACCAACCAAGTTCTCCAACTTTGTTTTGAGATACCAGTTTCACACAATACCAGGGCTCCAGGCAACAGCCCCTCGGAATGGAAGCCAGCCAGATCTAAGGCTGGTTATCACCCTTTATACAAGCCCAAGCACAGCAGAAATCATGAGCTTTCATTTAAAACCACAGAAACAGTCGTGACAGTGAACATCTGAAACGCCATCAGTAGAGTTTCTCTTATGTCACTATGTCATTACATCACAGGTTGGTGAACAGGACATGGGTTGAGGACCAAGTCTAACTCCAGTCCTAACATTCTCTCTTTGGACTGAGTTCAGGCTTTGTTTAACGAGCTGCAGTTTTAATGATTTACATCCAAGTATGCCAAGTCTCTATTTGGCTTTTTATGTGCCTTGAGGCATATGTTAAATAGGGTCATAATATTTACTTACCTCACCAAAGTGGTGGGAGACTTTATGCATCAACTTGCATTTTAATGTGATACAAAAAGATATGTCTGAAGTAGTTTTAGGCACTATCTTGACACCCCGCCCAACAACACCCCCCCCCCCCCCCCCCCCCATTCACTTTAAGGCTCTAAAAATCACATTTTTTTGTTATGTTCTATTTTATTCTGCACAAAATGATAATAAACTAAAGGTAAAAGCATTAGAATCCAAACAGTCCCAATTTCCAACACTGCAAATCACAGCAAAAACAAGCTGGAGGGAATGTAGCTAATTTCTTTTCCTTGTTCTTTTGTGATTCAAGCCAGTTAATAAAGAAAAAAAGAAATTAAAACTTCATCAATCACAACTTTGACCAAAAAAAGAAGACAGAAAGAAATCCGTGAAATTTTCCTTTCCTTGTTCTATGACCAGCATTTATTACAACACTCAGGTGGGGGTTTTAACACAGTAAGTTAAAAATCAAAAAGGCAAAACCTATTTCTTGGTTGACAACAATTCTTCAATTAGTTTGTGTTTGCAAAGAGTTTTGAAGATGTAAATTATTATTGTAAGTGTTATAACATTATTTACTGACTTTTCTGGGAGAGAACTTTATCTCTCTATGGAGATTGCTTAACTTCAAGCACTAAACGTAACACACAGCTATGGTAAGCACGCTTAACTCTTACATGGCTATTTTCATCCTCATGCTTAAAAGCAGTATTCACCCAGAGTTTTCCATTATTCAATCTGTTTCCCATGATGAGAGATGGATACCGAGCACACAGAAAGCACACAGTCATCCAGGCAAAAGAGTTAAGGCTGTAATTTGCATGACCCAAGTCCCCACATTTGAGCTGAACACTGTGAGCACGTTACTGTGCTGCCTGCCCTGGTCACACCAGGGACTGCAAACATGCAGGAAGACCTGTCCAAATCACTGAGCATTTGAGCTCTATCAGCCAATGAGACCGAACTCTAGAGGAAAAACAAAGGAACACTCATCTGTTCAGCCAGGAGACAAGACTAGGAGGACCATACCCCATCAGCCACTTGACTTGAATGGGAAAAATAGTGTCTTATGCTGCTTGAATCAATCTCTCTCTGAGTGTTCACGAATCCTTTCACCCACCTCTACTCACCACCTGCACCACAGCTCTTTCTTTGCCAGTTCTTCATTATTTCCAGTAAAACATTAACATAGGAGCACTCAGAATGTAAGTCAATCAAACAGGAACCATTCACTCCTCTCCATACCCTCCCAACTACAAACAGCTTTGCCCCAGGGCTCAATCAACATCCCAAACACTCCTCTCTTTCTTCAGGAAACACCTGAGCAAACAGGTGTGTCTAATAGACTGTTCTCAAGTCCAGCAAATCCTCTGGGAAGCAGCACATGGCTAAGCTGTCCTGTCTAATAGTTGATCTCTTTTCCATCCTGGATGAAGATAGGATTCATGGGAGACCTGTCAGGCAGTGTTGTGTATACCAGAAGTCCTGGTTTTGTTTTCAGATCTGGGTTGTTGACCTGTGGTGCATTAGCACAGGTCTGTCAGCCTCTGCCTCCCAAAGTGCATTCACCATTTAAACAGGAAGCTCTTGGGAGAGATATTGCTACTGTCTAAATGAGGGAGGACAGGCTGTGACTACATCAGGCAATTTAGAAGCATGGTGTTAAAGTGCAGGAAGGCTGGGAGAGCTGCTAATGCCTTTCTCGTTTTTCCCCATCCTGGAAAAATCTGCAACCCTCTGAAGTCATCTCCCAGGACATGTTTACAACCTGCCTATTATAACAGGTCCCTGGTCTCTGCTGGACCCTCCTGAGAGTTGATCAAAATGACATAAATACTAGAAAGCTGAGAGCTGTCTCCCAAGACTAAATAATTTCCATCTGTGACTCAACAGAATATTTGATTCCAAGGCTATTGAAGTGAATGGCTGATATCAGACATCCGCTGCATGACCTGCATCACTCTCCCACACTGCTTTGACCTCAGCTGAAACCATTTGCAATTTTACTTCTTTCACAGTGGCACGGATTAATGATGGATCACGGACCTTCACCATGAATCTCCAGGCTTCTGTCAGCCAGTGTCACAAACTTAACATTATCTAATTGTAAGTTTTCCCATTTAATTGCAATATACACCTGCTCAATGTCCCTCTCTGTGTGAAAAAGCATCATACTTCATTTAAAAAGCCCTCATTTAAATTCAACAGCTAGCTGCACAGATTTAACCATTAAACTGATTTATGTTGCATAAAAGATCAAACCAGATCACACCTTGTGGCCAAATAACCATAAAAGGTTTCTGTAAAGATCATTAATTCACCTTCCTGGGCAGTTAGTTTAACAGTAAATATGACTTAGATGACTTTATCCAGTTAACCTTAATCAATTTGTTATTATGATTAGTCACCCTAAATAACAGAAATGTGAGAGGGAAAGGTGTTCCAGTTCAGGCACTGGTAATGAACAGGCCAGTGGTGTGCTGACCCTGGATTTCCATACTCTTGGGAAATGGGCATTCATGCTCTGTCTGCACCCCAGGGGACCTCAGCTGACCTGTGTCCAGGAGAGCATCCCAGAGGCTGGGCTTTGCCTGATCCTTTTCAGTGGGCTGCAGGTAGGCAGCTCTCAGAATCGCAACACAGCAAAGAGAAGGAGGCAGAAGGGGACAGAAGGCAAGGACAGCCTATTCACCCCATGCTAGGAGGAAAAGCTGGCCCAGTCGGCCACATACCAGCTTGAATCCTGGCAAGGTTTAATTTGGCAGACCCTGCTCTGTCACAGACTTCCACAGTGACCTTGGCCAAGGTATTTCATCTTACTGTATCTTAGCTCCCCAGCTGTTAGGCAGAGAGGCATCTCTCACAGGAGTGGTCTTTAAGTTTGTGAGGCATTCAAACATCACAGCCCTGGGAGCCATAAAAACTCCTTAAGTAGGCAGATCCATCACTCTTGATGCACCGTTCTCCTCTCACCCGGCATGGCTCCATTGACTTCAATCCATTTACCCTGTCACGGAGGATGTGAAATCAGAGTCAGGCCCTTGGTCTGGCAAAGGGATTGCCTCTTTTCAGAGTCACTGCAATAACCATCAGAATGGGACCTGGTGGGGGCTTTAGCAGCTAAGTGATCATCAGTACTAAAGGCAATAGGCCCATATCTTGGCCACCAAAGTAATTCACACCTGAGCAAAGCACATTATGCTGACAGCCCAGCACTCCCTATGCAAACTACTGGTATCAGCTTACTGCTTTTTACACCAGTTTGGGAATAGAGGGAAGAGAAGATGAGAAGAGGCTTACATCTTAACCCACATCCTGGTATAGAGCAGCAGTAAATTCATGCAGTCAGTGGAACCATATTGGTGTAAGGAAGAAAACAGGACTCAGAGTGTTTGGGTGTCAACCCCCAGCCTCCCAAGGGGCAGAGCCTTTCTCCTGTCACACGGCTGCACTTGGTATGCAGGCAGCGCATCAGTAAATCATGACTCCCCGCATGAAAGGGCTCATTCTGTCTGTGTGCATTTCCCTGTCTGTGTGCTCAGTCTCGTCAGCGCAAGGAAAGCACTTTATCCTTCATCTTTATGCTCAGCCACGTGCTTCTCCAGCCTCCCCCATTGTGTACACAAGTAAGAATGTGGAATACTTCCTTTTGCAATATGCATTCATCTCCACCTTGCAGGAAAAGGACTCCAGACTCACACCTATGTTCAGCATGAAGTGCTGGACAGTTTCTCATAAACCCTGTTCCTACTTCAGGAGGCCTTTGGTCTGAACAGAAAACAAGGGTATGATCAAAACCAGTCAGTAAGGACTTTTCACCGACCCCAGCAGGCTTTAGCTGGGATTCTCTGTGTTCAATTACTTACAGTCATTATTACTAAAGCGGCCTGAGTATACCTTTCAAACTGCAAAGCTGCTGATGTGGAATACAGCACATGAGAAGAGAATGTAATTCATTTGGGAAGGGTAACATGCCAGTAGAGATCCCTTCCTTCAATGTCAATGATTTTTTCCATGAACTTGGTTGCGTGATCATTTGTTCTTGGATGTAAGTTTAGTTTGCTACAAGTGAAGAAACGGGACTACAGATCTGCACAGCATACAGGAAACCCCTGTTCCTGTGATAATAGTTTGCACTCTTCTGGATCTGGCTGCAGGACTGTGGCCAAAGCAGTATGATGGAAAATGTATAGTCTATTCCCATTCTTAGTTACAATCTCAAATCCCCAGAAATAACAGCACCAATAAAATCTGAAAAGAAAATCTGATGGATTTTAAGAAAAGTGGGGCCTCACTTCTAAGCACTTAAGAAGCATGTACTTATACATATACCTAGAGGTCATTGACTTCAGCGGCACTTATTCATGGGCCGAAGTTCCCTCTTGATCTGGGATCTGAAAGCTTCAACATTAGAACGAAAATGCACAGAGACTTTTCATTTTTATGATTAAAGGCATATCACATCAATCTCGTACCAACAAGGAGAATTTATTTATAGAATATGATATTAAATCTGAATTCCTTTCAAATACTGAGAGTATTTTGTTACATTATGCATCCAGGTGCTACATGTGATTTTGACAGACAGGCTCATCTGAGAGGTGCCAATTAACAAACACACTCAGAAGCAGAGCGTGACAAAAGTCACAACATCAGTAGAGAAGGAATATGTTTGCTCTCACAGGAGGAAATATCAATGAGGAAAAAAGTTTGTTCAGCTCCTCCAATAATATGTGAATAGTTCCCCTCAATTACCCCATTACTCTTTTACTATGAAGAGACATCATGAAGAAATTAATATATGTTACATTTCTATTTTATGTAATACATCTCCGTTGTTACTAACAACTCAGAGAGACTTAACGTTTGATGAAAAGGCTGTTGATTTTTTATCATTATGTTTGCTTTTAAACTCATTGGCATGCTTAAGCAAGCGGGTGAGTTCCACATTTGTTCCTAATTTGCTCTGGAGGCAGGGGGCCAGTGGGAGGGCAAAACAGGCAGTGTCTGGCACTTCTGCTTATTTTCAGATAGAGTTTAAGGCAGGAGTCCAGACCTGGAGGGTGTTTTAAAATACTGATCTTGAATTTTTACAGTACTTTTCTTGGGAGGATATAATGGTATCTTATACACGATGGCCACAATTCTACACTGAATTTTTTCCGGCTTCATGTATGAAAAATAGGATGAATTTCAGGAGGATTGGAGCTAGAGATCACTGTGGCCACTGCTTAATGCACACAGTTGCTGTTTAATGGTACAGAGAAGAAAATCCTACATGACTTCTTATTCTATTAAATTGGCCAAGAAATAACCCTGCAAAATGGAACTGGGACCTCTCCACTTCTGAAAAGTGCTAAGTGATAATTAATGATTTCAAATGTCAGAGACTTCATTTAATATCTTTTCTGGAGGACTAGTGACACCATGCCTGACCAATTCATCAGGAACAGCTCTCTCGTCCAAGCCACCATCTGCCAACACCAAGAGTCTTTCTTTAGGACCAGGCCTGCTCAAACATCACTTTCTATACAAGACCTGGCAAGGGCACAAATGCCTGAGGCTGTGACTGCATGCTGCTGACAGGTGGGGCTTTCTGTCCTACTGGTTACCGAAAATGACCCAACTCCGCCCCTCCAGTCATGTCTTTGTAGACATTACCTGCTGCTGACTCACATCCTGCCAAAGAAGTAGCAACCTCACACAAGAACCAGCTCTGACCCTCAAGTTGCTTCCTACTGAGTGCATACAACCCAAACCTCACCTGTAGCATGAAGTATGAAGGTGCTTGTTTAGTCTACTGAACTTGGTGAGCAAGAGGGTTGGCAATGCAAGCCTGTTTTTACATAGTTAGTCTACATCATAATATAATAGAAATACAAGGTTTTAGCAATAAAGCAATCAATATATTTTCAAGTTACTTGGTGCAAGCCCCCTTGATACTTAGTTTTTCTTGTGATCTCAAGTGAATTGCCTTTGAAACTTCCCTATTTCTGAGAGGAAGTAAAAGATCCCATTGCTATGCTGGGCAACTTTAATTTGTATGCAACTTTCCTCCTTGTTTTGTCAACCTCAGACAAGGGTAACAGGTTAATTGCTGTTTTTATTGGTATAACGAATGGCAATTATAAGGTGTGTGTTAAATTCCTACGTTCCAGTTAAGTGAAAAAACCTGATCACATATACCATCTATAGGCTGCTATCCAAAGTAATGAGAAGTTGGAATATCCCAGGTAACAGAAAACAACAAAAAAAAAGATAATGAAAATTGTAAAGACACCTTGCTACTGCGAACCAGAACAGATCCAGCACGGCCAACTTGGAGACAGAGCTGGAAAGCCTGATCTGAGCCAGCTCCCCAGCCCTCATTAGGCTGAGCTTACCATGCTCAGGCTCCACAGGGGTCCTGCACATTCACAATGTGTGAGCAAATCCTTCTGGACCCTGGAGCCATGGGGGCTGCAGCCACAGAGCTCCCTGACTGCTCTGCTGGGTTGGACAGCCAGGTTTCCCAGTTCCAGCTGTGCCAGAACCATTGCTGACCCCATGTTCGGTGTGGTGGTTAGAGCACAGGTTCTCCCTCCTCGCATGGGAAACACAAGTGTCTTGTGGGCCACACTGCTCACACCTGTAACATGCTTATGGCCTGAAAGAGTCTGCAGAGCTACATGGTGGTTTAAGAAGCTTACTAATGGACTTGGCAGACAAGAAAAAGTGTAGGATATAACATTTTTGTTCTTTGTTTAAATCTGGAAACACTTGGCAGATGCAATTAACCTTGTGTGGTCATCTCTTCCCATGGCTTCACGCAGCTACATAACATTCTCATCCAAATTGCTCCTTCCCTGCAAAGTTCCTCTTCAGAGAGTTTTCTTCCAATTTCCCCCCCCCCTCTTCAAGTGGTCTTAAAGAAAGGGCTTGGGCAGCTGGACTTCAAATGACCCTTGAGTGCTGTGCTTACTTTCACAGCAGGATGCATCAACTGCTTCATCAAATAAGTCTCAAGCTGACAGGTTTGTTGATTGGGAAAGCAAAGTCTCAAGCTGAGGGTAAAGGGTATGTCACAAATATTAGTGTAAGTGCAGTGAAGGCCGTATATCCTTGCAGAGAACACTGTTTGCCCTAGGCTAAAGTCTGCGTTAATATTTTGAATTTATATCACATCTTCTCAGCTGATCTTACAGGAAAAAGGCCAATTGGATTTCATAGCTCAACAGCTAATAGGATTCTACAGGATTTGATAAAGAAAGAAACTGCTATTAGAGGTTTAACTATCCTGTAACAAGGAATATAGAGCTGTGTTAAATTTCAATATTTTATAAAATATTTGCACTGAAAATTGAGCTGCAAATCCATGTTATGTATTAATAGTTTAAAATTAAATACCTGGATGCCTAGCTGCTGCTGAACCCCATACTGAGAAAAATAAGTTGTCCTATAATTTTATAGTCTGAATCTCTGACATATGCGGTATCTTCTGCTCCAGGTGTTCCCTTTGCTTTGGAAATTTGGATTCAGAAAAAGAAGAAAATTAGGACTCTGCAAAACCTTAATCCAGAACCAAGGTAGATCAAAATTAATTTAGGCACTGCTGCTTACAGAAATACCTGCTGTGGTGTATGGCACACTAATAGACCCTGGGTTAATATTGCCAGTTATCCCCTCTGCAACATCCTGGCTCTCCCTGGGCATGTGTGAGCCTCCTTTTTTAAGGACCACTGGTGCTTGCACACAAGACTATGGAAGCCTGATCTTCTCCTCCAACACTGAGAGCTCCCATGGGCAGTCAGCTCTGCAGCTGCCCAGAGGCAAGTGCTAACACCACAGGATACCAGGAGCTTGTTGTTTTTACCAGTTTGGATTTGAGGAGAACTGAACTGAACTACCAGAGAAGGAAAGAATCAGTAACAATTTGTATGCAGGCCCAAGGGAGGGATTGACCAGTAAGGAAAAAAAATCTTGAAGGAAGCATGTGAGGGACCACAAAGTCCCAGGTGTATCAGAATCTGAAGGATGGATTGAGCCCAGCTGATTTTGACAGCTCTCTACAAACATGACCCATAGAAAGCTAATCCCTTCTGATGAATGGATTTGGACAAAAAGAGCTTCCCTACAAATTGGACATTGCCAGAGAAGAGTCAAATATGTGTATGACAAAGACCATACCTGATCCTAGGGAGATCATCTGACAAGTCAGACTCAGGAGCCAGAAGCTATTTACGATGGCAGCAAATAAATAAACTCTCAACTATAACCTTGGAAGCAACAGGCTTGCTGAGCCAAGCATCATCTCCTAGATAACAATCTAATGAGAAATCTCTCCCTAGCTCATTCCCTCCCTCCCCTGCACTGTGTGTGCATCCCTTTGATGTACAGCTCTGAGGGCTGGCCAGGTGCTATCTGTTTTATTGAGTAATATGCATATAACTTTGTAAAATATTTTTGAGACTTCAGATGAACCTGGGTTCAATGTTTTATGAGTATCAGCTCCTGACAGGGAAGTTCCAGCAGCTGCTGGCTAAGTACATCTCCTCACTTGGAAGGCACTGTACCTCCCCTCTTGCAGGCACCTGAGCGAAGAAACTGAGGTGCAGGACAACCCTGCATCTTCCTACAAGAAAAGGCTGGGCAGGGACCTGACTCTTGGGGAGGGAAAAGTAATTGAATGTGAGTTTGCAGGGGATTCACTCATTTGAAGTCTCTCTGAACCAAACCTGCAAGGTTCTGCCTGTGAAATGAGGACTGCAGAGAGGGAAGGGACTGGGGATTTTTTGTGTGTTGGCTGCTGTGTGCTGGGACACCACACACAAATACTTCTTCATTACTCAGCTTTCAAGTGAGGCCAAATTATTCTTTCTGACTGTGACTCCTTTGCACAAGTCCAGCCACATGCTGTGAAGCTGCTTTGGATGATTCCCTTCTCTTCAGCATGCAAGGACAAGTCTGCTTAAACCTGCCTCTATCCCCAAGAGTAGGTGTCTGGAGTGCACTGCTGGGCAGACACCCAAGACAGCTCTCGATAAGCGAGGCTGTCTTGAGAGCAACACAACCATTTTACATTTGGCACTTGGAAGCAACGTAAGCACTCTGCCAAGGTAATGCAACCTGCTTCCAAGGAAGACTAATTAACCCAAAAAAGCATCACAATAGTGTCGTCACCTGGCTCTGGATTGCTAAACAAGCACCTCCAGGGCTCACCTGGGCATTTCCAAGAAACGCGGCTCTGCACCACGTAAACTGCATACCATGGCACACCATCTGCTGCTGCCCACAGCTGGAACTCCTCCCTGAAGTGGGGGCAGACACGTACATGCTATTCCGCCCGCCCTGATACACACACCCAGCCAGAACACAGGCAGCATCCAGAGGCACTAAACGAGTACAACTCGGAGATAGCACAAGGTAACACTGAGACAGATGTCGCAGGAGGTCATTTTAACACACCCAATTGCTCAGTGCTCATGACTGTCTTGCTCACTGGAGCTACTCTCTTCTGTCCACACATGCCTCTCTCCCTAGCCCTTGACCCTCAATCAGTGCAGGCAGCAGAGAAGTGTCTGAGCCCAAAGCCAAGTGCTAGCCCCACACGGCTTCTACAAAGGTTCAAGAAACATCCACTCCCTTCTTCCTCTGCCAGGCAAAAAGCAGATGCTGAATTCCATCTCAGGTTTTTTCCTCTCACCACACACACAACGAGCAATTTCCAATATACATGCTCATTACGCTCCAGTGGAGCAGACGATAAAGGGAAGGTAAGCGGCAGCCAGAGGACTGTCTGCACACAGCAGCCAATGATGGGGAAGCTGTTCTCCGCTTACAAAATTGACTCAGACACTTCCAGAAATCCACATCAGATATCCACCCTCTCTGAATGGATAATAAATACGTCTGACCCAATAATCCAAGTGTTATCTGCGTTTCAACTACCAAGTCATACAATGCAGCTACACACCTGATGTAATTTTAATAACATAAGACCACAAAGAGCAATGGAGCACAATGGCGAAAGCAGACAGGGGAACATTGATTTTCAGATTGCATTCCACTATAAACATCAAACTGCTGGTGGTTTATCTGAAATATAAGCAGACCTAACCAGACCAAAAGTGGCTGCAGTTCATGTGTTTAGGTTGAACAGTGCTTAATGTGCCAACACTAGTGAATCCTGCAGGCAAGCTGTCTCTGCCAGCCATAAACAGGTATTCTTTATTCAGGATCAATGCAACTTCAGCTACAGTTGTACTAATTGTAATAGCTGGATTTTGACAATGTTTCTGCATGTGCTATGCATCGCAGTTTCCTGCCTACAGGGGGAGAATTTAAACTTCTTTTAGCACAGATAATTATACCTTATCTTAAAACCTTGACCAAACTTCTTATGCTCATGTAATGTAAGTTTTAATACCCTGAATGCCTTCAGCTCTTACTGACTTCTTGTAGTCCCAGGAAGTTCTTCAAGTACAGCCTCTGGGGAACATGTCCGTAGGACAAGGAGGCTCACTACTAGCTTTTGTTCTCATTTACTAGGCTATCAACCAGGTATAACTTCTCTGATATCAGCTAAATTATTCCTTTTTACAGCCAGGAAATCACAAGCACAATTTTGTACACTTTATTTTGCCTTTAATTTGAGTCAGATAAGGGATCTGAGTTTCCTTTAAGAAGCTCCTTTCCACCTTTATATATTTGTGAGCACACATTAGGTTTCTTTGGCTAAACCTTAAGCCCTTAATCCCTCTCCCCATTCAGAAGGCATAAGCTTCCAAACCATACACTAAATGGCACAGAGTTTTGACAAAAAGGACTTAAAACCTTAACCATCTTCTCTACAGGTAGTTGGAAAGACCTGTACTCCTAAATCTAACACTGACATGAGCTGGAAAATCTGGATTTATCTTCCAGTGAAGATGAGCTCAGAAGACATAATTTTAAATGGGCTAAGTTAGGAACAGTAAAGAAAGTATCACCCCTGGATGCAGGGAGAGTTTTCTGGGATGAATTCTCTGTATACTGACACAGTGCATACTATATAGGTTTTGTCCTGAGGACCTGCAGCTGCCTGATGTCAAAGGCAGACACCAGGAGAAATGGGGCTTTAGTGTGACATGTCACATGTGAGTAACACAGAGGAGAGCTTCTCCTAAACTCTGATGGCTTTGATGGCTGTCAGTTTTGATCCTGTGTCACTGTAGCCAACAGACAACTTCCCCTCTTTACTGGCACACTAAAAAACCATCAAGGGCCCTTTTTTGTCTAGGTCAGCAAAATCTGCAGCCAGATCCCAGCTGAAAGTCAACACTTATAGTACAGCATTATTGTAATGCTCAGATTTCCCAAGAAATGCAGTGGCCACAGAATGGAGATGGCTGGATCAAGGAGGTACAGCCTCGAAGGAGATAACAGTGTTTAGATACTCCCTTCCATTCACAGGAGTCTGAGGGGGACTCACTACTGATTTCATCAGGAACAGATAATTAAGACAGATAACTCAAGTTACCTAGCTGACAAAAACATGATATTGGCATTCCTACCACATTGGTCTAACCATAACATTTCCTGGTTCTCTCAGAGACTTTCAAGCACCATTGAGGCTCAGTGAGCATTACTTCACCATAGCTGCCTCTCTGAAGTGCTAAAGAAACATTTACCAGGATGCAAATACTTAAAATTGTGAGTTTACACAAGAAAGGGAGATGCTTCTAGACTACCGTCTGTTTTTCTTTGGCAGAAATACAGAGCTGGTCACATTTTGGAAGGTATTTAAAGCATAATATTTTTCAGAGAACAAGAACCTCTACAAAATAAATAAAGCAACAGAGCTTGATTCTCCCCTGGACACCTCCAATTTCACACCAGTGCAACAGTATCAAACAAATGGCCAAAAATGACTCATGGTCTGGAAAACACACTTTTCTGTGGGAGACTTAGAGAATTCAATCATGTAAGCTTATCAAAGAGCTGGTTAAGAGAAGATTTGATCA
Organism: Acropternis orthonyx; assembly: GCA_035583155.1. NCBI lineage: Eukaryota > Metazoa > Chordata > Aves > Passeriformes > Rhinocryptidae > Acropternis > Acropternis orthonyx. The sequence continues at coordinate 10,880,070 of JAWWEU010000163.1, read as the reverse complement.
CAGTCTGTAGGTACCTGCACAGTATTTGGTCCGAGGCAGTTCTTTAATCTGGCAGATCAAAGCACCAGAAGGTGAAATTAGACAAACAAACTGGAAAAAGCAAACATTTTACTCTTTACCTACTCCTTCAGCCTGAGATGTCACAGATTGTCTGTTGCTTGCATGCTCTAAATTTGCATTTCTTCCTCCTATATATCTGTTCTAGCACAGTCATATATTATTGGATTAAATGCTGGAATTAGCAGGTGAAATTCCATATTCTGTAGTTTTACAGAAAATCAGGCTAGACGCTCATAGGCAATTCTGGCTTCAAAAATAAAAATGAAATAGAGTTACACAAACTATATGAAATAGAGTTATACAAACGTGATGTAATAATGCCACTATCGAATCACATTCTAACATTTAGAATACATTTTTGCAACAAACGCCATGTTGATTATGAAACAGCAGGTAAAACTTTTTTCCTTTTACCTGTAAGGAAGTTGGCTCCTTAATCCTTACACTCATGCAATTTATTTTGAGGCAAAGTGAGGAGGTTTGGGCTCTGTTTGGGTGAGTTTCTTATGAATTTGTCCCCTATAGAATTAATATTTAGGCATCTTCAAAACTCCCACATGTGGAAAAAGCACAGTCATACCCATGAAGATCTTCAGTCTTTGCCTGGAATGCAGCTGACCTTTCCTTTTTCAGCCATTACAGTTTCTTAGATTCCACAAATGGATATTTACTCTGTTTTCCTTTTTTTTTTGGAAATGTTCCATTCACAGTGTGCTAGGGGATTTTACTCAAAGTAACACATGCTCCACAGATTAGCAGGCTCTTAAAAATATGCTCCTCTTCTCTTTATGAGCCTGGTCTATTAAAAAGAAGTTAACGGGAAGACACCCATTAGCTTCTGTGGGTATTGGATTGGGGCCTAAATTATTGCTAGTGCTGAACATGCAGTCAGAAAGCATTTCAGAAAACATGTGCTGTATACTGGTCTCTGAGCTTAAAGTGGATTTCCCTGAGATTCTTTCCAAACTCCAGTGACTAGCTCTGAAGAAGACATCTGCTCTCCCACGGAGCTTCTCCCTCTGATCATGGGAAGGAATCAGGCATTCCCTGTGTACTCACAGGGGGGTTCTACATCACTTATCTCGGGCCTTATGCCCTCCACACACACACACAGAAAGCTCTGCTATACACCAGGTTCTCTCCTCCCATCCTACACTGGCAGCTTCTCCTCTCTAGGCCATCCATGGAGGCAGTGCTGGCAGCCCACAGAAAAACTGAACTGTTAGTGAGGCACCAATTTTGATGCCATCACATTCTCCTAAGTGGCTGCACCATGCCCCATATACACATCACGTGTATATATGCACCAAATGCGTCTTGTGAGCAGAGGAGAAACATCTCAATGGATCCAACTGTTGCATGTGATATACCAAGTACATTTTGCAGACTCCTAAACATTTCCCTGACAAGACCATCAGTGGGCTGGCCACCTCATTACAGCATGCTAATTGCATCACATCAAGTGACCTGAAACTGCTCAACAGCACTGAGTTGTGCATGCTTCCATGGGAAACACCAGAAAGCTAAACCCCTCCACAGTTGGCTTAGAAAAGATTAGTTTACAAAGACGTCTGTTCCTTGTCAAAAAATTCCTTCAATTTCTTTCTTTCATGTTGTACACAGACAGATCATTATTGGCTTGAAATTGCAGAATCCATTTCTTCCCCTTAAGAAAATCCATGGTAAGTCTTACTGGGTTAAACAAGTAATTTAAAATAACTAAATGAAAACAGGCAGAAACAGGTTTCTGAAGATAAACATAGGTTTAAAAAATAGGTTTACTTTTAAGTGGAAGCAGAAGCACATGCATAGAGAACTGATTTTTTTTAAGTGAAACCAGAATTTGAAAGCCAGTTGTGTGCAATCTGGAGTGCTCAACCACTCCCACTTATTCCAGTTACCTCTCCATTTCCCCACGACTGCTTCTCCTTAATTAGGCATCCATCCCACATGCTGTTCATGGCAGCAGTGTCCCGTTCTCTGCAACAGGGCATGGAGTCTCGCTGTACGGAGCACTCGCCCATCTGTTCAGGGCTGGGTCTGACTTACAGTGCCTGTTTGAAAAGCATCCCATATGCTGAAGCCCCACTCCTAACAGAGGCCTCTCAGGCAAGAAAGAACATCACCCTGCTTAGATATTAGCACAAAAATTAAAATTCACAGATTTTTTTTCAGCATCAAGTGATTTCTTTATTACTGCAGCTCTCCCATGACTTTCCTCAACTGGTTTTAAAGCTCTCCTGAAGGAGATAAGTCTTTATTTTAAAACAGGGAAACTGTGCACAGGAAAAACTGATAGCAGATCCAGAAATAGAACTTCAGCTCCCAGTCCCAGCCCAGCACCAAGTACGCTAGGCCACACTTGTCTTTCAGGAAGCTGCTACGGTCAACTCCCTTTAAATGTTGCATTAGTGCTTCTGAATGTGCTGGGTTTATTTTAAATGCTTCCTACCTGGCGAGACAGAGCAAGTTAGCTCGTGCATAAAATATGCTCATATGCATTTTGATTTGATGTCCACAATATTCTGCATGCTTTACGCTAAAGGAAAAAAAAGCTTCAGGATACTATCTGCTTCTACCACACTGCTGAAACAGCAAAGGATAAAGACATGCATGGGGAAATCAGGAATTGATTCACACATATGCCCTATCTGTTCCAGTTCTGGTCACGTTAACAGCGAGGCTCCTATGAGTTATCTCTGCTGGGTGTGCTCAATGACAGTTTAGGGAAAGTAAAACTGTTCATCTCCACCTCTTAAAGAAGCTCCTACCTTGCCAGCAGTGTCGTGACACTGCTGAAAATGCCAGAGACATGTTGGAGCTACAGAATTTAAAACTAAACTAGCCAGTATGAAATGGGGAGACAAGGCACCTCTAAATCTGCACACTCACCAGATCTCTTTTTCCCTGATGGTTTGGGCTCAGCCCATCTCAAAATATGCACTCTTGACCACTGCAGCATTTGAGCTCTGCTCTCCTCACAGCTTGTGAGCTGTCTGACCCCAACAGCCCTGAGGTGAACAGGGTGACAACTGACATCTGACAAAGAGTGACAAGAGAGAATATCTGCAGAGCTAAGATATGCCAAAGAGGACCCTGGAACATGGAGATGGACTCTTAGCTAGAATAGTAACACTTGGGTCCACAGATATTAACTGTCTGAATTTGATCATACTCTCAGTTCTGGAGGAACAACAGCCAAAAAAGGAACCTGGCAAAGGAATGCAAAGAAAGTAGGAGCTGCCTTTTAGAAGGGATGTATTCAGTTGGTCTTCAGAGTCTAGGTCTGTACAATGTGCTTCCAAGCTTCTTTACATGCTGGTTCCACTCAAAAAAAACCAAACAAAAACAAAAAAAAACAAACAAACAAACAAAAAACCCAACAAAACAAAACAAAACAAAACAAACCCCAAAAAAACAGTTAAGTTACTCAAATGGAAGGGGGATCATTTATCTAGAAACAAGAATGCAGGTCATCCTGGAAAGCTAAAGAACTGCCTACAGAGCTACTGCTTTCCAGGAAAGGAATTAGGGAGTCAGGGAAAACAAGGAACTCAACACGAGCTCCCAGTGTAATGGGACCAGCAAAGCCATACATCAACAAATGGAGAGCTGAAGTGAAAAGGTCATTTAACTTGAGTTGAAACAGTGTATACCCCAACTCAGTTCATCTGCACTGAAACAGTGGGGTGCATTCGCACCACCTAATGAGAGGATGAACTGACAGGGCAGTAATCCCAACACAGCTGGAGGCTGAAGAAAATATGGGAACTCAGATTTGACATTTAAAAACTGGAGAGAACACAGTGAAACTGGTGAAGACAGCTTTGTATTTTCTGAACTGTCTCACGAGGGTGGGAGATGGGAAGCACCAGCACCGTGGGAACATCCTCTGCATTTCTGGGGGATTTGAGAGAACGTGCTTCTAACTTAGCACTTTAGTTTCCTCTGCTCTGGCAATTAACACATGGGATATGCCTGACACAGAGGATCACACCACAGGAAAAAGCTCTGGAGCCTCTTGGGACACACTCGTGCTGGGGTGCAACACTGTGTTGACCTTCAGAAGGGGCTCACCGAATGGGACAGAGGGCCCAGAACTCCACAGCAAATGGATGGCATATGGCTCTCAGGAATTAAGAGATCTCTCTGCAGTGTCCAGTCACTAAAGGTGTGACCAGTACAGCCACATGTGCTCCTCGCTAGTCCAAGTATCTTCTCACACAACACAGAAATGTTTTATGTCTCCGACTTATCAATGGCTAAGCCCTTACATCTAAGCACGTGCTATAAAGCTGAAAGACTATCAGCTTACCCTCACCCACAGAGCCATCCCTCTGTGGCCTGGAAAACCCACAGTGATGGTGCAAAACAACAAACTGCCAGAACTGCCTGACAAAAAGGCGTGCAAATGAATCCAGGATACACACACTCCATGGAGGGGAGGGCTCGCTAAGCCACCATTGCAGTGGGTGCATACCAAGTGGGGGCTTTGCAGTGCTACCGAAGAGAATGCACGAGATGTCTATTTGCCCAGACAAACACAACAGTCAGATTCAATTACGGCTCCAAAACAATATGCTAACACACCAAACAGCGATTTAATGAGAGGGTCCCATCCCTGCAGACCTGATAGTTCTATTTATATAGCAGAAGAAACAGGGACAGTCGTGTCTGCATAACTGAAAAATAAGCTGGCATACCTAAAACGTTCAGAATTGCCATATGACTTCATTTGCCATGCTGTGTTCCACATCCTTTTCCTTTGCTTGGCTTTGGTCTGTCGTCTGACAATACAAGAGTTGAAAAAAGAATTTCTATTGCCATCCTCCAACAGAGACCATATTCTAAAAACATTCAGGGTCATTGATGGGAAATAAGTCTTTTCTTATAAATGCTGTTTTCTCCATACATGGCACTCAGAAGACATGGGAGCCCTCTGAGGTTAGAGGAAGCTGAAAATTTAAAATTCAGCTCAGTGACCTAAGTGACAGTATCTAGAATTAAACACTGTAACACAGACAACCCAGGTTCAATACTGGCTCTGCCACTGACACCTGCTCAGTCCCTCAGCCTCTGCTGTGCCCCTGGTCATCATCTTGGAGTTCGAAACTGGAGTTCATAGCAGGCCTTCAGCAACACAATCTGTACATGTGTTACAGCTAGTTTGAGAAGGTACTGACAGTTTTGGGCAACTATAACAATACCACTCTGCGCATCTTGTTTCAGATTCAACTTTTTTTGCTAGACTAACATCAATAAAACACTAGCTAAGACAGCCACGCCCTGGCAGAGTTACCCCGCTATAAATCTAAGAACTTGTCCCAGAGTCTCAGGTTTAAGATCCAACATTTGAGCTTGGACTCATCTGTAGCTTAAATCACCAAGGAAGAAAATTCATTACTGATAGAAACCACTGATGTACGGAACTCTCCTTACTGATTGACGAAAAGTGATTGTCTGCTTTTTTGGGGGAAGGAA